>JBAMHW010000023.1:17673191-17698804 GCA_037177495.1 Rhadinocentrus ornatus
CTATCTATCTATCTATCTATCTATCTATCTATCTATCTATCTATCTATCTATCTATCTATCTATCTATCTATCTGTCCTTTTTTAGATAACAATCATTCGAGAGTGACAAAGGTCAAAAGTGACAAAGGCACACCTAAATTCTGGTGGCATCAAAAACATGTGTAGAAACAGTACACATCTATTTAAAAACTCTTATTAGGACAACAAGACATGTGCTCATGCAGTAGGAAATCTACAAATGAAAGGTTGCATTGAAATAGATGTATCACTTTTCCACTTGACGTTAATTCTAAGCAGAAATCTGCAACATAAAATGAATGAAGACATGGGGTGAATTGACAGTACTTGTCATTATGCAGAGATAGAGACAGTGCTTTCAACTTTAATCCTTTAATACACACATTTTTATGATATTTCATATTGAATATCTCCAGTGATTCCTTTCAGAATGACAAAACTGAATCCATCAGTACAGTAGTGTCACAGAGTCTCAAGTAAAATATGTTTATTTATTTATTTTAAACTTGCTAATAATCTTCTTGTCATAAAACTCAAACATCATGTATCAAACTGTTGCCAAATAACATTTTATTCTTACAATACAACACAATATGACATATAGCTGATAATTTATACAATGAAGACTTTTATAAAAGCTTACAGAGGAATGAACAGAGATCGGACACCAAGTGTGGGCCTGTTATCTTTACTCTAACTTCTTATCAAAACTTCACAAGCTGTGCCTGAAAAAACATTGATGTGGACAAACTGGCAGCAAGTGAGGACGAGGAAAATAAATGAGAAGGAAAGTATGGTTAATGAGAAATGCTATTTTTACTGCTTTGATGTCCCCATCCACATAAGCACACAGCTTAGACAAAAACAAATTAGAGATGTTGACTGCATCCCAAAGACATTAAAAACATATTAGCATAACAACCATTTGAGACTGTGTCAATACACATGCATGTGGTGTGTGTGTGCGTGTGTTTGTATGTGTGTATTTGTGTATAGGTGTGCGTGTTGGAAATTCAAAACTAAGTATTCTTAGTGTATTTCTGAACACTTGTCCACACAAGCTGGAACTGTGGATATCACTGTGAGCAGTTGTTCCTCATGGCTAATAGACAAATATCAGCATAATGACACTATAGTTTTATGCACGGATAGATGACTCAAAGGCATAGTACCATGATTCATTTACCCACTGAGAATTGTATAGAATACAAATAAACTACATTGATGTGGTGATTAAAACATCTAGAGGGATCTTTGCCAAACTTGGGAAAGTGTTGTCTTTTTACCCTCTCCTCAGGTAACATCCATCCTTTCATGATGCAAAAAATGATGGGAGGTAAAGAGACTGAGAAACAGCTACCTGTGGGAAGATTGAAATGCAAAACAACAAAAACATAAACACTAAGAGACAGCAAAAGTTGTCTAATTACATGATTTGCATTATCACAAAAATCTGATCAAGAAGCTCCACTTTCGCCATCCCTCACCTGCCACCGTGCACAGAATATTAAACAAACTTTACTTGCAAGAAAGTGTTGGTAAATAAGCAACACGCTGCTCTGCTTTGAAATTTGCATGACTGTGTCTAACAGCAATTCAGTTTTGTTCTTGGCAGTAGGAGTCATACAACAAAGGATCCCAAGAAATTTAATGATTTCCTCTTTTTCAGCTATTATTCCACAGCTGGTTAAGATAAAACTTAATTTCTATTTAAGCTCCTTGACAACTTACAAAAGTGCCTCCAGGCTAAATTTGCCCTTTCTTAAATGAAGCTAATCTGCCTCTAAAGCAACACTGCAGAAGTTTCCGGCCTTAAATGTTTGCTTCTGACTTGTTTTGATGGCACACTGACATTTATTTTGCTCTACTGGGGCCATCATTGCTCTGCAGCATCCTGGGGCTGTGAAACCGCATTTGACAACTTATTTTTTTAGTCCAGAGCATCACTTGACAGCTGTTTTTTGCTTTGCGCCACCACAACGCACACATGCAACTAGATGTCGACACACTGGTCGTTTTGGACATGCACCGTGGTGGATTCAGCAAAGAGTCAACATCAGTCTGGCTTTTACTTGCTGGAGAAAGCTAAGAGAAGAGACAGGATGCAAGACAGAGCTTTAGGGGACAGCAACATGTAAAAAAAGTTCAGTGGTACCACCTTAGATTAAGCTTTTACCACTTTATTGGTCCAACAGCGTGTTATCCCACCATGCACTCCACCAGTCTTTCTCATCCCATATAAGATTGTTAATAGAGATATTTTGTTCTGTGCCTTCTGATTCCCTTTAAAAATAATTGCAAATAAAACGATAGTTTCTGTATTAAATTCTTCACCATAAAATCAACTATGCCTATTATTCTAAGCAAGATAATATAAATACATTTTAAACAGTTATTAATCAAGTATTTAGCATTTTTACAAATATTTTTACAATTAACACTGTTTTTTGTTTTTATCTTGTTGGTTTTATTTGCTCTTGGGTTATCCTTGCAGTAATGGAACTGTTATGGGAACATTGTTGCAAGCAAGTGTGAATTGGCTTCATGCTGAAGCAGCTAACAAAGAAACCTCTGAAATCTATCAAAAGATTTTATGAGACAAAGCAACCCTACGATGTGAACCAAGTAACACAACACTAAACAATTACCTCAGTCTGATGTGCCCTCTAAACACACCAGAGTTTGTTATGGTGTTCTAGACTTGGTCTTATTCTGTTCTCTTTATACATGCTTCCACTGGGCAATATCACTGGGAAATATTATATTCACTTCTATTGTTATGCTAATGAAACACAACTGTATTTATCCATAAAGCCTGAAGAAATCATTTAGCTACTAAACCTTGAGTCTTGCACCACAGCCATTAAAGCCTGGATGTAACTGAGGTATGAATTATCAATTCATCTTCTATAGTGTGAGGCATTTTAAACCAGGAAACTCTGCACACTACTTCATGTGAGTTGAGCTTTTAATGAGGCAGATGCTGTTTTAAGAAAATAACTCTATTTTTGACAGTTGAGTAGTTTATTTATAAAGTAATCAGCAGGCTTTTCTTTGTGTTCAGGGTGAAAAGTCTCCAAATATAACTTATTTAGCTTTATACTGTCAGATGCTAATATTTTGTGACATACAACAGTCTCCTCATTACCCACCATTGACCATTACCCTTTTTTGACAATTACCTGGAAAATCCTGGAGCAAGATATGCCTCATCGTATTTTCTTCATGTTTGTTCTTTTGTTGTTGTTGTTCTTTTTTTGTTATTTGGTAGTTGAATCACTGTTATGTTTATTTTTGTTTGTCCATTAGTACTTTCTCTCCATTTTTAATTTAGCCTTGCTGCCCCTATCACTCTGAGCACACCATCCCTACTGCTTAACATGGTGGAGACAGCATCATGCTCCAGGGGTTCTTCTCTTCAGCAAGGACAGGAAAGGTGATCAGAGTTGATGGGAGGATGTATAGAACTACATACAGGCCAATCTTGGAAGAAAACCTGTTGGAGTCTGCAAAAGACTTGAGACTGGGGCAAAGGTTCGCCATTCCAAAAGGGCATTAATTCCAAACATAAAGCCAGGGCTACAGTGGAACGGTTTAAAAACAAACCATATTCATGTGTTAAAATGGCCCAGTCAAATTCCAGACCTTAATCCATACCTCCAATCAAGACCTCAATCCAATTGAGAATCTGGGGTGTAATCTGACAACTGCCGTTTACAAGCGTTCTTCATCTAATCAAATTGAGTTTGAATTGTTATGCAAAGAAGTATGGACAAAAAATTCAGTTTCCATATGTGCAAAGCTGATAGAAACATACTCCAAAATTTGTGCAGCTGTGACTACAGCAAAAGGCGATGCTACAAGGTATTGACTCAGTGAGGTTGATATCTTTGGCACACCACACTTTCACATGAAATTCCAATAAAATGTGTTTAGGTTTGTGGTCGTAATGGGACAAGATGTGGAAAAGTTCAAGGGGCATAAATAAGTTTGCAAGCCACTGTAGGTCTTTCTAGCCTGATATTATGCCCATGCATGTTCTTTCTGTTTACACCAGCTTCTTCAGTCCAAAACCATGCAAGCTAAGATAATTGGTTATTCTAAATTTACCTCAGGTGTGAGTCTGCATGGTTATATGTCTCATTTGTCTCTGTGATGGACTTGTGACCTTTCCAGGGTGTACCCCACCACTTGCCTAATGGCAGCTGAAATAGACTCCAGCTCTCTCTTCAACCCTAAATTGAACTAAGTGGGTACAGAAAATGGATGGGACAGACACACCCACAATACTCTGTTCAAAATGGTAATTCATTCATACAAACATTTTCTGTACCAGTTTAATCCTGTTTCGGGTCACGGAGGTGAGGTTGGGGGAGGGTGAATCAAGCCTATCCAAGCCGTCACAAGTTAGCAGATGTCCAAAATCAATTGTTTACTAAACAATTGGTCATTTTTTGACAAAAAATCTGTTTCAAGAAACATGTGTATAGATTTAAGATGACCAAATCTAAGCCAAAAGAGGGGACTTCTGCAAAATTGATTTAATGATAATGTTCTGATAGAACTTTATCAGGCAAAATGAAATGACATTGTCTGGCAGTAGTGTACATGAGATCCTTTGAAAACACATGTGACTATTATGTTGAAGAACTTGATTAAAACTGGGATTAAAATTAATTAAAACTCATAGTAACAAGAAATTTCCTCTGTTAGTGTACTGTCTTTTGTTGCAATAAACAAGGATGCTAAACCAAAATTGTTTTCCATCAGTTCATCAAATGAATCTGTGGTTTTTTTCTGGAGAAGAATGGCTTATCTGATGGTTTAAAACAATATGTGTTTGGCTCTATTTAGGCTAAGGTACATCTATATATTCAGGCATGAAATTCTGAAGCATCCTAATAAAAACTGTCCAAAAACTCAAAGAAGCATGCATGTACTTGGAAAGTGAAGGAAAAGTAAAAAACAAAGGAAATTTAACAGAAGGTATGACATAAGAAAATGGTGACATTAAGAACTTAAATTGTAACTTATAGTATAAAAGTGTAGGTGGGAGATATTGTGGAAGATTGGTTAAAATGAGGAAAACAGAACTAGCTGCAATTACTGACCACTGACTGCAGATCACAGTCAATATATCTAAATTGATTTTAGCGGGTCCATGAAAGAAGAAATTCTCCAACTTGCCAACAATATACACAAACACACACACTAAAACAAACAAACTCGGAATTGGTTTAATTCCACTGACTGGGTTTGAATGTGAGAATAGAAAGTGACATTATACTCACACAGTGCTATAGTTTCACACCTGCCTGCAGCTTCATTGGGTAGGAGGGGGCAGCAAGGTTCCAGGCTGCAATATTAAACCATCAATCACCCCCTAAATTAGGCATTTTACATCACACAAGCACTTACAGCTCTCTCTCCCTCTCTCCCACAGGTGGGGCCCAAGCCAAGGGAAAAGAGATTACATCACAAAAGCAATGATGGTGTAGCAAGACCCATCAATACATAACATCCTCATATATATGCATTGTATAGTTAGCAACAGCAAAATAATAAATCATAATGAATCATTTCAAATCAAGTAATTATTTCTTCACTTTAGAGTACATAAAATATCAACATATGTAGGAACTTTTGGTACAGCGTGTCTCTGTTGCAAGGTAATTTGGAGTAATAGAAAATCGAATCAAGTGATTTGTATTACTGTTCACAGTATCTCATATCTCATTACACAACCCATTTTTTTCTCCATCCACATTAAACTCGTGCAAAAAGCATTTCATTTCAATCACCCATTGTGGACGAGACAGCGTCATGTCCACTCTTCTGTTAATGTTTTGATTATAAAAATCATATGGAGTTTCAATGAGCCGAGAAGCTATTAACAAGCATAAAGAATAAGCAAAGAGAGCAACAAAAGACAAAGTAGAGAGGACAGAGGAGGTTAGAGCAGAAGTGAAGGAGAAGAAAGAATCCAGGAGGGGACATGGCAAAAAGAAACAGAGGGTGAGGGGAAATGAAGCATGGTGTTGCATTTATCCCAATTAAGTACTGCTGGGGTCTTTGGTGTGAAGGGAGAAATTGTCCACCCTCATTAACAGTGTTTACTGACATGCCTGTTGATTACAAGCTGGGGAGGGAAAGTGATTGTAGAGACAATGCAAACATGCAAAAGATAAACACAGAAGAACTCGTGTACAAGAACACAAAACCAGATTATTTCTTGTCAAGCTTCCACATCTTGCTTCCTCTTATCACCTTACCTGTTTTTAGGACTCCTTCTCTTTCAAACTGCCAGCCTCTACAAGTTGAAGGTAGAATGACGGTCGCAATATGAGTTAACTCCACTTCATGTCTCCCTTGTCTCTTCTGTACTGTGTTGGGTGACAGTAGTAATGGAACAAATTACACAGGCTCCATTTCTGTTCTACAGCACTGCAAGCTGTGGCAACACGATGTGCATTGCTACTTGACCACAATCTCCCATGATGTGGAGAAAAGCATAAAGGCCTGCAAAACAGGACAAGATGGTGTTTGTCTGCATTTTTTAATAGAAAAAAGCAAAATATGCAAAGAAGTGATAGAAAGCCTCTGGATATTTTTGTGCTGTACTTTTTACTCCATGTTCATTCTGCAAGTATTTTACCAAGATCGAATATGTTATGTGGTTTCAGTGGGATTTGCTGGAATCTAGTCTTATGGCAGTGCTGAGATAAGATGCCTGTGGGCGAACATACTGCTGCACTTCTGACCCTCCAATACAAAACGATGTAACCTCTGCAGCTCAAGATTGTAGTTGATACAAGGGGATAGAAGAGCAGACAACAAGGAGCATGGAGGAAATGTGTGAGTTCTTTTTGAAGACGGGGAGGGACAAAGGGGAAAGAAAAGCAGGGCAGCATATTTCAACAAAATCAGAGAGAGAGAGAGAACGAGAATGTGTATTTGGCAGAATAAAAGCCCTGAGGAGGTGGAAAAGACTGATAAATAACAAATACAAACTACACGTTGAGTATGTGGAATACATAAAGACGAGACTCTTTTAATTTTTTTTCAGGATTTTACCAGCGTTTTATCTCTGCAGAGATTTGAATGTAACATTTGTGCAATCTGCATTTCACTTTACAAATGGGTTGACTCAAATAGATGATACAAGATATATTGTTGTTGTTTGAATATATAATACTTTTAAACAGCCAGGCACAAAGTCTTTATGGCTCTGCAGGCAACTGAGGAAACATTTGTGTCTGTGTACAAACAAGGGAATTAAGAGAAGCAAAAGACTTAGTAGGATTTTCCTTGCTTCTTTCTTCTCCTCTTCCTCCCAACTGTCCTCTGTGGTTGTGACCCCTCTTAGCCTCTCTGTATCTCTGTCAGCTCCAAATTGTACTCTAAACTATTTGAAGAGAGACACCTAGTGGTGCAGGAGAAAACCCTTTCTACCTCTGAACCTGGGCAACACTTCCCATCCCAACTAGCTTTGTGTTACATCAACACCATTACAGTTTTTCCTTTCTCAGAACCCCAACAAGGCTGCATTAATGAAATCAAACCATCAGCTTAAGCAATTTGTGGATGTATTTTGCATATCACTTGCAATGGCCTACAAAAGCTTTTCCTAAAGAAAGAAGTTTATTTCTTTCTTTTATTTTTGTTCTCATTATTTTTCCTGTGGATGGTCCTTAAATTGTTCTGCAATGTGCTGGGTGGGTGGCCGTATAAAGAGGGAGGTGGAGGGTGTAGAGGGGGTGGAGGTGTAGAAAACAATTATGGATGAAGTCCCAGCTTTTGTGATCGTTTTGGTGTGTGTGGTATACAGGAGACTCATATTACTGACCAAGGATGATTAAAAAAAAACCTTCAGGCAGGCGGAGTAATTATAAATCAATTAAAGTCAGAATGCAAAAATTGGTTTTGGAGATGCTTATTAATGGCAGTACTCAAGACTACTTTTTCTCCCTGTGTGATACTATGTGGGGATAAAAATACAGGCAGAAAAATTAATTCTACTGTTTTCAAGTGAATGTTGATTTCAGCTTTTTTATGGCAAAATATCCAAAGTACTTCATATCACATGGACTGTAAGAAACTATGAAAATTAATCTATTACACCTCTCAGGCTAGTGAAGGATATCTTAAATGGTTAATAATCCTGTTAAAATTAATGTGACAGACTGCATACAAGATGACATTATTCTCTCACAGAGGGTGTAGACATGTCAATTATCACTGGATGGTACCTTTAGTGTAGCTTTCTCGCCTTATAGTTGTGGTGCTAAATCAGCTGATGTGATTATCAGGACATTTCTTCCCAGTCAAAAAATTAGTTGAACCATGAAGCTTTTGAAAAAATGTAGTACTGTTCAAAGGATTTTTCTGATAAAGCCAGACAAGGTGGTACTACACTAGTAAACCCCAATCTGAATGGCTGCGATCAATCTGTCATGGTGTTATCTGTGAGGAAGGGTCATATTACCTGGGGCCCAGACAGCACATGTGTGGATGTATAGTGCTGATAGCAGTTGGATGTCATCCCTCTGGGCTGATTAATGAGGAGCTCAGCCCAGTGTTTAATGTATTTAATATGGGCCGCTGACGAGGTCGTCACACTGACGGAACTGACCGTCGCTCTGACTGATGAAGTCACATGCAGCTCTCATTTTCTGCCTTTCTTTCTCAGATACAGTTAAATAGACACACATGCAGACAAAAAAAAAAGTTTTTCCTTTTTTTTTTTTCCTTTGCTTTGGTTAATCTTTGTTTTGTTTAGTAAATGTTTCTTGATTGTTTGCAAAGGTGTGTATCCTTATTTAATTTTTCTTAGAATGCCTCTAGCGTTGCTTTTGTGAATAACGCCTGCTATTTTTTTCCTTAAAAAGTACTGATGTAAACATGTATAAAACTCACAGCAACTGAACACACACAGACTGGTAAGATTGCTCACCGCTGTGCTGTGACCCTGCTTTTATGCTGAATGGGAGGGAAAATTGGGGCCAAACAGAGAGCTCAATTCTGGGTGTATTTTCAGATCTGCAGCAATCTAATTGAAGATACTTAAACCTTTCAGGGTGGAAAGATTGAGGCTCTTTTGCTCTGTGTAATGAAACAGCTAATATTCGTTTGCCTTCTCTGCCCGGCAATCAGACTCTTCTTGTCCTCTTCTCCCTCCTGCTCCATGACTGGTCTATTACTTTCAACCTGCATTACTTTTTCCTTCATTTTAGTACACCTACTCCCACCTGCTAATTTGCACTTCTTTCTGCTTTTCTCCCTCTCTCTCACTATCTGTTGCCTTCCTACTCCCTCACAGCACATCTCAATTTTTTTTTCATCCATCACCTCCTCTGCAGTGTTCTCATTTAATCATCCCCTCAAGAAATATATTCACTTGTGAACAACCAAGCTCCTATTAGATCACATACTCTGTTGTTACAGCTGTTATCATGGACAATTCAATGCTCTCAGTGTGCCTAGGGGCTGCCACGTACACAACTGTCCCCTTCAGGAAATTCACACAAAGAAGGGCAAAGATGAATTCTGCAGGAAGGCTATCCATTCTAGCAAGAGGGTAGCTCAACCCTCAGTAGCAGATATCCAAAACAGAACCAGATGTGTTTATGTGTCTATTATAGCAACATCCTGTCCATCCTGTTGCTTTCCATGTGCACCATTAATTTCCATGGCTTTTGTTGCAGTTAACATGTATCTTTCTCTCTCTCTTCCTTACATGAATTCAAACATGAAATAAATCTACTTGGTAGCAATTAGGTCTAGAGGCTTTCTAAGCCCCATGCCTGAATGAGATTTTATTTTGTTTCTAAATTTATCTAGCAAGACCTAACATTTAATATTACATGTTCAAAGAGTTATCATTTACAGGTCTAAAGTGCTTGGTGAGTCACATCAAATGTGTGGGTTAGACTGAAATGTCATTTTTCCTGTTGAGAGGATGGGCTAAACTCCCCTTCTATCTTCCAACATTCTAGCAAGTGCAGATCAAGTAAAGAGGTGGGGCAGGGTGAGGGGCAGAGGAACACTCAGTCTCTTAAGACAGGAGTAATGAAATATCAGCTTTCTGTAAAGATTGTTCTACCTTAAGGGTGGTTTGCTAGCCCAAGTTCACAACATGCAAGTATCCTAATGATCCCCTATATGTACTCCTACTTTGGACCATGTTTTGAATATATATGGATCTTCTTTTTAATTATCTTCATGTCATGTTACACTTCCTTTGCACCGCCTCCAAAAGGAAAGACAGGCAAAGCGTTGCTGCCTCTCTGGCTGCAGTCTTCGCTGCTCTAGCAATCTCAATTCCATCTGTGCATTTATTCACAGATGCATAAATTACACGCAAACAACACACAAGCAGCAGAAATGGCAACAAATGAACAATTTCATGAGAGCATATAAGTCTGCACCATTACAAATGCAGGAGAGGGGGGGCATTGGTAATTTAAACAAATATCTTATGTAGTTCATGGATGGGGAAAACCTGATGCGTGTGCGACACATAAGTCAAGTGCAGCCAATATGAAGAACATATTCTATGCAGAGGAAAAGAGTAACATCGTACCATTCAAACAAAGTGGCCAATGCAGATTTTACAAGGGTCTAGTTTATTGTAATAATTGTGCTAAATGTGGCAAAACACACAATAATATAGTGGTGCAAATTATATTTTCAGCTCTCAGTTTTCAAGTTATGTATCTTAACAATAATCATTGTCAGACCCAGAAAAAAGGTGTTTCCTTCGAACAAGAGGATGAAGGCAGAACTCCGGTAATTATGCAGCTATAATGGAGTCAGTGCCTAGTGAGAGCCTAATGAGCTTACAGAAGTCTACCATTGAGAATTGATTCCTGGGAAGAGGGGAAAAAGTGGGAAAAAATTTCTTGCTTACTTGCAACAGAGGCCCAATGTAGGTGAGCTTGTCTTTATTGTTGTGCATTTAATTGACACAGAACCAACATGTACTGAAATTCTCCAAAATTAATTCAGGATAATGAAAGGTAGCGAAATCATTATACCTAGGAAATCCTGATCTAAACCTTTTATTGTACTCTCACCTACAGAGAGGAAGGTGTCTTAATATTTCTAACGATTGTGTGCCAGTGCAGCTCACTCTATGCTCTGACTTAATGTACAAAATAAGATAAAACTGTCTGTATAAGCAGAGGGAACCTGGTTTGCCACGACAGCTGTCACACAGCTGCTGCAAAAGAGGATGAAAAGCACTTAACCCATGAAGCTATGAAAACTAATCTGACCTTTTTTGCTACCCAAAGAACTGGCAAGTAGACACATGCTGTCTCTTGCCGTGTGTGCATGTGCTGTGTGTGGGTGTGCTGTAGTGACAAACCTATATATGGGATCATGTTGGTGTGTTTGCAGTAAGAGTGCATTTAACCACAAAGGGCAACATCATCTAAAACTCACATTACAGTAATAAATATTGTAAAAAGAAACCCATCTCCTAAGTGTATATATTTTAAATGTATGTATAAGTTGTGAGTCCTCTTGTTATCCTTCCCTCAAAATCAGACGTGTCTATTCGTATGGTGAACAAGCTCTTTTTCAACCCAGTTGCCAGCCACGGACAAAGCTTTCAGACTATATTTTCACACATACTACACATATTCATCACTCACTAAGTGCTCTCTGAGCTTTTAACTGTTTTCCTTTTCCTATTTCCTCTCGCTTGTCCTGTCTCATCTCCCTC
Source organism: Rhadinocentrus ornatus (assembly GCA_037177495.1). Taxonomy (NCBI): domain Eukaryota; kingdom Metazoa; phylum Chordata; class Actinopteri; order Atheriniformes; family Melanotaeniidae; genus Rhadinocentrus; species Rhadinocentrus ornatus. Next base: position 17,684,939 of record JBAMHW010000023.1, read on the forward strand.
ACACTACTAATGTTTATCCAATTTACGTACAATTAGAGCAGGAGAAATGAAAATATTTATTTTAATTAAGAAAACTAAACGATGAAGGGATTGATTTCGAGTGGCAGTGACCATATGGACTCTAGTAATGCAATTCTGCCAAGTAGGCTGACAACAGATGCCAAAGACCAGTTTATTTCTCCTGGATGATGGGACTGAAAGAAAACTTGGTCTATTCTAGGATATTGCAGAATTTTGAGAGACAATATTTTAGCTTGAAAATGATTTCTAATAATTATTATTGTAGTAAAGTAAAACTTATTAAAAAGGTTTCTCTCATTCCATATGTGTTTAGAGTAACATGTTTTCATGGCTTAAACATTGCAGTCTTATTGCTTCAGACTGTAATATAACTAGAATGCTGGTTATTATTGTTTTTTGATTAATAGCGATGACTCATTATTCTCTGTGATCTCTGGCTTCTTAACATTATTTACTCAATGTCCAGTATGTGTCCACTCCTGAAAAAGAAGTACTTGTGATCCTTTCATGGATGCATATCTACAACCATCACAGAGATGTAGAATGGTGCTCCAGAAAAGCAAAAAACATTTAACATTAGTTTAACAGTTTAGCTGCAAAAACTGAGAAGCCCTACGCTTAAGGAAAAAAAAAGCAAATGACACAGCACTATTATTATTGCAGTGTTTTGTATTTTGTGTGGTGATGTATTACCAGTGTGTAGGCCACTTCTGTTGGATCTCCAGTCTAATTAGCTACCTTCTTCGTCTTACGTTTCGTGGCTTCAATGTTTATTTCAGTTACAGACCATCTGTGGATCGAAGGACTTGGGGGAGGGAAACGTGAGGATTGTATAGGAGAAGATATGGGCTCTAATAATGTTGCAGTTGCCAATAGAGGTCATAGTTTATTTAGCAGACCTTTAAATCAGCCCTCTATCGCCTGAGGGAACAAAACAATTACTATAATTCTGTAAACATACTCGAAGAAACAAGTGAACAGGAAAAGAAAAAAACATACAAATAGCTCTTTCATAAGCATCTCCGGTTCCTGAAATGACAACGCTGTAGTGGCAGCAGCTCAAGCACAATGGAATAGAGTGTTTTGGGTTTTTTAAGAAGTGTGGGAACACTTGAGGATGGTGGCCATCAGAAAGCATGCAGAGCTGAGTTCATATGGTGAAGCATGGAGCCACAGAGGCGTGTTGCTATAGAAGCAAGGGCAGGTTTTACAAAGGGACATTACACACCTACACAATAAAAAACTGTTCACTTAATTTGCTCCTGAGGGACTGGTTCACTGCTGCACACTCTATTCACCCCATTCCTCTCTGCCTTTCAATCATCATCCCTCTCTTTCCATTTGTTCTTGTTTTTTTCTATTTTCAGGAAGCAGGTGTCCAATTTTGTGTAGTAAAACCGCCTGCAGTCTTTAACTGTGGAATTTTTATAGCTTTTAATATTTTGTGAGCACTTAAGGTAACTTTTAAAACATTATTTATCCCTATTTAACAGAAGTGTAGTATTACACAGGTATGGCTGTCATTGATGTAGAAACTGGCCTTACATTGAATAAATAGGCAAATAACAACACAGCCCCTCATCCTTCCAAATGATCCACTGGAGTTGCTAAACTGGGAACTAGCAGCGTGAACAATAACATACCTAATCACAGTTATTCAAATTTACATTGAGGTTGTTTAATAGCCTTTTCAAAAAAGACAGACGGTTAAGGTTTTCTACGTGTGAATGTGCCAGGGCAAAATATTCATAATGGCCAAAATGATTAAAAACAGAGAGACAGCAATGAATATTAATCAGAAATGGCACAGGATTTCACAGTCTACACCCATGCTGTTTCAAGAAAAAAGAAAATATACCAATCAAATAAAAAGCCTTTTGAAAATGTAATTAAACAGTGGCCAAGACTTAATTAGGCTGCCTGTAGATACTGATGGATTCCATTAAGGATTTCATTGAATCTCTCCTCTATTCTCAGTTTGAACGTGACCATGTGAAAACAGGCAGTTTAACCTGCACAATTAGTCCACAAGCATGAGTTTTTTCACTTCTCCATTTGTAGAAATGCTTCACCTTGTCAGGTGTACTACAGTTAAACTCTTGGCTTCAATTGTATTCTCCTACTTCCATTAGCCAGTGGAGGGGGAGGAGGGAAGGGACAGCAACGTGAGGAAAGAAGGATGAGGTCGGGGCAGTTTAAACCCCTGTTGAGTCAAACAGGCCCAAACATTTCCAGGCATGTGTCATGATATCCCACGGGACTACTATGATTAAGATCTGAATGAGACGAAGAGGTCATGGGTTGCAGTCAATCTTTTACAGGTCTCTGGGTCACTCATTGCTCATTGATTGGTCAGCTGGAGCAGCAGCACCATTCTACAAAGTGCACTGTATAAATTACACTGCAAAAAGTAATACTTTTAACAAACAAAATCATAGATTCATAAATATGCTCATACACCCACAGGCGACATCTGAGCTCAGGGGATTTTCTGAGAGGGAGAAAAAAAGATGCAGTTTTTGAATAAATTTAGAGTAGTTATCTGTCATAGTTGTGGGTATATTATAATGCTTCTCTGTGGAGACTACTTTCCAATGCAGTATTTATTCATTATCTGTCCATCTGTCTGTCAGCAGCATAACTCAAAAGTGATGGATGGATTTGATGAAATCTTCAGGAAGTAGAGAAATCTTCAATAAATACATAATTAATTGATTAGCATGTGGGATTTCTTTGGGCTTGTATTTCAAATAGAAATTGGTCATCTCTACCTCAGTGCCTTCTACGCTCGGTTTGAGACCAGCGGCACCATCCCTGTTCTTAAACTGGAAGACAACCGCAGTGGATGCATTCTGGAACTTTGTCCATAGCTAATGTGAGGAGAACATTCAAAAGTGTGAACCCACAGAAGTCATAAGGTTCAAAATATATGGGGTACTTGGTGAGCTGTTGGCATTTTTCTAGTTTCCTATTTAGAATCCTAGAAACTAGGATTGTAGTTTCTATCTTTCTTTCTTTCTTTTTTTATTTATTTATTTATTGATTGATTGATTGATTGATTTATTGATTTGTTTGTTTGTTTGTTTATTTATTTTTTTTTTTATTATTATTATTAATTAATTAATTAATTAATTATCATGTGATACCTTCTGAGAATCAAGATGAAGACCACCACTAAGGGACCCAGTGTTCTTGTTTTGTGTTTCAGAAAACAGTTAATTAATATCTCATTAGAAGATAATCAGGATAAACCAGGCGTTTAGCTTAAATAAAGTCCTGATGGAGATAAATTCAACACTTTAAGCATATAATTACCATAATTAATGCAGTCAGCATTAGCCGTTTCATGTGACTTTTCTCTATTTTATTCAAATGGTAAAAAATCACACAATATTAAAGCTGTTGATGAGAAAAACCTTGAATTTCATTCACTTTGTAGTTCATTAGATTTTTAGAAAAGGCAACACATATCCAGATTTACCTGCAAAACAAATCTATAGTGATCACAGTCAACATGAGAAGATCTATTTTAAATGCAAGAATTGTCTCCATCAACCTCAGTTGATACAGACAGGCTCATCTAGAATGCCAGAAACAACACTTTTGATCAATTACAATTAAATTATGCTGGGGTTACAACAACAGTTCTTCTGTGTAGCACCTTGAGGTGAAAGAAATTAGACAGACCTAGACAGTGATCTTTTAGTGCACACAAGCTGCAGAGATAGAGGTCAGCCATGTTAACTGGATCCTTGGAGAGAACAGCTCGACATCCCACAGGCAAGCTATAAGACCACCAGCTGTGACAGCAGTTTAGAAGTTCAGACGACACCACAGGAACATACAATAAATTACAAATATCACACTATTACACTGTGCTTGTCACTTGTGAAGTTTCTTTAGATATTTATGTAATGCAAGAGACAAACACACAACAGATAGAAAGCAGCAGCAGTGACAGTACAATAAAAAGAAAGAAAACAGATCACCAGCTGCTGGACCTGCAAAGAAACAGAAAACATCGGCCTCTGTAAGTAAATAAAGCTCACAATCATCAGGAGCACCAAAAAAGGCAACCCAAGAAAAAAATGAATCAAAACAACAATCACAACACCAGCAACAAATAAACATAAACAACACTGTAGCAATTGATTTTTTAACCTGGAGGACAACACCTAAACTATATAAGCATGTGCATTTGTAAAAGTGATGGTGAGTTTAAAATAAAGGAATGAATTGTGTTAAGTGAGTGATCATGCAAATGAGGCTGTGCCCATCCGAGGATCAGAAGCAGACAGGGAGAACCCCAAGACCAATGGCGACCAGTAGCCACCAGAGAGCATGAAACCTAGCCAGCCCACCACAAGGATTAGTTATAGTACATTGTTTTAGATAGTGTACAGAATACATACTTTTTCTGGCCCTTTTAGATGTTTTGATCTGTGCTTGAACTGTGAAAGACAGAAGTAAAGAAGTTATCCAGGTTAAAGTTGAAAGAAACATTATTGCAAACTTAACTCTTTTGAAGTCAAGGTTTTTATTAAATGACTCAGTCAAAAGTTTGCATACCAGTAAAGTAACAACAGGGTAAGCCTTAAGTCTAGATAAAGTATCTTTATTTCCTATAAATCTACTGTTACTCCATTTAACTGTGAAGAGAATGAACTGATTGAGGTTTTGAGGTCACTGATTTAAATCAGATATTGTATAACTTGTTATGCACACTTAATAGTTTTGAATCTAATTAATTCCTTAAAATGAAGACTCAACCACTTGTGTTTAATACTTTGGATTTGTTGGGCCAGGTAAAAGCATTTATCAAAACAGTGTGGCAACATCCACTAACATTAATCTTCAGTCCTTAAGTAGATCCACTCAAGGCTGCACCTCTGAGACGTTACAGTCTAATAGAACACCAAAATCCCTTCCATTGGAGGCAATTGCCACTGTGGATTTGTTAGGATTGCTTTTAACAAAATACAAATTTCTAACAGTAATTATGTGAGCAGGATGTCTTCTATTATTAACCAACTACCATTTAACTGTTTGAGGGCATATCAACCTGGCATTTATAATGAAAACTGTAAGCTAACATTTGGAAGCTAAAAGTGATCATATTTAAAGAAATAAACTGAATTTCCATTTAACTAGATAACTTTTACAATGATCCATATATTCTGAAATGCAAATCGCATCGTCAACAACTGAAGACACAAAAAGTTTATTTTTTTATAATTATTTTGGTATAACAAGTAAAATATGATCCTCTAATTCGAGCTTAGGTCAAAGCGATATGCTTTTGTGTAGCTACTTTAAAATATGGCTTCACCTTGCTAAGTTGACTTTATTCATGTGGGAGGACAAGGAAGAGTGGAGCAGAATGGGAGCCATGTCACCCTGGACTTGAGGGCTAAAGCATAGCCCCAGATGTAATCAGGCTAAATTAGGCAGTAGATGGTGAACTCGAGACGGTTCTGAGGGGCCCTGGTCTTCTGCTCCGGTTCATTTCCCTGCTTGAGCCTCAGCTCTTAGGACCAAGACACTAATTAATGTTATGCAGATTCTTTCACATTCTATCAAGAGAGCAGAGAAGGACATTGGGGATACATAAATAAAGAGCCATAGTAATTACTAGTTTTCAGCATGTAGTCTTGAGGACAAGATAATATGAAAGACATTGATCATATGTGCTAACAAGTCTTGAAGAGGAAGAGACATATGGTGATTTGTGTATTATTATATTTAACTTGTGTTCATCTTTTTTATCTACTTCATTAGTTACTATTTATCTTTTTTTTTCCTCCAACAGCAATATGTGACAGGCACATACACAAAAACTATTCAGAAATTTAGATATCCGATTAATCTTTTTTTTTAAAAGTCAATATAAAAATGCGTATTTGGAAAGCATTCAGCGACCTGCTGTGTCACTGTGGTAGCTTATTCTTTTATTTTTTATTTTTTTATAAAGCCATAGGAGTGTAAAAGTTGCTGCTTTTCCAAGGTTTAAGGTGCCTGTTAATCCCCTGCCTGTGTGGTTATGGAAGTAAAACACATTTCTGTGCCCATGCTCTGTAGCAGACTGCAATGGTGTGTAGCCTAAGCTTCAAGCAACAGGGAAGGGAAGATTCAGTCTTTTTTTTTTTTTTTTTCTTGGGAGAGTTTTTTTTTAGTGCTGTGCTGTTGGACGCGTGTATTTTGGGGATTAGTGGCTTAATCGACCTTGTAATGGGGAGATCAGAGTGGCATGCAGGCATGGAGAGAAGTGTACGCACACATGCTGATACACACTGGATTTCTTCATGCAGTGTCATATTTAGGCAAACACACTTAAGCACAAAAATCTGTGCATCCTTACTTTATTAAAAACACACACCCATCATGACAGGCTGTCCTTTGTTTCATAGGCCACCGCACTAACTGAAACCAAGTACAACATTTTCCTTTTACAGACAAATATCTACCACACACACACACATACATACAGACACACTCACACACTAATAACCTCATACCTCTCCCCAATAGCCACAAAATGTACACTTAGACCACATAGTATACCAGAGTACATTGGATGCCTTATCACTACCTCCACCCACTGCTCCCTCTGTTAATATGCTGTGGCTGTGGGGGTACATTGTACAGCAGACCGAGGGCTCTCCGGGGGGTCAGTGTATTGTCTCAGTGAACAATGAGCACTCTGGCAAATGTTTCTGTGGACTCCAGAGGTCAGCTTTGTGATTCACTCTTTCCTTCTATGAATTTCCTGCAGTGTATGTCATCCTCTCACTCTCTTTTTCTTTTCCCTAAAGGGTTTGTTTGCCTTCTTTCTGACTAGTGTGGTGGTTGGAGTTAGAGGGCTGGAGGGCCAGAGGTATGGGAGTAATCTGTGTGCTATCTCATATCAGTGGCAGATGTGAAATCCAGTGCAGCACAGCTGATAAGATGAACAAACAGTTGGGATCATTAGAGCGAAGACATTGTGTAATCACCACTTTAATCTTGCTCTAATCCCAACATCTCCAACCAGCCACGGGCTCCAAAGCATACGGGCCCATACAGCAGTCCAAAAGTCAGGCACTGCACAAAGCCATACATACACAAAAAAAACATACTTACACAAGTGATGCCACTAAGGCAACATGAACTCTCACATAGTGAAAATGCAAGCAAACATTGCAGCTAGCCAGCACACACACACAAACACACACACGCACACTATTCCATTTTTTTTGTTTCTAAACTAATAACAGGCTGTGCGCACTTGGCCAACCCAGAGGAAAAAATCAATACTCTCTCCGACAAAATCAAGATTTGTTTTATCCTTCTATTTTTTTTCACTCTTCACTTTCTTTCCTCTTTCCCTCCAACTCTTTTCTTTCACAATCCACATCAACAGCAGCTTCTTGTTCTTAGTGAAAATCCTTGGAGCACCAAGCACTAGATACTCTACGGGCAGATATTTGGTGTTACTCACCCTTTGAAGTTGATCGATTAAAATAATAACATATTTTCCCAGGATCCTCATCTTGTCTCCGTGACCTGCACCTTTGCCCTGGCCCAGTCATTTCCTACTTCATTTGTGTGTAACCAGCTGACCCTCACAACAGCAGGTCAAGCTTCTCCTTTATGTGTGCTTGATAGAAGCTCCTGGATTATCTTCAATTTAATCATCACACAAGGACAAAAAATGCAGAAACAAATTATGACTGAAGCCTGCAGGAGGAGGTAAAACACAGAGACCTGCTATAGTGCACAACACACATTTGCACATGGATCCACTGAACAAACAGGCATAGAAGAAGGATCAGTAGGAGAAAAAGGGTGTGGAATAGATACCAAAGCTTCAAATCTGTCCAGGTTGGCATCTTTTCATCTCTAATGAGACAGACAAATAGGAGCTCTCTGTTTCTGTGCTCTTACAGATGGACAATAGAGGAAACATATCCAAGCAGTCTTCCATTTCCTCTGGCTGTGGAAGATGGGCAAGAAGGAAGGAGATAGTTCCTGCTGGCTGCAGTGATCGCATGCTGGCAAGAAAAGAGTTGGGATACACTAAGGCTGGGAAGCAAGGAAGACAGGCAGATAAAATCCAGCATGTTATTTTTCTGTTTTTCTCTCAAGCTTTGGCACCATCAGAATGCCTTAGTGATGCCAATAAAGCCTGTTTGAAATTAATTGAACAGACAGAGGTAGCCAATGTGATCAAGTTAGAGAAGAGAGGAAAGAATGTCAGAGAGGTGTCAGAACAGGGAGAAGGAAAACTCATTACAACTCAGTTTTTTCTCCCTAATATATAAATCCCTCATTTTGTTTCTACTGTTTATTTTATTTATTTGAAGTTAGAAGCTTAATGAGATCCCAGTGGTACTCCAATAACTAATCATGAGGAAAGGAGAGACCACAGAGATGAGAGGAAGGGATGCAGAAAAGCAAAGAAAACAGAGGGAAGAAAGGCTACGGTTTAGAACATTAAGATGAGGTGTAATGTTGACAAGAGACAGGAAAAAATATAAAATAATGCAAAGCTCACTGTTAGGTGTAACAACCCTCTTCTGTAAGGATCAATTGTTGTTTTGTTTTTTGTTTTTGTTTTTTGTTCTATAATCACTCTTTCTTTGGAAAGGACATGCACATGCTCAGCTATGTTGTTGTAAGCTCGAACAAAATGAAGCCCAATGCAGATTGCATACCTCAACCCTGGCAGAGAGAGATTGGCTACAGCGGCAAGGCACCCAGCCAACTCTTTGTGCCGAGCAGAGCAATGGAAAACAGATGCAACATAAAATGCCCTGGCATGACGGCTGTGTGTTGATGTATTTGCTGTATTCTCTCTAAACAATGCTGTATTACTTAGTTAAATATACTGTATGGCTGTGTGAGCACAAACTTTGGTTAAAGAGAGAGACAGAGAAAGTGTATGTGCTCTTCCTTTGATGTGTATCTAAGCTTCTTTGTCTACATGCAAGAGAGCCCTCCCAAAATTGTGCAACATTTGAAAAAGTTGAATAAAACAGCTTAGTAGCAAGTTTAAAGTGCCTGTGATCAAACTGCATACAATTCAAGGTACCCTCAAGAGAAATAAGAGCAACATTCTTCTGAGCTCTAAGTCAGCCTCGAGGTGACTTATAAACACAATCTGCCTGCATTTTGATGTACTTTTTTTATACTTTTACTGCTTATTCAGAACCATTTTCTGCTCAAGTTAAAGTGTAGAACTGTAAAACTTTTCCTCCTTTGTCAGGAGAATCTGTCACCTCTTAATGCGTGTGTGTGTGTTTTTTTTCTCATCCTCAGTAACTGCCTTACACTTAGATGATGTCCTCTTCTCTCTTATCACCTGCCTCCAGTCACATACTCCCTTCCATCCACATGGCATACACTCATTCCATTCACCATCACCATAGTTCATAGCTGTCTCATAAATGTCAAGCTCTTTCTTTTCTATAGGCTACTGCTTGATTTCCCCTACTTCATGCTGTTCGCAAGTCTCTGTGAGTGGTAGAAGTGGTGGAGACCTTTTTTTCTGTTTTTGGCAGGGTAGCAAGGGGCAGAAGGGGTAATGAAAATGTATGTGTGACGAATTGAGGCTAAGGGCGAGGAAGCAAGCAGTGTGTCGATGAAGAGAGGAGAGGAGATGAGGGCATAGCAGAGTGGGAAACTCTGTGGGGGAAAAAAAGCAGAGTTGGAGGGTTTGGAAGAGCAGAATCAGCACTTATGCAAACACTCTGAGGAGTTGCTGCACACCGACATACACACACATACACACCTGTACACAGCCGTCCAGCAAGTTTTTGCTGTAGCACTGTTATGAATACCTTCCATATCAGGATGTCATACTGGGCAGAGTTGGCTCTTGGAACACTGACTCCCTGTTGCGCTGTGAAGCTATTACATGGTCTACCGGAGCTCAACTAATAACATGGACCGGATCAGCCACTTCCCACTTCCTTCTTAGATCATCACATAACAGGAGTTGGGGCATTTTACCACCCACTCATGCCACAGACCTTTCTTCACCCTAATCCTACACACAAACACATACACATATGCCCAAGAACACTAGTCTTTTCTTCATACAAACACCCTGACCTTCTGCACAACACATTCTATATCAACTGTTGCCATCGGTCAATTGGCAACCATCCACTATCATTGTTTTATATTGCTTTGTTTGGCTGTTTATCTCTGTTAATCTGTTTGAATAGCTGTGGGAGGCGCTCCAAAAACTCATCCTGCTGAATTTACTGTAATGGTGGCTGAGCACACATCTGTCTTTTACCTCATACAGAATTCACACCAAAATTCATGGTCCAAATCCTTTGTGCATAAACATTTTTAAAACTTAATCCCCAAGTCTTTGTTTAATAATCATGTGGGAATGCATGTTTGTGAGACACTAGGTGTGAGATGTTTGCGGCTGTCAGTGAGAATTGTGTTTGCCACTGAGTGGGTTACTTTTTTTTTTCCAGTACAGAAAAAACTTTTTTTTGGTTAATTTTATGCTATAAGCAGATTAAATCAATTGCATTGACTAATCCTGAGCAATAAAGACAGATGACATGGAAATTATTGTTATTTAACAGTAAGATCTTATTGAGGTCTTGATTGTAGGTGCCATTTTTAGTACCTATGTACTTTGCAGCAATTTCAGTTAATAATATTTTTTAAAATTTATTCCTAGTTTCATTATTTGGTTACATTTGAAAAGAATTAATCTAATTGATATTAATTCCTGGGTTTTCATGTTCACTATTGTTTTAACTTTGGTTCAGATATTTGTGTTGTGAGTGGGGAGCTTTTTTGTTTTGTTTTTGTTTTTTGGCTCGAGACATGAGGGGTAGAAGAGCTCAAGATTTTTATTATTCATTTTTTGTTTGTTTGTTTTACCATGTTAATTTCTGAAAAAAAAGAGCTATTTCAAATTAATAGTGGATCTACTGAAATTCTGTAATTGTCAATGTATTGCTTAACAAATAACAAAAAAGACAGTTTTTGTGGAAGATACATTTTTATGAAACATGCGTTAGCCATAACCTACGGATTGTGATTACAGGTGTGTCCCAGTGTGCAGACTACGTAGGCTACAGAGTGTCCTCCGTAGTCTACACACTTCGAAACCTGCTTAACATTCGTGAAATGGGACAGCCTTCCTAGCCAAAACAAAAATGTCCCATAGCAACAACACAGGACGTTGAATCTCTGAAACCTCTAAAATTATTCATAGGACACTGACAGTAAAAAAAAATAAAACATCATTTTCCGAGGCTCTTATGGTTTCCAGCCGGTACACACTTCATTAAACCCTTAAAAATACACGAATTTAAAATATTACTGAATTTTAATTTTAAAGATGCATCACTTTCATTTCATTTCATTTAAGGCTAAACGAAGTGCGGATTTGAAGGGTGGATTCAGTGGGTCCTTCAAATTCTGTGAATTGGGACAGTACTTCATACACCGCCATGACTTTTGTGGCCGATGAATCCGCACTTCAAAGTGTGCAGACCCTGAATTGGGACACACCTAGTTTTTAATGGAGAACCTACAGTACATTAATGATGCAATCGTTTCGCACTGAACTGCTTCTATGATTAAGTTTTAGATTATGTGTGCTTAGTTTTATTTGGTTTTAAACTGGATCCTCAAAGATTACTTCATTACTATTGTGGGGGAAAAAAACAACAGTAAAAAAAAAGGGGCTATTGCATACTTACTCTCTACAAACAGAGCTTTAAACATTTCTTACTAAATCAAATCAAGGTGATAATTTGGATTTTTTCTGCACAGTAACATAAAATTCACTATTAAATTTGAATAAAAATGCTATTTGTTTTTAAGTGTTAACATCAGTGCCAGACAAAACACTTGGCTTTTGGGGCAGAGGGCACTGACTACAGTATGTATGTGTGTGTATGTACAGAAAGAATACCTTTGGGAGACTGTAATGGCATACCATTGGAGGTGTCACAAGCACCAAGCTTTATGGCTTTATTGCAAACGGTGAAGCACTTATTGTCAAGTACGTTTTCACTGGGATAGAGCATTTTACCCAGAAACACTGGTAGACATAATGTCTATTGCTGTGCCTGTCTGTCTCTCACCCCGTCTTGCATACTGAGACATTTGTGCATGCGCATACTGCTGTCAAGCTCCTCGCTTGCTTCAGTTCTTATTTTTTTCCCTCCATCAATTCAGTGACACCCAGCAGTGGGCCGTGACATTACAGAAAAACTGAGCAACTAAGGAGACAGAGCATAGGAAGAAGGGAGGGTAGACTGAAAGAAAAGGAAGGGGGGTCTGCAGAAAAGAGGTATAGAGATTGTGAAGGCAACAGGGAAAAATTCAAAGTCAGGGTTATGAGTGCAGGAGCATGAGAAAAAAAATTGAGAGGAACAAGTGGTGGAGTGAGAGAGAAATAAGTGAGGGACATGTGAGTGATTTCCTCAATGTCACGAGGCAACATGGGGGCTGCTGCAGCCTCGGGTGAAGGAGCGGTGAAGCAAACTTGATGGCCTACACATCTGATGAGGGGAACTGGTCCCTTTGAAAGAAAGAGCTCAATAATTCAAAGTAAGGTGGAAAAACAGAGAGTGCGAGAGAAGGAGGTCACAAAATCTGAGCTGCTGGTAGAAAGGTATTTAAAATATACAGAATATAGAGAGTGGAGGTGGGGGATGAGTGTTAATCACCCACAGGTTTGAAATTATCAATCATCACCACCAGCACCACTCGTGTGCATATGGAAGTCAGGCATGCCAGAAAACACCTTGCAGGTGTGCCAATGCTTGTGGTCCAGAGGCAGAATTTCTGGTCCAATTACAGAGCAATGAAATCTGTCAGGCTTTGTTCCCAGGTAAGCTCTTTTTACAGGACATCACTTTGGAACAATTCATTTACACTGGCAGCGACGCAGCATGGCCACAATCAAATCTGCCACCAGCCTGCAGTGCAGACTCAAACAGAGGAATTATACTCTGACAAATACTATGCAGGGGTCATCTAGAGCCCCATCACTCAAAGCGCATCGCCTTTCTGTACGGAAAACATTGAGATATTTTTCTCAACCAGCACAGAGTTGAGAATTAGTGAAGAAAATTTGCAGAAGGTTTAGCACAGTGAACTTCCATTTGGCTTGCAGAGGTTAAGACACCTAGAACTTGCACAGCATGTAATGAGGGTGACACTGTAATAAAAGGGAATGAAGGAACATTAATTCAGAGATTTTGCTCTTAGCTAAGTTAATGTTGAGCAGGATGAAAATTAAAAAGAGGTCATAGAAGCTGGGGCTGTGACAAGAGGACACAGATTAGAAATTTCTATAGCACAGTAGCTTTAAATTTATTTTTAAGGGCCAAATTCTATTCTTACAACACTGAAAAGTTTTATAAATCATGAATTGTTCCTAAGTCGGGTGATAATAGCTGAGCTAATTAGAAGCAGGCTTCAATTAAGTATTAAGCAACAAGATAATCTCAGCTATTTCTCCAACCTCTAATTTGAGTGCAGATATTCATTTATGTGAAAAATGGTATTCATTTTCCCACATACATAAATATTCATCTCAGACTCATTGTAGTGATGAATTTCTGCTAATAGTTTTTCCTGACAAAAAGTTGGTGGATGATGGGGTTGCAGTGCATCCTGCTGGTTGAGAATAAGCACAACAAGCCTCACACCCTCCCATACTTTAAATAACCAACTCTTTACAAACTCTGCCTTATTCATATTTACCTATATACTTACTTATTCTGAGCAGCATTTGCATAACTCTAAAGCTCTTTTACAACTTTTATAATAGATTATTTTAAAAACATGTGAGTTATTATCATTCAGCTAAAGTGT
>JBAMHW010000023.1:17715858-17767040 GCA_037177495.1 Rhadinocentrus ornatus
TGCACACTAAAACTGTTTGAAAAACTAGTTCACCAATAACCACATCCCCCTCTTTAGAATTGGCACTGCAAAACAAATTTGAGGTGATTGCGCTGCAAAAAAGGAAAGTGGTCATACATGCACTTTAAGGGCATTAGTAAAACTGTCCACCCACTTTAACTCAAACCCTACCACACACACCTCTCTCCCCAGGCAAGTAAAATCCTGCAGATCTCTTAAAAATATACAAGAAATGTATTTAAAAATACCCTCCCTCCAAAGAGGTGCCACACAGTTTTGACTGGAAGCTCACACACCATGCTTCTCCTGTCAGCGTTATCACCTTCTGATTAACTGCACACACCTTTGCTCAGTCTCTCTCCACATCACAATAAGTTCAGGTAATCATATTAAAATCTGCAGGACAGTGGTTCAAGAGATCCACAGTTTGTGATCCCTACATAAGAACATCAGAATTCTTTTTTTGGTTTGTTAGTTTTTTTAGGGGCTTGAAATAATTGTGTGAGATGAGCAGAGTTAGCATTATTTTAGTACAAAAGTAGTAACAAGCTCATTTTTACGCCGCTGTGTCTCTAAGCTCATTGCTAGCATTTCTATGAAACATGACATACCCTCAAATCCAGATAATGTATGCACAAAAAAAGAAATCCAGATGTATGATTCTGTGCACAGGTGTGAATCCAAGCACATTTTCTTTATATACACCGATCAATGTGGAATTGAGTGCACGGGTCAGCAAAGCACACACAAGCAAAAGTTAAAAAGAAGTAGTCCGACATCAAGGTGGATGGGAAGCAGAGGATGGCTGCCCAATGTCAGACGCTAAAATGATCATGTTTAGATTTTTGGCACCACTTTGTCCATGCTTCTATAGCCACTGACGTGGGTGTGTTAATTGTTTATCAGTGTCCATCAGTCTCCAATGTGCGCATCACTCAATCTGAGTATAAACTGTTTTCACATTTATTTATTACAACAGCTTCCCATTATCAGCTTTAAGTGTCGCCAAAGCATCAGCAGCATATGTTGACATGAGGCACCGCACATTTCCACACACACGCGCTACTGTAAAAGAAGGAAAAAGAAGGAAACAATTATGCTCAAAGAGGAAATGGGAGATAATTTTATATTCCTTCCTGTTTAGATTAAAGACATGATCTTCTCCAAAACAATTTGAACTCTCAGAGCTTGTTTCCTTTTAAAATGCTAAAGAGCCTCAAAAAGATCTGAATAGATGTTTAACTATGCATAATACTTTATTTACAATTATTGCAGTTATAAATCTTGTTTGCTGTTTGAGTTGATGTTGAGGCATGCTTACCCTACAAACTCTTCATATTGGAACAATTTTAATCATTTATTTTACTCTTATATCAATTTATTTAAAATTTTGATGTTGAGTACATGCTTTTGAAACCATTAGACACCCATTCATTCACTCATGACAGCTGTTTTTATTTTATACATGGATTCTTGTGTCATCTGAATGAGCCTGAAATATCTATTTTTGTTTGAGACAATTATGACTACAATTGCGCATATTTGACTTAGAAAATGCATGTGATAAATGGCTTTGAAAATAACCTTTTACCCATATAACTTGCAGTTGATCAATACTGCATAACTGAAAAATGCTGATGACAGAGTACCACTTTGCTCCAAAAGATTAGCAGGGCTGATCAATAAATGGAAGGAAAGTATCCAGCAGGGAAGGAGGCGGAAAAATACAGCTCCACAAGGCAGAGATAACATAGCAAGACCATACAGAAAGAGAAACCGTAACAGAGGCAAAAATAAATAAATAAAGGGAGGAAAATGTAGCAAACGATTGTAGTGATAACTGACTTTGGAGAAAACAACAGCTCTGTTGATAAGAGGCATCCTTGTCTTCTGTTGTTCCTTCTGCCCTATCCCAAGGTAAGTTATTCATATTTCCAAATATTTTACTGGTGATTCACTTCAAGAATCACACGCACGGTACATCCAATGTTAGTTAAATTGTGAATTACGTGTAAAGAACAGGTTTTTGTGTCTGAAGAGGTTGATCTCTGGGAAACCTAGGATTGTTACTGTCATTAGTGGATGGAAAATATAAGAAGCTCAAGACAGATTCTGAGTTTCTGATTATGTAGGTGTTTTAACAATGTAATGAAGGTGTAGTGCTCCCCTAAGCTTAACACCTAAGTCGATATTTTGTTTTAATTGTTCTGTTTCTTTTTTGTTTCTATTTTAGGAAAGTAGTATTTAAAAAAAAAAAAATGATGCAACATATATTTAAAGCTTGATTTTTGAGAGATAAATACAATCCCTTTGAAGATCTGATTTTTGTTTATCATACAATGTTCACAAAAAGGATCAAAATCAACACAAATTAATTGGTTTTCATCTCATTAGCCTCTTTCCTCTTAAAAGCAAGTTATTCCAAGGGATTTTTGCCATTGAAAGGCTCTTTATCTCTTAATTCTGTATACAGTCTGTCAACATTACTACTGTGAGACAACCCTGTAAAAACAGATTGATCAATGAAACCTTGGAATGAAAATACATTAACGTTTAATATAATTAGTCATTATGTTTTTGCATTGTGGACAACAATGTAGAGAAAATTCCTTATAGACATTCACCCACTCTTGATTATTGTCAAATATTAAGTACAAATAAAAATGTTAGCTGTGGCAAAAGAATTCCTCCATGAAATTATGATTGAATTTAGTTTTCCTGTGTTTAGACAAACTTGACAGTTCAGCCTAAGCAGAGGGTAAACAATAGACGAACAAAGTAAATTTAAAGACGCACTACAGAACGTTTGCTGATTTCCTTGGTGACGCATCCTTTATAAACAAATAAATCCGCATCCATCTTGCATCTGTACTGTGAGCTCTCTCCAGCTAGTAATCTGATGTTGACTCTTGTTTTGTCTTGCACACTTCTCACTTTTCCTCTTTTTTAATAACCCTGTCCAGAGTATCTGCCTGAATAAAATGCTGTGTGGGCGTGTTTGTGTTAATTAAGTATTGGTTCCCTTATTCAAGTTTAAATCCTAAACATTACTGGTAGACCACTTAATTAGTATTCAACCTGCCCACATGTATCATTAATTTTATTAATGGACAGTTTTGCTAAGACTTGTCTCATTTTCTTTGATTTACTTTTTTTTAAAAACTTTTAGAAGCTATTACAGGCTGACATAAAAAAAAGAATAGCAAAAATGAATTATTTAATAGATTTGAATTAATGCACATGTTCAAACTTGTAATTCTCTGTAGGTCACACTGAAGATGAGGACAACTTCTTTACCTGTGACTTCATTTCCTACTTCCTCAGCATCACTCACCCGCAACTCCTCTGACCTCCAAGGGCATACCAATGATACGTCGCCTTCCATCCCACATAATGGTTTAGGGATGTCCTGTTTTACTATGATATTGGGAACAGTGTCCAACCTCACTGCTCTGGGCATCCTGTTTAATTCCCGTACCAGATTTCGTCGCCAATCCAAAGCACCCTTCCTACAGCTGACAGTGTCTTTACTTTTGGCTGACCTTGGTGGTCATCTGATCCTAGGTGCCTTTGCGATGTATCTGCACATATACGACATAAATGAGATCACAGAAGGATTCTGCTATATCTTTGGAGCATCTATGGTGTTTTTTGGCTTATGTCCTTTGCTGCTTGGTTGTGCTATGGCAGTAGAACGCTGTGTAGCAATAACCCAACCTTTTTTCCATGTTTCCATGATTACAGTGGCTCATGTAAAGGGAGTTGTGCTGGTTTTGTTCTCTCTTGCACTTGTGCTGGCTTATTTGCCTTTTCTAAATGTTGGGACTTATACCACCCAATTTCCAAACACGTGGTGTTTTTTGCCTATTCACAATCCGGAATCTGCAGCGGACACAAATGTAGTCTTGGCCTTCTCATGTCTGGGCCTCAGTGCACTCATTCTTTCCTTGCTCTGCAACATCCTGAGTGGTCTGACACTGCTCCATGCCAGAATAAGGTCCAGCAAGGGTTATACAAAAGCTACTGCTGACTGTGCTCGCCGTGCATCGTCTGTATCATCTTCTTCTGTGTTTTTTTCATTGGATGTGGAGATGATGGCGCAACTAGCAGCAATTACTGTGGTGTCCTGTGTCTGCTGGGGGCCTTTTCT
Source organism: Rhadinocentrus ornatus (assembly GCA_037177495.1). Taxonomy (NCBI): domain Eukaryota; kingdom Metazoa; phylum Chordata; class Actinopteri; order Atheriniformes; family Melanotaeniidae; genus Rhadinocentrus; species Rhadinocentrus ornatus. The sequence goes on from JBAMHW010000023.1 coordinate 17,720,009, forward strand.
TGTGTGTACTACTCATTTAATTTAACAAATTGGTTTGAACAACTTTTTTTGTAGTCAGAGAATGAAATATTACATGTAAATACTAACACTGTAATTACTGTGTGTTTCTCTCGTGTTATAGATCCACTCTCTTGTGATCCAGTTCAATGAAAGTTCCAGGGATTCAGATGATTTGAAAGGCAGATTCACGCTTCTGACCTTACGCATGGCTTCCTGGAATCAGATTTTAGACCCCTGGGTTTACATCCTACTCAGAAGAACAGTGCTATTGAGAGTTTGCTGTGGTTTCTCTACTCTGAGACCCACAACAGACAGCTCCTCTGCAGATACTCGCAGACAGGTCTTCATTTTGCAATGACATTGTTTCCTAAAGACTCTTCCTTACGGACAGAATTGTTTTTTGTTACTTTGTTTGTCTGTTTGATTGTTTTCGTATGTGTGGTGTAAAATTTAGGAATGTTTTTTCTTTGTTTTGTTTTTTTTCTATTTCAGATTATTAAGTACATGTTTAGCGTACCAAGAGGCTGTAGCGCGTGATGTCAATATGAGTGATGGGCTGCACAAAAACTGCACTTCTCTACATTTAGTTAGTAGTCTGTGCCGGTGTTCCGACGATTTGTTCTACATTCAGAAGCAGCCACCAACAAATCGGATGGTTGGACAGCTGGGCCGTGATCATTTTAACCAATCAGGATTGATAAAATCTTGACAAGCTCTCGGCTCAACAAATAGCTGAGCTGCTGGAGAAATTGCCCGCCCATGGTGGGCGGTGCTTCAATGGCAGTGGCTTTCTTCAACATGGAGTATGGAAAATAGCCTTATTCACTCCGCATTCAACTGTTCATGTTCGGGTTATTCCATTTCCACATTTGTTCCATTTTTAAGTCTTCCTAGAAGATTTCAACCTACAGTATTCGCTAACTAACATTTTCACGTACGATTTGAATGTAGTAAACTACTAACTATTACATCGTTACCGCGCCAATTGCAGTAAAACTGCTGCAACATTTTCAAAACTCTTGTCTTTTTCCTCCGAAAACGCTACCTCGTAGATAACGTCGACGCTTTCCACAGCGGGGAGGGCGACTTGAGAAATTTATCACTTCTAAAAAAAACTTTTTTAAAGCGTCAAGTGCGGTAGCGGGGTTACCAGGTGAAAGGTTACATCACGTCAATACATTGGCTCATAGGTGAGTTCATGCTCTAATACAAGAGTGAAAATGTGTGTGATCATGCAGCATCTTTTTACCTCAACTGTTAAATGTCATGTGGATTCCTTGATTTAACTTACATGCTAACACTAGCTCTTTTTATTATTAGTAGTAATTTATTTATTTTCCCACTACTTCTTTTTGAAAGTTACCAACTATAAAACCTCGCTGTTTGCTTGCTTGTACCAGCCTGCGCTACAGTACTTCAGCGCTCAGAGTGGAACCCATGTAGGCTTTAACTTAAGCCCATTATTGTGTAAAAGCCCATCTTTCTTCTCTTACTCCGTGACAAGAATGCACAATGCAGCGAGTGTGTCAGCCTCTCTGGGGTCCGTGGGACTGTTGCGTCTCGTTGGGGTGTCCTGGTCCTGGACTCTAGCAGCGGGCCTTGGGGTGTATCTGGGTACAAGAAGCTGGAAATACTTCTACATTGCTGCCATAACTGCCAAGAGAGACATCAAGTAAGTCAAACGTGTATGGATAAAGTTGTGATGCTTTTGTTTCTTTCTTTTTATACTTGCATCTGCCCCCCACCCCCCTCTGTCTCTCTCTCATCAGCGGCCTGTATGTGCTGTTGAGGGTGAAGCTGGCTTTGTGGCGATACATGCGCAGTGGTAGCAATATTCCTTCCATTTTTGCCCAGACAGTAAAATGCCACCCAAATAAGCAAGCACTGATCTATGAGGCCACAGGAGAAACATGGACTTTCACCCAGCTTGATGAGATCTCAAATGCTGTGGCCCACTGGGCAAGAAGTCAGGAATGGGTCTCTGGTGATGTGGTGGCCCTCTTCTTGGAAAGCAGGCCGTTGCAGGTGGCACTTTGGCTGGGCTTGGCCAAAGTTGGGGTGGAAGCTGCACTTATCAATTTCAGCCTGCGCTGTGATCCACTCCTGCACTGCATTGGGGTATCACAATCACGGGCAATTGTGTTTGGAGCTGAGCTTGCTGAAGGTAAGAATGTTTTAAGCCATGTATTGACAGCCAACAATGTAATGAGCATTTGTGTTTCAGTTCTGCATAAAGGAAGCAGTTCTGAAATGCTGTAATAGAGCATAAGATATTACCCTTTATTTAGGATATGAGGACTTTATGTATGATCTTAAACAGGAAAAAACAATGTTTCTGTGACCATGCAAATATTTAACACGTTTTTTGTTTTGCTTTATTTTAAAAAAAAGATTATTAAATCAAGTTTCTATGTTGCAGAAATTGTTTTACTTTCACATAATGGACTCACAGTATGTTCTATGCATTCTAGGGAGCTTGAAGTAACCTGTCCAGTATCTTCTATGCCCATCTAACTCTTCTTCCTCTTCCTGAATGGTCAGCCATGTTGGAGGTTAATTCTGCCATCAGCCAATCCATGGTACGGTTTTGCACAGGAGACCTTAGTGCAGAACATCTGGCTTCTCTGGGTGCTCAGCCTCTGGACCCAATTTTAGCCACTGCATCTAGACACCCACCTTCACCTTGTGTCCCCCCCAAAGGCATGAATGGTGAGTAGGGGTCGACCGACGTAAAATTTATCAGGGTTAATAATAATATTACTAATTAGAATTAAGAGATCAACACCTCATGTACCAAACTGTTCATAGGTTACAGGAAAATCATTGTCAAAATCTTGAGAAACACCTTTTTATATATATTTTTAAATTTCTGTTTAGGCTTGATTAAAAAATACTGTCAATATTCATCATATGTTTCTGGGAAACTAGGCAAGCTTGTCCTCATAGATATGTTTTATAAGTCTTTGATGTTTATTAAAACTGCCAATATTCTCTGTCCTGCCTTGAGAGTACAGCTGCACTTATTCATCAGAGCAGCTCCAGTGTGTACATTTACTCATCTGTGACTCTCTGTGGCACAACAGCCTTCAATATTGATAACTGAAAACAAATAAATAAAAATATAACGTTATTTTATAATATATTAACTGCAAATTGGCTCACATTATTGCTTTAGGCCATTAATCGGTCGCCCCCTAATGGTGAGTGCCCTATCCCCGTAGTGAATTCAACTCCTACTGTATTTGACCTTGTATGTCCATTAGTAGTTCTAATATAAATACTTTTTGTAGTTTAGCAGTTCAATTTTATTTGGTAATTTTTTAGATCTAACATATTTGGAAGAATATTTAATTTTCATTACTGTTCTGTAAACATTTTTTAACTTAAAATTTCTTTTTAATACTGTTTTATCCAAAACTTATAGCAGTAGTACTTAATAGGTAATGAGTCATTTATAATTTTTTCCAACATCTTTCTGGAATAAATGTGAATGTTTTTACAAGATGTGTACTGTGTACATAACAAATCCCATCCCAGATCAATGATCAGTCGTAATAGATGATTAAACAGAACTCAGCATTTGACGTGTGAGCTTAAACGTCATAACATAATTGAAAACAGTGACAATATACTTTTTATTTCCCTTTTTTAAAAATAATTAACAGTAAATAATCAAATGCTGAAAAGACATGTATCTTCAAAGTGTTTCATTCAGTTGAAACGGCCCACTTTGCTTTCTTCTGCAGACCGCCTGTTTTATATTTACACCTCCGGAACCACAGGACTGCCGAAGGCTGCTATTGTGGTACACAGTCGGTATGTTTTCTTAAACACCCTCTCTTAATAGGGGGGGCATTTTTCTCTAGAATTGTTATACTTTGTGCACCAGTAATGACAGATGTCTGAGTATTACTCCCATTTTCTTACAACAGCTACTACAGAATTGCTGCTTTTGGGTATTTTGCCTTTCGCATGCGCCCTGATGATGTTATGTATGACTGCCTGCCTCTCTATCACTCAGCAGGTAGGATGCTACCTGTCTCCAGCTTTTGATAAATACAGTGTAATTGGTTGAAATAAATGCAAGCTTTCTCTTTTTGCCAGGTAATATTATTGGAGTTGGTCAGTGTCTGATCCATGGTCTCACCGTGGTAGTGAAGAGAAAATTTTCTGCCAGCCGCTTCTGGGATGACTGCATTAAATACAACTGTACTGTAAGAGCTTGGGCTTAACAAACATTCATGTCATATCTGTTAAAATCAATAACTCAGAATCAGTCATTTTGATGTAACATTTAACCAAATCATGTTTTCTTTACCTTTAAAGGTTGTGCAGTATATTGGGGAGATCTGCCGCTACCTCCTATCTCAGCCAGTCCGACCAACTGAGAAGAGCCACAAAGTTCGTCTGGCAGTGGGAAATGGACTGCGACCCAGTGTGTGGGAAGCCTTCACAGAGCGTTTTGGGGTGGCACAGATCGGCGAGTTCTATGGAGCAACTGAGTGCAACTGCAGCATCGCCAACATGGATGGCAAAGTTAGACATCACAGTGTTGGTTGTCTCTTCACAAACAATGTGATTTTGATCTGGGTTTGACTGTTTTTTGTTGTACCGCCAGGTGGGAGCTTGTGGGTTCAACAGTCGCATTCTCCCCAACGTGTACCCTATCCGTCTGGTGAGGGTTAATGAGGACACCATGGAACTTGTTCGGGACAGCCGGGGCCTCTGTGTGCCTTGTCGCCCTGGTAATAAATATCTTTAGTGTAATTATGACTAATGCTTTAAATGACTCATATATGTTATATATTATGTTGATCATCTTAAAGCGCATGATTTGACTTCTCTGTTTTGCAGGGGAGCCTGGGCTTCTGGTCGGTCGCATCAACCAGCAAGACCCATTACGGCGTTTTGATGGCTATGCTAACCAGGATGCTACAGAGAAGAAGATCGTTCAAAATGTCTTCAAGAAAAATGACTCTGCATATTTATCAGGTTGCTTGCTAAAGATAATTTGCATTTCATAAAGCATGAAAGTTGGGACAAAGTTGGATTGAGAAACTTCATTAGTGGTCAGTAGGGACAATGTGACATGATTGTTTAGTCTAACTTGAACCTTACGTGGCGTATTTTGGCTTAAAACGCCAGGTGATGTGCTGGTGATGGACGAACTGGGCTACATGTACTTCCGTGACCGCAGTGGGGACACTTTCCGCTGGCGAGGGGAAAATGTCTCCACCACTGAGGTGGAGGGTATACTCAGCAATATTCTGGATCAAACTGATGTGGCTGTGTACGGTGTGACTGTGCCAGGTGATGGTTATTTTTGTAGTACCTTTAGGATCACACTAGGGTAATTGCTGTCACTTCATTTTAATGCTTATATTTGTCTTCTTATTTTGTATCAGGTGTGGAAGGTAAAGCAGGCATGGCTGCCATTGCAGATGCTACAGGGAATTTTGACTGTCATGATTTCTTGCAGAATATCCAGCGAGCACTTCCTTCGTATGCTCGCCCCATGTTCCTACGAATCTCCCCACAAGTAGACACTACAGGTATTGCACCTCAAATATAATTTATTAATCATCACTGACAATTTCATATTATTGAACAATAATTTTACTTTTATTATCTCAACATTCTGGTGTAGGTACATTTAAAATTCAGAAAACCAGGCTGCAGAGGGAGGGATTTGACCCACGTCTCACAACTGACCAGCTTTACTTTTTGAACAGTAGAGGTGCACGATACGAGACCATGGATGAGGAGCTCTTCAATGCTATAGTGGAGGGAAAAATATCTCTATGATGTGGTTGGGCATAGCAGGGCAGCCGAACAGGTGCTGTTTTGAGAGAGTAAAGTATGCATGCAGCAATGTCTGCAACAGTCGGTCTTGGTGCCCCACTGTCTGGATCATTCAGGGAACGAAGTTGAGAGGACTACACTAGACAGAGTACTGTTTCAGATTATGTTTTAACACTGTATAAGTAACACACCAGGACATAATGCGAGGGCATATACTCCATTTAATAGCTTTGTTATAGTTATTTAAATGAACATCTCAAAAAGCCTTTGAGTATCAAAGCACATAATGTGGATATCTTCCACAACCAATTTGAAATAGGACACATGTTACATGTTAATGTAAATAATAATGTTTGGACATAAAGGGTATTACCCACTTAGGAAATGCTGTACATTGCAAGGTTTATCCTGTGTAGGTTGACTACATTGCTGCTGTGTGTTTGAATGCGGCTGAGAGACAAGGGTTCAACATGTGCTCTGAGTAGCTACTAGTTCAAAGACTAACCGTAGGATCATTCTTGTTTTTATTGCAAAGAAAAACTAATCTCACTAATCAGATTTAAAAATCTGAACAATACTGGCACATGTTTGCAAATACCCATATTAATACTGTATGTGCCTTTAATGAAACTCCTTTGTTTCCTAAATTAATGTTTTTTATGGAAAGGATCCCAGATAAGCGAAGATCAGAAGCTATCCTGTGTCATGCAAAACTGGGTCATACATTATGACATTGTCTTTTTATGTAACAACTTTTATCATTGTAATAATATATCAGTGTTAAGGATTGTGATTTGCATGCCCAAATGCAAATCACTAGAGTTCATTTGTTCTGTTGTAACCCAAATTAAATATTTCTAAATGTATTTGTTTCTTGTCATTTATTCTAAACAATTCACAGATGGCTTTTACTTTCACACTGATGAGCTGCTGTATTCTGACCATGCATTCCCATCATCATAAGGAAAAAAAAACTTTGCAATTCTCCACAAGATTTAGATGGATTACTTTCCACTGGATTTTTATACAAAAAATTAAAAGACGTCAGTTTACCAAATGTACTAATGATCTGTTGACAGGTTTATCCTTGTTGGTAAGATTTTTAGTGGGTATTCTTTACATGCTGTGCAAAAGTAAGGAAAGACCTGAGGTACAATGATGTTTGTGAAAGTATAAAGAGGCGTTCTCTCTTCAGGGTCGTAAAATGCAACCTTGCCTCGATCCATGTCCAAAACCACTCTTATCACTTCTGGTTTCTTTGTCATGCTGAGCGGCTCCCACGGCGCTGTACAGGCTTTATGCTCTCCATTGCGAAATCTTATCGTCCAGAATCCCTCTGCTGGTGTCAGCACGTGTTTACCTTTCCTGTTAATGGACTCACTGGCTACTCCTACCACCCAGTAAGTGTTGTCTTTTACCTCTACATCCCAGCTGTGGCGTCCAGATGAATAGCTCTCAGCAGCAAGCATCTCAGCACTAATGTCAAAGCGTTCGGGGTTGTCCGGCAGCTTGAAAATTTGAGTAGAGTTCTGCACAACTGTGAGATCCTCAGAAAGAATGAAGCAGCTGGCTGCTGTGTTGGGATCCAAAATCACTGGAGCTTGATGGGGGGAAAAAATGTAGAGATTTTCTAATGTGAAAGGAAATGTGTGGACCAGTAAACATTATTACTGGTTGAGAAAAAGAACTTACTGTATTTAATTATTTTCCTCATCTTCTCCCATACTTTATATTTGAGAGAGCCCAAGTGCTTGGCCACATCAATCAGAGCATCATGCATCATTTGCGGATCAAGAGGGCTTTGCCAGGTTCTAAAAAAATACTGTAGAGGTTGAGAATTCTGGCCTTGAAGCTGTGTTATCCTAAAAACAAGTAAAACGCTTACCTTTTTATTGTTTCCTTGTAATTCTGAAATAAAATGTAAAAAACAACTTTTATGTAATGATATACATATAAATGTACAAATTTGACGTAAAACCAGGCTATACCATAACAACAGCCTTAAATACCTGAAGAAATGGGATATCTTGACTTTTCATTTCCTTTTCCACTAGTCTGATAGCATTAGAAAGAGATGTCATTTCATTGCTCATCTCCTCAATCCTCTGGGTAATCATCAGGTTCTTCTGATCCTCCTCAACCTTTAGAGCAGCAAGTCTAGCAGCTTCTTGCTCTCTCAGAAAATGGTGAAGAGCTTCAAATTCCTCTTTGATCTGTGCTTCCGTGTGTTCAGCTTGGTTCTGGAAAAAGACATAATTGATGGGTCACTGCTACTTCTACACTTGGGAACACATTTAAGGTAACATTTAGCTCTGATGACACTGACATTACCTTAACATGCTCTGTCATTTCTTCACATGTCATTTTTGCTTTTTTGTACAGCTGTAACTTCTCTTTCAAGGGCAGAATGGCGCTCTTTAGTTCCTCCTGAAATGTCAGTGACAGGGGATCAACTAAAAAACATGGTCAGTCTGGCAGGTGGCCAAGCTGTCAGCACACTGAGGGGCTTTCAGCTGCCACATATTTTTCCATGGCAGCATTCCATTTAAATGCAAAGCTGCACAATACAGTAGCATCAAGAGGTCAAATCTATGGAAAATGATCTATTGCTTTGATGACATTAGCAAATCTGAACTCAAGCTCTGAGTTCACCTAGAGATCCAATATGGCAACCAACAGATTTATTTGCTCGGTGTTTCTTAGTCTGGATAAGGTAGAGGGGAGCAGGACTAGTGTGAATATAGTGTGACAGAAATCTTGTGGGAGTCAAATTTCAGTCCTTTCGGGACCCCAATAGCAACAGGAAACCAAATATATAATTCTATTATTAGAATGTTAATGAACTCTGCCAAAAGCCTTCACACATAGTGTATCCAGCATATCAGATGCAGAGAAGTACCAATGTGGTTGGAAAATTATTTTTTAAAAACATTTTTTTTAAATGATGGTGAGCTCTCAACAAATAATGAATCAATAATAATGTCCAGGTACAAGGCAGTACTTCTTCTGTTAATGAAATGAAGAATAGCATTTCATTTCTAAGTGCTATCCCTTACCCTTAGCCACCAAGGATGAGGGTGAGGATGAGGACTGGTATGCTTCTAATATAAAATATGTACCTACATATTGTTGAACTTTGTCATCATCTCTTCCAGTTGTAAATATTAACAGAAAATTATGGAAACAATTTTGGGCAATGCAATATATTCCAAGCAATTTAAGTTGAAGATATGTAGTTCAAACAAAGGAGCTGTCAACCAAATGTAAAACAGTGATGTGAACATCCTTGTGACATTGATGTGCCTACCTTACAGTCATGAGTGCCTTCCCCAATGGGGTAGAGTCTGTGCCCCTTGTGTGCAGCTGTTTTGCCGCACACACCACAAATTGGTTCTAAGTCCTCCAAACAAAAGAGTGTGAGCTTTTCTCCATGCTCGTTACAAGCCTCTGGGTCATTCTTGATTCGATCTTCTTTGAAGGATTCACAGGTCTTTTGTAGCACAGTACTCACCACTATTTGATCCATGGAGGAGTGGCGCCAGCACAGAGGACAGCAGTGTGAATCTTTAGTCCCGTGTGTGTCCCAACTGTCTTTTAAGCAGGCTTTACAGAATCTGTGTCTGCAAGAAAGGACCACTGGCTGACTAAGAATATGTCCACAAATTGGACAGGAAAGGTCATCAGAATGAACACGTCTGGTGGCCATTCTTCCTCGCATTGCATTGATGATAAGGCAAGCCCTAGAGTCCCTCCCACATCTCTGGCAGGCTATCTCATCTTAACCTCAGAAATAAGTGTTAATACTTCGGATCCCGAAGACATATCCCATGTTATGTTGTGTTGTGTCGAGCGTGTACATTGCACATTCTTAAATAAACACCCCTCATTTTAAAACAAATCTCACTTTACATTCAAGAGATTCCTGTAGACCAGCATGAATCATATAAACCTGAAGATGACAGAAAGGAGTGAGGTGATGCTGGGAGAATGTGTCAGAAGAGGGTCTTTGGATTTCAGTTGTGTTATAAGGACTTCTTGTCATTTGAAAAGTTTATGAAAACAACCAGTTGCAGTGTAACGACAGAAGGGAAACAATCCAAAATAGGACTAAGACTGAGAGTATAAATAGAAAGAAGTGGTCACCACTAGAACGTTTTTACAGATGGTTTTTCATTGGGTATAATTTTGTTTTTTGTTTTTTTTAAGAATATCTAGTTTAAAATTAAAGAGTTAATTTAATTACCTTCGGTTTTGTCAATAATTTCCCTCTGTGGATTAATTCAGAGATTTTTATTTTTTATTTTTATTTAATTTCATTCGTTTGATTACAAGATGGTGCACACACAGCTGCATTTATTTCTTAATGTCAAATGTATTTGACATTATGCTGACCTCATTTCTACTGTATTCCAGTTTTATAGTGTGCAATTTAGTTTACTGGAGCAAATGTAGAACAAAAGTGAGCAGAATGTGCTGATGGAGTGATCTCCCACATACCAAGTAGGACAGTTTACACATTATTCACCTTATACAATATTCAACCTTATATTTGGCAAATTTAGTGCATTGAAGGCAAGTTTGATTTCAACCTAAAGGTTTCTAATACATCATAGTAAGCTGTGACTATGTGAACTTTACAAAAATGACAAGTGTAAAATTATAGTTAGTTGCATGCATCCAGTGTAAAATGGTGAGTTATAACTTCTATATATTTGCTACAAGGAACCTTGCTCAAATAAGTGAAATGAGACGAGATCTCTGGTCGAGATGCCAAAGACAAAGTTAGTGTTTATACTAGTAACTGTCAGCAGATCAAATCATAGTTGGTAATTGGGCGCTGAAATGAGGAAGTGAGTCTAATTTAAAATATTGGCCATTTCCCTGACGAGAGGCACAATATGAAACACATTTCACAAACATCAAAGTTGTTCTGTAAAAAGTGTCGAGGGACCTCTTTTTCACTTTTTCTTTCCACCACTTTGTTCATGATGTATATAACAGCAGACTGTGGGGATATACACAAATATGAACATCCTCTAAAGTCGATCCAACATTGAGGATTTCCTCTCTATCTGACTATGGATTTCCTCAGAACCTTTTAAACTGTATGCATTTTTAAAATGCCACTAATGTTGCTAAAAATAAGCACGATACAAGCAAACATGAGCTTAGCTTATTTGCAGCATAACATACACTGATAACTATTTTTATTCTGCTTACCTTACAATTTGAGAATGCTTCCTTTATGGGATACACTCTGTGGTTCATATGCAGGCCTGATCTGCTGCAAATAGAGCAGACTGGCTCCATGTCAGCTACACAGAAGAGGTACATTCTCTCGTCATGTGCTTCACATGACTTATGTGGAAGTCCAAGACAGTTTTTAAAGCAGAGAGGACATTCTTTAGCACCAAACTGTATCCAGAACTGCTCCAAACAAAATTTACAGAAGCATCGAGCACAGCTTATGCAGCAGAGGACCGTTGGAGCCAGAAAGGTTTCTCCACACACAGCACAACAGGACTCTTCCTCAATCTGATGTGAGACGTCACCCTCCATCTGTGAGATTCCAAGTAGTACTGATGAGTCTCACCAAGGCTGAAAGACCTATATTCTGTTAGCCTGTCACTTGGTCATTCGACTGGGTGTAGTATTGCAGCAGACGAGAGACCCAGCCACTCTGGTTTCACCATAAATCACCCTGCACATATAAGGGAGGTTTTCAGCTGTGTTGGAAAAGGCTAAGAACAAACAGAAAATGTAACGTTTGTTCAATGTCATTTTGTTTTCAGATTAAAATGATGGTGTGAAATTTACAAGTATTATAATGACCAATTCATGTTTCTCCAATATGAAGTTATGTAATCTCATATTATTCCTATAGCTTAGATTTTTGAGTCCCCACAGCAGATTTTAATTACTTAAACTTAGATGTTTGACTTTTAATGTGGAAAAACATGTCTCAGTTGATTAATAAGTTTGTTGATCCTTTATATTTTGGCTTTATTAAAAAGAATTTAAACACATGCCAAGGCCACTGAAAAAACTTTTTCCTTAAGTTCTCCTGTATAATACTGCGTCAGTAGCTTAAAATCACTATGGAAACTTAAAAAAGCAAATCAACTTACATGCTTTGATCAAGTGAATTTTAATGGCCATGTGTTTAAGCTTGGTGTGTGATGATGTTAACTTTGAGAAAATTGGGAATAAAATGGAAAATATATTTAGTATACTACTCAGAGGTATACAGATTAAACTCCAAAAAGAAGTGAGGATATTATATTAAAAGGTTTTTTTTCTAATTACCTAGTTGTCAGTTAGTGTGGCATTAAAAGACACTTTGGTCCACATGGTCCACTTTATTGATTTTTACACAGGAATGACAGAGTGCGTCACAAAGAATGCAAGATCTGTTTAAACAAAATAGCTGTTGAATATATGAGCAGGAAATGAAAGCTGAAGTTGTGTCAAGCAAAACTTCTGGTCTTCAACAACATGGATCTACCCCATAATTTCATCTACAGCTCCATGAATTACAATCCCACTTAAGCTCAGTCAACATCCCACACGTGAAATGTCTTTTCTGGCTGACATGTGATTAAGGCAACCCTGAACACATGCTTATAAGCAGTACTGCTTAACAGGAAACATTATAAAAATGCTATGGTTTACACAGACATGTAACGTGTTTTACTATCTATACTATACATTCTCTACATCAAAGTTACAAGGAGAGAAGTAGGGATTAATTTGCCTTTTTACAGTAAAGATAATTAAATGTGTTTTCTCTTTAACAAGTTTTTATTATTATGCAACATTACCAGGAAGATTTGACAATGTATACCATATATGCCATATTTCATAATCATCTATGTCTTCAATTACTAGAGGTCACTGTGGCAAAATACTGTATCTTTACACTAGCTTTCTGTCAGGGTGATCAGACGCTCGTCCAGAACGTTGGTGTCGCACCTCCAGATGTTTGCTCTGCACAAGGTCAAAATGCTGGAGCAGCTCATCATAATCCACATGAGAATGAGAGGCACGTTTTGATGTAACGTAGTGTTTAGAATCCATATACTTTGATTCATCCATGGTCCTCATAAGCTCTGGGTTAGGAACACACTTCAAGCGGTGGGAGAGAAGCTGGAAGGCCTGGCTCTGTGGAAGCAGCATCAGCAGACCATACAGTGCTTTAATCAGGTATGGGTTGTTCTCCACATCTAAGAGCTGCAGACGCAGGTAGGTAAAGATGGGGCTTTCTATAAGCTGCACAAGCTTGTCAACCTCCATCAGGAAGTCTACGGTCACCTCCAGATTTCCAAACTTCTGAATGAGATCGTAGGCATGTTTGTAGTTCTGTGTGAGGAAACAGAGTGACACAGTGGCCACAGGGTTGTGGCACCAGGAACGATACAGACAGCAGAACAAAGCACAGCTTTCCTGAGTGTGCAGGTCTTTAAGCTGGTTGCGCAACTGAAAAAGTTCAGCAGAAGTGAGCAGGATGGTGTTGAGGGTCTGAATCATAGTAGACGCAAATTTAAGGTCCTCTTCCTTTAGCAAGATGTCAGCCATTGAGTGGAAGATATTCTCTGCATGAAGCAACAGACACAGCTGTCTGATGATAAAAGCACCTCTGATCTCCAGCAACTTCCTCTCCAGACTGAAACGCTTCAGCAGATTGATCATGAACTTGTAAAAGTATGAATTCATACTGGGAGTGGAAGGGGAGGAGTCCACAGCTTTGGAGCCTGCTCCCGACTGCTGTCCTGGCTTGGGACCCTCTGGCACCTTGAGTATCAGTTTGTTGTCAGTGCTGTCACATGAAGATGCTTGGTCTGTTTGACCAGCAGGAGATGACGCTATCTCAGCCAAAACCTCCAGATCTTTCAGTATCACCTCATCTGACTCATCAGACAGTGTTTTAAGCAGAATGGGGAACAGGCTGTCTGTATGGCGGAACATTTTTCGAGGTGTCTTGATGTAGAGGTGATAAAGCCATTTGAGCACAGCTATGCGAGTCATCATGCCAGTGGAGGAGTCATGGAGGTGGCGGTCCAACACTTGAACAATACCATCAAGATCCAGATTTACTTGAGACCTATCGGCACTTGCTGGAGTGAAGAAACTAATATTACTGAAACCAACAGATTCTTGCGACGCGTTCAGCATATCATTGCTGTCTCCCTCCGTTTTGGGCTGGCCTTCAACTGTGGACGGTGATCCGGTACTTCCACCTTTTTCCTCCTCATTATCCTCATCATCCTCAGGAGTCACCAATTTCATCAGACTGTGATTACAGGCACTGGCTGCTTCTTTGGTATTTTTCTTTCTGTCGTCGTAGGAGAGGCAAGGCAGCACTGCAGTTAAGATGCCAGAGGAATATGGGAGAACCACTCTGCCCGCAAGCTGGATAAACTCTCTCATCCACGTCATGGCTGCCAGCTGGATCAGATCATTTGTGAGTTTGGTTTCATCTGCAACTTGGCAGTGAATGACTAGAATGTTGGCCATTTCAGCAAATTTCACACTGGAGGGCGTCTTCTTAATCTCCTTCAGAAACTCTCCTAGCACCACCTCACATGTCCTACGTATCTCCTTGCTGTTATCACCGAGGATCTGAAAGAGTCCATCCAGGATCTCTGGGAGATAGTCTAGCAAGTTTATGTCTGGCACAGACTCCAAGACATGAATCCAAGAAATAATAAATTGCCTAGCATATTGATTATTCGAGTAGATCCTCTCTCTCAGCAGGGGAACAAAAGCCACTAAGTCAAATGTGTTACTTTCTGTAACAATGTCTTTCAGCAGTCTGTCCAAGAGTTCAGATCCACTTTTGACATTGGGGTCTGGATCTGCTGCAAGCTTGCTAAGGCCATCAAAAAGCAAGTTGAAGTGGGGCAGTACGGCTCCCCTCGCCACCTTAACTATGTTATAAAGAGCTTCACAAGCGTAGTAGCGCAAACGACTGTCTGAGTCATTGAAGCACGTGAGGACGGGCTCAATGAGCTCCTTCAGATACAGACCTGAGTCCTTTCCGAGCGCGATGGAGCAAGCCGCCAGTCCAATGAGACCCCCCTTCCGACTGTGGGGATGTTGAGAGAGAGCAAACTCCGAGGCCAAGATCTGGATCACATGTCTGATTTGGGTAGAGTTGTTCTGAGCTACAAACTCCCGCACCAGCTTCTCTATTTCAAGAGCTGCGACTTTCCTCTTCTCGTACAGTTTATCATTCAGAGCCCTGACAATGTTTGGCGTCAGAGGCGAAAAGTCTTTATCGGTGTTCATATTCACAGCTGCGTTTGTCCCGGATCACGTCTACTGAAATCTAAGATGATACGCGACGGCGGCTTGCATTAATATTAGTTCATTAGAGAACAAACGCTAATATCTGACTTCGTTCGATAACCAGGAAGCTTTTTAATACAAGGCAGCTGACCAGTTACATCCGCCGGAAACACGTCATGTTTGCAACTTTTATTTGGGTCCCGCTTTGCACATATTGTTAGCTCAAACTAGCTTCATTAGCTACGTGTTCTGTAAATGTTTTTTTTTTATGTTAAATAACAACATATCTTTTAAATTGTGACAGTGCATTTTTTCGTTTACGGAGAGCCTTGCTATAGCCATTACTTATGATGTCGAGTCGTATTTCTTTTCACTCGCAGCTCTCGTCCGTCATGGAGACGATGGCCAAGTCTGCACTGTCTCAGATCTGCAAATTGGTGGATGAAGACTCAGCGGAGCTCCGGTTGGAGCTGTCCCGGCTTGTTTTTGCAAACTCCGCTCTGGCAGAAAAAGTAAACAGTCTCGAGTGCGAGCTGACGATAGTAAGAACCGACGCCCCCAAGTTGAGTAAATGTCGCAGCGTAGGTGTACAAACTGTCTGCTACAGAGGCGAGGACGCCCATGATGGTACCTCAGTTTCTCAATCATAGCAGTTTAGACATAGTCAATAGAAATTAACTGAATCGTTTCTGTATTTATAGAAGTTATCTTTCTTGCCTTTAATGGTTTGATTTTTCTCAGTAACTGGCCCTCCCACCATAGACGGCATCTTTGGGAAAGACTGGTGTATGAATCTATGGAAAGACAGAGATCCTTACAATCTGCAGAAATTCACAGACTCTCCTCATTTCCCAGAGAAGGTGAGAAGTTGCACATAGTTATTCAGACTGTAATGCATTTTTTTCCTGTAAGTAATAAACAACTCTGTTTACAGGCATGCACTGAAAAGAGAAGGGAAGAAGTTTTGGTGTTCTAGACATTAACACACCCATGATCATCACAATATTGCAAAAAGAAATTCTGCTGAAGTAAACTGAAAAGCAGTATGTCTGAGGTTTGTTGTTTTGGTCATAAAGATTTATGTATTAAATGTGGACAAAAAATAATGATGGAACATTATATATGAACACAATACATGTCATTTGGTGGTTCTATTTTTCCTCGTCATTTTTAAGTGATGACTACATACAATGTATGAAAGTTTGTCATTAGAAAAATTGTTACCTAAATATGTCTAAAACAGGGTTACACAGCACACAACCAAAAACAGGAGAAGTTTGATTAACTTTTCCATACACCCACTTGTTTGTGTGTCTTTAGTATGATTTTAATTTGCCTCTTTTTTTTGTTGTTGGTTTTTGCATGTTTGTATTTGTAATTGCACCTTTCCACCTCACAGAATAAAATAACAAAAATATCAATATTATCAATATAAATCACATTAAGGCGAGAGCCAATCAAACACAGAGGACGCCTTCATCTGTGACTGTAGGGTCTGCTATGGATTTTCTTCTAGACTGATGTGTATGCTTAACTGCCACCTTTAGTCGACTCCCCAAGAGCCACCTATGCTAGCATCTGGTAGAATAAAAATGCATGTTGACCACAAAAAGCCCAAAATATATACATTTTGTAAGAGTGGTTTTCCTGTTTCCATGACTTGAGTGTGATGAAATGGCCGTTTTGATGCACTGCATGTAAAAAATTTTACCTAAGCGCTGCTGGCATTGATGCTTTTATCTGCGCATCAATATTTAGAACTGAACTGTTGAAAAAAACACTGCTGAGACAAAGACAATGAAATTCAATACTGTGTATAATATAACCAAAGAAGTGATGTATTTTCTTAAACCTAAGTCACAAACAATTCTCTTGAAAATGTATTCAGTTTTTTGCTTTGTTTTTGCCTCTAGTGGCATTTTTTGTACAATATGTTGCCTTGAAAAGGGGTTGGAGAGAGAGGGAGTGACATGCAGAAAATGGCCCCAGGCAAGTATTTGAACCTGGGCTGCATCAAAGACCTGTAGCCTCAATATAAGAGGCAACCACTAGAAAAGTTGAGAAATAGACCAACCTATTTTCTGTTAACAGGTTAAATGTAAATGTGTTCAGACATATGTAAAGAACCCTGTACCTTTGTACTTGTTAACAATACCTGCCATTGAGTATGGTAGATGTAAAAAATGGTAACCCTTACAATGTATTGTTGTGGTGCCAAAAGCATTGTGAAAAATTCAGTTCATCTAAATTTTGAATGGTGCACTTAATGGAAAATTGAGTTGAACCAATGCATAAAGTTAGTCTTGAGCCTGAATCCACAGGCTCATGATTAAAAAAAAAATCTTCATCTAAAAAAGAAGTCTACACATTGTAGGTTCTAAATAAGCTAATTCTAATAAAACTTTAAAGAAGATCAAAGCAATGCTTCTAAAGTGTAATGAGTTAACATTTTCTTTGCTCAATGACTTGATCAGTTATCAATTTTGCTGCTAATCAGTTTTTTCAGCTCAAGTCACGGCAGAGTACTTTTGTCCAGAAAATGTTATATTGAACTACTATTTCACATTTCTATTTCTTTAACAGTCTGTAGCAACAGTGACTGACACTGTGCCAAAGTTAAATGATGAGGGATTTGTGCAGGAAGTGGCTACTTGTTGCCAGCAGGAAACACTCAGCACTGAAGGTAAGGAAGGGAAAAGGCACATCGCATTTCAGATTTCCCAATTTTAGCTGGTTTCTGAGTGTTTTGACTCCTTGTCTTTATACAGCAGGAAATGAGGAAACCGTGGCTGAGGAACAACAGCAAATGTCAATGGGTTTTTCACTTGATGGCAGCTTGTCATTTGATCAGAGTGGAGAGCAGGTTGTCTCTGCAGAGTGCATTGAAGAACCGACTGCACAGCTGATATCCAACGATACAGAAGAGGCCTTCAGCAGTCATATCATTCCAATTGAAGATGATGATGATGATGATGATATCCAGTTTGTTCAAGCAAGCCAGCAGGAACCAGCAATGAACACTGGAGTTGGGTCCAGTCGCGAAGAGCAGCAGACATTACCAGTAGACAACCCTGGAAACGCCAATACTCTTGATAAAGATTTACATAGTGACTTTAATATGCCTAATGTAAAAACCAGCAGAGTCCTGAAAACAGGCAAATTCACTTGTCAAATATGTAACAGGACATTCTTTCACAAGGGCACTCTGACACACCACGTGAAATCACACAAGTCAAACTTCTGCAACATTTGTAAGCAGCATTTTCCTCACAGGTACAAGTTCAATTCGCACACCTGTGTGCCTTCCGTTCCCACTCGGAGAGTCAGCAATTCATGCGAGTTATGTGGGAAGACCTTTGCTAACCCATCAGCTCTGAGGATTCACTATGTCGTCCACACAGGAGAAAAACCCTACAGGTGTAGCATGTGTGGAAAAGGGTTTACCCAAAAAGGCAATCTGAAATGTCATCTGCGCATTCATACTGGTGAGAGACCTTTTCGCTGTGTTAAATGTGGGAAGACCTTCACGCAAAAGGTGAACCTTAACCATCATTTAATGGCACATTTAAATCACGAGGTTGTTGGAGAAAGGCCAATAAGTCGGAAACAGCAAAAAAACTTGGCAGCAAAAACAGTTAGTGACTTGTAGTGCTGGATAGGTAGCTTTATTATTAAAATTCATCTTACTGTAAAGGTTGTAACGTTTTAGTCTATTGCTGTGCTTAAAATGTCAGAAGTGGAACAAAAGTTTTTATTTTAGTACTTGTGTTTTTAAGTGTCCCGTCTTTACAATAAAGTCATGAATGTTAATGTTGTGGTTTGAATTTTATTTTATTGAAGTTATTTGACACACCTAATTTATGGATGACTATTTTCTAAGAAAACTTAAACTGCAAGAATCGTTCCTGGATCTGCCCAATATTACAGAATGTATTTTTACACACATCTCTGAAAGCATGCATATACTACTATAATCACTCGCACATGTAAAATCAACTGTCACGTATACACATACGAGCAATGTCTCTGCATATAAATGAATAAAAAGTTATGCATGCATACTAAAACCCCTGCACATGAGACAACTGTTTAAATCAGTGATGATAGTACTGTGTAAAATGATAATGTAAATAAGATTATACATGTGTATGTATGAACTTAGCAGTATAAATGAGGTTATATATTTGTGAGAGCCAATACTGGTTTGAATGAGAACTTGTAGCATGCATGAAAGACAATTTTGTCACAGAAAGGGCAGGGCTACAACCCACAGTGCAGAGAGGGCATATGTGGATTCTAAATCAGGATCAATGGTAAAGTGTGTAACGTAATGTGATTTGTCGCAACTATTAAGTGGAGAATGCATCCGGCAATGTTAAAAAGCTATTGACACACATGTACATACATCCTCTCACATACAGTACAATTATTACTGATTCAAATGCGTATAGGGTGTCTAGTATGTATGCGTGTGGGGCGTTAGTAGTATTTAAGTGCCAATTTGTGTAAGTGAATATAGTTGAAAATGCAGATTTTCACTCAAACCTTTAGACTGATCAAAATAAATATGTAAACAAAAGTACATCTGATAAAGAAGATGATGAAAGTAGAGAAATATCCACAATAGAAACCTGCAATTTTGGAGATGGATAATTCACCCAGCTAGTCTTCCAAGGGACTTGTTACAGGCAGATCATTTAGTTTGTACAGATCATCTCTGTTTTGGTATAAATACAGTGCAAGGCAAAACAAATATGATTTAAAAAATTTAATTACATCATACTTTATACAAGTATAATGCCACCATGAAATCTGTTTAAGCAGTAACACCATTTAGGCTAAAATAAATTTCTGAACATCATAACATTTCTGTTCTTCAAGGCATCTATGGTTAGTTTTATGCCAAGAAATGAGGTATGGTATATGAGAATACAAAGTGGTGACATTTGGGCAATGAAGCAAATGGTTGTTTTTCTTGTATTTTTTGCAAAGAGGTAGTTTTTAAAAGTTTATTCTACAAGTGTGCAAACCACGGAGCACCTGCCAAAAGTTATTGTTTTAGAATTTTCTGGGCCAGAGCTTCTGTGGCCTGAGATATGAGGTACTGGTTATACACAAGGACTGATGTAATGAAGATTAGGCTTTTGCTTTTCCTCATACTTTTACTGCACCTTCTTCTAAGGAGCAGCCTCTCCACCTGGCATCAGAAGACATAAGGACACTATCAACCAATGGAAAGCTGCAGACCCAGACAGAATTACAGGGAGACCACACAGGACCAGCTGTAACATGTCCTCAGACATTTTTAAAATTCTCCCTGAGCCAGGCATTAGTTCCTACGAGCTTCAAAAAGATCACCAACATCCCAGTAATAAAGTCATCAGTGACGTGTCTCAATTATTACAGCCCAGTAGCAGTGACCCCCATCACGGTGAAGTAATTGAAGTATCTAGTCAAGAGACACATTCACTCCATTCTCCCCTCGTCCCGCGATTTGCATACTGCCACAAGCACTCCACTGATGATGCCACCTCCTATATACCCTGCACTCTGCTCTAGTACACTTAGACACATTAGAATTATCTCCACTTATCTCAGCTCAGCATTTAACACAGTTAAATCTCTCTAGCAGTTGGTGAGGAAACTCTTGACGGGCCTAAATACCCTAATTTGCAACTGGATATTTGACCTCCTGACTGAAAGACCAGAGTCCGTGAGAATCAGCAGAACATGGGTGACTATCACACTGTTCACACTGCGCTTCAACGACTGCATGACCAAGTCAGAATCCAACCTCATTGTCAAGCTCACTGAGGACATGACAGTAGTGGGCCTCAGCAGCAACAAAAACTAAACACCATATAGAGAGGTGGTGGTGCAACTGGTGAGCCAGTGCCACAAAAATAATTTGTATGTAATGTAAACAAGAAACTGTTGTGGTGTTCTGGAGACTGCTCTTCTTTGACCACTAGTGGTTCTGAGATAGAGTCTCAGAATCATCATGTTTTCTACTGTGCAAGTTTGTGACAATCTCATCTTGTCCATCAACGTCAACTTAACCCCAAAGGCACATCTTTACTTCCTGCAGAGACCAAGTAGAACCAGCTTTACACCGCTCATTCTCACTAACTTTAACAGAGGAACTGTGGAGAGCATCCTAGCAAGCTGCATCAATGTGGTTTGGGAGTTGTTCTACACTGGAATACACAATGCCATGGTGGGGGGCAGCTGAGAGGATCATAGGGGTCTCTTTGTCCCCTCAATTCACATCTTCCAAGCATGCTGCATACATAAACCCTCAGGCATTGTCAAAGACTTTTCTCATTCCTCTTATATAATGTTTGAACTCCCACCATTAGACAAGAGGTTTCACAGCATCAGGACCTGCATTTCAATGTTCTGCAGCAGGTCACCACAGCCCTGAATTCCCCGGTTCTACCGAACAGTTCAATTTCACAAACTCACACCCTAAAACCACATCACACTCGATAGCATCCAGTACACAAATTATAAATGGACATCAGATGATCTAAATACTGTTATTTCACAAAGACACCTGCTGCCAGTTGCAGGTGTGATGACAGCATTACAACTTGCAATGTTGTGTTTTATAAAGAAATTATATTACATTCCTCTGTATGTAATGTACATGGAAGAATGACAATAGAGCTGAGTCGAGTTGATTAGGATTTATGTCCCTTGCCTGCTGAGAGCATAAAAAAATAGCAAGGAAACCCAAATCAACGGAACCTAATCCCATAAACGCAAATGCTCTATTAAAAAGGACACGTTCACTACTGCAGCAACATGTCAGCAATAGTTTTTAAAAAAAAAACAAAAAAACGATAAAACAGTAGCACTGGCAACGATATATACAATGCAATTGATGTTTGTTAAATATTAAGAATCTGAAACAATACTTTCCTCCATGTTTGAGGTTTATATAGACATATTGGCACAAGCTGACCCACTCTGAGCAGTGCTGAGCTCACTTTCAAATGCTTCTGGTTTGACCATCCAGTTGAAACACTGATGGTGGTTTAAACCGTACTTATATGCATAACATTTACCACAATCCATACAGCTGTAAGGCTTTTCGCCAGTGTGTGTTCGAAGATGTATGTTCAGAGAGCTTTTCTGAGAAAAACTTTTGCCACAGTCTGAACAACTGTAAGGCTTTTCCCCGGAGTGCACTCGCTGGTGCAACTTCAGGTACGTCTTTTGTGCGAAACGCTTCCCACATACAGAGCAGCTGAACGGCTTTTCACCAGAGTGTCTCCTAATGTGGACTTTTAAACTGCTCAAATAGTTAAATATTTTTCCACAAAATAAACAATCAAACTGTTTTGTTGGCTTCGCAGGTTTTGGCTGAATGTTGAGTTCTTTGGTTGTGTTTATATGGATGCTGTTCATGTAGTCTGAGTGTTCCACGATAGCTGAAGGAGGATGTGTGTTTTCAACAAGAGTGCTCATCGTTGCATCGTCTATTAGCTTGTCCATGATTGTTGGCTGTATGCGTTGTTGTATTTGACTTTCTGATGTCATGGGGAAGTTGTTTAGTTCTTCTGAGTGAAGCTGCAGTTCATTAACAGATCGATGAAGCATACTGTCATCCTCAAACATCCCAACAACTGCAGAATGACAGTAAACACAGTTAAATCATAGACGGCATCAGGATGATAAAGATTAGTCTTCAGTTTATTTTCAGCCCACACTTACTTTTCCTGCCATCATTATGACTCATCTGTTGACCAATGGGATGATCGTCATATATCTCCTCCTTGACAAAGATGAGATCAGGTTCTCTTCCCATTATATCATTTGCCTTACAAGAAGATACACCGGAAGAGAAAAAAACAGAATATTTAGCTGATTTAGTCATCCGTATTTATGAGTGAAATGGGTGGCTAAAACAAATCCAGACAGCTGACCTGTGCTCCTATATTTGTCATAACAGCAGTCTCTGATGGCTGTCTTTGAGTGGGCAGCTTCTCTTCTCTCCATAGGTCCATGCACCAGTCTTTTCCAAACACTCCATCAATAGCTGGAGAAGAGAGGTGCTGGTCTGAAACAGAGCACTTTAAATTGGGACTTTTTGCAGATTGTTATCAAGATACGCACAAACAAATATTTAAATAATTGTGTTAATAACTCGGGGTTGTAATTTTCAATAAGTCCGACCAGCCTCAATAATGCAAATAAATGCGTTACAGTGCTGTTAAAAACGCCTTTAATGTGACAACTGGAGGACCTCCAGTCCACCTCTCTGACCTGCAGGTTGTCTGCGGCCGATGCCGTTGTTGACATGTGTAGGATAGGTCTGAGCCTCCCTCGCTGCTCTCAGCTGGACCTCCAAAGAGTAACATCTCTTCTTCAGCGCCTCATTCTCCGTTTTGTGCAGGGATATTTCGGTGTGAAGGACGGAGGAGCATTCATCAGCAAGGTTTCCGATCTCAACTAAAGCCGCCTTTGTTAGTTTGTCCAGGATCATGGCCAGCTGCGTACGGAAACTCCGGTTTGCTGTGTCGCACATCATATTGCTAGACAGGTCCAATATTTCGTAATTTTGATACAATTCCCACCGTAGCAACGTTGCTCCTTTAATCAAATATGTGCTACAGCTGTGTCGCAAGGGGTTATGGGAAAACTATATGCTAGCGCACTACCTTTTAGACGAGCGGGTGAAAGCAGATTTATTACTAGAGAGAAATTAAAACTGTTTCCTACCAATTAGAATGTATTGTTTATATATTTACATTCAATTTAGCGTTGCGTGAAAATTTATAAAAGACATTTGACCAGGTAACACTTCAGTGAACGAATGTTTTGCAATGACCATGATTGTTGATAATATAAATCAGATATGACAATAAAAACGCTGGATTATTATTTTTACCGTTTCAGTATATTTATTTAAAAACATTTAATCCCCTAGAAACATGACTTTCTTGCCAACATCATGTAGAATCACTGCCATCTAGTGGTGATGATCTGGATCTACAGCTTTACATTTTACAATCAAACTACACAAAATCTTTCTGCATATTATTTAAATTCATTTACGTTTATAAAATAAATTGTTTACATTTCAATTCGATGGATTAAATTTGCAAATAGATTTCGTGTCACAAAATGATTGTCTTAGAAGTATAGGACCATATATATATATATATTTTGTGGGTATTAATGTGCATGTGATAAAACCAAGTTTGGTTGAAAAAAAACTGTTTCTTCTTTTAAGAAATAAGAAGGAAAGAAAGGTTAACAATACAACTATGCAACATTTTCTCTTCTCTTAAGAACACTGTCCGCATAAAGAACACTGAGACAGGCTGTCATTTTTTTTTAGGTTATCCACAGCTCTTGTATTTTTCAGTTTATGCTGCTCCAAATGTTCTCATTGAGCAACATGTCTGGATTACATGCAGTCTAAATACCTACTTTCTCAATACTTGCTGTGGTTTGGGACTGGATGGCAGTATCTGATAAATTTCAGTCAGTATTAATTGTAATTTCCCAGATTTGTGAATTACTCATGTCATCTCCATCTATCAGGACACATTGTTGCCTTTAAAACAAGGTGTTCATAATTCACAGGGTCATTTTGCTCTTGAGCCAACAGAATGCAGCATCCACGATTTACAAAAAAAAATTCTCTTACTGATCCTTCAGACCACAGGCAGAGTTTTAGTGAATATTTAAATATTTTTGTTTTTGAACAACTGAGAAACGTTTCTGAGTCTGTGCATTGATGGCATCAGTATCACAGATCTGTTTAATATTATCTTTTGGAATTGTAGATGCAAAGCAGAGCTTTTTTTTATTTGTAACTCACTTGATTCAATTTGCATTTAAATTTTGCACAGCAACTTAACTTGATTGGAAACATTACAATCCAGTCTTCACAGTAATTTCAGAATAAGCATGTTTTTACAACTCTGTAACAGGAGTGTTTTTGTGAACATAGTAAAACTTCAGTTTTAGACAGTTAGCATGGAGACATGGTTGACATCTAGATATAAGAAAGACAGGCATATATATGAATGCACATGCTCTGTCAAACACTTTATATTGGGCATGGACACAATACAATCAGGTTACATACTCAAATCTGGACAAAAAATTACTTTATTTTCCAAAAAGAGTATGAACTAAACAGGTGGACAGTTAAACTGGGTGTGACTGGTGTTTTAAGAGGTGCCATTTATGAATGTTCCACTAAATGCTGGTACAGTTGATTCACTGCTGTAGGTGTTCAAACTAGGATCTACGTGTACTGCAAGGTGTTTTTTCAGATTACAGTTCTTTGTAAAACCTTTGCCACATTTGATACAAACAAAAGGTTTTTCGCCTGTGTGTGTGCGCTGATGCATATCAAGGGTGCATTTTTGAATAAAGCCCTTTCCACAAATAGGACAACGATATGGCTTCTCCCCAGTGTGTGTGCGCTGGTGTGTGTACAGGTGCCCTTTTTGGGCATATCGCTTTCCACACAGTGTGCACCTGAATGGCTTCTCTCCTGTGTGGCTTCTCTGGTGTATTTCAAGCTGGCTGAAGCATCTAAAACTCTTGCCACACTGTAAGCAGCCAAACCTCTTGGCAGCTGAGTTTCTAAAATTATGAAGCTTTATGTTCCTTAGTACATTTATGCTTTGGGAGGCAACATTTTGAACCACACATTTTCCATCCTGTAGGTTTGTGTGTACAGGTGTTACATGTGGAATCCAATGCGGTTTCCCCGTCTCTGGTTCAGCAAGACACTGCTGGGTGCTCAGGGTCACATAGCCATCAGTGAATAGGGGCTGCTGGTGTTCTCCAGCAGGTTTGAGATGTTCCCTTACATCTGGACTCTTCTGTGTGTCTGTGACTGCTTCTCCTCCTGGAATGAGCAAAGAAACAAGTTAACATTCAGAAAATATAAGATATAAGATTTCTTTGTTGTCATTTTCATGTGCATAAAATATACACACAAGAGAATGAGGTGTTATTCTCAACCAGAGGAAAAACAAGAATAAATATGTTTTGTTAAGATAAGGATAAATATATATATTACACACATGTTGGACAGTATAAAAATCAGTGGTTGGTTCTGGTGTCAGTTCTTTCTCCCACACTTAGTCCTGTGGGTCAGTGTCTGTAGGGGTGCATATGGCATATGAGGGAGTCTGTGAGGGTCTGTATGGGGGTATATTTAGGGAGGGGACACAGGTTGTTAATCAGTCTGATAGCCATTGAGAAGAAGCTTTTCAGTTTCCTGCTCATTCTGCAACTGCTGCTACTGTATCTTCACACTACAGTGGTGTCCCCCGCAAACTTATTGATGTGGTTTGTTCCACATGGTGCCGTTCAGTCGTGTGTCAGCAGTCTGAAGAGCAGGAGGCTTATGATACAGCTCTGTGGGGAACCTGTGCTCATTCTGATGGGCTTAAATGTGTAGCTACCCACCCTCACTACCTGCTGCTGCTTGGTCAGGAAGTTAAGAAGCCAAAGGCAGATGCTGTTGCTCACTTCCAGCAGCCACAGCTTTGCCACTAGCTAGGAAGGGATGATGGTATTGAATGCACTGCTGAAGTCTTCAAACAAAAGCTTGATGTAGGTGTTCCTTTGCTGAAGGTGGGGCAGTGTGAGGTGGAGCATTGTGGGGAGTGCATCCTCTGAGGAATGGTTGGGTCTGTACAAGAACTGTAGTTGGTTGAGGTCTGTAGGGAGGGACTTCTTGATGCCAACACCAGGCATTCAAAACACTTTGCCACTTTGGGTGTGACGGCTACAGGCCAAAAGTCAGAAAGGCTCTCTGGGTTTGACTTTTTTGGTACCAGGATGATAGTGGTGCTTTTGAGGTATGTGAGCACCACTGCCTGTTGTAGTGAAGTGTTAAAAATGTTTGTGAATAAATCTGTCAGATGTGCTGCACAGTCCTTAAGAACCCGCCCAGGAAAGCTCTCAGACCCTGCAGCTTTACATGGGTTGATGCTGGCCATGGCTGTCTGTACTTCGGCTGTGGTCAGCTGTAGTACCTTGTCATCTGTTGGTGCTGGGAGTGCTTGAGCCTGTAAGTTGTTCTTAGCCTCATACCATGCATAAAAGCTGTTCAGTTTGTCTGGAAGCAAGGGATCACAGTGGAACATCTGCAAGGGGAGGTTTGTGGTCTGTGATAAATCCCTGCTACAGGTGTCGTGAGTCCTTGTGGTCAATGAAGTGACCATTCAGTCTTCGTGCATACTGCCTCTTTGCTTTCTTGATGCCACGCTTGAGGCTGCTCCTTACCAGTGCATATGCAACATGGTCCCTAGATCTGAATACAGCATCTCATGCCCTGAGCAAGGTGCGCACTTTGTTTCTGGTTTGGATGCCGCTTGATTGTTTTCACTATGGTCACATCCTCATGCACTTATTGATGTAAGTGATGACGGAGTCCGTGAATTCTTGTAAGTCTGTAACACCATTACATGTTGCTGCCTCCATGAAGACACTACACTGTGTGGTGTTAAAACAGTCCTGTAGAGCTGCGATTGCTTCCTGTGGCCATGACTTCCCTGACCACCGCTTTGTCCCATTGTGCCTCTGCCTGAGTGCTGGTGTGGGCATGATGGTGATATGATTGGAGTTGTCCCATAAAGGCAACTCCAACCATATCACCATCATGCTTATATCTAGTACCAGTGACCTTGATGAAGGCCACAGTGATAAAGCTGATAAGAGTTTTGATACTTCTGAGAACATCCCTGTCTAGCCACTATTCTGGTACACATTATATTTACATAGCAATAGTGACACGAAGAAAGAAAAATCCCTATGTAGACACGGCCTATCTAATAATAAAAAAACAATGTTGTCACTCACTGATTTCACATGTTTTATTTTCCCCAGTGCTTCCATTTTCCTCCTCCAATGGCTCCTCCTTTACCACCACCAGTTCAGGCTGCTCTTTACGTGGGTGTGGGAGCTAATAAAAAAAAAAAAAACACCTGTTACCAACTGCAGGACACAACATATCAAAGAGACATTTTATAATAATGTCTGATTACTGCAAGCTTACTTCAACTGAATCATGCTCTTCACCTTGATGCAAACTGCTTACTTTGAGTGAAGAGCGTCTGCCTTCCCACTGGGTTTCACTAGGATATAGTATAATATAGCAGAATGCAACACACTTAGGTTAAGTACACCGAGGAAGATGAAGACAACAAAATGCCATAATGGAGATAAATTAATGGTATGAGCACAACGCAGATACTACACCTATCTAATGGGTACACACAATTAACAAGCCTACCTTTTCGGGACAGGTTTTGCCCTGTCAGGCGTCCAAAATATCTCGTTCTCAGAGGAGTCCTTCCCTACGGAGCATGCTGTTGCGTCCTGCCTGCCCCCCTGTGCCATATAGAGCAACTTCTCCATCAGCTGCAGTTTCTCTGTGAGCGAAGCTATTTCATTTCGCCCCCGTGTTATCTCTATTTTCAGCATCTTTGATTCTATCTCTACCAGTTTGCTTATTTCCATGACCGCTGTTCTGGATAACGCGTCCATGATGGAGACGAGCTGAGCCTGGAAAGAAAAAACTGTCGTCATGTTTCTTTGGTTTCAGTGACACAGGAGATGTGCGTAGATCAGTTGTGACAGTCAGGAAGTCTTCTTCGTTTCTGCAAAGTGTAGTTACACTGTAATGCACGAGAGGAACTGTAGTTGCATGCCCACAAGATATGGGTGAATGTTAAACTAAAGTCGGTTAAAATTGAAACAGTGTTTCCCTCTACCGGCGAGGCGGAGGCATCGCAATTATATACGATTGTGATGCCTCCGGTAGAAGGAAACACTGTTTCAGTTTAACCGACTTTAGCTAAACAGTCATTAATAGAACACACACTAAGCTGTTTATATTGCTCTGTTGACACGTCTTCTATTGTACCTACTGAATGTTACTCTTTCCTTTGTTTTGTTTTTTATTTTAAATTAGCTTATCACATCTTTATTGCTACTTATTTGAGACTACATTGACCAGAATGCAGCGCAGCACTACGCAAATTGTGATTGGCTAACGAAGAGCCGTTTCAGGAAGTAGTGCGCTGAATTAAGTTTGTCCCTTTACCAACAGAAACTCCGCGTGACCATCTGCTTTTAAGAATTCCTCTAAATTCAAGGTAAATTAAATTCGGTGCAGTTAAAGAACAAACATCCTTAGCTGGTTAGGCACTTTTAGAAACACGCCTCGTTCTCATAATATCTGTAGTTTCTATTTCACTTTAGTACCTGTAGCAAAAACTAGAACTTTGTTTATTTGCACAACATGGGGCATTTTGACATACACCGTGGCTTGCAATTTATTTCCTAATATACTTCCTTATGTTCAGCCGTTTTCTCTCTTCTTCTTCCACGCAGTGCTCTCATGGCTGGAAGAAGAGTAGTGGTTTTTCCATCCTCAGCAGAGCTGGGTCCAGTGCTGGCCCATCTAGTAAAATCCCGGGCTGACAAGGCCATCTCTGCTCGGGGCAGGTTTACCTTGGGGCTCTCTGGTGGAAGCCTCGTTTCCATGCTCAGCAAAGAGCTTCTTGCTCTGCCAGAACTGGACTGCAGTAAGTGGGTGGTTGGCTTCTGCGACGAGCGCCTGGTTTCTTTTGATGATCCAGAGAGCACCTATGGGTTGTACAAGGTATCTATGCCATGGTATTTATTTTTATTCATTGTGCTTTAATAAATTAATAAATCGTTACATTTTGATCAAGTGCAACATTTTTGCTTCTTTTCCAGAATAAGTTGTTTTCCAAGATCAACATCCCTGGAAGTGGGATATTAACCATTGACCCCTCTCTGTCCGTGAAGGAGTGTGCTGAAGATTATACCTGCAAACTAAAAGAGGTGCAGTTCAACTGAAAGTTTTTAGTTTGTGTATGTGAAGTATTCTCATTGTACTGATGGCCACCTTTAAAATCACAGGCATTCCCAGGTGATCACTTACCTGTATTTGACATTTTACTGCTGGGTATGGGACCTGATGGGCACACCTGTTCCCTTTTTCCGGACCACCCTCTTCTGGAGGTGAGGGCTGCATCTCAGATCATCTGTCTGTGGTACAACTGTATACATGTCGGTGCACTGAATATTTACACAAAGTAATGGACATGCACACAGGATTAGAGTTTTGTTGAGAAAACGCATTCTCGATCTAGCCAAACTCTAACCATCCGTCACACCAAAGCATCCCTCACATCGTGTCACCAGGCTGATCAAGTCTAGAATCAACCCTGACGCCAATGACTAGGGGAGGAACTGTTTTATAAAAATGTGAACAAATCATTTCTATTATGTTTCATAGTTCTTCTTTCTGTGTTTGTCCAATTATGTTTTTATAGTTCATATTATATTTTAATTTCTAAAGGGTTGGTTGATTGATAATAATCCTTGCATTGGCAAAATCTAAAATACTCAGTGAAATTATGCTTTTCCATAAGATGCAAGCCACATATAAACTATATTTATTATGCAAAGTTGAGAACTGTGTTAAAATGTGCAGAATGCACCCCTCATTTTACCCAGTGTTAGCTGGGAGAGGCTCCATGTCCCCATTGTTTCCACTGTTATTTACATAACACCTGTCCTGGCCACACTCCATTGGCTGCACTTCAGAGTTCATTTAAAAATCCTTATGTTTGCTTTTAAAGCTTTAAATGGTCTTGCTCCACCTTATTTATCTGAGCTTCTCCACCATTATACTCCTTTCCAGTCCCTCAGGTCAGATGATCAGCTGCTCCTGGTCGTCCCCAGATCTAAATGTAGGCTCAGAGAGGATAGGCCTTCTTTATCTGTGCACCTAAATTACGGAACAACCTACCTTGCCTACTCATCAGGCCCCCTGACTGTCTTAAAACTCACTTTTACTCATTGACCTTCAATCCAACCTGAGACTTGACCTTATTTGTTTGTTTTTTTTGTTTGTTTTTGTGTGTGTGTTTTTATTGTCTGGATTTGATTCAGTTGTTTTTCTATTTTAACCCTTTTATTATGTTATTTGTTTTAATTGTTTTATGTCATTGTTATTTTTATGCTCTTTATGCTTTTATTTTACTTATCTCTGTTGTTCGGCACTTTGTTAATCTGTGGCTGGTGTTAAAGCACTTTATAAATAAATTGACGATGATTCCTTGTTACAAATCTGTGAGCTAACCTGCCTCATGTATAGTTGAGAGTGACAGTATACATTTTTGTTATGATTTTCATATCAGAACATTTTTGTGATATTATGAAGGATTTGGTTTCTCTGTATCCCCATTTGCAGGAAACACAGAAAATTGTGGCGCCTATTTGTGATTCTCCCAAACCGCCACCACAGCGTGTGACTATGACTTTTCCAGTGGTGAACTCTGCACACTGTGTGGCTTTTGTGTCAACAGGAGAAAGCAAAGCACTCATTTTGAAGGTAATGCTTAATAAGTTGTCATCAAGCATGCACATTTCAAAATCATATTCTTCGAGCCTGAAGTGTTTAAAATAATGGTTCAGCATTTTGGTCTTCCCCATGTTACACTGTTGAAACTATATGGTGTGAGCAGGTGATGGGTTTGACAGAAACTTCAAAACTACACAATCAAAAGATAGTAGTTTATCATTCACAGTGTTGCCTGTTGCACTCTAATAGATAAAAAGGTGATTGTCTAGGAATAAGTTAATGCATTTTTAATAGACTTGTCATATACAAGCTGACTTCTATTTACTGCAAGAGTCGCCCTCTGCTGGTCATCAGATAAAAATGCAAGTTTAAGGCACTTCTCCGCCGTCATATTTTGTAGATCATCTCATTATTATCATTATTGCAGAGAGGGATTATATTACAGGGAGTGTTAAAATCTTGGCTTCCATAACTATAAGTAAACCTCAACTATGTCTTCAAATAAAACCTATTAAATTAACAAAGAAAACAATTGTATGTAAAGGAAACATAATGAATTTGAGCACTTCTTTTAGCAGATAATTACAAACAGTACTTTTGACCAACTGGCATTCCAGAAATACTGTTCACACTATTGAGCTGTGTAATAATGGTGCTGTAACACGATGCTCTCTGTTTTGCAGGAAGTTCTGGAGGGTAAAGAAGGTCCAGCGTTACCAGCAGCTCGTGTTGTCCCAACCATTGGTGAACTGTTCTGGCTCATAGATGACCCTGCAGCTGCTTCTTTAACTATCCAAGTAGAAAGGCCAGACTCAGAGGCCAAACTGTAGAGCAGTCAGTGTGATAAAGGCAGGAATTCAACACTTTATGGTGCAGTGCATTCCTACATTGGTGAGTGATTAATTAGGATACATACTGTAGATTATTGCAAAAACATAAATTTTTAATGTAGCAGTTACTTGATGTTTGAGCGTGTGTTCAGTGTATTTGTGAGACGTCAGAGGTAACCTTATTAATTTGTGTGGTTTGTTTATTCGTTAAAGAATTGTAAATGTACAATACTTGATGATGATAGTTATTCAGTTGTGCTACATGCACATTTAACAAGTCCAATATGGAAACTAGAAAAACAGCAAATTCATGGTTGTTTTTATTCCGTAGAAATTCTCAGACAAATTATTCAAAATGTTAAAAAATGGCTACAAAATATCTATAATTTTTTTTCCTTTACTAATTTTGCACAGCAGCGCATTTACTTGACTAAGGTACTAAGCAGCCTAAATTTATTGTAAAATGTCATGTATGTTTCAGTCCTCCTCTGCACATGATTAAATAAAGTCACATCCCTTTGATGGTGCTTTCATTTGGAATTTTGGTGTCTTTTTTTAAGCATCGACCCTGTTTCCACCTTTCTGTTAACTGTACAGTGAAGCCCTCCCCTTTAAGACAGAGACACATCCCCTTTAAGCTCAACTTCGAACTGCTACATCAGGAGCTGTGGCACATATTTTCCGTAAATGTGATGGCCGCAAAAAGTAAAGATAAGACATTTCTATAGCTCATAACGAGCCAAAAGCACTGTATTTTATTTTATTTTGTTATATTTTTTCACACCATACCGTACTGTCGCAATGTCTTTCGGACTCCCAACTGCTCAGCTCCTTCTGCTACTGTCCTGCTGCAGTCTTGTCCTGGGATACTTTGCGGAGGAGCGCTGCACTCCAGAGTCTCCGCTCCTCGCTCCTCGGGTCCTTGTCGCCCTCATTTGCAGAAACTCTGAGCACTCCTTGCCATATTTCCTCGGTACTATTGAGCGCCTCAACTATCCCAAGGAGCGTATGGCTCTCTGGTAAGTTGTTACGGGGAAGTGTTCGTTTTTTTTTTAAGCTGTCAAACAAATATTAAGGTGAATTGAATTGTATTTCTTTTTTTCAAATGTTTCTTTCCTAAACTTAAAATATGCGCGCGCACACCGCAAATTTTATACAGTTGGTGAACCCGCAGAGATTGGGTGTCAAAATGGCTGTGGAAACCACATGAAGTTCTGTCGCGTTTACGTTTTGGGTTGAAGAGCATGACATTAGTTTCTATATGCACCGTCATAACGATGGTCTATCTGACCAGTAATAGACACTGTGGACATAGGTGACCACATCTGGACCATGTTAATCGTGGGGGGTAAAAGTGCGTTGCAGTGATCTGTATACGTGGAGGGGAGGGAATAGGACTGATTTGGCCACAAGGGGAGCTGTGTGATTCAATACACAGTAATCCAAACAAATGGGGTTCTGTTTCAGCTGTATACTTCTACACATTAGGCTTCTTCCAGTCTTCAGCTCCCTAAGTCTACACATTCTCGTGTCTTAGTGGACACTCTGTTTTTGTTTGTATTCAAACCTGATACATTTTAAAGCCCAAAGATGACATTATAATGGATGAAATGTATAAATGCAAAATACATGTTTAGATTTCATAGTGAAGGGCTGGGGAAAACTTGGGTGACTGCTCCCTATATGCTTTCAGCAGTGTTAAATCCCTGCTTATGTTAAAACCTTATGGTAATTTCATCTAAGTGGTATAGTAAAGATTTGTGGTTCTCTTAACATGTTTCTATTAAGACCTTAAACATCAGCATCCCATCAGTCTCTGGACAGTGTGGGTGCCTTCAGGTTTGTGACAGGCTGCAGCTCTCACTCACCACTGCACCCATTATGCCAGAGTTCAGTGGCCTTCCATATCCATACACAGACTTTCACATTAATATTTTATCTATAAATCCATTCTTGGCCTGCTTCCCTCGTACCTTAGTGATATATTTAATTTAAGTTGAGTAACTATTTTCTGCACTCTAATGATTTTCTTTTACTGATAGTCCCCAAAGCTCACACTAAACTTGGCCAAAGTATTTTAAATTCTCTGCCCCTGCAGCCTGGAACAGCTTACAAACTGACCTAAAACTGTAGGAGCTGATCTGGTTATACTTTAAATAAATGTTTTGAAGAGCTGGGAGGCTGACTCAATAGGTGTCTGTAACTGCGTGTCCAGCTAACTATGCTTTCCCTATTTTATTGCCTCCTTAGATTTATATTTTATACTGTATGTTTTATGTTGTTTGTTTTTTTTAATGGTTGTTTTAATTATTGCTATCTGTGATGGAATTCAGACTGCTGCTGTCTTGGCCAGGGCTCCCTTAAAAGGGGGTTTTGTAATCGCAATGGGACTTCCCTGGTAAAATAAGATAAAAAAAAGTATATATATTTGTAACAAATTGTCTAAGCCATTTGTAGTGGTATAAATTCATGTTAGAGACTATTTAAATACCTGTCTGCCATGTCTGGCTGAGTAAAAGTTGAAGCAAGTGAAAGGGAGGTTTTCTTACATAATCACTAAATTACATGCTCCAACTGCCCACCCACACTTGTATCCTCAGCTTTTGAGTAGTTTGCAAGACTGCCCTAAAGGCCTTAAGCGGTTTGCTCTTCACTCTACTCTGGGAGCCTCATATCATTGAAACTTTCAGTTCATTTTTTTCTTTATTTTCTCACTTTTCCATGACTGACTTTTTTTGGGAGAGGTTTGCTCTTGTAAGTCTTCTGTAAATTTGCATGTGGAGAACATGGTTTAGTATGACATGCTCTCTAAGCACGTTAAGTTAGACTTAGAATATGCAAACAACTGTGCGATGCTGTAAACACTCTTGTGTTGTATGCATTTTACTGGAGTCTTTTGCAGCTGTTTACAGACATGCCAAAGTCTCACAATCATAACTTCACTAAACTATCATTTAAATCTTTGGTGTCTACAATTGAGCCTTCATTGCTTCTCTACTGCAGTAAAAATAGAGTGGATAGAACACACAACTCTTATACATGCATGTTGAGAGTACAAGTTATAGATGCATATTTATAGTACAAGTACTACATAGTTAGTAGGTCTGCTTTTTATAGATATGTTTGATCTGAGCATGATCAGGAATCAGTGTATAAGGTTGGGGAATTTGAGTGATGCAGTATATGGCAGGAATCGGCACTTGGCATGGAGTTACAGTGTTCTCACAGATCTATGTGAAATCCCTCCCAGCTATCATCCATAAGAGCAAAATGCAAACCCAGCTGGCCGTTGTACAGATGTTGTTTTGTAGTAAAGACTGTTGACCTGCTTGACCATGAAATTAAGACAGTGGGTGTTTTGTTGTTACAGGATTTATAGCAGAAGCACTTAAGCCCAGACATGTGTGTCATGATTTTGACCCTCTTTAGGATTAGATCAAACATGAAAATTGTCTGATATTGGTGCCTTGTCTGGTGTCTGATATTTGCCTCACATTGGGCTTCAACCTGTTCAAATCGCTTCCTTCCGATCTAAGCTATTACAGACAGAAGTTTCACTTCTGTAATGTTGTTTCTTATCCTCTTAACATTTCCTTTATAAAAGCTTTCCTTAGAAATGCTAACCCAAAAAGATAACCACTTGCTGTACTCTGTTTTGTTTTGTGTGTTGGTATCATTAACACTTGTACCATTTCCCACCAGTGCAAACAAAAAGTGAGCAAAGGGCTTTGTTATTTGAGTCAAGGTTTTTTCTTTCAAGACTGGGTGTAGTTTGAGCTTAAGCTGACACTAGTTCTAAAGTTAACCATTGATACTCTTTTCTCTGTTTTTTATTTGTTTTTTAGTTAAATTGATCGATCTCGTTGAATCTGTAGCATTTTGATTATGTGCTTTTGTTGACAGGGTAGCAACTGATCACAACGTGGACAACACCTCTGTCATTCTACATGACTGGCTTGTAAAGGTGCAGAATCTTTACCATAATGTGGAATGGAGGCCAAGGGATGAACCAAGGTTGGTGACTCTCTGTTTTTTTCAAAGGCTTTCAAAGCCAAACAATTAAGTAAGTCTGATTAACTCTAAAATGTCTTTTTAAGACATTATGAGGATGAGGATGGTCCGAAAGACTGGACAGATCTTCGTTATGAGCATGTTATGAAGCTTCGGCAAGCAGCACTGGAGGCCGCTCGTGAAATGTGGGCAGACTACTTTATGGTAGGACAATAAACTGCTTTGCAGTTACAAGAGTTCACAGTAAGTTTTTTGTGTTTTGGTATTTCCATTTTAGGCTTTGAGCAAGCTGTTCACCTCAACTATTTTTATCGTCAAATATTAACAGCTGAAGGATAAGTACAGAATCAAAGCTCAAGCACCACAACTGTAACTTAAGAGGAGGACAGAGTTTTTAAAATTGGCCCAGTTATACTCTCTCTTATACAATCGTATAATATAAACTTTGTCATGTACATTTTTTAAACCTTCAATGCCACATGTGTATATTTGTATTGTATTCTCCAGCCCAACACATTTTGTCTAGCTTCAGTGAGGTATACATTTGATGTGAAGTGCATCGAGAATTGTAATAAATCTGCTTTCTTAGCCCAACTTCTTAGCTTTCTCCCTTGAGAACAGAATTAAAATAGACAAGGTTTTACTTCTTGGTACCTATATAGTTGCAGAGCTTAATTTTAATCACATGGTCGCTATTTCCTTTTTAAGACTTGATGGTGTGCTTCACATGCCCTTCTTTGTGGCTTTGTGAACATATTTCACAGCGTTTCCTCTCTCCTGTCTGCAGTCGGTGGATTGTGATAACCTCCTCATCAATCCAGATGTGCTCTGGAAGCTCATGAAAGAGAATAAGACTATAATTGCTCCGATGCTTGAATCACGTGCTGCCTATTCAAACTTCTGGTGTGGAATGACCTCACAGGTAATACCATGATGAGGTTGTGTACCTTCTTGTGTATTTATTTATTGCTTTAGATTCCTTTATGAACTCAAATGTTAATCAACCCACCTCATCAGGGTTACTATAAGCGGACACCTGCCTACATACCTATCAGGAAGCAGGTACGAAAGGGTTGTTTTGCTGTTCCCATGGTCCACTCCACTCTGCTGATAGACCTCAGGAAAGAGGCATCAACGCAGCTAGCCTTTCACCCACCTCATCCAGAATACAGCTGGGCTTTTGATGACATCATTGTGTTTGCATACTCTGCTCGGATGGCAGGTATTTTGTAGTTTAATTCTTATATATTAAGTCTATTACTCATCTGACTTTTACTATTAGGTTGATATATACATGCTCTGCTCCATACAGACGTCCAGATGTATGTATGTAACAAGGAGACCTATGGTTACTTCCCTGTACCATTACGCCCCCACAATACTTTCGAAGATGAATCTGACAGCTTTTTGCATTCCTTGTTGGACGTTAGTGGTGAGTGTTGTGCATATAGATGTAGCTATACTTTTGCAACCAACTCTCTTTTCTCGTCTTGCTTTAAGTCTTTATTCTACCTTTTGCTGCTCTATTTAATGATAACTTTGAGCATGAGTCTCTATATACCATTTATACCATTTCTGCATCCATCTTCCCTCTTACCATGTAGTGAAAAATTCCCCAGTGGTGCCTTCAAAATACTTACGTGTTGCTAGGAAACAACCTGACAAAATGGGCTTTGATGAGGTGAGTAAGGAGGAGTGATGTGAAGATGGAATATGCAAAAATGGTTCCTCATCTATTTCTTTGCAAAAAGCATCCCCCTGCTGTTTAAATTTGCAATTACACTGACTAGTGTGATTGTATGTGCAGATTTTCATGATAAACCTACAGAGGCGGACTGACCGCAGAGAGCATATGCTGAGGGCCCTGTATGAGCAGAAGATTGCATGTAAGGTTGTTGTAGCTGTAGATGGAAAGTAAGTTGACTCAGTCGAATGAATACTATGATCTAATGCCTCAGTCACTACCGTATGGCTTTTATTGTCCCCATTTTCTCACATTTCTTCTTTCATTATTTCAGAGCAATGAATGTCAGTCAAATTCATACTCTGGGCATCCATATGCTTCCTGGATATAATGACCCTTACCATGGCCGACCTCTGACAAAGGGAGAGCTGGGCTGCTTTCTTTCCCACTACAACATCTGGAAAGAGGTGAACACAGAAGCCAAACCTTTAAGTATTTATGATCTAAACAGATAGGGGACATACTGATCAATTTGCTTCTGGATTTAGATTGTAGAGCGAGGCTTGAAAATTTCTCTGGTGATCGAAGACGACTTGCGCTTTGAGGTCTTCTTCAAGCGTCGCTTGATGAACTTAATGAAAGAGGCTGAGGATGAAGGTCTGGATTGGGATCTTATGTGAGTCTTTTTTTCTTTAATTATCACAATCACTGAATTTGTCCCAACTCCACTAAGTTTGCAGTTTCCCCACATCTCTCCTCTCTGTTTTTTTCTTGTAGATATATTGGCCGAAAGAGAATGCAAGTGGATTACAGAGAGAAAGCAGTGCCAAATATTCACAACTTAGTGGAAGCAGACTATTCATATTGGACACTAGGCTATATGATGTCATTACAAGGTGCGAAGAAGCTTTTAAAAGCAGAGCCACTAAAGAAGGTTTTGCCCGTGGATGAGTTTCTTCCTATCATGTACAATAAACATCCTGTGTAAGTGTTTACCACAGCTTAAAATAAAAAGTTAGAGTAACACAAACCATTGTTCAAGTCTTAAACTTTCTATCTTTTACTTAACCTTGCCTTCTCTTCCACAGGTCTGATTACATAAAACAGTTTGAAACTAGGGACCTGAAGGCATTTTCTGCAGAGCCTCTCCTTGTGTATCCAACACACTATACAGGCGACCCAGGCTACATCAGTGACACTGAAACCTCTACAGTGTGGAACAATGACAAGGTCTGTACAGACTGGGACAGAGCACGGTCAGGAAAAACCAGAGAACAGGCTGAGATCAGCAGTGAGGCCCAAAACCTAGATGTGCTCCAGTCTACTTTGGACAGTACGGCACGGGATGAGCTATGAGAGGAAGTGAGAGCCTGAAGTGTAAACATACAAAGGACAAGCTGCCATAGTTTTGATTCACCTGCTATCCTTGATCATTTTGATTTAGCATCACAGCAGAGATGTAATGTCAAAGTTTATAAAAAGATTAAATAAGTCATTTGTGACAAGTTAAAAAGGGATCATGGGCATCTTATGCTGTGTTTTTATGTTCTACTTTAACAAGGCACTAGACTTGCCATTTTGGATGGCATTTGCAGTACCCAGCTTCTGTCATACAGAAATTAATAGATACATTTCCAAACAATGACATTGGGCTGGTTCATCTGTCATTTCAGTTGATCTAATTTTACATTAAACTGTGAATTTTGTTTTTCTTTGTATTAATATGATTTCTTAGAACCACGAATAAATTAGGCTATGAACACATAATACCTAAAAAGTCAATTAAAAAAATCTCCTCTTTGTTGATCATTGTTAAGACTAAAGGGACGTATGTCTTTCACATTATTTACCATATTTTCTTTAAAGTTTTATATTGTTGTATATTAATTAAATTTCCAGCACTCCAGGAGTTTGTGATTAAACTTTATAAACGTTACAAAACACTAAAGCGACAGTTCCTGTTAACGCACTGTAACAGATGATTCAAACAAAAACAGTGTTTGTCACTTTTGGATTTTCAAATTAGTTCTTAACTATTTTATTAACTGCAATATGTAATTTGGTATGAGGTGCACATGGTTATGTGTTCCCTTTAAGAAGCACCAGAAAACATACATCTGTATTAGCATGTTTTGGGTTGACGTTTGACCTTAAGATAGTAAATGGAGTAAGATTTGAAGTTTGTAACAGGATGTTTTCTTATGTTATTTATTATTTCATTGTTCCACCATCTCATGTATAGACATCTGAAGAGGCTGAATTTCACTGAACAATAATGAAATAAATTCACCAATTCACTATTTACAAAAATCAGAGATTCATTGTGCTAACATAAATAATAAAAGTTTTTTAATAGTTTGAATTTGTCATAGCTACCATAATATGAACACTTTTATGCTGATGTCATAATTTCTCCCTGTTAATGTTCATTGGGCAAAGCGCGTTCTGCAGGTACTGAACAAATGTGACAGCATCATAAAATTGTGGGACGCTTCTGTTAGAGTAACTTCTGTCTAATTTAATTTTTATTGCACTGTCAAGCGATACAACATGATATATTGCCCATAATGATACATCTTGCACATAGTGGTCTGATATTAGCATTATTACACATGATTTCGAACATCAATAATACACAACTTGGACTGTGGTCCTAGTCGTTACTTAAGTCATCAAGGGAGTAATTCTGACTTAACCTGGTGGTGCAGGTTCTAATGCTGTGCAGCCTGATAAGAGGTAGAAAAATAGGACGTGCAGGAGGTTCTTTTCCTGCTATTGCTGCTAAAAATGTCACACGCTGTTGGCAGGCTGCTGCCAGTGATCTTCTGTGCAGACTCCACTACTCTCTCTACGGCCTTTCTGTCTGCAGCTAAGCAGTTGCCGTATCATACAGTGATACAGGAGGTGAGGACACTTTCCTCAGCACCACTGCAGAATATAACCTCTAGATGGCTGGCTCTGTGCTGGGGACTACTCTGGGTCCCCTGGAGCTGATTTTCCATTGAAGAATGCTGTACAAGTTTGCTGAACATAACGGACAATTCTTCACACCCTCTTAACAACACAGTGAGGAAATGAGTGTGTTCACGGCTTCTTTAGGTTTGTTGCAACACAGAAAAGTACAGGAGGTCATTCCTGCCAGCAGCCATCTTTGTAACTAAAAATTTAATTACTCATTTAAGGTTAATGATGATTAATGGCTTTTAATTTAAAAAAAAAAATACTACAACATCATAGTCAATATTTTTCATTTATTTTTAATTTAATTTCATCTTGTGCACTGAGTACACTAGTCACAGTTATCACTATACATTTATGTAGACTATAACTTGTTCTCTTTGTTTGGTCAGTAAATAAATTATTTAAAAAATAATTATTAGTATCAGCTGTCATGTTACACTATAAATAAACTTTATATTATCTGTAATAGTGTCAGATATTTTTCTTACTAAGACAACACAGCTTTAACACAATGGCACTTTGTCCCTATATACAGTCAAAGTGAAATAGTGTGGGTGGGGCCTAGTGTGACATAGACATTCACTTCCTCTTCCCTTGATGGTGAAAAACTTTGGCCAACCTCCTCTCTACCAGAGGAAGATCTTTTAGAGAGGTTAAACGGTAGCGCGCTCAGTGCCACATGCTGATAATTTATTACATTCATGTAAATACTGCAGTACAGATTTTTTAACCACTTTAACTGTACTGTTTCTAATGGTGACCCACTGAGTGACCCAGATGCAGATGATGAGCAACTGATGTTAAGGTTTGGCTACCGGCAAGGAGAAAGTAAGGAGAAATGGAAGAAGTAGAGTCAAACAAAGATTCATCTCAAGGTGTAGGTAAGCAGAAAGAATGTAATGTTTGGGAGTAATTTTGAGCAAGTGATGCTTTATACTTCACATATCTGGTTTCCTTTCATGCTCATGAGATTATTTTGGCTTTTTTAGAGATAATTTGGTTCATATAGGTTAAATTGATTTATATTTTAAATTTGCATCAAAATAAAAATGTAATCTTGTTTTGTGCTGATTGTAACTTTTCCGGTATTGCAGCAGTGCCAATAATGGCATGGCTTTTGCGTGTGGGTGCATAAACACACTATATGCACAATGAGCCTGTTAAGCACCCTCCTAGTCAAAAGAGGGTTGGTGAACTTCCTGAACTCTTTCTTCATTATGACACATCCTCGCTCTGTGTGTGTGTATGTGTGTGTGTTTTTTAACTTCTGTATTTTTACTGAACAGGATATGACTACTGCCAATCTTAGCCAAAAGCCAAAAACTTAATATTTGTTCATTATTCATGATAACATTTGAACTGGTTTTGGCAATCAGTCAAACTTTGCATTTAACTAGAATAGTTTCCAATATATACTTTTATGTTCCATCTCAGAAAATGTTTAAGGTGGTCTAGATTTATTAATATAGAATAGTTTCCTGCTGTTACAGAGATTGCAGGTAAACAACAAACAAAACCAAAGTTGTTTTTTTTAATAACGAGAACAATTTGATTAAAAAGAAAGAAAATAAAACGTGTTTTAAATTTGTCATTGCTTACTGACTCTGTGTTCTTACTCACTCTCTGAAAAGCTGCTGGTGTGAAAAACAAGGACTCTATGTGCATTATGGGACGTGACACAAATTGCTAGCAGGATGTGGTTAACCATGGTGAAGGCG
Source organism: Rhadinocentrus ornatus (assembly GCA_037177495.1). NCBI lineage: Eukaryota > Metazoa > Chordata > Actinopteri > Atheriniformes > Melanotaeniidae > Rhadinocentrus > Rhadinocentrus ornatus. The sequence continues at coordinate 17,762,687 of JBAMHW010000023.1, forward strand.
TATTTGTGAGAGGGAGATTTCTATTTCTTAGTTGTTGCACCAATTGAAATTTTTTGGATGATAACCTTTTTTTTCTGAAGGTGAGACAGCAGTTAAATAGCTGATTTCATTATCACAGATGTCATTATAAAAAAATTTTAGTTCATTATTATCAGAGATTTTAAGGAAATGCTATTAAACATGTTTCAAAAGAGGAACTGTGTTTTAAATGCTTTTCATCAGTAGTCTTTTTAGGACAATAATTTATCTTAATGTTTGTTTGTTTTGTGTGGAAATGTACACTTTAATTTATATGAGTTTATCTGCAGATGTAATATATTGTGTCATCACCAATCACCAATGACACATTGGCATCATCAATGTGTCATTGACCACAGAAGCTCAAAGGCTTATTCACCTTTTCATCATATTTTTATTTCAAAGAAATGCACCTTAAGAATGATATGGCCTTCTGTTTGTTGTGTCTGTGTACATGTGAACCACATATGGGATGTATATCTGTCACAGATCTTAGTTTTTCCATTTCTCTCATTTCATTTCATTTCAGTTGTGAGGAAGGTACATCAAAAGTCTGAAACCAAGCGATACAGTGAGATCTTCAGAGATTTTGATAATCTCGAGCTCTCTTTCATCTCTTCGTAAGTTGATAAAAGTGTTCAGCGTGATCTGAATACTGTGATGGAAAAGTGCAGTGGTTAGTTGTGTGTAGTCCTAAAAAACAACAGAGGATGAAACAGCTCATGTATTTTTGTTATTTATAGCCATAATCCACTAACATTAATATAGGCTCAACCATGTTCCTCAGTATAATTCATTAATGTTCAATGGATGCCTTTATTTGTGATGTCTTACGTAATTCACACTCTCTGACAAACTTTTACACTAAAATTACTTCCTTTGTGGGTGGCATTGAACAGACATAATATTTGAATATTGAAAAGTAGCAGAGCATTGACGTAAATTGACAAGAACAGCATATACTAGACCTAAAAGCTGTCCTGATGGCATTAACATTGCTGAACATCTTGTGTTAATTTTTTTCCTCACACTTGTATACATTTATTGTTAGCATACAATATTTCTAGAACAACCCCAAACACTTGAATATTGCTGGTTGATTGAGTGTGTTTTTCTTCATGGCATTTTTTCTGTGTTCAGTGATGCAGAGGATCTACTGGCAGATAGTGACTCCCAGTCCATCTCAGAATTCAGCTCTGCAGAAGGTGCAGACATCATAGAGCAAAATGAGCAAAATGTAGGAGTTCTATTCTTTACAATTAATGACACACATTTATATATGTTTAATTATGCTGCAGAGCTCAGACTATGTTGCTGAAACTGCTGAGCTCATTGACACCATAAACAGTGGGGATGTTTTTGGAACCACTTACAGAAAACCGTAGGTGTGGTTTGAGGAAATTGGCTGTTGTTTTATTAGAATATGGTTCTTTTGTTTCAACAGTGTGAAGATACACTTTGTTCACAGAATCGTGCTGAGGCCAATGAAGTGGATGGAAACCAAACAGGTATGTTTTGTGTGAAAAAGAGAGGCAAAGAGAAAACAAAAAGGATGTGGTCATGCATAGTTTACAGACTTAGTGAATGTCTGGCTTACATAAACTGTAAAGCTTTGCTTACAGGCAGTCAGAAAAGTTCCTGTATTGGAGAAATGCTTCAGATCAACATCAGATTATTAATGAATGATGTATATTTGGAAAAACTGCTGTCAGTGATACTTATTGTGTCTGTTTCAGTCTTTGGTTATTTTCTTACACTAAGCTGTGATTTGTAACAGCCCTTTTGTAACAAGATTAGGATAAAGAGAGAGGATTTAAGCAGGAGACAGATGTTCTATGTGTGTATGTATAAAAAAAGAGGAAGAGATAGATGAACAAGAGAGATGTTAGTTTTACAGATCTTGAGGAAAAATATAAAAAAACAACAAAGAAAAAGATTGTATGTGCTCATAGTGTACACGTAAAGATGTTGCCATCTGTGGCAGCCTTGGTCTAATCCAAACTATGGGTCACAGCACACCTCTAGAATTAAAATCTGGGACAGGTTGCATTTACACAACAAAAATAGTAAAAATGACTTCCTCAAGAACCCCACCCCCATCCAATCTGATCCTGCAAGCTAAATCACACACCAGGAGGTAAACCTCACTCATTGCTCCTCTAAAGTCTGTCCCTCCCCAATCTGGACCCAACTAGGATAATCCTCAATCCAAGCTCCAGAGGCTGTAGTCATGGGATATCACATCGCTTAAACAGGGCTAATTTCTGAAAAAGCAGAGAGTACTTATTAGTCCAAAATATAGTCATGTTTCACTGACTGGTCGGTTGTAGTACATCAACTTGTCTCAATTCTATCACTCTGCTGGAGTTGTCTCTTTTTTTGTGGTGGGGAATACACAAGGTTGTATAAACTGTTGGGCGAAGCAAAGGTTTTTGAAAGTGTAAGAATTTGTTGTCTTTAAAATAAATAACATTACATCAAATAATTTTGCTGGATGTTAAATGCTGAGAAATTTTGAATAGCAAAAAGTGGTGTTGGGAGCTTTTGAAAGACCTTGTAAATGTCACTCAAACATCATCCACCCTGCGTTTATGTGTCACAGAGGAAGAAGATGGTTGGTATATCACTACCCTGTTGGTTTAAACGCGGCAGAGCTGTGACATGATGCCGCCTGATACTGCCCACTAGCTCTTAGTAGAGTATCTGCTTGCTATCATAGCGTCACTTGTCTCTTTGTAGCTGACCAGAAGTGAACAGGTGTGAGGGGGAGGGGATAAAGACAGAGAGGAAGAGAGGAGAGGAGGGAAGTTATTTAGCTAGAGTCGTTTTTCTTTGGTCCATGGAAACCATCCTCTGTCAGATCACATCATCATTTTTTGTTTTCGGACAGACTTTGGACAAATTTTTTTGGGAAAAGTTTTTTTTGGCAGCAGATCACTATATGAATTGTGTTTGTGTACTAGAAATGTCCACAGTCTCCTGAGACCCTCTGGAGATTACAGGACTTTGACTCTGAGGAGCAGCTATGACTTTCCATATGCAATCATTGTTTTCTGTTTTGGGTTTGTGCACCTTCTTAAGTTTTTCTTGATGATTTTTGCTAAATTTGATCATGTCTGATTAAGTTTGGAAGTTTGTGGTTGACACCCTAGAATCAATTAGTGATTCTTTGGTTGGAGCGTGGGAGTAGGCTGGTTGAGTCCTTCAGGAAAGACAATCTGTCGGGTGTAGCCCAGTGGACTTTTCCCTGGATATAACTCGAAGTGTGCAGAGCCTACAGTGATGCTGATGTACTCTCTCACAGCCCAAGAAGCAGACTTGGCCCTTTGTCGCTGTGAGGATGGAGTGGAGACGGCACTTCAGTATGCCAAGATATGGTGCCGCTATTCCAAAGACCTTCTTAACTGGATGGAGAAAAGACTAAACTTGGGTGAGTATACATGTAGTTGTGTGAAAGAAATAGTATATGCAAATTATTGTAATATCATGGAAGTGGTGCACTTTACTTAAACTGTTCATAGAGGCTAGAATACATAGAAAATGCAAATCCGCTGTTTGCCCACTGTGCAGAGACTAGTTTTGAAAAACTACAAGCACTAATATGTTTTAAGTATTGAGGGCATTGATCAAATATGTAATTGTGACTTTCCCTAAAATCTTGCAGCTATACAGAACCATTGCTGTAGTACGATAGTAGGAGAAGCAGAGCGTTGTTTTGTTTTCGAGTACCAGCACACGGAGAGCGGGAAAGATGAAATATTTAAATATAAGCTAGTGTGGCAGAGCAATATTACATATTTAGGAGTTTGTTGTTTTTTTGTTTTTTTTTTTCTTTTTAACCCACTGAGGCTGTCTGACAGTAGTGTAGTTACCCCAGTAAGCCACATCTCTCACATGCAGAGAGAAAGGATTAAAGATTAGCTGGCATGAGGAGGGTAATAAAGAAGAGTGGGTTCATTTGGACTACATAGACAGTGATTAGTCTTGTATCAGCCTGAACAGGTGCTAGTGTCCAGAAAGGGATATAAAGATTACAAGTCTTTGGGTAGCAATCAAAATACAGTCATCCAGCTTATTTGTTTGAGGAGAAGTATAGGGCGACAGCAACTGATGAGCAATGCTGGGTGGAGCTTAACCCAAACTACTGATTACACATAAAAGAAGATCAACACTTTGACTTCCTTATTATGTCCTATGATTAGAAACCTTTCTCAGAACACTGCCTGTCAGATTAAGATCAGTGCTGAATGATCAAATTAGTTGTAGAAGGTTTTACAGTCTTAGGCATAAACACTATATATATATATATATATATATATATAGATATATCACAGTA
>JBAMHW010000023.1:17783894-17810223 GCA_037177495.1 Rhadinocentrus ornatus
TGCATGTATTTCTGTGTGAGTGAGTGGTGGCAGGGTAGCAAGTATCGTGGGGAATGCTGGGAGATTTTAATAACACAGGAGCAGTGCAGGGAGATTTAATAAAAGGAGATGATGTGATTACTGAACCCTGGCTCTGAGCCATTTTGCTTCACAGAGCAATATCCGCCAAAAGTGTGCGCACACATTTACACACACACTCACAAACACTCATACATTTCGAAGAAATACTAAAAAGGATACAACTTTAAAGTAAGATTGATGCATATCATTTATTCTTCATGAATCTGTCTTCCAAATACCTGATTGTGCCTTAATTTTTAGGAAGCCCCATTTGAATAACATTTATTGCGGCCAAAAGTCTGTTGAAATCAAAAGTAGTATATCAATACACCAGTGTATTACATGCTGAGAGTGAGAAATGTATTCAGAAACAACTGTCCAGGTGTCAGATTGAATGACAGGGGTGGATGTTGGATGAGCCACAATTTCAAGGTAACTAGGTTCTTCTGGGCTCATTTGCGACAGACCCAAACCTCATCAAATCAAACAAACTCTATAACCCAGAGTTAACCTAAGTGAAGTACAAATATTCATTTTGACCAGAAAGGGAAGCACAACACTGTAAGTGCTCTGAGATACATACATATTTATGTAATGATTGTATTCTAGTCCAGACAATGTCAAACTTGTCAGGGCTCATAGGCAAAACAATGCCACATGACACAGCTTAGAGAGATGGCAAAGAATCTGTTATTCTATTTGTATGCTTGGGATCTACAATAATGCAAAAAGAAAATACATGATTATACCAACACAATACAATGCAGCACCTCGCTCTCCCTCTCTAAACGTGATCTCTTAATCAATGGGTTTGTATTTAGTCATACCCTCTAACCTCTCCAAAATCCATAGCACTGATTATGAAATTGTTTGCTGCCAGCCTTTGTCGGCTTTTGTACATCACATAATCTCAGAGTTGATCTGCACTTTTATCTCTGGTCTTTGTAGTTGTGCATGTCATAATATAACAGAAACAATTTCATTAAAAGAAACTGTATAAATGTATTATTTTCTAATACAGAGGTGGTTGTTATTCTACCTCAACTAAGTTTTAATTCTCATTTTCTTTAAAGATAAAATGAAAAATTATGACATATATAAACATAAACAACAACTTGTGCATAACATATTTGTATTGTCACCATTGTTTAAAGAGCATAAACGTTTTACAGCAAACTGCTAATTGTTTTAAATAAACAAATCATAATTTCATTATCTAAATGTTACGTACAGGGCTCAGTATTCAGGTAATGGCTGTAATTGGATTATTTAACTTGTATTAACTTCTTTTTTTTTAAGCTAAATTTAGTCTATGTTAAATGCATAGTTGTCCTCTATCCATTATGTTCATAGTGACTTTTTGGAAGCTGCACCCTGGTCAGGACCATGTGTGAATGATACTTCTATTAGAGGGATTAGACTGATCTACTTACAGACCCCCCTCTGTGGCAGTTGCCCCAAGTTGCCTTCATTTGCCATGTCGGGTAAATTTCTACCGTGCTGTGTACACCCCGATTAGGGAGTGTGGGACTTAACCACCAACATTATCAGTCTTATGTCAAGCAGCCCTGACGATTCTGTTCTGTTGAGTAATTTTCACAGTGAAAGGAGGTGTTTAGGAAGCTGAAGGGTGTATTCAGATGGAGAGTAAAACAGCTCAGAGCAGGGTGATTGATTGTTCTCTTTTGTGGTACACATGACTGACATGTTGGCTCCTGTACAGTGTAGGCATCTCTTTAGAATGAATTATAACATCTCTGTAAGAAAGTAGGTTGAGAAACATTTAGTTAAACACAATACCTTGTTGCAATAGATCTGTGTAGTGTTGCTTATAGGAGTATTAATATTTGCTTTCTGATATTACGTTAGCGACACTGTCATTTGGGGAATTTGGAGAGGGTTTGGCAGATGGATTGGGAAAGATTAGCTGTAGCAGCTGCGTTTGGGACAGAATCACAGATTAGGAGCTCTAATGTGCAGACCTGGCTCCTTCTTTACTCCAGATTTGGGCAGCAACACCTTCCTATCACTCAGTCAGGGAGCGTCAACACTTCGGCCTTCATCCCCTCCTCCCCTCTGAAACCTCCCCTTTCATTCTCCCTCCCCCTTTTCTTTTTTTTGTCAAGGTTTTTATGTTGTTGTGGTGCTATTTCTGTATCTATGAACCGTGCCCTGACTGTCTAGTAACTCTTTTTGAGTTGATTTATCTATAATCCAGTGTATCAAAAGCATTTTCTGACTGCAGGTGTTTTACACCTCCAATGTGATGATTAATAATGGTACGATGTATAAAAGTTAAAGCCTGTATCAAACTAGGTAATACTCAACAGGCTATGCAATAGTCTGTGGATCTTTGTGCATATGCATGTATGTGTGTGAGCACCAATGTTTGTGTGTGTGTTTTGTGTGCATAAGTGAGAGGATAGAGATTAACCCCATGCTATCCCCAATCCCTGGTTATGAGTTTACAGCGTCTGTCTGGCCATCTCACTGTTTAAACAACAATCTAATTAATCCTGTCTTTATTAGTTTCAGTGAACTGGGGAGGCAGGCTGGGAGGGCATGAGGGAAAACTGGGAATGCTGGCAGTAAAAAAAAAAAAAACTAAGGGAGGGGAGGAAACCAAGTGCAAGAACAGAGCAAGGATTTAAGAGGAATTTAAAGGCAGAGACTTAGGCCCTTTGAATAGAAAAGGGGATGTGAAGCAATTGTGAGGCAGTAGAGAAATTGAAGGGTTATAACATCACAGTATGAGAAATAGTGGGATAAAAAGAGGAAAATATTCATAGGGAGAAGCAATGGACCTTAAAAGACTGTTTTAAGCCTTATTTATAGAGTTAAACAAGTGCTTTAAGCTTGATGGTGGTATATGAATAGGCAGGAATTTTATAGTTCTCAATATTTAGAGATATATCAAGGATATACAACAGACAGCTCTGGTATCATAGGCTAACTACTGCCATCTACTGCCATAAGAGAGAAAAGAAAACAAGATATGGGGATGACTGTAACTCATCTTAACAGATGTTCACCTTGTTGCACTGTGAATTGGGTAATGTTTATGCAGCCTTTAATTAAGAGACTATGCTAATCTCCAGAATAATTGCAGCTGAGGGTACATGTTACAGAGTACTTTGTTTATGCATCCATCTTTAATTACCTAACTATTTATTCTGTTTTTCTAGACAGCCACTATTCATCCTCAACATTTTCTATGGTCAATATAAATAAGTCCAAACATATAAGCTCATGTGTTTTTGTTTCTGTATACTTCCAGGCTCTTTGTAAGAAAGTGTAGTGCCTGCCTGCAGGTCATTGGGCGTTCTGAACTGATAATGCGCGTGCTAGGTCAGGTGTACCACCTGGGCTGCTTCAGCTGCTGTGAGTGTGAACGCCGGCTGCAGAGAGGTGATGAGTTTGTGTTGAAAGAAGGCCAGCTGCTCTGCCGCATGGACTATGAAAAGGAGAGGGAAATGCTGGCTGCTATTAGTCCCACACCAACTGAATCAGGTATAGTGAATTTGATACAAAACAGCTTAATGTGAACATGTTTTCCTTTCACATTTATCTTTTGTTCCCCAGAACAGTCCATCTAAGTCACTTTCCTAAAGACCACTAATGATCACTTTAGGAAAACAGGAGCTTTCTGCTTGGCAGAACTGCATCATAGTGGCAAAAATCTTCAAAAGGCAACAGAAGCAGACTGTGTGACAGTAAAATTACCTCACTATTTAAATTATTTTCACAAATTCAACCTTGACCTTCTGTGTATAAAAGATTGTCTTCAGAGGTCTCAGCAGCTTTTATTAGAACCTGTTAATTATTTACAGTATGTGAAGTGGATCCCGAATCGCCAGTGAACTGCTACAGCTTGGAACTAAACATCCTAGACAGAGTTTAATTTTTTCAGTTGTTCACTATTGACAAGAGCTCATAGGCGGCTGGTCTTATAACGTCGTCTGTTTTTCTTACTCAGTCAAAAGTGAGGATGAAGACGGTGGAGGAGGCTCAAGTGGTGGAAAAGGTGGTGACGAAGGCAAGGAGCACAAGCGTTCAAAACGACCACGCACCATCTTGACCACACAACAGCGGCGAGCTTTTAAGGCCTCTTTTGAAGTGTCAGCTAAGCCATGCAGGAAGGTGGGTGGATCAGCTTTTTATCAGTGGAAATACATCTCGCAAAACACTTGAAAACTCTGTTTTTCGGGGTCTGTCTTTGAGTTTGTAAAACAGTAAATCAAATTTGTATTTTAAAAACAATGAAAAAACTCTAACAGGTGAGGGAGACGCTGGCTGCTGAGACCGGACTGACAGTTCGTGTTGTGCAGGTGTGGTTTCAAAACCAGAGAGCCAAGGTTAGACTTTAAATTTTTCTTTAGAACAAGCTATTTCATGCATATGAGCAGAGAAGATTCCTAAATGGTGTGATTTTTGTGACATAGATGAAAAAGATAGCTCGCCGACAGCAGCAACAGCAGCAGCAGCAGCAAGAACAAGAGCAACTAGGAGGGACAAGAAGAGGACCGAGCAGAGGGGGCCGACAAAGTAATGATGACAGTGAAGGTAAGAAAGAAACAAACAAACAAAAGGAAAGAAAGTTATTTTAAACTAGTGTGGTTAAAATGGGTTTTAACCTTTACAGATGGATCAAGTACCCATGGCATGGATGGGATGCTGGGATATCCATCACTGCCACGTCAACAGTTACTTGCTCTGGACCCCAACATCTATGGTGGAGAGCCATTTCGACATGGGCTTACCCCACCTCAGCTGAACAGTGAGCAGCTCCACTCCTACGGTAAGGCAGAAGGTTAAACTACAAGTTTAAATGAAGTTGTCTCTCTCAGAAATCACAACTTTTTCAATTGATCAACCTACCATCATTACAATGTAATGTTTGTTTCCATTTCATGTCCTTGGTGATACCTTAACACCTTTTAAAAATTGTAATTGCAGATTCAGAAACAGTCTTCCATGATTTGGACAGTGATGGAAGCCTTGGTCACCTTGGTGATTGTCTCTTAGCAACAGGGGAAAGTCTGCTGGCAGGACGAGTGGGAAACCCTATTGACCGTCTCTACTCCATGCAAAACTCCTACTTCACCTCCTGACCTTTATAAACTGTCACACTTTTCCCTCCTGTTCCACCTTTCACCTCAGAGATGCAGCTAATGGAATCTGTCCATCAACATGCCTGTGGGACTGTCCTCCATTAAACAGGCTAGACCTAAACACTTCTAAACTATTATTACAGGCTAACATCAATGTAAGTGAGAAATAGTCATAATTAGCACAATATTCTTACATTGTTCTGTGATAAGAATCACATGCTGGAAGTATAGATGTCCAAGACGATGGACCTCAATTTCTCCTGTTGTATTTATGTCATATTTAGCTAAATATGTTTCATGGCACCTTCCATCTGAAGAAAAAAAAATCATGACACATATACCTATCAATATGTATATCTTGAATTACAAATAAGTGATAATGACAGAGAATTCATCAATCAATTTACATGCATTTAAGAGGCTTGCCTTTTTTTTTTCTTTTTTTTTTGCGCAGGTGAAGGACTAAATTATATTAGTATAATGCATAACTTCCTCTGTTTTGCCACTAGTTTTACCTATTGGGTATGAATGACTGCAGTATAAACAATACTGTATATGGACTACCATTTTGCTCTCAGGTTAGTGTGTGTGTTTATGTACCCTGAGTCTCAACTCAGGATATTGAGCTGGATAGGTTAACAGTTGGACAGTTAACCTCATCTTTGACTTCAAGAAAGTAGTTTGCAAAGCAGAGGAATCTCTTCATGTATACTTATTTCAAAATACATCCTTAGTTTTTGATAATGCATGACAGCTATAATATGGACCAAAAAATTTTTTTTAAGCATTTAGTATATAGATAACAGCACAGGGTCATTTAAAGAGCCTTATGTGGAAACAGGGTTGTATAATGATAATTGCTTTAGCTTTCCCTTTTTGTTTTAGAATGTAATCAATAACCAACAGTGCAGCAATTTACAACCAAAAGATGGCCCAAAATTTAGGAAACGAGGTACATCATTATGTACTCCAAATGTAAATGTTAGTATGACTGTGCTACAAATAATTGTTGTAATCACTTTCTGTAATCATTTTCTTCTCAGAAAAAAAATCATATTAGATACTGTGGGTAGATATTTTGTACCTTCTGTGATAATCAGTAAATATTTAAACTCTAGCATGATATTATTATACCACAAAGTAGGTCTAAAGAACTAGCCTCCAAATCTAAGCTGGACTGTAAATGTTTCTGAAAGCATCAGATTAGATTCATGTGGTGCAAGATGAAATAGGATTAGGGTGATACTTGTTTTATTTAGATGCTAGTGATTGGCTAAAACCTGTGATATTCTTTTATGACATTCTGACTAATTACTGAATCATGATGTTTTTAAAGTGATATTATTGTGAATGTAATTTATTTGTGCAGTATTAGATGAGTTCTTTTAACTCTTTTGTTCAGTGACTGCAAGGTGGTGTGTATTGAATGTAATGTCGCTGTATCTTCAATACAATCTGCGGCTTTATCTTTGAAGGACTATTGTCTTATTTTTTCAAATACAATAAATGATACTTTGACTCACATGGCATCAATTACTGATACACTTTCAAATTAAAGGACTCTGTTTCACCTTATTTATGCCCCACGAAGCTTTAATAACTGAACCTGGAAAAGTCTGTTCTGCTCAGTGGTCACAGTGTTCATAACTCAAACATCCTCCCTCTGTTTCTCTCAGTAGTTCTGCTGATTAGAGGTGGACAGTCACCCCCTTCTCCCTTTCTTCCCAGACTCCCTATTTCTCAGTCATTGTATATTCAGAAGAGTCTGTGGGGGAGCACACATTCCAGTTTAATATTTGATGATGACTCAGGCCTGGAGAAGGCAATGGTTGAAAGGGCAAACATAATCAACAAAAAAACAACATACATTTATCACTATCATTTAGTATACAACCAAGAGTATCCATATTTGAAAGACTTAAATAGATTAAAAAGTAAAATAATGATACTTTTTCTACTCAATTACTGTAAATTATGGTGCTGCAATGTTGCTAGATTTATTTGTTAAAAAGAGCCACAGTGGAAAGAACAGGTATTCTTACAGTCACTACATAAATGAACAAGTTTTGGACACATCTCAAACTAGTCCATCTGTGCTGCTGAACACAGGTGTGATCTCACAGGTTGAATCCTACGATGACTGAGGTAGCTTATCCGTTGCTGGGGAAAGAAGGGAATGTTTATGTTAGCTATAAAAATGTGTTGTTGTTTTTTTTAAGGTCTAGAATTTGATTCATTCTGCTAACATGGTAATCGTCTTTTATACTTAGTTTTAGTATCAGACACTTAATACGTCCAGTGCAAGAATGCATAAGTCAGTATGGACTTACCCACTCCACTGAGGTCCACTGTTTCTGCACAGCTCAGAAAGTGGGCGACATGTGCTGTGCAGGAGGTAGGACTATCTTCATTTTCTCTGAGGCATTGCTCAAATTTCACAAACTCTTTGGAACAGTCCTGTCGGATCTTCTGGATCACTGGGCTTGATACATTTAGGAGTTAAGCACAAATATGATTTTAAAATTTGCAACCCATAATTACATTGCTCAGATAGAGGGAAGAGACAAGTTCCCTTACTGCGATGATGTACATTGTGAAACCTTCATCTTTAGATCGTGACACTTTTGCTGCCATGTCGACGGGTTGGAGGACACGCATGATCCATATGATTCCAGCTCTTTATGGCAGTACCTAGCCGATATTTCCATAGCAGCCTGCCTGAAAAATTTCATACAAAATATATAACACACGGGTCCAATAAACCAGCCATCTCTCATCAACCTAAGTGCTGTAGCATACAAAACAGTAGCTGAAACATGAGGTGCTTCTGTAAATACCTAAAACACCCTTTTTATTTATTTATATATTGTATAAAGCTCTTCAACATAACAAATAGTAATCAACTATTACTGATATTATCCATAGCCGCAGTCCTTACATGTTGCTGTATCGAACAAATTAGTCTTAGAGGTTATACCAACACCACTGTAGCATGTGGAACCATGTTTGTGTGTGAAACAGTGACAACATCCTTACTCTTACCTGATTGGAAGGGAAAGCAACGTTGTGATGGGTTTCTTTAATTTTATTGGTTCAGACTCGCATCAATCACAGTTTTGGGGCCGACCCCTATTTTGACTACGTGTTTCTTAAAGGTGTAGTTACTTACTTGGCCAGCACTAAATTCCTAGTTAGTGTTTGTTAAATGAAGCAGATTATTCGCATTTAACATTAGTTAAAACAATATACGGAAAACGTAAACGGGAAAAGGCAATTTGTTTTAAGGCAAGGTGTACTGACCAGCGCCGTCTCTTTCAACAGCAGTGGCGTTTATAGTTACGTGTCCTTGCGTGTTTACGTATGCGGAAGCCTGGATTGGAGAACGGGCGATTCAGTAAACGAGTTTCGAAGGCAAGATAGCGCACTGCTCTGTGTGTCAAATCGTATTTCTACCAGCTGACGCACGACGGGGTAGTGGTGGATGATAGAGGGGGCCATAGAGGTGAACAGAGTACAATGAACGACGCCAAGAAAGACGGAAATGTGGGTACAGACGGAATACGAGGACCGGGTGAGCTGCAAATGGCCCCCTCATTGAACCATAATCAGCATGACAACGGCACCGGCGACGAGCTGGTGAGCTCGGTCACGTTGTACAAGCGAAGGCCCCGACTGCTACATGGCACAGTCCTCCCGTTTCTGACTGTTCTGTACCCGGGGTGGCTTTACGTTTGGTTGGGAGTCTACGGTGCCTCCGAATATCCGGAGGCAGGCCTCCTTGCGTTAGCCGCAATCGGGATCGCGCACGTCCTAACAGCACTCTCTGGTTATTGGTCTGTGCATGCGCATTGTTGGCTTACTTGTTCCAAGGTAAACATAAATAACAGCAATTTTAGTGCGATTGTGTATGGATATCCCAGTGTATAGAACATATACTTTGTTCTCCCCAGACCTTTTGCATGGAGGTTATCTGTAAGGGATAGAATAGGCCCAGGTAAAGATGTAAAACAAAAATCTGGAACCCAAATAAAATGACCCAATACTTTAATAACTTTGTTTTATCATGTAAAAATTGTATTATGCTTCATCCCATGACAAAGTCCTGCATTTATTATTATTATTTTTAGAATGGTCACAGATCTGAATAGCTGTTTACCAAAATTTAAGTTTACAGATAGGATGGGAACATTTGATAGTTGATATTTGATAAGCTTTAGTGTAAAGTTTTTTTTTATATAGCACTAACAATTTTCCTGACAATTCTTGGATCAGTGAGTTTTCATACACACTCATAAATCATTATTTAGTGTCACAGGAGTAATTTATTCCACAAATTACTGAATTCAAAATTTATTACTCTATGTACTGATGCACCGATTTCAAATTCGCAAATAACATTTACTACAACCCCTGGCAAAAATGATGGAATCAATATTATTGGAGGACATTAATGTAGCTGTTTTGCCTCGTAATAAATATAATAAACCATTGATGTGACATAAAACTATTTCCCTTCACAGATAAACATTCTAGCTTTTGAAAACTAAAAAAATAGTACAATTAATTAGATTTTTCCTTTTTTTTAAACAAAGTTAATGGAAAAAAATAATTGCGAGGAAACAATAATGGAATCACAGTGATTTGTTATATGAAATAGCAAAATTGATCTGTCAACTCGTAAATAAAATATGAAGTAGATGAAGAGCGTAATATTCTTTTCTGCCAAACAAATCTAAAATGCTCCTTATGAACCTGAAAATTACTTGTTTAGTTAAATTTAGAATAATTTAAGTAATGACTTAAGTAATTCAACTCATAACTTTCTGCTACCATTTTAAAAATACATTAAAGCTGTCACGTTATGCTACGTACTTGTCCTTTAAGTATGTTTTTAACAATGTTCCTGAAACTTTCATTGTAAAAATTTATTATATTTTACAGCATATCTCATTCGAGACATATAAAGTGCAGAAGGCTGTACAACAGCAGTGTGTGAATTTGTCATGTGTTTACTTGCACATACAGGAGCCAGATCCGAACAAGGCTACTCTGACAAAGGTCATTCCAACCCCCAACAACGGTTCTGCTGAGCTTGTTGCTTTACAGAGGGACCAGGTTAGTTTGCTAATGACTGTTTATCCCATGTGTCTTAATTGGAAATACGTATTTGATTTTACATTCTGTACTTACGGAGCTCAAGGTTTTGACACATCAGACATGTCACCTCTATTTACAAGTTGTGTGAAAGCTCTTATACTTAAAACAAAAGTCTTAAATACCTCCTACTGTATTCTATGGTTACTATAGGTTTGTTTTGGTGTGGGTTTTACAACTGGTTAACATTCAGTGCATATTTTTTTCACTTTAAAGCTGTAATTTAAACTTTTTGTCTTTTCCTTATTCTGATCATCAGGACGAGAATGGGGAAAGGATTTTATCTTTTGAGTTTCAAAAGATCCACTACATCTTTGACTACAAAGAAAAGAAATGTTTCCTTCCAATAGCATTTCCCATCAGCAACCCAATGGGTTACTTTCAGTCTTGGCGTGGCTACCAGGAGGAGACCGAGCTCAGAGCGGCAGAAAAGCGATATGGCACCAATCGTGCTGAGATGGTGGTGCCAGATTTTCTAGAGCTTTTCAAAGAGAGGGCCACAGCTCCTTTTTTTGTCTTCCAGGTATGCAACGTATAATGATGCTTAAAATTTGACTGGTTTTGTAGTGGAAGTGTTATAAATGTTTGTGTCCCTGTGACATCACACACTCTTCCATTCATCAGGTTTTTTGTGTTGGACTGTGGTGTCTGGATGAGTACTGGTACTATAGTGTTTTCACACTGTTCATGCTGGTGGCATTTGAGGCCTCCCTGGTCCAGCAGCAGATGAGGAATATGTCAGAGATCCGCCGCATGGGAAACAAACCATACATGATCCAAGTAAGCTTGATCAACCTTAAAGTTATCATATTATTATTATTATGATAATTCAGCAGTACTGAAGTACAATACCTGAGCAATTTTGACAGGGTATGCATCATTTAGTGATTTGATTTTAACAACAGTGATCCGAGGACAAACACGGAAGAAACATGTTCAAGCTTTGATTTAAAATTCTCTTCTATAAGTAAAGCATGTTTGGAGAACATCTTGGCATCAGATGCCACAGGGCACCCCTAGAGCTTGGAGAATCATTGCCTCAGGGGATCAAAGCTCTTTTGAAAGCAGATAAATGAACAAAAAGGGGTGGTCATCATTTGTCATTCTGGGTCAATAATACATTCCTCATTTGTTAAAAGCGTACCAAAGTAAGTGGTTGTACTTTATGACAGGTATATCGCAACAGAAAATGGAGACCTATTTCAAGTGATGAACTTGTCCCTGGAGATCTTGTCTCAATTGGTAAATATCCTGTCCCAGTTTTCATGACTTTTACAGTGAATATTAGTTTGACTTTTTGTATGCTTAAAATGTGTATTCTCTACTATTCAGGGCGTTCACCACAAGACAACTTGGTACCATGTGATGTGCTACTACTCAGGGGTCGATGCATTGTGGATGAAGCAATGCTGACTGGAGAGTCAGTGCCACAGATGAAGGTTAGAAGCAAATTTTATTTTCATGTGATTATAAACTGTGTAGTTTAAACAAATACTTTATGTCCACCAAACAAATACTAACAATATATTGTGTGCAGGAACCAGTGGAAGACTTAGACCCAGAACGAATTCTGGACCTTCAGACAGACTCTCGTCTCCATGTCATCTCTGGTGGGACAAAAGTAGTCCAGCATAGTCCCCCTTTAAAGGCCAGTGCTGGACTCAAACGTAAGTGCTGATGCTTTTTTTTCTAAATTAGTCTGTTAATAGAAGTATGTTTTTACAGTTAAATCAATTAATTTAATAGTGCATGTATTCAAAAGAAGTTTAAAATGAGCTGCACTCTAAAACCTTTTCCATTATGTGCAGCTGTAGACAACGGCTGTGTGGCCTACGTACTGAGAACAGGATTTTATACCTCTCAGGTAAAGACTGCTTCATATTTCTATACTGATGTGTCTTTTTATACCTGAGATGTTTTGTTTTTAAATTCTGTTCTTTGAAACAATGTGGAGGACATTTTTAATCAAACATTAAAGTATGTGTGCTGCCATGCTTTCAGGGTAAACTGTTAAGGACCATTCTCTTTGGTGTAAAGAGAGTGACAGCAAACAACCTAGAGACCTTCATCTTCATCCTCTTCCTACTTGTGTTTGCCATTGCTGCTGCTGTATATGTGTGGGTAGAAGGTAAGGAGCACAGAATTATCTCAGCATGATGGGATTTTTATTTAATGTAGATATCATTGTATTCAAAGTCACTGCTAATAAGTAGAGATGAGAGACTTAAGTTGGTTTTCAAAAGGGTGTTTTTGTTTCAGGGACCAAGGATGTCAGCCGAAACCGCTACAAGCTGTTTCTGGAGTGCACACTTATCCTCACTTCAGTGGTTCCACCAGAACTCCCCATAGAGCTTTCCCTAGCAGTTAACACATCTCTCATTGCCCTGGCTAAACTTTGTAAGTAGGTTTATTTTTCTGTTCAGTTTGATGATGGAATATTTTTTACAGCAACTGGAAAAAGCGGCATAAGGGATAAAACCTGTAACATCAGTGTTTTATTCAGGTCTCTCTCTTTTTTTTTTTTTTTTAACTTGTTCACAGATGTGTTTTGTACTGAGCCCTTCAGGATACCATTTGCAGGAAAAGTAGAAATTTGCTGTTTTGACAAAACTGGAACACTGACCAGTGACAGTCTGGTTGTACGAGGAGTAGCAGGCCTCAGGTAAATCCTTCCCCCTGTCTTTTGCTAGAGACTCCAAGGGAATTGCAAACTCATATAATTATGTTGTGGTTTTGGTTTCTTAATATAGTTATATTCAATATAAGAAGTGAATCAGTTGATGTTTATGTTACTGACAGACCGGGCAAGGAAGTCACACCCGTCTCTGAGATACCAGTTGAGACACATCGGGTAGTAGCCACCTGTCATTCACTGGTTACTCTGGATGATGGGCAGCTGGTAGGAGATCCTCTTGAGAAAGCCATGCTGACTGCTGCAGACTGGACTCTTACTAAAGGTAAGGTGGACAGTGCAAGGCAGTACATTGTGTATAAAAGATATCAACAATATATGCTCATGTTGGTATATGACTTCAAACAATGCTGCATACAGATTAATTCTTGGTACATTTTAAGTACATTCTTTCACAGTAGCACCAAACCTGGTGTTATTGAACAGGGTAATTAGAATATTGCACCTTAAAGCAGGGCAGTTCTTCAGATCCCATAAACTTTACCTGTAAGCGTTAGTATTTTGTTACATTCGTTCTTTGAGTTACAAAGTGTGTTAAATGATTCTTGTCTCTTAAATCAGATGAAAAAGTGTTCCCACGGGGCATCAAAACCCAGGGACTCAAAATCCACCAGCGTTTTCATTTTGCCAGTGCTCTGAAGAGGATGTCAGTGTTGGCATCCTATGAGAAATTGGGCTCAACTGAACTCTGCTACATCTCGACAGTCAAGGGTGCTCCAGAGACTCTCAGAGAAATGGTACATACTGACAGCATCTTGTTTACATACTCTCATCCTCTAGGCTAGGTGCAGGCAAGTTTGGTCCTAGAGAGACGCGGCCCAGCAGATTTTGGATGTTTCCCTGTTTCAACACACATGATTCAAATAACGAGTCACAGAGCCGAACTTGATCAGCTGTTGGATCCATTTAATTTTAATCAGGCATGTTGAAGCAGCAAAACATTGAAAACCTGCAGAACTGTGGCTTTTAAGGACCGAACTTGCTTACCCACTTCTCTAACCTAATTAAGTATATCCTGACATGGCTGACTGTAGTTTGCAGAATGTCCGTCAAGTTATGATGAAGTCCATAGAGAGATGTCACGGGAAGGGGCTCGAGTTCTGGCCTTGGGCTATAAAGAGATTGGACATCTCAGTCATCAACAGGTTCAGATTTAATATCTTGCAAGTATTCAGATACTTTATAATTTGTCATGTTTGTAAACAGATCTGTTTGAAACTGAAATGAATCTGTTTGGTTCTTATAGGTCCGGGAGATAAGTCGCGATGCTCTGGAATGTGATCTTCATTTTGCTGGGTTCATGGTTGTATCTTGTCCACTAAAAAGTGACAGCAAAGCTGTAATCAAAGAGATTCAAGAAGCATCTCATCATGTAAGTAGCTGATATCTCAAAATTCCAGGTACATAGAAACAAGGTTTTATGGTGGCTAATTTGACTCCATCTACTTTCAGGTGGTTATGATAACAGGAGACAACCCTCTAACTGCTTGCCATGTTGCAAGAGAGCTCCACTTTATCCAGAAAGAGCACACACTTATATTGCAGCCAAGTTCCAATCATGGTAAGATGGGTATCTCTACTCAGAATTACTTACATTACTCACATGATGCAGTGGATGTTTAAACAGAGGACATAGACAAAGAGTTGAATCTGTATTATTTATTTAATTTTTGTTTACACAAATATTGTCTTTGAAAGAAGGAGTTTCACTTTCATGCGAGACCTGTCTCAAATAAGCATGCATTTTATCAAAACTGGTTTCAAACAAAATCATATATCAGTGTTATTTTGTTTTCCAGGTGAGTGGCAGTGGGAGTCCATTGATGGCAGTGTATCTGTATCACTTCCCCCTCCTTCTGTTTCTTCTTTTGTGTGTCAGTACGACTTGTGTGTAACAGGGGAAGGGCTCACCAGATTGAGCTGTGACCCCCGGCTTCTCCATACCCTGTTGCCACATATACAAGTGTTTGCTCGTGTCAGTCCAAAACAGAAGGTAGGTCATAGAGCAGCATTTATGTGTCCTGAAAAGTCCCAGAAACAGATGATCGTCTTTGTAGTTTTTGCCATTACAATGCAGCCAATAGACACATTTTCATTCTCACTTTGACATGTAATTGGATCAGACTCTCTTGGGTTTTTTAAGATGCATTTTGAAAACAAAACAAAACAAAAAAAAAAACAGTATTATTGAGTAATGCACGTGGGTATTGCTGTAAATAACAGTAATTTATTCATTTCATACACGTTTAGGAGTTTGTGATCACCAGTCTTAAGGGGCTGGGTTATGTGACATTGATGTGTGGTGATGGCACAAATGATGTGGGAGCTCTTAAACATGCTCATATAGGTAAGATTTATCTGTCACAATTAACAAAACAAATAGCTGTGAATGACTCCCAAAAGTAAACATTGATAGATTTGTTGTATTTTTTACAGGTGTTGCTCTGTTAGCCAATGCCCCTGAACACATGCCAGAAAAAAAGAAGCGTTCAAGAGAAAAAGAGTCATCCACATCAGAATCCAGACCTTTACCACCTGTCAGTTCAGGGGCCAAACTGAGCTCCAGGGCAGCCAGACAACGAGTTATGGCACAAAGAGAAGAGCAGCTTGCTGCACAAAAGGTCATTGCTTTGGTGAAAATACAGGAGCCTTCTTTTTAAAACATGTTATTTTTATGGAGTCACTGAATGCAGCATACTGACCTCACATCCAGTTTTACCATCAATCCAGTTAAATTTATGAGCAATAAAATGATCACTAAACATGAATAATAGATGTAGTATGCTGCACTTATTGTCAGATGTTCTTTTTTTTCTGTAACAGGAGAGGATCAATCAAGCTCTACGAGAACTTGAAGAGGATCAGGTACAAGTAGTAAAACTAGGCGATGCTTCCATCGCTGCTCCCTTCACCTCGAAGCTCTCCTCAATACAGTGCAGTGAGTAGCACTTTAATCTTAAATCTTAAACTATAGTTTACAAAGATTAAGACATGAAGCTGCTACCTCCCACCTCTGAAGCCCTTTTCATTTTCTTTTTTAAATCCCCAGTCTGCCATGTAATAAAGCAAGGCCGTTGCACGCTGGTGACAACACTCCAGATGTTTAAAATCCTTGCGCTCAATGCTCTAGTCCTGGCCTATAGTCAGTCTGTTCTCTACCTCGAGGGAGTCAAGTTCAGTGATTTCCAGGCAACTCTGCAAGGCCTGCTTTTGGCTGGATGCTTCCTCTTCATCTCTAGATCAAAGGTAGGAATTGAATTTGTAATACATGCAGATTCTACATTTTCCAAGAAAGACTGTTCTCATTTACTGTTTTTTCCTCATTTAAACACATCTCTGCTATTTTTTTTAAACAACCCGATTAACAACGTTCTCTTTGACTCTGCAGCCACTTAAAACGTTGTCACGAGAGCGGCCCTTACCGAACATCTTCAATCTGTATACAGTGTTGACTGTGCTGCTACAGTTCGCTGTTCACTTCTGTAGTCTTGTGTACCTTTACAAAGAAGCACAAAGCAGAAGTCCACCCAGGTAAGCCGGAGAAAAACATAAGGACACCCCTCACCCCCCTACTATGAAGACTATGTTTTATTGTAGCAGTCGGCTCATCCATATGCTAGTTGGTAATTTTAAAAAAATTTTTTTACAGAAAATTCATATTAAACGAACTTCAATTTTGCTGCAGCAAAGACTTAAATTATTGTGTAAAAGATCTTTACACTGTTTCATATTATGCATTTTCTTTTTTTTAATTTCTTCTGAATAATTCGTATGAATGACAATGAAAAAAATTGTCATAAATTAGGATATATAAAGTCTAGTTTTTATAGAACAAAACTACCAATAATGAAAACATTTTCTGTCAATCACTCTACATACAGTTTTCCAAATGTTAATTTTGTAACAGTTTCACAACATTAAATAGGTTGTAAAGTATTTTTGGGATTACGTAGGAGATGTACAAAAAATGTACAGATTAAATTCAATAAAAATTATTGTAAAAGTTCATGAGATTCTAGAGACACCAACAAACTTCAATTACCTGCTTGCTGCTTATCAGTGGCTTTTTAACAACTGCTCTCTTCATTTACTTGATAGAGACTTTTCTTAATATGCCTTTTTCTGAATTAATATATTTTTTCTCTAAATCACACAAGTTTTAACAGTACGATGATCTTGCTTAAGTTTTTGTGAAATGTCCAATGTTTTAATTCCTTTCACATGGCACTATTTTATGCCTTTCATTTGCAGAAAGACCCTACTTTTTCCTGTACTGGTAATGTGGAGCAACTTCCCAAAGTAGTTTCCCTTTAATTAAGCTCACCTGGGAAACTAATTATCAAATCTATCAGATTGTTATCAGTGATCTAAACAGATGGGAGAAATGACACAAGCAAAATCTTCCACAGAAAAACTAAAAACCCAAATAACCGATTAACTGAAATCCTACATGCATAATTTGGAACTTCAGTGTAAAGAATCTGTCTCGTTCACATGGTCCATTTTTAATCAGATGAAAATCAGAGGAATGTTATTGCTGCTGCTGAATATGTTTATCTCTGACTGGAATAAATGTGGTCTTTTAAGTGTACACAAAGGAGCTAGTACTCCATTCCTGATCCGTACGTTCACTGAGGACAACGCTTGCTTTCTCCAAGTTGTCTGATCTGCTCCTGTATGGAACAAAAACTGAGCTGTGAAAGTTTACTTTCACTTTCCATTTGTAGGCTCATCTGAAGTTGATAAAGTAAGGGGAAAAAGATAAAAATGTCTTCTCCTTTATATTTTTAATAAAGTAGCGGGCTGGCTTACATTTTCACTGGTCAAAAGAATTTTGTTGTAATTAAAGACTTTGCAGCGTGTAGACATACAAATGAATGGATCCTTTAAAGTGTCCATGTAAAGATTTACCATTCAGTCATTTAGCAGATTGTTTTAAGTCAAACTAAAGAAATATTTATGTTTGTACGTATAGCTTATCATTAGTTGTTTAACACTAAATAAGAATTTCCTCTCCAGACTGTCCAAAATGTTTTTGGGTGAAATAAGTAATATTTTTTTATCCCTTCACTCAAATTTAAGGTTTTTTGCATCTACAATTTAGAACTGACAAGATTATATTTAGGTCTTTAGAAAAGAAAAAAACAAAACACTTCGAATGTAAAAAAAAACAAAACAGCTAACTTATGTATTTATTTATCTATTGCTTTTCTAATTCTGTTATTTGATTTATTTTTTTTAAATATAAAAGGATTTTAATTATTGTTAAAGGTGTTTGCAGTCTTGCTAATCAGAAGTGTAAAAAAAAGATTATATGTTCATTACATTATATGAATACATTATAACTTTTAATATGTTCCTTTTTGCAGAGTGGAGCAGTTTGTAGATCTCTATAAAGAATTTGAACCCAGTCTAATTAACAGCACCGTGTACATAATGTCAATGGCCATGCAGATGGCCACCTTTGCCATCAATTACAAGGTACTTTCTCTAAATGCAACCAGTAGGTTTTTTCATCTTTTCTTCTGTAAATAGTAGACTCAAAATATTTCTTTGTTTCTGATAGGGTCACCCCTTCATGGAATCTCTTGGTGAGAATCGACCACTTCTGTGGAGTATTGCCCTGTCAGGTTTAGCAATTGTGGGGCTTCTTACTGGTTCCTCACCAGAATTCAATGAACAGTTTGCTCTCGTAGATATTCCAATGGAGGTGAGCTAGCATTATTTTACCATGCAGTGTTTTATTAGCTTTGTAATTAATGACATACGTCATAAAGTACTGTAATCTGAGTAACCTTTATTTTCTTGCAGTTCAAATTAATCATTGCCCAGGTTCTGGTGGTGGACTTCATTGTGGCTCTGTTGGTGGATCGTGTCCTGCAGTTTCTGCTTGGAAAAGGAACTCTCAGGCTGCCTTCTTGAACTCAGTGCCAACAGCAAATGCTGCCCTTGTCAACCAAATTGTAAAGGGAGAGAAGACTTTGAAGGGGGGAGAGAATTATAGCTGTTGGGACATACACAAGACAGCGGTCATGGCATGTATTACTGTTCACTTTGTTTATCTATTCCTTTGTATTGATCTGCTCCTCTTTAAACCTTTGTGTCTGTATTTAATTGACTCTTCGTTTTAGGTCTTTTTCCTTTTTTTTTGTTATTTTTTTTAACATTTCACCCTCTCTATCCGTCCCTCCCCACTGCTACAAAATGCCATGAAGACAGCAGTATTGAGTGGAGTGAGATTGTGCCGGCCAGAGTGAAACCTACAGGCACAAAAAGGGGCATTCTCCAAGAGAATTGCAATAGTGTTTTGGATATTTTCTTCCCCTTTTCTCTGATTTTTGTAAAAAGTGAAAAAGATCTTTAACAAACTTATAAAGACTTAAAAATACAAATGTGACGTCTGCCGAGTGTTTTATCAAATACTGATGGTAAGGCACAGTGTGTCCTACTTGTCGTGAACTATCCTGCTCCCAGGAATTGGCCCTTGAAGTAAAGTAATCCAAGTATGTCAAATAAATCAAGTAAAAAAAAAACAAGGAGAGAGGTATAAACTTTGTTTACACCTGTCAGCTGCTCTAATAATACAAAAACCGAAAGATCAGCTACAGATATCTGCCGTTATCCTTTATTCTATGTACCTTCGTTTATCTTGTTTTATATCACCCTTTCATTACAGAATAGAACAACTCAGAAAAAAAGTGATTTTCGTGAAATAATTTAAAATAGAAAATCTGTTGCACTGTAAATCAAGAATCATATAGAGAGGACTTAATGCAACATTAAATCTATAGGGTTCACATTGTTTCTTTGAGTGACATATATAGTCACATCCACACTCTTTTGTGGAACTAATTGCAACCTCTTAATAACTGTTGGGGTTGCTAAATTCTGCTTAATTGTAACATTTTTTTTTTATTGTTCGGATATACTTTTATTATATTACAATCTTAAATATCTGTATAGGTGTTGTAGAAAAAAAAAAACATTTGCATAATTATAAGAGGGACTTGTTTGCCTCTTTGTCAAGTAATTACCTATGTAACATTTTTCTTCGAAGAGATATACAAATGAGGAGTATATTGGCTCTGTTAAAATATAATTTATAATCAAACTGCTTTATTTTCCCCAAAATGTCTTAAAAAAAGACCAAAAATCTGAAATTGTTTCTTTTTTCACTTTAATTGTATATTTTTCTAATACCTTTTCATTTTTAGATATTGCAGTCAATTTGTTTTGAGTGCGCTTTGTTACCATGGAACGAAATGCAGTTATGAACATATGATAAGGCAGCTGTGTAAAAGGAAAAAAAAAAAAAAATCTTTGTGAACAATTTAAATATTGGACCATCGAAGAGAAAAGAGAACTAGGAAATACTGTAAAGTCGAACAAAGCTGTTTGGTCTGGATTAAGACTACGACAAGAAAATGGAGCACAATGACAAGTAAATTGTATGGAATGAATTTTATTTTTCAAATTCCACTTTTGTTTGTAGGTGTCACATGACATCACTGTTGAAAGCCAGAGTGCCAGAGGATCATTGCTGGAGCCGACCTCTTGAATGACTAGGTCAGCACTTTATTTTAATTCAGAGGACCTCAATTAGTGGTCATAATTATTACATCAACGTTAATTCCTCAGTAACTGTTTACAGTCAAATCTGTTTAATTTCAGTTATATTTGGAGCATTTGTACTATTGTATTTTATTTGTATTATATAGTTGATTGTATAATTCAAGTGGTTTATTTAAATAAGCATGTCATTTTCTGTTATTTATTACTCAAAACGATAGTTGTTTTCCACAACGCTGCTCATCCATGAGCTACACTACATTTCCCATGGTGCTTAGCATCGTAGAGGGTTTGGTTTGTTGGGCGCGCTATGAGAAAATCTATTTGAAATTAAAATGGCGGAAGAGCAGACGAAACATGGGTAAGTAAAAGCTGTGCTTCAACAAATTTATCGTAATATATTGCGTTGTACTATGAAAATGCTTTAAAGTAAGCTAAATTAGAATTTCTGCCATCAATGTCCAGGTTATGGCGAAAGTATCTTTTTGGTTTGTAGTTATTTTTAACGTAAACATATAAGCAAAGCAGCATATTTATGTTACATAAATAGCATTTATGTAATTTGACGGTTGTTTGTTTATTCCTAAAAAATAAACTCGCAGTTGTGGAAGTGTCCCTGTAGCTGATACTCCGAATGAGGTGAGACATGAAACGTGTTTACACCGAAAACATTTGCTTGCGTTTGCAGCATCTGAGCTAACTAGACTAATTAATTTTAAAGTTAATGCCTTTCGTTTTCTGCGGGTCAAGGTCTGTTTAGTTACACCGACAACAAAAAGATGCTCTACCGCAAGCCCTCTCTCATCACCTCCACACAAGTCTCCCCGTACCGATGCCCAGTCACCAACAACACAGACGCCAGATGCTGGGGAAGACCAGTTGGAGAAGGACAAACCTGAAACGCAGACAGCAAACTCAGACAGGCCTGAGAGCCCTGCTGGACGGAAAAAGTCGTGGAGGCGAGCCACCCTAACCCGACGCTCTCTCCCTGCTCATCCCAACCCATATCAAGGTGGGATTGGGAACGTTTTCTTTTTAATGCGCATTGTAAACACCATAACGGCATGCTATTGAGTCACCTTTATTCGGCGAGTTAAATACATATCTCTGACTCTGTTCCAGCTTTGTGCCGGAACATAAGGACATCCTTGTCTCATCAAGAGAGGCTTGAGAAATTGTTGGAGGCTTCAATGAAGGTAAATGCCAATAAATCTTAGGTTTAATTCTTACAAGCTGAACTAAAAATATGTGCACAAGCACACATAAAGTGTCAGGAACTTGGTTGCATTAGATTGGAAGCACATGTAATTAATTACTGGGGTTACACTACTCGTAAAACGTTTTACATATTTGGGTTGTTGTTTGTCAGAATGTACTTCAAATACACTATAACCATTACAGGTTATCTTAATTTGACCTTCTGTAAACTTTTGAATGCACATGAAGGACTGTTCAATGTTTTATTACTTATTGCATAACATGCTGTTTACTAACAAGGTGATTAACTGCAAAACAAAAGAACTGAACCATTAATCGACCAATAAATGTTTTTGTTCAATGACAACTTTGACCATACAAGACCAAGATGACACCTAACACATGGTTATTTAGACATTGTCTTATTAATTTAGGAATGTTTTAAGCTTTTGTTTCAGTAAATTGTTTGAGGTGAAGGAATTGCCGTTGTACGAATCTATTTAAATGCCCCACATTCATAATGTTATATTAGTGTAGCAGGATTTTTTCATTTTCTGTAAATGTCACCAAAATGTTAAATATTCCTAGCTTTTTGTAAGAGGTGTATGTATTGATTATATGTAAAGTCTTTGTCTGATCTCTGCTTTTTCTTTAGTTGGCTATAGAAAGAACTCAAAATTCACTCCAGTCTGTGCCAAATTTCTCCCTGGAGTCTTTTCAAAAGCAAGGTTAGTTCCCTGCTTTGTTTGTATTTTTAACTGGTTGGCAACAAAATGTGTATTTTATTAATGTCTGGATTATGTTTTTTCGTTGATGTAGTTGAGCACATCGAAACACAGTGGGGTTGCCTCACCAAAACCATGGAAAATGAACCTCAACTCCCTTTAAGTTCAATTAGGTATTGTGACTGGTTTTATGTAGTTTGTTCTCATAGTGAATTGTATTCATATTGTATACATGCGTGACTTTCATATTTTTTTTTACAGTTCCAGTGAGCCTGCAGTGCAAAAAGCAATTGAAAATGTCCAGAGAGCCATCAGCAGGTATGCTGTTCTTTGCAATCTTGTTTCCTGGGGTTATGACATTGCTCTTTATAAAGACATATCAGACTGTCACATGTCACAGAATAATCACAAAAATCATACATTCATACAAAAACAATAGCTATTGTTTTGTATTATTATTTTAGGTTACAAGCTGAAAGTGAATCTTGGGAGGAATTGTTAAGCAAACACAGAAGTAAAGCAGAAGAACTGAAAAGGTAATTATGTGTACTTTAATTAATGAATCCAGTATCATCAAAATATGTCAGAATTTGTATTTACAAATTTGCGCCAACAATATTTTTATTATGTTTTTTTCGTGTTATTATAGGAAGGTTGAGAAGGGACAGCAAACGGGCATATCCCTAAACTCTTCAACCATGGCACAGTCCTCACAGTACCATGTCATACAAAGTAAACCAAACTACCACAGTCTTTTCTGTCGGCAACAACCTGTGCTCCATACTATGGAATCTATTGTATGTATGAAATTTGATTTTTATATTATTAGTTGTATAGTCTGAAATGATAAATGTAAAACCAAAGATCATCTATAACTAAATTTATTAAGTATTTTACCCACTTTACCTAGTTGTGTGGAAAAAGAAAAAAACAGCTGTCCTCACTAGTGATGGGAATTGAAAACCCAGTAGTTCAGTTCCTTGGAATTGTTAATCTGCCTGCCAAACGATTAAGCTTATTGGTTCCGCTAGCATCTGATGTATTTGCATGAATACGTCATGTACATGCTCTGTTTTTTCGCTCGGAACACAGCCAAAATGGCATTAAGGCAGAAGAGCTCCAAAGTATGGTTGTATTTTACAAAAAAAAGATAATAGAGCAAGTTGTCACACATACAGAGCTTTGATCAAAACAAAGGGGAGAAATGCCTCCTAAGCAGCGTCTTTGATTCGCTGCTTAGGGACGGAAATGACTCTTGAGCGCGAGCTTACAGCACAGCATCTTATGTCTTAAATGTCACAGGTAACGTAAATCTCCTCTAGGTCCCGTTGGTTGAAATAATGTTAAAGCCATACTGTACAAATAATATCCATCTCATATTAACATTTAGTTGACAAGGGCTGCAAGAGTGAGGCTGGTTCAAAGGCAGGTTCTCACACGCCTTTATCTACCCCTTTCATCAAGGCAGGGAAGAGTAAAATGGCCGAAAATAAATTAATGTCACAGAGCAGTTGCAAGATTTGTGGCGAAATGTTTGCACCCTTTTCCTCCGGTGGAAGTCCTTCAATTTTGGTAGAGTATTCTGGCACGGCTGAACTAAAAATTGTAATTGTCAAAATATTATTTTAACCATTATAACTCTGTTTTATTTATTCCCATGACATTTTCTATGGGGAGATGAAAACTCAAAATACAACCCCCTAAGCAGAGAGTTGAACAAATCATTTGATCCCTGCTTGATATAAGGTGGAAAAGAGCAATCTGATTTCAGACCTGAAACAACCTCCACACCATCTGAGAGGGTGTTCTCCACAGCTGGAGACAACATAAGTCCTAAAAGATGTCGTATCCTTCCTAATAAAGCAAACATGCTAATTTTCTGCACAAATCTGTTAATGTGCAACAGTTGATAGTTGCTATCACATTTTATATTAAAATGTTCATTTGACAGAGCAATTCTTATTTTAAGTTAAGAATAAAAAAAATTGGTGAATACTTCAAACTAAAGTTAGTGCAACCAAACCCATATGTACTATATTTTATTCCCTAACTCAATGAGAATCGTTAAGGAATCGAATCAATAAGTGATATTGATAATGGAATTGGTATTGCTAAATTCTTATCAATTCCAAATCCTGGTCTTCACCACCTGAGAAGAAATGGATTTAGATTATTGGTTTGGCTGCCACGTTTTTGGCAGTCTGCCCCAGGGCAACACATGTAGCTTACCATCAGGGGCCTATTGCACAAAAAGATAAAGGATTAAGCCAGGATGTGTTGATCATCCTATCTCAACTCATCTGTGATCCAGTTGCACACAAACAGGATAGTGGAAAGTGACCCACTGTCATTATTTAAACACTTGTCGTCATTAATGCAAGAATTTTAGATTTATTATATTTGATGATTTTACAGTCATTAGATAATTAACACGTTCCTATAGACTATATAAAATACACATCCCATATAAATACAGATCAAAGAATAACATGATCTTTTATTGATAAGGATAAATCAAAGCTATTAAATCATAATCTTTCAAAACTGAAGTCACACAGTGCTCTACAAGATAGAAAGCACAGAATAAAAATATCGTACAACATAAGAAGAGATAAACATTCATAAAGGTCTGTATAAAATTCACTTTTCATGTCTGCACACTGAAATAAATCAGGACCGATCCATACACAGCAAATTAACAGACAAATGAATGGATGCAGGTAGCCTCCTGCAGGCCTGGATAGTATGCAGCACACACTTCATAATAGGCCAATCAATACATTTTTGGGCCATTACAGGTCAACTTAAAACCGAAAGCATGCATTTTAGCTGCAAAAACTTAAGACATATTGGTCCCTGACCACTGTCGTCAACTAGGAAGATGGCAGCATTGTTTCACTCCACATGTGGTGGCATTCTTTGGGTCCTCACCTTCCTCAGGCAGGCCACATTTTGGAGGACAGCACACGCCACTGTCATTTCACATGTCCTGCCACATGTTCGGCCTGGGCTGACCTTTAAGTGGTAAAGAAATTGAAAGCATGTCTTCAGGAGGTCAAAGGTCATTTCCATTTGTGCCCTTGTCC
Organism: Rhadinocentrus ornatus; assembly: GCA_037177495.1. NCBI lineage: Eukaryota > Metazoa > Chordata > Actinopteri > Atheriniformes > Melanotaeniidae > Rhadinocentrus > Rhadinocentrus ornatus. Next base: position 17,809,489 of record JBAMHW010000023.1, read on the forward strand.
TGGCACGGGCATTATTATGTGCCTGCTGTGCTTCCTGAGGGTTTGTAAATATTGTCAGGCTCGCAGGCATACCCTTTGCCCACCAGCAATACATCAGAGAATTCACCTACCATGGGCACCTGAGAGAGATTTATATTTGATGTGTGTGCAGTCCGGTGCACCAATGAGATTGCACCGATGTAACACAAAGCAATGAGGATCCAACTATGACTGTTATTAGGCATTTCTCTTACCTGCAATCCTATAAAAAAATCCTTTGATGTTGTGGAGTCTTCTGTAGCCAGGGAAGGGGATAAAGACATCTGACACAAACATAACTTCATTCACATCTACATTAAATTTCACCTGCAATTTCAATAGATTCATAATCAGAGTACAACCACATTTTCTGAGATGTTAATTAACTTTGGGTTGTACTTGGGATGGTTTCAATAAACAATGTTGTTGGACCTGTGACACCCATATGAAATTGTTGAAAAAAATGCATAATATGGGACCTTATTAAATCTGTGTCTCCTCATCCTAGCTTGCTCGTTGTGTAACAAATTAAGCTCTTGTTGCAGATGCTCTTGTTTAGGATTTGATCAGTGTGTGAACCATATCGTGGGCTTAGGGGGAGCTGCTTTTTTTTGGGGGGGGGGGGGGGGGGGGGGGTTCAGAGCTCTTCGCCGCTCCCTTAGTCTTTCGTCTCCCCCCCAAACCAGAAAAACCCCCTCCCATACCCTTTCACACTTC
>JBAMHW010000023.1:17810512-17851443 GCA_037177495.1 Rhadinocentrus ornatus
TATATATATGAAAAGGCAAGTGTGACCTATAGTCTGGGAAATGCAGTAGTTTTAATATTGTTTTTTCCCTAATTTGAGTTCAGAAAAACCAGTAAATTAAAGTATGTGCTTATATTTTTTGTTGTACATCCTCTGTTCCCCAGAGAAAGAGAAGTTTATATACTGTCCTACCATTTCTGTACGTCAGTAATTATCTGACTGGATCTTTATTTATGAAAATAAGTTATTGTTTTGTTTCTTTTGCTTATTGATATGCCCCCATAGTGGTAAAAACAATGCATGTCGGATAAAATGGTAAAATAAATGAAGTGCTTTTTAGAGGGGATGAACACAAAGGATATGTTATGACACATAGTTGTTGATTTTGTTAGCACTTTCAATCAATTTAGATTAAATAATCACCACACAACCTTAATGAGGTGAGAGTAACTGTTCTAGCTTTTGAGTGATTTGGTTCTTTGTAAATATAGGTTTTACAAACTTGATCTGATCTTGTTGGTATTTCATAATACTCTAGAATAATGTAGATTATTCAATGTGATGTCAACTATGAAGGCTTTCTCTGTACTGAATTGATTCATCATTGCTTTCTGTGTATGTATGAATGAGTGAGTATATTTATTTTTCTGTCTGTAGATGGACACTCAACGTAAGATGATAAGAGAGCTTATTTCCATCAAGGAACAATCACAGTTATTGATGAAAGTGACCAGTGGTCGATTGGGTAACAATTTTACTTGGCTTTGTTAATTTCTCTGGAATTGTTTGACACTTTCAGGGTGTTTTGATCAAATTATTTTTTAACTGATTCTCTCACTCTCTTCTTTATTTTCTTTATTTTTTTAATAGCTGAAGAGACAGGAATCAAGGATCTTTCATCAGATGTCCTCAGGAATCTAATGTCAGCACCTTTATCGACTATAACTACATGAGCATCTGCTGTGAACCAGGTCTTCGTAGGACTTCATTCTGAAACTTGTATATCTGTTTGATAATTTGACATTTTTGATTACTCAACATTTAATTGTACTTCTTTGTTGTAGTTATTGTCCTTTTGACTTTTTTTTTTCAAAATTCTTTTTTATTAAATACCGATACTCCTTCATAAGCTTTCAGTGTAAATTAAACTATTTCAGTAATGTAGTTGTTTGACCAGCAGGTGGCAGAGGGTGGCTGTGCACAAAATTGAATCAAGCTCGATGAATGGGCTGAGTGGATTTCCTTTAAGCCTTAAGTGTATTCTCACCTCTAAATCTTGAAACCATTTAAACTGCCAGCTGTAAAGAAATGACCAAATGTAACTAAGACTAAACCCACATCTTACAAGACAAGGTTATTGATTTTACCTTCATAAAATAAATATTTAAAAAAAGAAAATCAACATTTGTAACCTGTCAAAAACAGAACATATTATTTTATTTATATATATATATATATATATATATTCTTTTTTTTTTCACTTAAAAGAATTTAAGATACTTTTTGTTGTGAATATTCTGAGCGTGACTCCATCACCTCCAATTGAAACTTTTAATTTTTAAATAAATTGCTTGTACAACAGGGACAAAACAACATTAACTAGGAAGTAGTTCTTATTTTCCTGTTAGTTTATACATTTCTTAGAGGCTCTTCCTGAGTTACATCTTCTCTCTTGAGATCCTGTATCTCTTTCACTTCAGTGTCCCTTGACCATTCAGGAGGAGGCCCCTCCCCCATAGTGACTCACCCCCATGTCTTGCTTAGCTTGGTCACTGATGCAGAACGAAGCTCTGACATTGTACCAGTCAGTCAAAGCTTTGTTAGCCATCACTTGTATCTTTTGGAACCATTCACTTAATAAAGTTTATACTTGAATAGTACGTTTGATGATCACAGTGCTAAAATTCCCCTTTTTCCATGCATTATTGGACTTCCCCTTTATGTGATAATGATTACGAACATGAAGTATGTTGGATTTTCCTTATAGCTGTATTCAAGGGGAGTGACTAGAAAGCAAAGGGGCAAGCAAAAGAGAAGACAAGCGGGGTTGTGACCGTGAGAGTTGTGAGTAAGGGAGGATGGCGCACAGCAGGAGATCGATTCTTATTTAGATGAAAATGAGGCTTGATGCTTGTGGGGTGAGAGAAGGGCAGCTTTAGCATCCAAATGAGTTGAGGTTTCACAGAAATGGTCCTTAAATGAATCACTAACAATAAGACAAAAGTTTACAAAGCCAGTGAGTCCTTCATTTAAGGAAGACCGTTCATGACTGTAATAGAAAACTACTTAAGGAATCTATTAATTTAAAATTTCATGATAAAAAAATTACTTGAATATGTGACATGTTAGAGGTTATAATTAAGTTTGATTTGGCTTCACATGTTACAAATTTACAGTATAAACTAAGTTACAAATATATGGTTGTGTGACAGGTAATTTCCACAAGGTCAATTTCTGCTGGTTATTTAGAATAACACAGAAGCCCGAATTGTGCCCTTAGTGCTATATGCGCATACATAGAACAATTACTGTTTATGTTTAGTGTATTCTCTTTTTGTTGCCCCTAACTTTAGATTGATTAGTTACAGATTGCAGTAGATGGATCATTGGAGAGTCAGCATAAACCACTGCCAGTTTGGTCCAACTCCCCCATGCACACCCATCATCTCTTTTCAGTACAGCAAGGCTTGCTGCTGCTCTCCTCCACATCCATTCAGTCAGTCATTCGTCTTGGAAAACTGTCTTTGTGATCTGAGTGATAAACAACAGCAAAATTGCACAGTTAGCAAAAAACAAGGACACTTGTTTTCAATCTGCTGTCAACGTTTTCATACTGAGAACTGATGGTACGTTTCATTCATCAGAGGTTTGGGACTAAATGATATTACAAGCCTAGACCGTTTTGCTTTGGGACTGCATATTGGCCTTAAAATGAGCTTTTTTTTTCTTTATAATTTTGTACATGTTTGTGGGCAAAGTTGTACCTTTGCAGGTTCATTTGCATTTGTGCTTGCTGGGAAAAAAAACCCCGGGATATCACATATCCTTATTACACATTGTTTTCCAGCTTTGTGTACATCTCATTAAAATCTCAAATGCAACCACTCTTCGTTCTTCAATTCTCTATAGGAAAATCCATTATAAATTTTTGTTAAAAAAATATTGAATAGACTATTCTATCTTAATTAGGGAAACAAACATTTTAACCGATTTTGATAACAAAAGCAATACTGGTGACGTAACTGGGCATCCATTTGCACACTCTCAAGATCTCTGCTCACCTGGAGGATATATGAATACATAATATCGAAAACTCAAATTTAATATTTCGTGGAACTGCTAAAATGTCTCAAGCTAAAATTTAAATTAGTCTTAATGGCGCTCTTCCCTACAGTAGTTTGCTTGTACCCACCCACTAGCTCGCGCTCTGTGGTGCTATGAATTTAATGGACAACACGACGCACACCGCTCGCGCAGAAGAACATCCCACATACTCGCGCGACATCAACAACAATGGCAAACCGTATTGTGTTTTGGTAGATCTTTCATCGGAACTGCACGGTCCGAAACTGTATAGTTACATTAATTTTTTTTAATTGTATTGGCACGTTTATTGGAAGAAGTGCGTGTTCGTTGGTGATTATATTTTTCGTTTTACATTTTCCCCCCTGAAAATGTGCGAGGCGCTGTTGGCAAGCTCACACAGTCTGTGCATGTGTGTCCCTGCTGCTTTTCTGCTCTGCTACTAACCTAGCTGCTTTTCACTCGGTGGTTAGCCAGCGTTAGCCTGGCCGCGTACACCGACTTGAGTTAAAAGAAAAAAATAAATCCACACGAATGTCAAACGTATCTATGCGATCTGATTTTTGAAAACGGTCCCAAACTAATCGCTAATTGTCGCTGTAGGGTAAGGTAAGACGTGTTGTATGATTTGTCGCAGAAAATACTTTGCTGGCTAGCTTGTAGGCTAGCTATTTGTGTGTATTCTTCGACTGAGGAAAACGGCAAGTTTTCTTTAAAAGTATGGATGATCAGACGAGGATGTTGACGGGTCTCACCGGACTCGGTGGACTACCACAGGCCGATGTCGGTGACCCAGACTCCGTTAGGAAACAGCAGTCCCTCGGTCAACCGCAACAAGACATTGGGGATATTCTACAGCAAATAATGGCCATCACCGACGAAAGCCTGGACGAAGCACAGGCCAGGTAAGACATACGAATAGCCATTTGCCACAAATGATCGCTGTTTTACATCCATGCTCAGGTATTTGTATTGACTATAGGGGATAATTGCAACAATTTTGTTACTTAGGTTAAAACGTAACTTCAAGCTAACCAAATAATGTTAATTTAGCCGTAGTTAAAAAATAGCTAAAATAATAATAGGCCATTTAGTTCGGGATTGCATTAAAATATTTTTGGTTTTAAAAATTGTGTTTCCTCACATAATATAGCATCCTTCGTTACAACAACGTTATGGCGCCACGTCCGTTTTAATTGATTTATCAGTGAAGTGTCAAATTAAAAAGTTATGCTTTCATTTGGGTCTGTGGCAATGGTAGCTGTAAGAATTCCGCATAACATCAACTCAGTTGTGCTATTAAGGGGGGAAAAGTGTCATTAAAAAATATAATAAAATAAAAAAGTGGTTGACAATCCCTGCATAAGATCAGTTTAATTATACTAGGTTTATATAGATTCGCCAAATTCCAGCAAGAATCAAGATGTATCAGTTTTTTAGAAGCGCTATGTTGCTTAACTTGTTTTAATTTCTTTCTCAGAAAAGTTTTATTGACACTTAACTCGTTTTCTATAGCTTTCAGTTACTGCTAAGAACATTCAGTTTTTTTTTCTTATTATTCTCAAGTGTGACGATATGTATCTGAAGTGCTTGTGCACATTAGTGTTGGCAGCATTAGAAGTCAGGAAAATGGGGGAAATTAAGTTTGGAGATCTTTCAGTGCTACTCGTCAACCAAGTGTTGTTTGTAATTAGCAAATATTCTTTATTAACACTTATATTGTTGTTTTAGAGGCATTTTAAGATATAATTTTAGGGATCATGCATTGCGTAGAGTGACTAACACTCATTTACCATGTGCCTCAAGGAGCATAAGGTCAGTTTCAAATGAAGCGTCAGTATTTCAACAATAGACAACCGTCCACTGCAAGACTGTGGCCACAGTGTGATGTGTCATTAGCTAGTGATTTTCCACCCAACATTTGACCACCTGGTTCTCTTAATTAATTCACTCCTCTTTCACTCCCTCCCTCCCCGGTGTTTATCCTTTTCATTGTGAGCTGGGTGCAATCAATTCTTCTATAATGTGTACGCGAGTGCAGCTGTCCACAAATCGAGTTTCTATTAATGAGATGGTGGTGAGGGGGAAGGATGATGCTACACTGGCAGCCTATGAACATTGGGATATTATCTTTTCTTCACTACTAGTCTGAGGACTTAATCAGCTCCTATTTCAAGGTGCAATTATCATTGCTTAATATGTCTTGCTAACATTTTTTTTTTTGTTTTCTCTTGTAACTTGTTATTTCTGCTGATGGTTTACAACAAAACTTTAACTTTGAACTGGTTCATGTACATTATTTTATTTGGAATTAAAAAGCCTAATATAGTGTAGGAGGTCATAGGTTACTTTATTCAATGCTTATAATAAGATGAATTCACACATAGTTGGGGCCGTCATTGCACATGTCCCTTTGAACAAAGACTAAAATAATACAGCTTGACTTGGTAGAAATTGTGGCATATGTTGTATATAAATGCATCACTATATAAGATTTATAAAAGGCACTCCAGAAAATAAAACACTTTCCAAAAAGTTTGTTTGGTGTTAGCTAACAGGCTAATTTGTACTTAGTTTGCATGAGTTTTGCTGTTTGCAAATTTATTTTTCAATGCTTGCTTTAAGTAAAATTAAAAAACTTAAGCAAACTCTTAGATGTACGGAGGCTGTTAGAGATAAGTGTGTTAATGAATATTACCAGGCATGACTTAAAATTGACAGTCTTTGTCATCATTCACAATTCTAACCAAGTTTGACACCTATGCATCAATCTTTCCTTTAGACATAACAATCTACAAATTGAAGTGTGAGGTGGCCTGCATATGATAGCATGAAGTCCCCAGTCATGCAGGGTGGCAGTGTGTTGGGATGGGGAGTGGTCAGGGCAGCGCAAGAACTTGGCGTTGCAGAGTACACTTCCTGTGCACCATCCACCCTCATCCTCTCACCCTGTCGCCATATGTTTAGATGCTGGCCAGAGGAATCGCCGGCGCATTGGGGTGGATCAGACGACCCCACAGAGGGAGGGAGAGCAGGGGGGGGCATGGCAGGGGGTGGCCTGCCACTCAACTTCCAGCACAGGTCAGTACAGGACCGCATGCGCTCCCCCTTCTCCCCCTCCCGTTCATACCCTCCATGATAAAGGCAGCCATCCCCCTAATCAAATTCAGTAGACAGAATTGGGTGGATAAAATTCACATTTAATATTTTACGCATATATGATAATGCCTTAATGTTTTCATTGAGAGCCATTGTTTTGGGCCATGCAGTGTAGTTCAATTTGGAGCTAGTGTTTAGGTCATGTTTAACCAAATCATATTCATCTGTGGTTAATTTGTGTTTGAGCTCAGTATTCCTATTTTTCTTAATTGTTTCACTTTTCTAACTAATCCTCATAAGTGATAGAGGCCTTGTGGTTTCTACTATTTTAACCTAAGCTTCGAAATATCTGTTACACGTTATTAAATGTATATCAAAGTTATTACTGCTTAAACTCTTTCTCCCTAAAATCTGTGTTTGATTTAGTTTATTAAATTTTCCAGAAATACTTTATAGAACACATTTTGTTTAATTGGGTTAGTAATTTAAAATACAAACATCATTAAAAATCAAACGGCACACTAAACAATAGAAAAATAAAGTTAGTTATGCCTCTGGAACAAACAGTAGTGTAACTTGAGTGGGCTGTGTGTGACATGTTTAATGAGATATGTTTTATGTGTGCCTTTCACATATTGATACATGTGAAAACATATTTTGTATGTGCTCAGCTACACCCCCCCTCACTAAAATGAATAGTGTGGTTGGTGAACAGTATCATACAGCACTAAAGACTAAAATTGGATCTGGGTTTTACCACCAAATTCAGCTCTAACAGATTTTTCAGTAGGTGTATGGAGATCTGTTTCGTGCATGGAAATGTTTTGGCAGCAAGTCTTCTTTATGAAGTATTTTGATCCGATTGTAGTGAAGTGTAAAGGTTTTGCCTGTTTCCCTTTAAAAGTTGTTGGCCTATTTGGCAATTAAAAGCATGTCTTGTTAAATTGCAGTTGCATTCTAATCCAAATGTTTTTCCATAAACTCATTTACTTTTAAAGATTGAATATTTTTCTAAGTGACAGAAATTAGATTACTGTGTATTAACTCTGAAATTGGGTGCTCAGTAATGATGACCTTGAGGTTTGGCATCATTACCTGTCCCATAGTGCAAATCATTCAAGTAACATTACTCTTGCTTGTTCAGATTGATGAATCAAAGATGTTTTACACTGACAAAGGTATCTGGCCATTCAAAATGCCTTTAAACAACATAATTCTGTCCTTCTGTTTTACTGTACATTGTGGAAGTACTAAATGCATAATACAACCAGCTCTACTACTTTTTTTTATTGTTATTAGGGTAGGGGAGGAAAAATAAAACATTGCTATAGATGGAGGTCTGTTTATCGTAATCCTCCTTGCTCTTTCCCTCTCTTATCCCCTCCTCTTTCTTACAGGAAGCATGCCCTGAACTGTCACAGAATGAAACCAGCCCTCTTCAGTGTTCTCTGTGAGATCAAAGAGAAGACGGGTGAGTTTGTACCTTACTCTGGCTGTGTGACTGTGTACTCCAGTGTTCTAATGTATTGTTTATGTAAAGTGTCTTTGCCCCAGGTTCCCTGGCACCTAGATGATTTTTGATATCATTGCAGAATATCATGTTGATTCAATATTAATTGCATTAACTGCAATTTCTGCTGAATTGATCATCAATCAAATTAGCTGCATATGTCTGCTTTGATACAAGATCATTCTAAATATACACTAGTTTGCCAGTTTGATCTCGTATTTACGGATACTGAACCTATTTTTGGCTGCTGTCCAGACTTTACACTGACCCACTGAAACTAATCTTACCAGATCAGTGCCTTTGAAACTTGAGTCCACCAGCAGAACTTGCTGACAAATCTGAGTTTTCCATTTTGACTTGAAGCAGCTGGAATTTTTTTTGCATTTTTGTAATTTATATTATCAAATGATTAAAGGTTATTTGACAAAATGCATCAAACAGTTTTTGCACTTGGGTGAGTGTCAGCAGTATTTGCTGAAGTAAAGCGATGAATAAAAAGACCTTTGGCAACACAGCTACAAACTATTTTAACCAAATTAATGGAAATAAAACATCAGAGGATCCAAAAAGAGAAAAAAAAGTATGAACAGACAGCTGATGACAGACAGACATGACAAACTCCACAGGGTTGTAGCTTACAAAGTGTTAAGCTTCTTTAGGACTAATACATTTAATTGTCTCAATCACTGTTAAAGCAGCCCTAACTCTTAAACACACATAGTTAGAAATAAATAGTTTTGCTTGTCTGTGTGAAAACCTCATTCAAACAAAACATAAAAAAGCTACTTTCTGACACAATTCTAACAAAACATACTGTTTCTATACACAATCTGTTATAATTGCCTATGCAGATATTAACATTGCAGATATATAATTGGAAATGCTCATTCTCATCTCATTGCTATTAAAACCAGCTAACTTACATATTTTTGGTATTTAGCACAGGGATAGATGGCAGATTTTTAATTGTCGTACTACATACAGTGTTAAAATTCCTTCCCTCTGCCAGCTATTTTGCCTTCTGTTATGCCCTTTTCTCTCACTGTCCTTGTGCATCTTCTAACAGTATGACTCTCTTGTTCAAATACAATTTGAAAATGCTGCACTGCTGCCTGTTGTGGCCCCTCTGTCAATAATGTATTATTGCTCTCCAGTGATTGGAGAAAAGTAAAGGCTAGGCTTGAGTGAGTGGGGCAGGGTACACTGTTTCCCAGGCAACCAGTGGTCTTATTTACCCTAATGCCATTCACTTTGATTTTCACATTTAGTCTCCCAGCAAACTAGAGAGAGCATCTGTGACTATTTGTACAGTTAAACAGAAAAGCAAGCAAAGAATACATAGGTTAATAGTAACCTATGTATACTTAAGGTGAATATGCCCAGTTGTTAGATTTATAGTCCTATGATTTTCCTGTACTCTGCAGGCTGTCTGCCACACAGTGCCCTAACTGGACAGTGTACCTGTTTTGGTATTTCACTGCCAGTCAGACCCCCTGTAGGCCCCATTGTCTGCCTCTGGAATGTGAAATGACTTTTCTTCAATGCAGCTTGTGGAAGACCCAGTCAGTAGTCCTTTAGTATCTCCAGAGATTTTCTGCAGTATATTTTCACTAACAAACGTGCACTTCTGCTGGCACAACCACATACGCAATATAACTCCCTCGCACACATACACTTACACCAAATCGAGATAAAAGCAAACTCAGTCTTGGGTGTACTCCTACTGCTTCGGTCTTGTCCTCTCCCCTCCCTCCCTCTGCCTCGCTCCCATTCTTGAAAGAGAAGACTTGCTCTGAACTCGGGGCTTTGATATGGTAATGTAATGGTGGTGGTGGAGGAGGGGAGGTGGGGAATGGGGGAGGGGAGGTGAATTCCTTTGAGTGCTGCAGTTGGTTAGATTGTTTTCATTGTAAAGGAAATGTTCTGCACAAACCACCCCACAATATTACTGCCACCACCCCCAAACACCCCCATTTTACAACAGTGCCTGTTCTGTACTGAGCTTTCACATTAAACATGACCTCTATCAGCTTGAGATTTATTCTTGTCAGTACTTTACTGAAGATGCAATAGAAAACAAAAAGAAAAAATGTTAAAACTTGAGGAGAGACTAGAAATGATCAAAGTTGAGAGCCTGTGGCTTTGCTTCAACTCTTTTCTGTTCTCCAATACTCTCATGAGTATTTGTTGTAAAAATAGCTCTTGGTGCAATGGGACAGCTTATGCCAAAATCTCTCACAAACCACTGCAGTTCATTCTCACAAGCTTTTCATTTAGTTTGGACATGTTTATCCTTACTTTTATTCTCTTTGCCTTTCACATGCCAACAGCGAATCTGTCACTCTTTCTTCTGCCATCCCCATCAAGTCCTTTTTTGTTCAATTCTGAATATTCCCAGTTGTTTTTATTTTTGGAAATGTTTTAAATCAATATAAAAATAGTCTTCCAAGTAATATTTTAAAGCCATATATTAAAAACTAACATTGACACTTTAAAGCTATTAAAGTTTCTCCTTACACTTCCTCACTTGGAGAAATTCACACCCCAACACCCCACTCATCTTGATAAGCTCACTGATAAGCAACTCTTGGATAGTGCTCTGTAGTAACAGCGGCAAGGTTTACTGTGATTCTAAAACGGTTGGCTTTATTTTGTCTCTAACATTTAAGTCACAATGGATAAAGATTGAACGATATATGCATGTCTGCAATCCTCTAGCCATTGGATCATATATTCATCTGAACAACTGTGGTATAGTTTGATAAGGTAATAGGTTTTTCCTATACCTGTGCTAACTTATGCTAGTATCCCAATGTGTTTGATACACCGACTGATTGCTGTCTGCCTCTGCCACAGGCCCAGGCCTCTATATAGGTTCTGATTTAGTATAGCTTCACAGCAAGTGCATTTCGTAATTGCTAAATTGCTAGGTCACTGTTTGGTTGAGACTTTTTAAAGTCAATCCATTAATATCGTTTTTTTATATGTTAAATTAAGGCAACTTATGTTTCATACAAAAACATTACTACTTACTCTTGCCAGCAGAGCCAGCGGCTTTTAGTTTGACAGTTTTAGCTCACACTCTTCGATGATTTGACATGCTTTAATGCTGGGATTAAGCACATTGAGATCTCTCTTTTTTTTTTGTTTGTTTATTTTAATTTTATTTTTTCTAACCATATTTCTGCTTTGTGATTCTGTGTACTGTAACAGTGCAGCATTGAAACAGATTTGTAGTATTGTGCATATTTAGTTACGACCTTTATGCTCTCATTCACTTTTCCAGATGGCAACAAGACTGCTGTTAAACTTACCAATAAATTAATAAATTCTAGCATTACTTGTGTTTATATCAGTCAAGTTATGTGCATGGATTCCAGTGTCCTTTCAGTAGCCAAATGGAACCCAATTTCTTGAATTGTAGCATGTTCGTAGTTGTAAAAACTAGGGCTTCACCGATTAATCGGCAGGCCGATGAAATCGGCCGATATTGGCCTTTTTCAAAATGGCCAATATCGGACGTTTTTTTTGCTGATAATATGCCGATTTAGTCTTTCACATAAAATACTAAATGCTGTTAAGTGTCAGTCGTAGAGAATGATGTCCTTGCACCATTTCTCCACTAGATGGAGCTCTGACTCAATTCAACCCCACAGTCATCCCCTTGTCTTTTCAACAGTGTTAGCTAGTAGTTAGCCAGGTTACAGTGGAGCCGAGTGGAGCTTGCCGACAGGTAAGTTTATAATAATGTTGTGAAATTAATGATTCAGCATGTTTCCAGTTTTAGTTTAAGCTCTCCATTATAATGTTTTGGCTACTACTGTAAACAGAACTCTTATTTTGAAGTGTGAAGCACCGGAACAGGATGTGCATGTAAAATGTTAGAGCATTGCAATATTGACTTGTAGCCAAGAACCGGCTGATGTCGGCATTTCACACATATACTGTAGTGTGGTTTAGTTATTCCTACAAAACGGCCAGTCATAACACCCGTCTATAGCAATAACATCGTTGTTATTCCAACCTAGCATAGCATTAGCTAAGTAGCCAGTAACTGCAGATGTAACGTAAGTGTACAAAATATTTGAAAGTCCAGAACGAGTGTTCATCACTCCGTCAGCTGTAGGTTGAGGCATATTTTAGGAGGACCTAAAATGATGTCATGTCTCTCTTAGTTTTACTAACGTGACAGGCTGTAACAGCGACTCACTATGTGTTACAATTAGTGGCAGAACAAGTGTGACCATTATATATAAAATACAATTCTATGAAAGATGACATATTTTTGACATTTGAGAAAAGCACATCTGTTTTTTATTTTGGTTTATATATGATATATGTCATGATATATTTCATGACAAAGAAAATATTGGAGTAAAGAAAATGTAGTTTAACATTAAAGGGCATCAGAAGGCTGCATAAATAATGTTTTGCTAACTTCACTCATGTTGGTTATATAAAGCATACAGCTTGTATAAATTTTTATACCTGTACTTTAACCTACTTCTAATTTGCATCAGAAAGGAGTACAAAACAAGATATATTTATTAAATTTATCATTCATTTATACAATTCATTTATAGACCTTTTTTAAGGTTATATATTTTAATTTCCCAGTTATTTAATGCTTTGTTGCACGTTTTTGGAAGTTCTTCTCTTGTAAAGTTAAACATGTAAGGACAAAATATTGTGAAACAGTAAAATGTTCTGCCTGTAATTCATATTTTTGTTGGTGTAAGCATTAATGAACCAGAACTGAAGTTAATTTATTGTTTTTTTTTTCTTTTAATCAGCCAATTAGTTGTTTTTTTTTTCTGCTAAATATCGGAATCGCTATCTGCCTTTAAAAAAACCCAGATCGGTCGGGTCCTAGAAAACGTCATCAATACAGTGTTAAAAGCATGCACATTAGTTGTGTTTTTATTTACAGACAGTAAAAACATGTGCCTTTTCTTTACGTTTGTAATTATAAAGTAAATTTAACTCTTGGTAAGATGGTATCTTTATTTTTGAGGCAGTGTGTGAAATTTTCCACCAAAACAAACAACTTTTAATTTGTGTGGGAAAGACTGTCACCACTGCATATGTGAGTTTTGTAAATCGCTTGCCTCATTTAAGCAATTTAATTATTATTAGTTTTCAAAAAACCTAGTTTGGAATGGAGCCATACAATTTTATGAGTTGTTGAAAGCCTCAGGGAAGTATTTAATTATATTTTATGAAGGGGAAGCATGCAATTAATTTTCAGCCAAAAGCATTGATAAGATATGAATTGTTTCTTGATGAAATTGTATAAATACAAACCAAGACAACACACCTACATTTTAGAATTATTATCACTAGGGTATAACCTAAAGAAGTCATCCGCTTTTGCACAATCACCATCTCCCATTTGTGAAATCCTTGGGTTTTCTATGACATAAGTTTATATCAACAGTTACAATGGAGCAGTGCAAGATTATTTGATGTTTTTTTTTTTTATCTGGATTTTGTGTGTTTTGTGATGTTCTGGCTTTTTTTTTTTTTTTTCTCCTGCTCCTGTGTGGATGAGGATGAAAAAAAGAGAAAGAGAACGATGCATAGAGAGGGGTGCAGGAGCGATACAGAGAGATTGATGAGGCAGTAAGAGCAGGAGTAATTACTCGGTGTCCATTCCCCAACCCAGATTGGCAGACGGCTAATATCACACAGACCCTTGGCCCTGACAGACAACCCCCCTACCACCACACACACAGACAAACACCCTAACTTAAACTGGGAAACCAAAGCACCTCAACCCTTAGTGTAGGCCTAATGATGTGTGGGCCAACTGATATTCCCCATGTGGTATTATTCCTAAAGTAACTGGGCCTGTGTATATTGATAAAAAGACTATTTATCTGTGTGCTACCTTTGTGTTGAAAGGGAACCAATATGGCTGCATATGTATGGTGTCATATGTATATATTTTTTATTTATTTATTTATACAATTTGATGCAAGAACAGGCTTCATTGAATAGTTTAGGGATTGGTCAACACTAAAACGTATTTAATTTATATTGCAGTACATAGACTTTTTGCTTTGCTGTTAAAATCAAATGAAATTAATAAAGATTTTTTTTTTAACTGAATGTGAAAGCCAGTGGCTTTTAAGTTTATTTGCTTGACTTAGGGTTAGTTTGCTAAATGAATACTCCAGTGTTGCATAATATTCCAATGTCTCTGTTTTTCTCCAAGTTTTCAACATAAGGCATTGCTGACTGATTGGGTTTTTTTCTTTAACTGTCTTTTAAAAAAAACCCACCTAATTAGTACTTCAAATCTGACCCATGTATGTCAATACCTCTTGAATGGCTTTTAGGTTGTATTCCTAAAGGTCTGCATCCCCTTAATTAAAGAAATGCAAATGAGGTCTCAGCTGGATTGCACTAGTTTGGTGGCAGTGGGGTGGGAGAGTCTCCGAACCTGACTCTTAATCCTGACTAATTAAGTATTAATTACAATTGATGTGTGTCTTCCACCCCTTCACAGTAATACACATTGCTGTCCCAGACAATATGTTTGCCTATATCACACCATGTCACAAATGCAGGGGAGAAATAGAAACATCAGGGCTGGTGAAGGGAGGGGGGCTAGTTCCCAGCCAACTTTAGCAATAAGCATTAGGATGGTCTACTCTTCAACAGTGTGGACATATGTATCAATGTTTTGGTACTCTATTTATCTAGGCTAAAACCGGGGGCGGCATGGCTCAGCAAGGTAGAGCGGTCGTCTTGTAGCCTGAGGGTTGCCGGTTCGATCCTCGGCCAAGTTGAGTTCATGTCGAGGTGCCCTTGGGCAAGATACCGAACCCCTAATTGCTCCTGATGGGTCATGGTTGAGCGCCTTGCATGGCAGCTTCTGCCATCAGTGCGTGAATATCTGTGTGAATGTGATGTATACTGTAAACCATTTACCATTTACAGACTATGATGGGAGTGTCCTCAATAAATGGAACAATATACATGAATGATATGTTTGTGTGCATTAGCAGAACCTATATTCACAAGCGGAAAGTGGTGAATTCTTGTTCTGTGTACTTTTTTTTTTCTTTTTTCTTAGTTTATTTATTTATTTTTCTTGATGTGATACATTGGACATGTTCAGACTAACCACGTAGCCTCAGTTCACTCTGGCACCATCTGACTATGTCATAATGCTTGTTCACTTGTTATAAATGGGCACTGCTCTTCTGATCTATCGCTTAATTGCCACCTAATTTGCATAACAGTGCAAATTAACGACCTCTCAAATGAGCGTTCATTTTTCACAAAGTCTTTAGGAGCTCCTTAAGAGTCTCTGCTAATGAGCACAGGAGGCAGCTGGCCTGATGAGAGTTGACTGGGGGAAGATCCTTGCAGTGCTGTAACAAGCCTCCTGCTTAGGTGCTCTTCGTCATCCTCATCCTCATGTGACATTTCATGTCTTGCTATGTGCAAAACTGTACTGGACTGGGAATATTATGTTTTAGTCACAGGTACACCTGACTAAGTGTCTTTTGGCAAGATGCAGCTTACATTTTACTTTGCACTGCACTTCATGCACTGACTCCTTTATTTATTTATTTTTTTTTGGTCTATTTTACTGTGTTTTTATTAGTATTTATTGTGTGGCCTTTTATTTGAAGTTTTGTGTACACTTCTAGATTTTGTGATTTACCCCCTAGGGATAAATAAAGTAGCTATCTAAATTATGTAATCTTATCTAATCTGTTGTGATGCATTACTAGTAAGCCTGTTAGTTTGCTTCACAATGACACTTTAAAGCATTACTCAAATGACAGTTAAAAATAAGCTGCAATGACATACCCTTATAAGTTTGTTTGATGTAACCCTCTTGTTAAATAAACTGATTTCCTTCAATTTGGTAACAAATAAATGTGTACGTATCATGTTTGAGTGAACATTGTGATGCTTTTGAAAACATTTTGTGATGCAACACTTACTAGATTGGACTGACATACATATCACTCAGCATGGTTAGATGCACAGTTATGTTAAGCTATAGTTAGTTGGACCTGGCCATTTACCATCTTTGTCCCAGTATACATGCATTGGAAGATAGTGAAGTTCTTCACAGAAGTATGCCTGAAGTACTGTGTGGACAGTGTAAATATGCAAATATCTTTGTTGTTTTTTTTCCAAGAAACTGTCTGGAAATGCTTTGAGTAGCTGCAAGCGTTGGTGGGCCACATTTAAAAAAAAAAATTTCTAATGATTTTTAAAGACAAAAAGAAAAATCCTAAAGCGAAGAAATTAGGAGAATAAAAACATCTTAATAAGATTTTTTATTATTAACATTTCAACTGATTTATTTATGTTCTGTCAACAGAATACCTGTCAGCTGTTGTGTGGGCCTTGTTTATTCTGTCTATTACTGAATTTACTGCTTTGGAGTAGTCCGCCACCAAATATAAGTCTGTGTTTTTATTTTTAATAAAGTGAAACATTGCCTCCCTGTCTGTGCTTGAAGCGGAGAGGAGCAGTACGAAAGACAAATTTGCACAGAAAGTGATAAAGGTTTGTTCAAAATGTTGCTACATTTTTCTTCTTGCAAAATATGTGCTGGAAGGTTTTGAAAAGAGGTCTTAAAGTTGTTAAATATCAATTGCAACAGTAATGAGGATTCCTCCTCGGATGTATCGTGTTCAAAAGTAAGGGGGTGGCGATACAGTTGTAGATTTCCCCTCTTTGGATTGTAAAAAATAAAAAAATAAAAATTATTATGTTGAGGGATATATTTGGATGGCTATTAAATACTTGGGAAGAAAAATCAAATAGGCGGATTTTCAACATGCTTAACTGTGGCCATTTCAGAGAACAATTGTGCACTGCAGAGGTGGATTAACTTTGCTTTTGATAAGTTGTTTAGAGGAGTCCGGGAGATGGTAATATTCATCAAATTAATGACACCACTATCCAAACTTTTCCTCCTCCAAACCCTTATCCACAGTAATTCGCAGCAATATGTAGTCATTTTCTGTTTTATAGTATTTGTGTCAAATGAAGAGAAATTTGTATATGGTTTTTGAGCATGTAGCTGGTTTCTGCTCTCTGTTTCACTATAAATTCTAAAATGCTTTTATCACTTTAATTTTGTTTAACATAATTTAGCATACTTGTTAACGTTATGATTTAGAGGCAAAACATGGTGTTATGAGAGAAGTAACTCTACAGAGAGTTTTGTATAGCGATGCTGTGAAGATGGGTGTTCCAAGGTGAAGTAAAGTTTTACATTTTTCTTGAATTTATTAAAACTATGCTGTAGAGTAGTAGTTCATTTGTACTGTTCATTTAGCTTCAACGTGTAGAAACACTGAATGCGTGGAGCACTAATGTGAGTTCTTATGGCAATATGCGAGTTAAAAAAAAATGCTGGTGACTCTTTAAGGGGTTAAGTGACTGTTGATTTACTGTGCAATATTGTGCGAATGGCAAATATTGTGTGTGCACAGTGGTGCTCTTCGTCACTTTCACTGGCATGTTTGAATGAGGCGTGAGGAACATTAACGGAAAGTGACCAATCTGTGAATGACTTGAATGCAGTCACTTCAACAGATTGATGAAGCCATTAATATTACGAACCTCAATGAGATTGAAAGTCAAAGGGGGATGAGATGGCATTGAAATTTCTCAAAAACATTATATAAAACATGAACATGGAAATATAGCCAGTTGTACCGGAAAGTTAATAACCCCTTAACCTTTAATCCCCCACTTTAATTCCTGGTAATAAGGGGTTGTTTTGGTCATTTAAGTATATTTGATTGGCTTAAGTTTAGTAGTAGTTCTTAACATAATCATATGTATGCTAAGATCGTTTAGATTTTATGTTCTGTCTCTCTCTCTCTCTCTCTCTCGATATATATATATATATATATATATATATATATATATATATATATTTTTGTCTTTTACAAATTGTTTTTATATTTATATTTTTTATTTGAATATTAACTTAACAAAATTTGGAATAATAGTCAAAATGAAACAATTTACCAAAATTATGAATGTACATGACAGATAGTGGAAAGACATTGTAGATACTATTTTGGCTAATATTTCTTTAAATAATGAACACAATTTTTATGCAGTCCATTTTATATTCTTCTGTGTTGCTATTATCGCTTACATGTTCAAGCCCCTCCCTTTAGTTAATTAAGGGCTAAGTAATGGTGGGTTGGACGTGTGTGTTGTGTTTGCCTAAGGTGTGAATTGGCGATTTCACACCTTTAGTCAAACCACACGTTGCCAACAGTTAACAGTGTTTTTTTAGGTTTTTTTTTATTATGAATTATTCAGAAGTAAATAATTTGGAATTTAAGTATTCTCCCTCATGTTTACATAAAAATAGTAATTCCGAATTACCTTTGTTCAATTCTGATTTAGCTCTGAGGGTTCTGATTGGGCATGGGGCAGATGTGACGTATTTATATCTACCGGAAGAAAACACACTCCAGTTCCTGCTTCTGTTTGTGTTGTCTATAACATGGAAAACCACATAACTGTTTTCGCTCAGATTTTGACTACAGTTTTGAAGCAATTCTACACTAGCATACTACTTCACTTTCATAAGATGTGGAGGAGAAAGGAGATAAAGTATCATATTTTCATCATGACAGGACAAGGGATGAGCAACACCAGTTTAATTGCTTTTGTTCAATTCCGCATAAGATCTGGGGGTTGGGAAGGGTTCTGATTGGACGGGGGGCGGACGTGACATATTTATGTCTACTGGAAGTAAACAAACTAGTTTGTGCTTCTTTTTGTTTCTTTAACAATAAAGACCACATAAGAACTATTTTTGCTTTGATTTTGATTATAGTTTTGAAGCAGTAGCTCGACGCTAGCAGACTACTTAACTTTTGTCAGCTGAGGAGAAGAGAGATAGATTACCGTATGTGCGTCATCGTGACAGGACAAGGAACGAGCATGCGCAGAACAACTGGAATTACTTTAAAGCAGAATGAACGTATACATTTTTAAGGAATTATTCAATTCAGATTTATAATCTAAATTACCCGGACACTTCATTCAGATTTAAGTTTAATTTGGAATGACCTTTTGATTCCGAAATAGGTGTTTACAAGGTCATTTTAAGGCAGATTAAATTTTTATTCTGAATTAAAGGGGGATTAAAACTCTCATGTAAACATAGCCACTGTGTGTGTTTGTGTCAGAGTGGGGGGCTATGTGCAACAGAGCTCTAAACTACCCAAACAGATCCTGATTAGTGTGAGCTGCTTAAAGTGGAAAAGGACATATGGATTGGGCTTATTAAGTTGACAAAAAACTACTTTTTATGTATAGTATAGATGCACTTTTTTTTAAATCTGAATTTACTGCAGAAAAATGCTTTTCAGTTTGCATTAGGCAAAAATCCTATCAGAGAAATGCATAATTTTGAACAGTTTTAATACTGTATTCTAAAACCTGCCACAGGCAGAACTTTGTTGACCCAAGCATTATTAACCAATGCATATTCTAAGGAAATTGCATGAAAGATCAAAATGCCATATGCATGAGATCAGTCGATACATTATTTGGTTTTGTGATGAAAGTGCTTTTTATTTAACTCATTTCAGAAATTAAGACAAAATTAACATCTCATACCAATTAACTGGTTCATTTTTTTTCACTGTACCATGCAAAACATTTATTTTACTGTTTTACAAGTCAAATTTTGATTTGGATGAAACTTCAGTTTTCTGTACTGTTCTGTTTGTTTTTTATTTATTTTTTTATTAATTTTTTTTTAAATTAAATGTAAAACTTTGTTTTCAGCAGCTGTTTGGAGTCATGGAAAAGTCAGGATACAGTTTTTTTACACTAATTTATTTTTAAGAGTAAAAATATGTATGTTAGACATTTTTCAGAACTTAGTTTTGTCTTTCTATTGTGCTAATTTATATTTTACAGCCAGATTAAATCCTTCAACACAAGTTTACCTGTCATATTATTGAAGCTACAATTCAGATTTATATCTGCTTTTTAAAAGTTTAATTAGCATTTTCACATAAAATATTTTTGTTGTGAGGAAATATATGATGTATTTTCCTGACTATAATTTATTCTTTGCATCTGAATAGTGAAAAAGAAAAAAACTGATGCTTTCACAATCTTTTATTTCTTTTTAGCTCTCTTGCTTTATGGCATGTCTATTCTGGATTCTTTCTCTGTCCCTTTCTCTCTTACACACATCTTCTCCTGTGACTTCTTTTTTTTCCAATTCTCCTTGGTTCTCCTTCCTCTCTCTCTCTCTCTCTCTTTCTCTTTACCTTTTTCTCCCCTTTTTTCCTTCTCTCTCCCGCTCCCTTGCTCTCTCCCAGTGAAAGGCTGAGAATACCCAAGGGAGCTGATGCAATTAAAATGCTAATCCTGTCTTGTCTACAGAGAGAGGGAGAGGGGGGGGCTGACAGCATGAGGGATTGCGGCTCACATGGAGAACTCGACTGAAATGGAGAACAGGGAGGGGGGCATTGGGGGAGATGTGGGGAGGGGGGTGCGCTGAAAGGGAGAGGGGGGAGGGGATGTGTGTTGGGGGAGACGGAGTGAAAAAGGGGATGCTAGTGAGGGAAAAGACAGACAAGGATAAAGCTTGTGCTCTGAGCTGAGCAATGATATACTGACTGCGTTTAAGTCTTATCTATGCATATGTGTGGAAGGCATTACAGTTAATGTACAGCACTACACTATTGGCTGGGTTGTTCACCCTTACCTTAGCCACTTCATATATCTGTCTTATGTCTGCACAGCACAACGTTTCCACTTTGGCTGTGGAGAAATGAGAATTATTATGTATGCAGTGAGAGCCCAGCTGGATACCTTGAATATTTCATAGTATGTGTTGCTCACTTAGTTTCTCAGTGCCACACCGCCCAGCTAGGCCTTTGTAGCGTATGCATGATTGTGATGTCCAAATGGTGTAGATGTTGAATGAAACTGTTAAAATATTTTTAAATTTCTTAGTTAGACCCAGTACACCTTTATTGTTAGGGGACTGTTGATGGAAGGAAGAACACTTAGGGTGACATTCTGGCTTTCTGTGCAGTATTTTGACTCATTTTAACAGCTGCTATAATATCACTAGGCCACTAGACTGTGCATGAGTGCAATTCTGCTTAATCACAGCTTAATTGGAGTAATTAGGGGAATGTAGGGGCATTAGGCTACAACTGGGGGCTATAATGAGTCCCAGCTAAAGAGAGGGGGCCGGGTGAAAAGTCTTAAGAGCCACAGTTGCCCTTTTCTGGTAGGTCAGTTGTACATCTCGGTGAATAGACAGCACAGATAAAAATATAACTATGTAAAATCAAAACCGTATGTGGCAGATGGTTCCACTATTTGTGTTTTCACTCAAAGCTTAAATCACCATGGCAATGTGGAAAAAGTATCGATTTACAAGAAACAAAACAAATATCAGTATTTGAGCAGTTTAAAAGCCAGTAGTTATTTGGTTAAAAAGTACACAGATCTCTTTTTTTTTTATTTTGAAAGGAGAGAAAAAGAGATGGGCAAATCAGGGTCATTAGTTCAGGCGGCTGGGTCTGCTGCATTCCTGAGCCCTGAGATGGGGGAGCAGCAGAGCAGGAATGTGCCTTGGAGAGAGAAGAAACCTAAGCAGAGGGAAAGAAAAAGGCAAGAAGGAACAAGGAGAAAAAAGGGGGGTGGGGTGGGAGGGTGGACACTTTACTTTTACAAAATGGCCTGGTACGATGGTGGAACACAATAATTTTTTGATTAAGAGTAAAAGAAAAGTTGTTCCCTTTTCCTTTACATCTTTTACAACAGTGCAGCCCTACCTGTTTGTTAGTTCTGATTACTTCACTGCTGCAAACATGGATTTCTTTGTTACTCATCTTAGAAAAGTTTTAGCAGCCCAAAAAGTTAATATAATGTTAATGTTCAAATTTTCAGTGTACAAAGATGCAAAAATTCATCACGAAAACTTATTGGATTAGTGCATGCATCCCTAAACTTTAGTGATGAGCCATGATAACCAAGTATAATCCCTAATGAGGACAAGTGTCTAATGCCACCCAGTTTCCACTGGGATTAATCTTGTCACCCATATTGTTAGTGTCTGTGTCCTTCAGGATTATAATGGTTTGCCTGCAGTAAAAAAAAATATTGGATTTTGCCAATTTAGTGTTTAGTTAAAAAGATCAACACAAGTGTGAACAACACATGGTGGTAATTTGTGACTCTGACAAATAATTACATTTACAATGCAAATACATTCATCTTAGCATTGTCCAGGAACTTAAACATGTGGTTTACGACCGCAACCATTTACTAATTGAGTCATCAATTACTCTGATAATTATTCTCTTAATTAATCCAGTAATTGTAATTTTACAAGATCAAGTGGAAGAAAGATGATTGTCAGAATTTCTAATATCCTTCAGTCACATCCTATGTTATGTTATATAAAGATGTTATATGTCTTAAAGATGTTATATATAACATCTATAATGTAAAACATTAAATCAACATATACACTTATTTGAAAAAAATGGTGAACATTGAATGTTGTTACTTGAAAAATGGCATTAACATGCAATTGATTATGACGATAATTGCAGTTTAATTACCTGGCAACCATATTCTGGGCTATCCCTGTTTAGCTCAAAAATTCAATCTATGTTAAATGCAAAGAAAGTATTATTAATCAACAATCATCTTTAATTTATGCATTTCTGCCACAGTAACCATGTCTCATAACTGATTATTATGAATGACCTCTTAATGTTATGGTCAAGATATTGAAGTGAGTTATCAAGTTAGTACTCTGAAGTTGAATGATTGAAAATATAAAAGGTCAAGAGAAAATATAGTTAAGTGTTTAAAACTGCAGGCTTCGAAGGAAAAAGAGGTCTGAAGTTTAAACTTTTCTGTAAGAGTGGTGTCTGTAAGGGTGGGTGTGCATGTGTGGGTATGTGAGTGCATGTGTGAAAGAGAGAGAGATGAGAGCAAAGCTGCAGGCTGACAGAGGTCCTGGTATAATACAGTGGTGGAGAGCAGCGACTGATAACTATACTTATGGCCACTGGGGCTCAGAGTGACAGCACATGCACTTCCATTACTGGTCCCATGCTTCATGGCCTTATCCCTGGCAGTCTGCCACATTGAGGCCATACTGCCCTCTGCTGTTTATTTAAAGGAAGTTCAGGCTCATTGAAAATTCAGTCAGGCATTCAAAGCAATGACTCACGGGAGAAACTTGACTGGGTTTGGACAGGGCTGCACCACTTGAGTGTTTTTCAGTAATAATGCATCTTCTTCTTTAGTTCCTGAAGCCACACCAGTGGCCCTCTATGTGGTTTACATTGTGGTTTGTAAGTTTTTATAAAATGTCCAGATTACTTAAATGTCCTCCTTAACTACAGTGCTTTTTTTCCCTCCCCTGTCCAGTGCTGAGTATACGAGGAGTGCAGGAGGAAGATCCCCCAGATCCCCAGATCATGCGTTTGGACAACATGCTGCTAGCAGAAGGTGTTTCAGGACCAGAGAAAGGTGGAGGATCAGCTGCAGCGGCTGCAGCTGCAGCAGCAGCAGGAGGGTCGCCCACCGATAGCAGCATTGAACACTCTGACTACAGAGCCAAGCTTGCCCAGATCCGTCAGATATATCATTCTGAGCTGGAGAAATATGAGCAGGTTTGTGCTTCGCTTACACGTATGCTTTAAAACAAAGTTGTAATAACAGTTGTAATAAAGTCATTTGCTTGACAAGAATATGTCCAAGGTTGTTTAAATACTTTATAGATATAACTGGTAAATATAGCTGGTTAGCTCAATTGGCAGAGCATCAGTCTCCCATGTAGGAAACCAGGGTTCGAATCCCCCAGGGGATTATCACCTTCCAGTTGGGTCCTTCGGCAAAACTCTTAACGCTACTGCCAAACCCTTGTAAGTCGCTTTGGATAAAAGCGGCAGCTAAATGACTGTAATCTAATGTAATGGTCTACAAAACAAGTGTTTGAGTTGGGGTTTTTGTATTTGTACAGGTGATGTGCTTTTCAGAAGTGAGTTCATTATTGCCTAATGTCAGTTTAATAATGCATTTAGATTAAGATTGAGGAGTCAGTATAAAGAATGAAAAGTACATTTTGTCTGTAATAATTGACTTTTCTACATTTCAAGTCTGAATCTTTGTCTTTATATATTTTATTTAAGAATTGCAGTTTCGGATACATCTTGTTTTTTTGCTTAAATGCTAGAAGCAACTCAACCAAACATCCCATTACTACATATATTACTACAGTGTTTTTGTTTTTTATGTCACAATAATCTGATAAGTGGAG
This sequence comes from Rhadinocentrus ornatus, assembly GCA_037177495.1. Classification (NCBI taxonomy): domain Eukaryota; kingdom Metazoa; phylum Chordata; class Actinopteri; order Atheriniformes; family Melanotaeniidae; genus Rhadinocentrus; species Rhadinocentrus ornatus. Next base: position 17,834,728 of record JBAMHW010000023.1, read on the forward strand.
GAGTCAGCCACTTGAGGTCTCATCAAAACTCTGCTCTGGACAGAACTTGTGCTTTGTCTCTTTTTGACAGGCATGTTCAATTCCTTTCTCTCTTTGTTCCAGGCCTGCAGTGAGTTCACCAACCATGTAATGAACCTGCTGAGAGAGCAGTCTCGCACACGGCCCATCTCTCCCAAGGAGATTGAACGCATGGTGGCCATAATCCACCGTAAATTCAGCTCCATTCAAATGCAGCTCAAACAGAGCACCTGTGAGGCAGTCATGATTTTGCGCTCACGCTTCCTTGATGCCAGGTATGTATAGCGTAGTATTTTTACTATGTTTGCATGGAAGATGGTGGAAGGTGGCCAAGGTACTCCAAAAACTTTGACCATTTTTTTTAACTTGTCGGGTAACTTCTCAGATATGTACATACCAAGCAAGTTGCTCATGATTTTCTCTTTGTGTGTCAGACGCAAGAGGCGCAACTTCAACAAGCAAGCTACAGAAGTGCTGAACGAGTATTTCTACTCCCACTTGTCTAACCCTTACCCTAGTGAGGAAGCAAAGGAGGAACTGGCCAAAAAATGTGGGATCACTGTGTCTCAGGTGAATTGCTTACACAGCTGTTAGCCAGAGCAGTATATAGACATTGCTGTTTTTTTCCCTCTTCTTTGCAGAAACTGAGGTTACTTAGTTATAGTTATATTTAGTTTGTGCAACCTAGGTACTCATTATTCCCCATTATTTTCTTAAGTTTGAATAAATAATACTTTAATCAGAAGATTCACACCACACTGCGAATAAATTACTACTTTTTTTGTCTAACAGGTCTCTAATTGGTTTGGCAACAAGAGAATACGCTACAAGAAGAACATTGGTAAGTTCCAGGAGGAAGCAAATCTCTACGCAGTTAAAACAGCGGTGGATGCTGCCAATGTGTCTGCGCAGGCTAGCCAGGCCAACTCTCCGGCAACACCAAACTCAGGTATCAGTCAACAGTCTGTTTTTAGTGTGGTAGTTTGGCTAGAAAACGGCTCTTAAAAGCAGTCCCCACTTTCACAATATCAAGCTAAACAAAGCAAACACAACGTTCAGAAAAAACTGGACACGTACATGCAGTGATGTCCAAGTTTTGTTTTTCCTCTCAAGTGGTCTTGCTAACCTTCATTAATTTAGTAAAGTAGAGAGCATTTTATTGTGCCCTGTTTCTCAGACATATCTGTTAATAAACATCATTCACCTTTATGAAATGTAACTTTAAAAAAAACTATGTTCAATTCTTTTAACTCTAAAATGGCCACGGTTCTGCAACTACTAAAACGGCCAACAGCGACCATTTTAAGCTCTACATTTAAAATGAATTTAATTCCATTAATAAGTATACAGCTAAAATAATATTAATCATAATCTAATGTTTTAAAAAGGTTTTGTAGCCGCCTTAGCCACAAACAAATATAATCTAAACCTTGCGCAGCCTACATATCTGAACAACAATGGAACGGTGGTGTATAGGTGACGGAGAACACACAAACATGACAGAAGTAAAAGGCAGGCAAAATGAAGGCAAGAACATTTATACTGTCATGAAAACTATGTAGACGTCACAACCAGCGCAGATTACGTCTCTGCTCCTGCTGCAAAGTTTTTTTTTCCCCAGCTTCTCCATACCTGGTACCAACTCCTTGCAGGGGGCTTGCTGCATCTTTGGCTTGAGCTGCTTTTCACATTGTTCCACCTGCTTTGCTGGCTGTTTCCCTTCACAAACTCGGCTCTACGTTCCTCTGCCAGCTGCTGTAGAAAGCCCTTTCATCTGTCTGGGTTTCAGTGCACCTCTTGAAGATGATGTGGACATTTATTATTTATTATTCTTTAAATGTTCTATATGTTGTAAAATGCAGCATTGATCCATCTCTGCATACCACCCTTTAAAGAATACCTCCACATTGTCTGATCCAGAATGTCGGGAAACTAGAAAGACAACAGTGCAAACTCCTGTGTGGTCAAAATTAGCACTTGTGGCCGAAATATGTAGAAATGATCATATTTCCTCCGTTCTAATGAAAAGGCTTCGTGATTTTATTTGACAAAATTATTGAATATTAAAATTGGCCGTTCTAGTGTTAAATGCTCAACTGCTTCAACTGCTTTCTTGATTTTTTTTATTTATTTATTTTTTTTATTTTATTTATTTCATGAATTATTTCACCCTATTTCACAATTTGAATTTCAGATGCTTTTCCAACTTTCAAACATTTAAAACTACTTTCCCTCCATCTTTCGTATCCTTTACCTATGCAGTTCCTTTTTCACTCTTTCATTTTGAGTTTTCTAAATATTTGCAGAAAGTGTAGTAGTACACTGTTGCACCTTTTTAACAGTTGTGCAACACATGGCACATTTCAATCTTCTAGTAAGCCCTTTCTTATCATTTATATGATATTCATTTGTCCCCTTGTTATGGTCTCAGTGAACTCGGAATATAAGTTGACCAGCTGATTTGTGAGTTGCGACATATGTCTGTGAGAATTGTGTCTAGCTGAAATGATGATGAAATTGTGGTGGCAGATTAGTATGTGTATCCTCCAAGAATTAATTAGATATTTGCATAGATTACAGACCATTACACAAGCATTGAAACTTGCTGTCACTCACTTTCACTGAATTGCAGTTTGTTTTTAGGTATATTCTGTACAATTCATATAACTTTAAAGTAAAAAGCCTCACATCCTTTATTACTGTCACTAGTACCTTGTCCATACGTAGTAACATTGTCTCCTGGGAACTGAAATGTGTTTTCAACATTCACTTACGTATTCCAACGTAACTTCAGTTGTCAACTTATGAGAAACTGAATACATTAGCTACGCAGAAGATCAAGTTAACCAGGGACACCAGAATTATTTTTTGCAAATATGTTATAGCTGCTGTTAAAGGTGTTTACTATCATTATAACCGAACAGACTTCTTTTTAAGCGATGCACACTTCAGCACTTGGTGTGTGCAGCTGAATGTATGTGGAGGAGAATCTGCATTTAGGCTTGTAAAATTACTTGTTCAGAATCAGCTGGCCGACAATGGTGACCCTCATATTAAGGCTGTTAATAAGATGAGAATTTACTCCTGATAGGCATTGTCCCTGACCAGTGGGTAACCTATGCCCCCACTGATATTTTTTATTTTATTTTTTTTTTACACACACATATCTATATATACACACACACATACTTACCTGCAGGGTCTCCGGGGTCATACAGCTTGTCTCACACAGGTGACACCTACCTTGGCCTGCGTTCCCTCAACGGGGAGGGTCTCAACCTTACCCCCTCTCTACAACCTCAGGTATGCAGTGAGGACAGCTGCAGTTAATAGAGTTGACCTGTGTGGTATAGTTGCCAACCATCCCGTATACCCTCCAGTAGCTTAGATCCTTTTGACCTCTCCTCAGATCCTGTCCTAACTGAACCTTTGTTACCACCACCAACTTCTGCACCAAACACCACAAACTGACCATTCTTTGCTCTGGGAGCCAATGGCTTCAGATGAGGAACAATATGTAGTAGTGATGATTCTCACATATCCCACTGCAGTTAAATACACACGTTTTCTGCTGTTTGCATATGTTTTTCAGCTTGCAAAGGGCCATGCTTGGTGTTAACTTTGATGCCCATAAATAAGTTTTATTTATAAATACTTTGCAGCTGGTAAAATCCCTCAGATCAGGGCAGGGGATCAAACCAGCAATGTCTCAGATTAATGGTCAGTTTCTTTGTCTCTAGGATGCCCTGGTCTTCCAGCCATATCATAGCTTTCTGCCTTTGTCCTTATGTTTGTCCAAACTTATCCAAACATCCTATTTTACCATGTCCACCCCGTTACCTGTGTAGTCTGTTAAGAAATTCTTTGAAGTTTTACATGTGATTGTTGATGGTGATATATTTGTGTTGTTCTGAAGGAACAACATTTAGATTTCTCATGTATTAAACAGGATTGCAGAGCAGCAGAAAGGTACTTATAAGTAAGGCCAAGTTCATATTACAGGATCTATAGCCTGGCTTTTATATTCCTGACAAATGCTAAAGATCACATAAAAATAGTCCAGATCTGTGGTGAACCATAGTTTGATCAGCATCCATTAATCGCAATGTGTAATCATTTCAAAGATGCGATTTGAGAAGCTTACAGACTTTTCCCACTCTCCAGCTGGATATCTCATTGAGGAACTACACCCCATCTTGTCACCAGACCTTGTCACTTGTGCTCTCATTGGCTGAACTCTTTAAAGGAAAATAAACTCGCAACATGACAGCACACTGAAAAAACTAATTAGCTGTGGAAACTTGAGAAGAATATGATTTAAAAAAAAACCTTTTTGTGCAGCATGAACAACAATCTAAAAACATCTTAGACTTGTAGTCTGAACTTGGCTTTGTAGACCTGTTCTTATGCATTCATTAGAGGTTTGTGGATGCTTTCAGCCTTTTCTTGTCCAGGTAAAATGGTAACAAACAACTGTCTAAATGTACTTACAGTTTTGCTCAATTGCTTTGTCTGTGATAGGTGGATACCCTGCACCGTGCTACACACCTGACGGCCGGCTATGAGGAGTTGTCCGGTAGCGGCCTCTTCACCCCACATCGCCTGGATGTGAGTATCAATTTTCTGTCCTTATTATGTTGCGGCTGTGTATAGCTAGAATTTTCATAATTTTTTTAAAGTACTGATTTAATAAGTTGCTGCATATGTAACACACACAGGCCACTTTATTGGATCCACGTGTTCAACAGCTTAAAACAACACAAATGGCTAATCACATGGCAGCAACTCAATGCTTTTAGCCATGTAGGCATGGTTAGGAGGACTTGCTGAATTTCAAAGCGAGCATCAGAATGGGAAAGGAATTAAATTTTAGTGACTTTGTAGGTAGCATGGTTGTTGGTACCTGACGGGCTGGTCTGCCAGAAACTGCCGATCTACTAGGATTTTCACACACAGCCATCTCTGGGGTTTACAGAGAATGGTCCAAAGAGAAAATATCCAGTGACTGACAGCTGTCTGGACAAAAATACCTTGTTGATGTCAGGAAACTGGACTGACTGGTTGCAGACGATAAAAAGGCAACATTGACTCAAATAACCCCGGATTTTGCCCACAGTATGTAAAATGCCATCTTTGAATGTGCAACATGTCAAACCAGAAGCAGATAGGCTACATCAGCAAAACACCACACTGGGTGCTACTCTTGAAAACTAAGAACAGGAAATTCAAGGCAAAATTTGCATAAACTCATTAAAATTGAACAATCTAAGAACATTTTTCTTGGTCTGATTCTAAGACATTCAGATGCTACGGTGAAAATGTTGTGTAAACGACATGAAAGCATGGATCCATCTTGCCTTGTATCAACAGTTTAGGCTAGTGGTGTAATGTTGTGGGAGATATTTGGTCTCTAATTAACAGACTGAGTAGGATTAAATTTTTTATTTTTTTTCCCTTGAGCAAGGTCCTTAACCTCCAACTGTTCCCCAGATGTCGAAACATGGCAGCCTACTGCTTTCTAGTACAAACCTACTAGAGATGGATAAAATACAAAGCCTAATTTCTCAATTAGGACTAATAAAGTAAAAAAATATAATAATTATTATTGTTCATTATACTGCTGGTTACTTCCATTAATATATTGCACCATAGTCCAACTCAGAGTCGCAGGGCAGAACTGGTTCAAACTGGTTTCTTGAACATGACAGTGTGTTCACTGTACTCCAGTGTCATCCACATTCACCAGATCTCAATCCAATGGAGTACCTTTGGGATAAGTTGGTAGAGCAATGAAAAATGGATACAACGTAAAGCGCTTTGGGTGCCTTGAAAAGTCCTATATAAATCTAATACATTGTTAGAAGTGATGCTATGGTGTCAATATGGACCAAAAACTCTGAGGAAAGTTTCCAACACCCAACCCGGTACTTGCAAGGTTTACTTTTTTTATGTAGTGTATATGTGCAGATTTAGGAAGGCGAAGTGGCAATAGTGAATTGCACATAATGTTGCATCTTAACATAATCCATGGTAATTTCAAATCTCACCACAGTTGTACATGTAATGAGGCATGCACTGCAACCATTTAATTCTATTTTGCATCTATTTTTGGAGAAATTAGCCCTCATTTAAACCTGAATTGAACGTGGAAATAAGCATACATCTGATCACAGGAATAGTCTTATGATTGGATCCACGTGTGATTCATGAAACGTTCGTATCTGATCAATCCCAGCATGCGAGTAAGCAGGCCTTGATAAATACAGCAGCTGAAATCCATCATCATTTACATGTTGGCCCTTAAATATTCGTGGTCCAGAGGCCTCGCCCAGTGAGGTCAAACCATAGAGAGGAGACGTTCTGCCAAAAAAATAAAGTTTTCGGAGGTCAAGATCAAAATCCTCAGTTGTAAGGTGTTAAAAAAAAGAGGAGGTGCTGTTTGGCAGCCTAAAAGCTGGAGTCGGAGGCATGCACAAAAACGCTACAGAGGATCACGGAGGCAGTTAATATCGTCGCCATTTGTGAACGGACTCTGGCTGAGGTATGAACAAAATTCTCAAGTAGCCTATATATGCCCATGATTGTTTTAGTAGTTTTTCATTTTGGTAATAGCTCATGCCTGGTAACTGAAAATCACAATTATTTCAATTTAGGGTCAAGAAAAAGTGTGTTGCTACCCTGAGGTGCAGCAGCACACTGACAGGTGGAGGCCATCCAGACCTGAGCTTGACCCAGACAGGGACAGAAGAAAAGATTGCTTCCTGAATCGGATCGGATTCCATCTCTGGCATCACAGGGGGTGATGGAGACACAGACGCCCTTGTGTCGGATCAGGAGAAGAATGGTAACTAACAACCCCATTTTGCTTGCACAATTATATCTCAGTTTTTAACTTTGACAGAATAATTACACAGGTTCAGATTTTTTTTATTGTCTTTTTGAATGTTTCAGAGCCAGGCACCAGAGGCAAGGCTTCTCGGTTCTCCTCCCAGAGCGGTCCTACGGCACTAGAATTAGGACACAGAGACAAGCGTGTATCCATCCCCGTCCTGGGCCACAAAGACCAGCACTCATCACTGTGGAGGTTCTGGAAAAGCAGATGTGCCGGTTAATGGGGCAATGGTTCACGCACTTAAATTATAAATGACGCGATAAAAGAGATAAATGAAAACATTAGTGAATAAAACTAATTTTAACTGGTAAACGTTGTCTGTGTTTACTTGCATTAGCTAAGCATTATTGTGTTCAAATTACTGTTATATGAAACCACTTTTTATAGTCTACAAAAGAGAAAATCTGTAGTGCAAAGCATTTCTGCTTGTCCAGTAAAAAACACATTTCTTTAGTGCATAGCATGGGAGAACTTCGCCTAACAGAACACTTTTAAAGTATAGACTACTTGTTAAATGACGCATCAGCTCCTGTCTCCGTATAGCCCCCAATGGAGGCTGTGCTGGGCACGCTAACCTGGGCATCCGCTTCCCTGGCTGCGCTGGGGCATCAAAAGGCTCCATTAGGCAGAAATATTGTGCAGGACTGCATTGTCCGAGACGCATCCACCTATCCTTTAGCAACCTGAAGCAGTGCTCCACTGTGGCACGTGGGCGCACTGTTGAACCTGTGCTGCTGCTCTGTGGCAGGGTTTCCCAGCAGGGTGATGAGATGCTCTGAGAGTGCATATTGGTATGAGTTTGTTTGCAAACACAGATCTCTGTATTTATCATTATTTCAAGTTGTAGTGTATAATGATTGATGGGCATTTAGATTAAATTTCAGCTATTATAATTGTCGCGTGTGGGCTTTGGCTGTTTATCATAGTTATTTTTTCCCAATTTTTTTGTGTGCCCTCCAAGCGGTATCAGTAAGCTGTTTTATTTTGGGAATCCATTTTAATATGCATTTATGTGGCTGCTTATGCTTAGGTGACTGTTTGAGGTTTGTTCAATGATTATTTTCAGGGTCTGCTGTGCTGCACTGCAAAATCCAAACTAACTCAAACTTGCGTACATACTCTCAAACCTGTCGTGAGATTTGATCGTATCCTGCGCTCACGTCTAAATTAGTAAATGCTGACCCCTGCGTGGAAATGGTTGCACGTTCATTTGATAAATGAGAGCCATTGTGTAAATTGTAGCTAGGTGCTACTTGTAAACATGCCACCATTTCTCATGTTTTTACCTGGAACACAAGGGAGCAAGAATTGCGGTTATGAAGACCTAATTCAACTGTCGTTTTGTATCAGCGTAGGGTGGGAAAGACGCTGAGCGGGGTGTTACCTGCCTGTGTTTGCTCGGTAAATGCCAAAGTCCAAGTGTGTTTAGCTCTTTGAACTGTTAGATTATTAAGAGGCTCCTGTGCCTTTACAATTTCAAATTTGTATTTGATCTGTAACACATCAACAGGTTATAGCTTTTTTTTTTTTTTGCAACTGTGAGCATTCAACAACACAACTTGATTGTTCTTATAAACTTAGCATATTTTAAAATTAACGTGATAAATCATAAAGTTTCAACATTTTTAACAGATAGGCACTAAGATCCATTGGGTATTGTTAGATTAAATTATATAGTTGAGAAGAACACATAAAGCTGAATAAAATGGCAAGAGGAAAATCCATGGTAACTGCATCTGCTGTACGCCAGCACACCAAGATGTACAGGTGGTTTTATTCATACATTTGGCTTTAGAGGCTTTTCATGCATAGACATTTAATCAGTCAACTCATTGTGATTGTGCAGATAAGGCAGTTTTCCTGCTAAATCTCCTGAAATCAAGCATCCATGTTGTTAGTCTGTTTCTTCTGTTTTACTTGGACCTTTGAGATTGGTGCAGATGACATTTAACTCAAATATAATAAATAAAAAAGTTCTTGTCCTTAAGCTGAAAACACTTTTTCATGTCTGTTTTCAGGCTAACAGCTGGCAGGACACCACCAACACCCCCTCGGTTACCTCCCCTCCTGGCAGCGTCCACTCTGACACCTCCAACTGATTTGGTGGCTCTCCTTGCTTTCACTTCATTCCCACTCCAGTCTGCTCTGACAGCCATATCCTCTCTACGTTTTCACTTCTGCCTGTCAACTAGCCACACTGTACTTTCATTTCATGCACGCATGCTGTGCTGGAACACAGGACAGCTGTACAGGACTTAAAAGGAATGGCCCCTTCAGCATTACTTCAGTGTTTAAATCTTCATAAGTCTACATCAAAGGGGAATGGAGCTCACACATACTAAGAAAACATCTTTAACTGTCATGGACTTTTTGAAAACCACTGACCCAGCTGTGTAAATGATTATGTCTGTACATTATGTGTATATGCACGTTAACTTTACACAGTACTCTCACAGCTTGTTCATGTGCCGTTGACCTCTACACTCTTCGCTTTGGGAAACTGTGATTGCCTGTGTCTCTTGAAGCCTTGGCATCCGATTGCCAAACTGTGGATACGGATCACCAGGGAGCTCTGCTCCCCCTGCTTGTACCAAAGTGCTGCCCCAGTGTTTCTCTAAGAGCACCATCTGCCAACTCAACACAAGACACCTTAGCATCTTCCTGTCCTTATTGCTTGATGTTTCATTCTGTTGAGGGTGCAAAGTGAATATCTGAGATATGCACAACGATGCATGCAAACACTCCCCACAACGTACACCTCACAACTTTTCAGCTGTCTTCATAATTAGCTGACATAGAAGGTGTGTCAAGCACAAATGTTAGCATCCTTGTTATGGGTTTCTAGTCAAGGAGATCACTTTCTAAACCAGGTAGAACAAGTGATACTAGGGCTAGTGGGAAGAGGAGAAATGGGCAGAGAGGAGAATCGTTGGTTGAGTGGATGTAACTGATAACCCTTTTCTTTTTCTTTTTTTTTCCTTTTCTTTTGCTAACCAATAGAGGGTGTTGGTAGATGGCTTGTAGACTTTAATTATTGCTTTTTGTCCACTAGTTTATTTGATTGTAGGCTTTTTTCTAATGCTGTTTCACCAAGAATGCACCAGCCACCACCAAAAATTAGCTCAATAAAGCATCTAAATGATGAGAAAAGAAGGGTGGAATGATTGTGGGGCATCAATGTGTTATATGGGACAAACATGACATGAATTTAGAAACGTGACTGTCTTCCATGCATGTAGGACTTTTAGGTGTGATATTTTCATGTAACCTTCAAGTTTTTAAGATTCATTTTTATTGAAAAAAAAAAAAGAAAAAAAAAAAGGGTATAATTATTACAGTCAGACCAAAAACGAAAAAGTGCATCATGTATTGCTATGATGTGTGTGTCTCTGTGGGAGTGTGTACAGTGTTCTTGGGATGTCTTCGTCAAACTGGCTCGTGCCCATATGAACTTTAAGCATTATAGAGACTGGGTGCTTATAGCCAATGACACATAAGGTGGGTTCAACTGAGATTTCCTCCCCATCTTGAAACATTTAAGCTTGTGCCCGAGGCAACACACTACAACCTACTGTTGTACCAAAACCAAAAATACCAAGTTCAGCAATGTAATAATGCTACTCTGTCTCTCTCTAAAGTTGGTGAACAGTCATCTTTTAAGTCTGAGGAGAGGAGGGAATTATATTTGTATCTGTGTCTCTCTGTGGTGTTGTCTGGCCTCAAGTTGGTTTGATTTTTGGGAGTTTTGTTATGGGGCTTCATAAGTGGTTGGGTGGAGTGAACACGGTCCTCACACCTGTAATTTGATTGTGAGCATAAAGTAATGCTCTTCCTTTTACTCATCCTTTAACACCGCCTGGTTTAAAAATATATATATATACTTTTTTTAATTTTTTTTTTTCAATTCTTTGGCCAATTGGGCAAGGGCTTTTCTCTCGTCTATAACCAAAAGGAAAAAAGGAGGCAGCACTGGGTGTAGTAAAACTCTTAGCTCATTTAAGAAACCTGCAACATTTTGGGGATTTTCATTCTTTGAAACTATTTTATACATTAAATGTTATGTGAATAACAAAGCATTTTCATAGTAAGGTAAAGCCTTATGAAGATTTAAGTGTCATTTAAGACTTTGTTAAAATGTTACAGAACAAAACCTGAATTTAAAATCTGGTCCTGTGCGATATCCCACATTTAATTTCTTGTTTTGTTACTCATTACAGTTGATATGACTGTATCCTTATTAACAATGTTATCGCCACACCAAATTTTCATGCTCGCCCGTTTTTCTACCTGTTGTAATGGATGTCACTGTACAGTTTGTGTAATGTTTCAGTATTTTTTCTTTTATAAACTTTGTTTGGTTGAGATGCCAGTTTTATTTTGGCCTCTATCTTACAGGATCCACAATAACTCTGTATCAGTTTTGAATATTATTTAGGTATTTTGTTACATAACCAGATTGCTATGTGAGGCTTATGGATGTTACATTTGGTGCTGTGGAACTATAATATTTAAATCTGTTTTGGATTATATAGTACACAAACTGATTTAATTACCCTGCTATCTAATTCTCCAGTGTCTCCATTCCTAAAACATTAGACTTCAACACTAAACCAGTTATCCACACGCCCACTGTGCTACGCTTATTCAAACCTTCTCTTAAAAGTTTTTTTTTTAAAACATATTAATTGAAAGCGTCTCTTTGCACTATCAGTGATTATTTGCCACTGTTGTCAGTCACTACAAAACACAAAAACATCCATGTCTAAATAATTACACAGGCCATAATAATGCATGTATGTGTCCCCTTGTAGTTTTGCAGCAGAACTGTAATTCTAAAATATTTCATTTTGATATGCATACTGTACATTTTTTTTTAATTTAGATTCTGCAAGGCACTAAACTTTCACAGCACCAAATGTCTTTATAAGCCTTTATTTGTTTTTATTAGTATATTTGTATCTCCCCTCTTTTCCTTGTATTTACCCCTCTCTCTACCTCTGTCTTTCCATTTCTCTTGTATATAACCCCACTGTTTTCAGACTTGTGAGTCTGTATGAACTCCTTTTATACCTCAACTTTAGAATTGTTCTAGAAAGAGTAAAACAAAAAGGAAGAATATGAAAAATTGTAGTGTTCTTATTAGAAAAATAATAAAAATGATTTAGTGTGATTTTTTTTTCTTTTTTTTTTCCAGTATCTGATTTCAAATTTTAGGAGTGTTTCATTTTATATTTTGTCACAGATGCTCTTGTGATAGTCAAATGTAATAAAAGGAGAGATTGCACCATCTGATGATTAACGTGAATCTGTTGGCTTCGTGGAGACTCAGGAAGACACCATACTAGGAAATGAAAACTTTTTCTCCGGCGTTCATATAAATCTCAAAGTCTTTTTAATTCTGTTCCACAAAAGAGAGCTGAAAGAGAAAGCTTAGCTGCTATCCAAAGAGAAGCTTCAATTTAACAAGATAATCTGTTCATTTTTTTTCCCCCCAGTATTTCTGATTTTCCATCATACCGCTGGCACTGTCCATCCATTGTCTTTACTGTTGGTGTCCTCAGGTTTACATAAGGCCTGGCCCTCTGACGTCCGGACACTGTGAAAAGTGTACTGCTGAAAAATGTTAACAAAAAATATTTGAGTGTTGAATCAAAAAGAAAAATCAACTAATTTTCTAATGATAATTTAAAAACAGAATAAAAAAAGGACGTGCTTTAATAGAACGTGTGTGGGAAATGAAACAGGTTTGTCTCACTAAGAGGAAGTGTGAGGAACCAAAAAAAAACAATCAAAGTGAGAGTGCTAAGTTACTCTAATTGTATTCCGCTCTGCCTGGTTAAACTACAACATCTTTTACATCAGCAGGATACTAACAGGTTACCTCTGGCAGCGGAGAGTCCATCTCGATAGGTGACTGCAACGTCTGCTGATCAGTACCTCTCCGAACCAGACGGCAAAGAATCCACTTGAACGTCCTCCGCATCTCGTTGTCCCGCAGAGAATAAATTATTGGATTAACCAGAGAGTTACACTCTGCAATAACCAAACAGTACTTCTCATAGACGGTGGCATTGCTTTTTTCACCAAACAGTCCATCTAGTAAGAGAGTCATGAGGCCAGGTATCCAGCAGATTACAAAGGCACCTGCAGTGATTGGATAACATAGACAAGACAAAGTTACTAGCATTCTTAGTCTTATACTAGAGCAGCAATGCAAAACAGAATCGAGGATATTTTAGGTCAGATCTGCACATAGTGTAAAATCAGTGTTAACTACCACTTAGAATATATTTACTTCCAGGAAATGAGTCATTTGAGCAATTAGGCAGCTACTAACAAATAATCCCTTTTGTAATAATGAAAAATCCCATAAACCTCTAACAAATATCCTCAAGTTCTTCAAGACCTGGCATGTAAAAGCTGCAGAACTGGTTTGCAAAGTAAGATATGTGATGTAGCAATCCTAACATGCTTAAAAGGTAAAAGTTACTAAACTGTTCGGGGAAAATACAACAAACAAGCGCCTCTTCTCACCTAGAACCATGGAGATCGTTTTCATCAGGTTGACAACAGTCTGGTTGTGTTGCATTTCTGTTGTATGCCGAGCCATGTGCAGGCATTTCACGTAAACAAAGATGCGGGTGTACATGGCCACCATGATGAAAAATGTGAAAAAGTTTAGAACTGCCCAAAAAATGAGGAAGCGGCGGCTGTAGAGTGGTGCTACAGTGGAGCAATCTTTAAGATCACATTCACAGTTCCACAAGGTTGGCACCAAACCCATGATGATGGCTGCTGCCCAGATGCAGATTATGAGCAACACCACTCGCCGCTTTGTCATGTTGCTGTGCAGCTGCATGGTGATGATGGTCTGGTGTCGCTCCACGGCGACAGCTAGGAGGTTGGCTACAGAGGCAGTCAGGCTGATGTCAATCAAAGCCCCACGGATGTACCACTGCTTCTTAGTAAGTGTTTTGGTCCAGGGGCCTGTGTTTAACATCAGGTTTGCATAAGCAATTCCTGCAAACAGGTCTGCTGCAGCCATGTTGGCCAAGAGATAGTAGATGGGGAAGTGGAAACGGCGGTTCTTGAAGATGGCCACCATCACCATTAGGTTAGCCAGAAGCACAATAACACATACTGTCAAGCCCAGTGTGATAACTGCATAATCCCGCGCAGTCCATTCTTCATGGATCTTCTTACCCACAGAGTTGTAGAAAAACTCAACGCTCTGGTTGTAGTTGCAGGTACTCAACACACTGCTCTCAGTGGCCATAACTGCAGACACACAACAGGAAGCTGAGCTTGTGTTACAAAATGAAAACAACACTGAGTGCAAATAAAAAGCCTTGCACTGAAAAGTGGGCTTCATCCCCTTACCTTGAATATTTTACAACCTTGCATAACAAAGCATTTTAAGCCTCAGCTGGACTGAAAACAGAAAAACTCGTCACTCTTCATAACTGTACAAAAACAGAAACCATTGTGGGTCTGAAGATGCACACTTATGGCTCATTTCATGGGAACTACTGGTTTTCATTTATATCTGTTTCTTGTAATATGTCTGACTGCTCGACTGGGCAATAGAGTAAAAAAATTCTTGGTTTCCTGAAAAGCACAGGACTTTAATAAGGATCAATCCCAGCCTGTTTTATCTATTTAACAATGCATTTTGTGGTGTGTTCAATTGTCCTTTTGTAAAACCTTATTGTGTTTAGATCATTTCAACTTGCAGCTGGTTAGCTGATGGTTTCAGGTTACACTAAAGAGTCCTGTTATTCCATTCATGTAATTTACCTACTGACAACAGAAGCACCTCTGCGCATGAAGGCTTTTTTAATTCTCTCTTTTGATCTTTGTAGTTGACTGAAATCTTGTACTAATTGCTTGAATTTAAAATGTTCATTTCCTGCCGTCTAAAGACACTTTCCTAAGTTGTGTAAAAGTATGAAACCTCAAGTCATGCACTTTCCCCATTGTATTGTGTTGTGGGTAAAACTTCTTTTGTTGGCACAGAGAAGAATTACTACAGATGTTACAAAAGAATTCTGGCTCTGAGGAACTAACACGAGAAATGCGATGGCAATAAGTATGAATAAATCATCCATTACACTAATAGAGGCGTTATTGCTGTTGTAAATGGGAGCAGAAAACTATACGGAAATATTCTACTAAACGAAACCAGAGTTTACAACGTCTCTCAGCAAACTCGTTTTAATTTACTTCTTTAGTCCTTGAAACAATTTGAGATCCCAGAGTAAAATAATAATAAACGGCATAACACATAAGACATTTTCGATGTAGAATACTTTCAGTTGTAGTGGAGGGCTGACAATAAAAACTCGTCTGAAACGCGTAGATAAAGTTTAAGCTAAATATTTTGCATGAAACTTACCATTTATTTACAGTCTCCTCTCCTCCATCCAGTCATGTCCTTTATGAAAACAGTGATTCACGCTGTGATTTGGAAATAAAGTTTTACTTTTCAGCCCCAAGCGACCATGTGGCGGTACACTCGGATGTCGACGCCACTGAATAATTATCACTCAGATCAGCTGGACCTGACTGACAGGTAACTGTGATGCCTCCGGGTACTGTCTTGAAAATCGGACAAAACACAAACATGCAACTTTTGGTCTACTATGCTAACTAGAAGCACTCAGAGAGCGCACACGTCTGTCTGGAGTAAACTAGGGGTTGGTTAAAACTACTACTAACTTTCGATTAGTGCACTGGCTTGAAGGCTGCAAGAGCATATATGTTAAACTGTCCCTCGTAGAGCTGATTAAGACTGGCACTACATTGTATGAGAACAATAAACCAGTGTTAAACTCGTCGAAAAAATAGTGTTAAGTGTAAAATAAATAAATAAATAAAATATTTGCTTAACTTGGTGGAAATGTAGCTCAATTAGTTTAAGTAAATATCTACATGATATGGGTGTGTATTTATTGACCATATTGTAAGAATGCTATATTTATAGATATTTGATTTGTCATTTTATCACTTTCTTTCAAAACAGCCGAGTAGGAAGTGTCAGTAAGAAATTGTATTTTGATTTGTTCGTTGTAGTTCATTCCTGTGACCACAAGAGGGCAGTGAACGTCCGTTATTACAAAGAAAACACACTGACAATACCCCTACTTCTCTTGCCTGTTAAGTCAGATCAACTTTATTTTATGCACGTTTAAAAACAACATATGTTGACCAGTGCTGTATAACTTAAAGTTGTTTGTGAGTTGTATGCTTAGCTCGTATATGATGCATAAAGATAAGCATGGGAGAATACGTAGCACCGGGCAGAGGATCCACACAGAACTTCAACTGGAAAACCTGAAACCCCAAGAACATCCGACCATAGCCGCCACATCCAATGCCCCACAGGACCAACCCCAGCCCCAAGCCAAACACAAAGGCTGTGTCCGATAATAGAAGTAAACTGAACATTACAAGAAGAAATTTCTACCAGACTATCACATACTATTGGTATGTTGTAGTACCTGACTATGACCACAAGATGGCAGTAAACGTCCATAGTTACGAAGACAACATACACTGTAGCCCAGGTGTCAGCAACCTTTAAAATCCAATGAGCCATTTTCCCTCAGCACAGCTAGATAAAACTCTTTTAGAGCCGCAAATGTTACGAGACGAGTTAGTTTTTGATAAATATCTACAATGGGAAATTTGTTGGAATTTTTGAAGAATCACATTTTTATTTCTATCTATTTTAAATAAAGACAAACAAAAACTTTTGCAAAAAGACTTTCTTCTATGGGATTTATGGGAATATTATGTATGTATAT
>JBAMHW010000023.1:17851910-17871534 GCA_037177495.1 Rhadinocentrus ornatus
TGTGTGTGTGTGTGTGTAAAAGGTTGCAGACTCCTGCTGTAGATTATGATGTATTGCAATAGTTCCCAACTAATTTTCCTTGATGAACCCCTTTATAGGGAAACTGTTAAACTGTTTACTTGTTTTTTTCAGAGACCGATCATCTGCATTTCGGCTTTTCTCAAACGTGTCATTAATGAAGGGGTGCAGGAAAAATTCAAGGAGACCAGGATAGACATAACCTACCATAGCTCCACTAGCTCAGCAACTTCTCCAAATCACACAGTGATATTTTGATATATTTATCCTAAAAACCTTAATCACCAGTTTCATATTAAGCAGATCCAGCTCAGCTTGTCACTGTGTGGACATGGCCATAAATATAACAATCACAGGCTTTATGGACCTCTGTGTGCTTTGGGGATCCCCTAGGGGAGTCATGTAAGCATATTGATGGTAAAAATCGTAACTTAGCCGTTTTGGGGGAAAAATTCAACAAATATTCAATGATATAATAATTAGCTATATGGTTTGCCCTGGTGGAGGTATGACTACGAGTTAAAAAAAAAATCATTGTTAATAACATTGAATTAAGGGTAAGGTACTTCACAAACTCAAAGAAATTTGATGCTGGTCATCACTGTGACCACTAGAGGGCACAAAAACCTAAAATTCCTCCAAAAGGCTTATTTCCCAGCAAACACCACAGCCCACATGGGTCGTCGAGCAATACGTAGTACAACTTCCGGGTGGTACAATCACATTGATATAACTCAATATACAGCTAGGGGGTGTAATTTTGTCGCATTATGTCCCTGTTTAACAATGAAAATTATAGGAATTTCTAAAATTATAATGGTCAAATTAAAAAGCAAAACAGTGACAACTATTCTTGATAAATCATTGAGTATGAGAAAAATAAATAAGTCATAAAACTTAGTGATAAAATAAATAAATAAACTGGTCGGACACAATTTCATTTATTTTTTTTAATTTTCTATAAAAGAGATGAGTTTATTCAATGGTCATATCAGACTTAATCAGAGACCTCGAGAGACCACTCACATACCAAACAAAAACAAAATTGAGGAAAATGTTTTAACAAAACCCCCCAAAACAGAACAAATGTAACACAAAGATAAAATACCTGAATAAAGCAAACTCTGGGCTGAGCTGCGGGTCAGCACATTCTCTGTAGAACTCATGGCACATTACGATCAACTTGTTTTGTGAAATGACAAAAATAAGTTTGAAAAGGAATGAAGGGATTTTTAACCCTTTCAAAATCAGTCAAGATAATAAAATTATAAATCCACAGATGTCAGACTGCACAGAAAAAAAACAACCCCAAAAACCCCAATGAATTAAGCACTAAATGAATTCTCCTGAAGTACTGCTTGTCTTTTTAGTCTCTTCATCAACAGAATGCTTATCTACATCGGGGAACATGCCTCTCTGCACCACACACTGAAAAAAAACACAAAAAAACAAAACAGACACACAGCCGTCCAACATGACACAGTCACACGCACAGACCAGATTCAAACTCTAGTGTGGCAAGGCTGAAACATATCTACCAAAAATCTGCAGATAGAACAAAATGAGAAAGTAGTTGTCAGGTGCGAACACTCAGAAGTCCAACTAAAACTAAATTTAAAACCCGATTACTGATAACGGGTAAAATATAAAACGCTGTATTTTCTTCTTTTTTTTTTTTTCCTTTTCTTTTTAAACAACTCTTTAAAAAATCTTTCTCCCCTTTCAAATATTACACCTCTCGCTCCTCACGCAACCTTTTCCAAACCCCCTCAAAGTGTAATATAAGCCAACAAGAATAGCAACACAATACAGGCACTGGAGAAAAAACACTATTAGAGACGAGTGAAGAGGATGACATGTGTTGGATTTCAGCCCATCTCTGCTGCAACAAGGTCTCCAAGAATAGGATTAGAACTCACATCCACTATAATAAAACAAGAACAAAGATATTAATGAAAACTTTTTTTTCAGCATTTTTTTTTTCCCATTTAGACATTTGTGATAATTTCTTTTTTTATTTTGTTCTGTCAACAGTGCGCCCCCTGTTAATTACACGATTCAATGCAAAAGCTAGCGGGGAGCTCCTTCTGGTCCCATTAATTAAATTTTTTTTTTTTTTCTTTACTAACCTCATTCAAGTATCAGCTAAAGAAAGGTGGTAAGTGTTTGTCTTATTCCCACGACTGTTCTCTTCCAACTTCAAATACTCAGATCAAATCCTTCAGTTTAGAACGAGCAACGGGGAACATCAAACAGGCTGACTCAGTACTGAGCTACTGATCCAGTAGTGTGACTGCTGTGAACAAGCCAATGTTATGAACTTCCCAACATTACGTCTGAAAGTTTAATACAAAAATTGATGCAACACTTGTAGTGAAATCCAACTAAAGCTCAGAGACAACTGGCCCTTTCCCTCTTCTGCTAACAGTTTCCCACTGTAGTCTTAAATTACAAATACAAGGCAAAGTGAAAAGTGATTTCTGTCTTTGATAAATACTCACTTGAGCTATGATAATGCATATATTCATTTTCGCCCTCCACTATCTACTTATGGTGTTTTAGGACAAGTAATTTAGCATAAAAGACATTGGGTTGTTTGGCATAGATGTCAGAGGCGGAGTGTGTTGGTGTGAAGATTCAAAGAGCTAAAGAGGAAAGATCCAAAATAAACAATTATTGTAGAATAAGAAAATACTTTTTTACAGTAGATACTAGATGATGAAAAAAAGGTCTGCACGGCTTCTGGTCCTGTCTGTAAATGTAAGTGGTTTGTACATGTGTGCAGGCCATAGAACTTGCTCGTCTGTTTAGGAAAGAGGTGTAAGGCAAACTGTACCTTCTCTGCTGAGAAATATACATGATTTACACTATGGAAGTTCCCCCCTAAAGAAAAAAGTGTTCACTTACAATAAACAAAACAGACAATTTTCTTCACCATCTCAGACATCTGGCAGTTTGAAAATGCATCTGCACAGTCTGTCAGTATTTCAGAGCATCTTCATCATCACTGGGATGTCTTTACTTCTGCAGTGATGTCCACGCAGCGTGAGAATCAAGCTTGACAAAGGCATCTGTGCCAGCAAGGGTCCTCTTTATCTCGTTTTTAGATATCAGGCAAGCAAGGCTCATTTACCAGGAAATGACATCCAAAACAATGAGACTCTCCCCACATGCTGAGTGTGTTCAGTCCATGAATGAGGCCTAGTGAGCCTTGGCCACCTGCCCAACGTTTGTACTCAGTACGTGTGCAGTCTGTGCAGTCCGTGGCCCTTGGTGGTGCACCTGATCTTAGTAAAGAGGAAGTTTACAGCATCCATTCCTTTATTTTCTTCTTTTTTTTTTTCTTTTTTGATTTTGCAGTTCCGTTTCCGTTGCTCCTCTCCTCAAAATAGGTTTTCTTCAAAGATAGCCATTAAGTCACTTTGGAAATTCATGTCAATAGTCGCTGTCATCTACAGGAAGAAAAAAAATAAGAATAATTATGTAGCTTTGTGTAGTTTTTCTTTGCATCTAGCGCTTCTCAGATTGCATCTTACACTTAGGGAAATGTTTTCAGAAAGTCAAAAATATTAAACTGAAATGAATAGAAATAGTTCTTGCGGCTAATTTTTATTAAAAGCGAAGATAATCATCTCACCGCTTCTCGCCGCCTCCTCTCCTGTTCCCGTCGTCGTGCTAGCTCCCTCTGGTTATCAAGTGGGTTTTGTGCTGCGGGCTGTGGTGGTGTAGGAGGTTGAGGAGGCTGCTGAATGGCAGCCGGCTGAGGCTCCTGCTGCACCTGTGGCTGTTGTTGTGAAGGAGCTTGGACATGCTGCTGCTCAAGACGTCTGCGAGGCTCCTCATGCACCCTTCTGCTAGGCTCCATGACGTCTTCTTCATCCCGACCTCTGGAAGGCATTTAGACCGATAATTTAGACCCGATTAACACATTGCTCTATAGATTGTGCTGAATAAGAGATGTCCTTAATTTCCCTTTACAGAGACTACAGACCGTTCTGTTTTATAACAGCATATCTAGAAAGGTGGCGATAGTACTCAAAGTACTGCATGCACCAATCCTAAACAAGACCTGGTCTGATGTGGTCTAGATGACAAAAATAAACAAATCAACAAAAAAACAACACATCTTATATGTTTTCTCATAAATAGAATAAAGGTTTCACAAATCAGAAACTGTGTGTTAAAGAATCTACATGATGTGTAGAATAATTCAGTCCAGACCTGAACATCCTAAATCTTGGTTTTTCCAGTAGGACCTGGTCTAATGTGGTCAAGACCCCTTAAAAAAAGCAGTGGATTTGTGTATATCAGAAGCTAACTTCAGCAAAGTCAGGGCTGCCATCTCTGAACATCTCTGCCATCAGCTCTGCAAGTATCAGTGTTTAAAAATCAAATAGCTTGATGTTATTTATCTTTTTTACATGACAGCACGTTATTCTACGTGGTTGCACGTTTACAATTGTCATAGGAGTGCGCACAATGGTGACCTGGCTCAACTCCTGACTGAAGTGTCCATACCGTTGCTAGGTTAACTCAATGTGACGATAAACCATTAAATAGTCTCTCTTTTGTTTTCTTTTTTAGCTGCAAAAACTCTGCAAGCTGGAGATCTGCCATGGTGATGGATTACTTTAAGCCCTGTAGTTATATATTTTTCAAAAATGATTAGAAAAAAACATAAATACAAAGCTTACGAAATGCAAGATGAGTAACCTGCATGAGATGTTTTGTTTCAACCAAATTACACTAATTAAAATGTGTACTGGTTTTCATACCAGTGCCATCCAAGAGGCAAACAGTTAAGACATTTTCTTCTTTTTTAATTCTTCTCTTGATGTAGGTCTCATCACATCAAGAGAAGAATTTAGTTTTACATTTGCAGAACTACACAAAAAAGTTTGTTTCTCTTTGAGGTATATTGCTCCAAACCCACAAAAATGATCTTCCATATTGTAATTCTGATGCTGATATACAGCTAATTATTTATTTCCTAATGAGATAAACATGGCTGCCTTACGTGTGATCTGTTTTAGTCTTCATCTTCACAACCTTACCGTAGTTTGTCCTGCTCTCTGCGTAGCCTGTCTTTTTCTGCCTGCTCGGCCTGGGCCTTCAAGGCTTTCTCCCTCTCCTCTTTTTCTCGAGCAGCACGGCGGAACTGCTCAAAACTGTCACTCGAGGACTTCACTGCTGATGACGGCGTAGATGTAGACTTTTGTGCCAAGCTGGCCCACGAGCCCATATTCTTTAGTTTCACATCCTGAGCAAACACAGAGATAAAATGAAGTGCTGGAAGATGCAAAACCTTTAAGGATGGAAGTGTGGAACAAAAACTTCGAAAGCAGATTTTTGTACTTACATGTACTTTTTTGGGAGCAGTGGGGGTCTTGGGCTCCTGTTTGAATTTATCCTTGTCCTGCAGGGAAGGGGGTGGTCCACTGGACTCAGAAGAGCGGATGACGGGTCGTGAGCTGTCCATGGATTTCACATCTGCTCAAAAATATAAACAAATTTAAGTCAGCTTAGTTTATTTATATATATATATATATTTATAGCATTTAAGCCAGAGGAAAGTCAGAAATTCAAGGAGTTCTCACTCTGCTGGCTGTGGCCTGGTTGACTGGGCTTGTTTTCAGGATGTTTGTGATGGTCTGGTCTCATTGCAGGATTAAACTGTTCTCGCATCACTGGTGATGGAGAGAGTTTTTCCTCTTTTATCACACCTTGGCTTCCAGGAGCCCTCTGCTGCATGGTAAGCAAATGGGAGTCAAGAGTCAGACAATGATCTGGCCTTGCACTCAACCGTCCTTTCCAAATATTCTGCCCAGTCTGTGCAGATTTCTCACCTTTTTGGGCTGCATGTTGTGAGGTGGAGACAGGTGAGACACAGGTGGATACTGGGGAAGTTGTGGAGAATGCATCATAAGAGGGGAAGGATTTTCCCTCATGTGACCTGTGAAGAAACGAGTAGGGAATAAAATGTATGCCTTCACAAATCATTTGAATAGCAGTGCTTGCTTTAACAATTAAACAACAGATTTTTCATCTTCTAAGGCTTACCCGTGTTGTACGGGTCAGCTTTGGTTGGGCGAGGGGAGGGCTGCTCTTGTTGCTGCTGGATGATCTGCTGTGCTTTGTTGGAAGGCATGGGGACTTTGTGTTGTGACCCCTGGGATTGACCAGCGAGTACAGGACCCTGCTGGTAGTTCAGCTGCGGCTGGTGCGATTGCTGTTGTTGCTGTTGAGTGTGTTGCATGTGACGTGCTTGGTGTAGAGGTATCTGTGGCGCAGACTGAGCTTGGGACTGAAGAGAGAGCTGGGGAGGAGGCAGCGAGGTCTGTGTAGAGAGCTGGGATTGTACTTGGGCAGACTGTAGGAGAGAAGTTTGTCCTTGTTGTTGTGACTGTTGCAGCTGCTGCCGAACTTGCGCCTGGAGCAACTGCATGGATTGCTGGGGCTGACGAGCTTGTTGGAACTGTTGTAGGTATAACTGCACTTGATTTATAGGCGTTGTAGACCCTGGCTCTTCATCATCCTCCAACAGCATCTGGGGAGGCTGGGAAGACAGCAAGCCTTGAGGTGTGAGTGTTGGGGGTGACATGGGCCGCTGGTGCATGGGTTGAGAAGAATGGAGGATCTGAGAGGAGAGCTGGTGCTGTGGTGGGGGAGCTGACTGGGGTTGGAGCTGCTGCTGTTGCTGCTGCAAAGTTGGCTGCTGCTGCTGCTGAGGTGGTGCTTGTTGCGGCTGTGGGGGTTTGGGGTGAAGTGGCGCTGCCTTATGACTGGGCCGAGAAGGCTGCTGAGGCAAGGAGCTGTGCAGGGCTGAGGTTGCAAAGTTGTAGGAAAAAAAAACAACAAAACAACAAAAACAGTTAAGGAGGTATTGTAAACTCTAATGAAAACTACAAAATGTTGTTTTTACAAAATGTAGCAAAGTGTAAAGTTATGCCAGCACACATGGACTTGGATTTATTTCTGAATGTGCAAGGACACTACAAAGCTATAAGCACAGAGGTGACTGCAGCCAAATCCTTGCACCTTACCTGGAGATGTAAGGACGGGATGCTGGTTGAGGAATGGGTGTGTCTCGGGAGACACTGGTCCAGCAGAATGAGTATTTAGATGTGGAGGTGCAGGTGATGCAGAGTTGCCTGTGTGGTGGGACATATGCATGAGGGGCTGTCCAAAAGGAGGCAGGGACTCAAAGCTAGTCTCTAGTAACTGGGAGGATTCCAGAGCAGCAACAGGGGGAGCAGCCATGAAGCCTGCAGAGGATGGTTGATGCTGCTGTTGCTTTATCTGACTGCTGGACTGAGGGCCAACAGCTTGGGATTGAATCCCAGCCTGAGTATGGCCCATCTGAACATGAGGATGTGTCTTCTTACCCTCCTTTACAGACTGACTCTTCTTTTTCTGCAGTTTTATCATTCCTGAAAAGAAAAAAAAAAGAAAGAAAAAAAAGATTTGGTACATTTTTGTGTTTTGAATTATTATTTGAATAGTCAGTCTTGCAGTAACTAATCTGTACCTTCAGCTTCACTGTCTGAACTAGAGTCACTGCTTTCCGATGAAGATCCGGCCTTTTTAGAAGTAGCCATGGACTCTACACTCTTCTCAACTAGAAAAATAACAATATGCTAATAAATAACATTTTACCAACTCACTGTAATCACACAATTATATTGTTATTAACTAGCACACACCTCCCCTTGCTGATTTCAATCAGTGCCCTACCTGGAACCTTTTTCTTCTTACGCAGGCATGAAGACACATATCTCTCCAGCTCACGCAGAGTGGAGGGCTTTAGTGTCTCAAAGTCAATTTCAATCTCATCAGGGTTTGAATTTTTGAGCGAGGGTTCCCTGGACTGGATAATATGAACTACACGACCGAGCTTATCACCAGGAAGCTTGTTGATGTCCAGGCTTAGCTGCCTCTTCTCTTCATACGTCATAGGCTTGCACTTTTCTCCTGTAATTGATAACCCAGTGGCTCCAAGATCATCCTCCAGGCTGGGAAGTGGCTGCAGGTTGGAGGGATGAATACTTTTCATTCCTTCCTTTTTACTATAGAAACACAAAAAGACAAAACACAAAAATCTTAAGTTACAATAAACAGCCTCTAAATTCAAACCATTTCACAATTAAAAACAGAAATGTAAATGATAGGGGGAAATAAACAACATTTCGACAAGTAATCCCTCTCAATCGTGTCTGACAATTCTCCTAAAAGTCTCTGCTGCACATCTCCACATCGGCTGCCATTTTTCCGTTTCTTTGCATGTTGGTGTCGCTGGGAAGGTTTTGGCCTACAGCATTTGCACAGATGGTGTATGGACACCAGTCAATGACAGAATTTGTCTGAAAATATAGATCAGTTTAAATCGCCATCTTGTCTTGTCTTTTGTTTAGACATCCGTGCTATGTGTGAACTCAAAAGCACACACATTCGAGCGCCAATGGCAGAACTGCCGATTTTTACATAAAACCATAAAGAATCTTTCAAGAAGGTGTGTGTTGGTGAACACACAAAACCATGTCAATAGAACTTAACATTAAACCTTTTAGTAGACATTCTTTTTAAGACCTTTATTAGAGCAATACCAATGTATGACATGATCTTATATGGTTGAACTAGAAAAGAATTTTCTATACAAGGCATCACAGAAAGCATGACAAGAAATGGGAAATAGGAGATAAACCAGCTGGGTAGTACAATAATTCATCATGCAGTCCTGTGATGTGTGATAAATTACCAAAAATGTGCTTAACTACCTGCAAAAAGTTCAATACCCACCTGGGTTTCTTCTTGGTAACAATCTCTTTGCTGTTATTGTTAATAGTCTTGGTTTTCTTGGACAGCTGTGAAACAGGTGTAGCATCCTGGATCTCGTCTACAAGGCCAGACACACCGCCTTTCTTCTTATGTTTGTCTTTCTTCTTCTCTTTCTTCTCTTTCTCTTTCCTCTTTGGTTTGCTGGCTTGTGGTTGTGACAGGGCAGCCAGCTGCTCGTGGACAGCCTTCAGCTGTTTAGAGAAATCACACCAGCCCTTAAAGTTTATCATAAATTACACATCAAGTTAGCCATTACGTAGATTTTTTCCCTTTGTTTACCAACCTGTTCCTGGAGCTCTGCCAACCTCTGGGCTCTCTCCTCTTCAGAGTCATCTGTGGAAGATTCAGACTCAGAGGAAGAGTCGCTGGAGCTGTCTGAAGATGAAGGGACATGGGCCAAAGGGGGCTGAGGCTTTACAGGGGCAGGATGGTGGAGTGTGGGAGCTGGGACAGAAACCACAGGCTTGCTGTCGGGTTCATCTGGCATCTTGGCAAAACGCATCTCAAAGACATCCTATAAAACATATGGAATAAGTAAGTTAACGCAATATTAAAGTATCTCTGTAAGAACAAAGTAAATATATTACAGTAACAAATATCAACACAGAAATGTTAAGAATGTGACCGACTAAGGCTGCAAAAAAAACTATGTAAAGCAATGTAAAACTCAGGTTTAACATGACAAACGTATCTCTTAAAATAGATGCTTTAATATGAATAAAGCTCCACTGAGATGAACACTTTTTATTAACCACATGAAGACCAAATGGCATGTATGTACCTGTAATTTCCTCGCCATGGCTACCACTTCATGGTCGGGTGGATTATATTTGTAGCAGTTAGAAAACATTAACCGTACATCAGCAGCAAATTCCTGGGGATCTCGGTATTGCCTGTTCTCCAACTTAACCTAACAAGCAAATCACAGATATCAATCATTTTTCATGTCACAAATGTACTGCTAGAAATACCTCCATTACTACAAACAAGCATTCTTCAACACACCTTGATGGTGCTGAGATCCATTGGATGTTTGATGATATCATGGTAATCGTGCAGTCCCAGTGCAGCCACATCAACAGGTTTGTAGAATGGCCAGGCATAAGCAGCGTGTTTTTTGGAGAGCATCTCTCTAACTAGCCCAGCACAGTAACCCATCTGATCCTGTGGTTTGGGGCTGAGACCCCCACTTGGGCCACTGAGTCCTGTCCCCATCCCTATATGATGTTGAGAGTCTGGAGCTTCCTTCTTTATCAGCTTTGTGGGACGATTACTCTCTCGTCTGGGCAGTGTCTTCCCAGACTTAGATTCTGCTGGTGAAGACTCGCTTAGCTGGTCATTTGCTGTGGGCGTTGTAGTGTCTGCTTTCCTTTTTTGGCTCTTTCTTTGCTGGGTAGCCGTTATGGTAAAGATAGCAGCAAAATGGGGAGAAAGCAAAGGAAATCAGAAGGAGTTACTCAAATTCAATAACACACACCTCTAATACTGCCAAGCAATGTTTGAGTTGTGCCAAATCTATTCCCTTGTGTTAATCACACTCACTTTGGTCATAGTTATAGGGGTCTGCAGAATGGGGGCAGTGCTCTGGATGGATGATGGGGGAAGAGAGGTTTGAATAGGGAGAGGAACAGAAGTCATGATCGGAACTTGAGGAGCGCAGTCTGATTGACCCAGGGAGTATGGAGCTCCGAGCTGTGGTGCAAGGTTGGGTAACGTTGAGGGCACGTGGGACGGCAGGGCCTGTATTAAAGGCTGGGGAGGTAGTGAAGGCAGGCCCTGCACTGGTCTTTGAGACGGTGGGGTTGTCGCAAGGTTTGACAGGCCCCGTGTTTGAGGAGTTGGGGATGAAGAATCAATGATGGCCCCTGGTTTCAAGTTTAGACCTTGAAAACAGAACAAGACACTGATTAATATCCCGACTCACATAAGCTAGCTTTCAGAAATATTTTGACATCAAGGACAAGTAACCAAGTCGCATACCTCCTTCTCTGCGGCCGCGACCCCGTCCTTTTCCTGTCATGACAACAATCTCAATTTCTTCCTGAGGCATTTCAGAAACCTTTTGGAGAAAGATCTTCTCTAAGGCCTCAGCCATTAAGACTATGTCATCTCCAGGCTGCAGAGGGAGACAAATGCTGTTAGCAAACATACAGGCATTTCTTTGGTAAGTTATGGCAACAACAGATTCTGTGTACAACCATATCACCTTGTTATAAATGTAGCAGTTGGTAAACATTGTGTTAAAATCTTGGATACATTCTTGGGCATTCCAGTAGTAACTGTTCTCGAGCCTTTTCTTGATTGTTCCCATATCCATAGGAATTTTGATTATTGTGTAGTAGTCCTGAAACAAGTACAAACATATCAACATGAAAGTGAGTTATGAGTTTTCAGTCTGTCATTGTCTATAAATATGCTAGAGCTGATTTGACAAGATAACATTTAGCTTTAAACATTTTTAGGTCAATGTGCACACAAATAAAAATCCACTACACGTGTACCATATTGCTTCAATATGGTGAAGAATAAATGCTACTATATCACTTTTTACAAGTGGAAAGTGAGCTTTCTTAAATTTATGCAGCCTTGAATATCAAGCAAATACTCAGCAAATATAGATGAAAAGCGTAGCATGATTAGTTTACATACATCAATATATTGCAACAGATTAATGCATAAAAACATAAAATTATACATTATAAACATGTAGGTGCTGAGAACCTTGTGGGGGCCCACATTAGCGGTCTATTGTGATGATCAAAGTTTTAGTGTATGCGAAATAACACTCAGAAGAGAATAGCTAGTACTCACTGGCAAGTTAAGTTTCATTGCATCCACTGGTGCATGAAATGGCCAGGCAAACTGGTGCTTCCAAAGGGTTTTCACAACCACCTTGAGAAGGAACTGCAGCTGATTGGTCTGGCGCTTCGGCCTGTTGGGGTTTATGCACTCAGGGGTCGAGGGATTGCCCGATGACTGGGCCTGCCCCTGGCTGCTGCTGCCCGACATCTGCGCTGTATCCAGGCCGTCCCCCATTCTGACAAGGCGGGGTGTGGGCTCAGGCCCCGAAGCGGGAGCTGGAGCTGGGGTAGTGGTGTTGGCAGGACACCAGTTCAGTCTTGGCCCCGGCACAGACTCCACTGACAGAGCACTGCTGATCCCATTGCACTCCTCACTGGACTCTCTAGAGATTGGGGAAAAACAACAACAAACAGTTTACTGCCTTTAACATGACCACAAACATAGGCACAAATAAATCTTTAACTAAATCACATGATAACATGGTTATTAAATCCTCCAGTGCACCTATCAAATATCAGCTTTTCTTTCGACTGTGTTCAGCTAAATCCTTTTCTCACAACAGCACAAGTTGTTCTAAATAATAAACCCTGGAAACAAGTCATTCCAACTATCAGATTTATTTTATAAGTTTGCTTTTATTAAACTATTATCAGGGCTCGCAAATACCATGTGCATGTGCAAGTAAAATTGGAGAGATGCACCTAATTTCTGACCGTGGGTGTACCTGAGCAAGAATGGGAAAAAGCCGGTAATATGTAGTGTTGCTAATTTAGTGACTGACACTATATTTAGCAATTATTTAGACCAGGGTTGCCCAACTCCAGTCCTCAAGATCTGCTATCCTGCAACATTTAGATGCAGGATAGTAGATCTCAAGGACCGGACTTGGGCACCCCCGAATTAGACCCTTCTAGCAACTTTTTTATTTTGTTTGTGTTTGTTATTTAAGAGACTTGCGACAAATATAGCCACTATGTCCTTCCAGCTGCAGTCAGAGTAGGAGATGTTTACCTCTGCATCACACTCAGACCGATAATGAAAAGCACGTACAAATCTGCCGCTGGCTGATCGGCCTTGGCTTACAGTCAGATATTAATGTCTATTAATGTAAACTGTAGACAAAAAACATTACAAAAGTTATGTTTTAACAAGTTAAAAATGCTTAACTGTAATATGTTGTAGACACTTAGACGCATATTGCTTAAACACTAATTAATTAATGCCAACGGTTATTTTGTGACGTAAACAACAATGTGATTAATCCAGATTAAAAAATGTATCTTTCCCCAGAACTCATAAACCATACCAGACTGAAGAAACTAAATAAAAAAAAACACATATGTGTTTTCATTGTTGTGTACCAGAACCGGTGCACCGGTGAACATCCAGGGAATAAACATTGAGAAGGTGGCATCTT
Source organism: Rhadinocentrus ornatus (assembly GCA_037177495.1). Taxonomy (NCBI): domain Eukaryota; kingdom Metazoa; phylum Chordata; class Actinopteri; order Atheriniformes; family Melanotaeniidae; genus Rhadinocentrus; species Rhadinocentrus ornatus. The sequence goes on from JBAMHW010000023.1 coordinate 17,864,983, forward strand.
TCAAGTGCCTGGGTGTTCACCTGAACAACAAACTGCACAGACAACACTAACGCCCTGTACAAGAAAGGACAGAGTCTGTATCTCCTAAGGAGCAGAAAACTGGTTAAGAAAGCCAGCTTTGTCCTGGGATGCCCCCTCGATCCGGTGGAGGGGGTGACGGAGAGAATGATGGCTAAGCTTTCGTCTCTGAAGGAGAAAACATCCCACCCCATGCAGGACTTTTTAACAACACTGAGCAGCTCATTTAGTGACAGACTGCTTCAACCGCGGTGTGTGTAGGAGAGACACTGCAGGTCCTTCCTTCCTGCTGCTGTCAGACTGTACAATCTGCACTGCTCCCAGTAGCCACACAGCCACAACAGAAAACTGGTAATGTACACAGACGTGCAATATCAATACTTGTGCAATAATGTGAACTCATTCTGTATTTTTGCTTTTTTTACAGACTTCTAAAAAAACTTTTTTTATACAGTCTTCTTTATTTTTTATTAGATAATTTTTGTTCTGTACAATTTTTTTGTTCTTATCTCTAATGCTGTCTTTTACACTGGTCTTGCTCCACCACCTTTGCTGCTGTAACACAGAAGGTTCCCCATTGTGGGACAAATAAAGGATTATCTTATCTTAATTATTTTTGGTGCATGTTCCGTAGTGCACCTTTACTTAAAAATGTATTTTAAGCCGTCATTATAGACTTGACCTTAGTTCCAGGCATCTTGTTTGTCTTTTGTAAGTACAAAGAGAGAAGTTACTCAAAATCTGAGACTGAAGCCACAATACAAACATTGACAGTGTTATGGCAGCAAAGTTGCTGCTTTTTATGGTGAGCGTCTATTTAGTATTTTCTTGAGATACCGGTTCAAAATAAAAAAAATGGCCGAATTTACAAACTTCAGTTTGTTTTCAGTTTGCATGACCTATAAAATACAACATCAAAATTCTATTATTTTAGATTTCGATAATTTCTTACATATTGCATCTGTTACATAACTGGGGGGGGGCACACCCAGTGCACATGACTGCATCAGGTTTAAGCAGCCTCTGTGTCCAACTCTTTCTCTGGGTCTTGGGGTGTTTAAGGATGTGAGTGGGTAGATTAGTGTCATCGGTTGAAAAACTGTGTTTCACTTTGTTCTCAGTCTCTCCTGATAGCCTCTCCCACACAGTCAGGTATCGTCAATTCAAATAAATATAAAAGCTTTTGAGAGAACAAGACTAAACAATCCTAAAATATTTGCCAAAAAATAAATTATCAATTATCTGTAAATATGCACTGAAAAGGATTAATACTTCGACAACAAGAATATAATAAACACACACCGCTGTATGCATGTGTGAGTAATCTCACTCTTGATGAAAAAAACAAAACAAGCTATTTGTACACCACAAGATCACTGGCATGTCCTTCACAAGGTCCTCGGCTACTGAGAATGTGACAATTGGCAAATATGTTAATGAACATGAAAGGAAACAGATCCAGTGGTGAGCTTGAGGGTATACCAATGTATATGTAGATCCAGATTCCAAAGTTCACATCTTTTTACCAGTTGTAAATGTTGTGATGCAAGTTTGAACCTAAAGACAAAGTTAACCAAAATTAACCAAATATGTCAGCTAGTGCTTTTAATTTATTATAGATAGAAGTTGTGTTTTATAGGCCTGTCACGATAACAAATTTTGCTGTGCAATACATTTTCTCAGAAATTAGCTCGATAAGCGATAATATTGCGCAAAGCGATTATGTTGTCATTTTGAGACCATTTTCAACTAATATAATGACAATGCCATAAAAATAAAAGTAAACCCTTTAAAGATAAATAAGCTTTCATTTCTAAAGAACATTTTACACTGGAAATGGAAGAAATTTTAAATAACAAAACAAAAACAATAAATAGAACGGATTCTCAGTCTCATTAACAATTAATGAAAATGAAACACAACCAAAAACAATAAGTATGATGGCTAATAAAGTCTTTGTTCTGTAAACAAAATTGCCCTTCAAAAGAATATACAAAAAAATATTAAACATGGGGCTCAGACAGGAAAAAATGGCAAAACTGCCAGTTAGTGCCTTTGTATTAATAAAAAAACTAGAACAAAATATACTGCACATGGTTTGTGAAGCTGAAATATCTCCCTTCATCACTGCGTGTAAGACCGATCTATGAGCAGTGAGCAAACCGCGCTGCTGCGTCGCAACGCTTTTCCCCATATGCCGGGAGACCAACCCAAAAGTAATGCGGCCCACTGGGAATCCTCCCGAACCTCTCGATTAGCCGACATTGCTCTTGATGTGTATTTTGTCATATACGGTAGAATATAGGCTGACTATATTTGTGTAATGTGTCTGCGCATTACGGGGGTTATTACGGTAGACCAGGAAGTGCACTGACATTGCAGGCTACATGTGTGTGTTCTGTCTACATGTGGTAAGCAGCTATACAATAAATAAGAAAGTGCTCGCAGCCAATTTAATAATTTATATATATATTTATATGTTTATATAATAACATTGTACAGAACCTCTGTACTTGTACAGTTGAAGTTGCTAGTGTCTGAAAATCCAGTCATGCAACATGAAGTAGAGCTGCACAAAATATCGTTTTAACAACGTGCACAATAGTAACATTGCAGGTCCTGCAATGTAGGTGGCAAATTAAATCTGATACACTGCATGCATCCAACAATCACAATTGTTCTAAATCAGTTTGCGAAAGCAGACCGCGCACCGTCACATGAAGTGAGTCAGTTGCTGGTAATATTGTAAAATGAGCAATGAACAAGAGAAAAATCACCAAAAACAAAGACGTGGTGCCAAAAAGAAAATCAGTTATCTGGAATTATTTTAGCTCTAAGAACGACAATATTACCAAACGTGTGTTCTATGTTGACAGTGCCTTGCTCCTATTGTCGCAATGAGCGGTAACACAACTAATTTGTTTGACCATTTACGTCGGGACCACACAGCTCAGTACAATGAATGTAAAGCCAGAACTGAGTGTCGTGCAAAGCAAAAACAAAACATTTCGGAAGTGCTACACTATACAAGAAAGGCTCCAAATGGCAGAAAGACATAACAGGTGCTCTCACTTTTCACCTGTCTAAAGACATGTTAACCGTTATATTGTTTCCAAATATGGTTTTAAAAAAAATGATCTGCTTGCTTCACAAACAATATGTTATACAGTCACACAACTTTTTTTTCCTCAAGTTGCCATTCCGGGAGCTGTACGACAAATGCAATGCAGAAATTCAAACAAAGCTGTCAGGTGTGAAGTATTATGCAGCAACAACGGACTCTTAAATACAAAAAGAAACGTATTTGTAACAATCACAAAAAGAGGCAAGATCAGTGCAGGTTAACTGTCAACAAGATGGCAGGAGTGCAGCTTAACTTAAAGTGCTATTCAAGTTATCTATTGAAAATTCCTGTATTTTACCATGTCGCAATATTTATCGCAGGGTTAGAAAAGAATTTCAATGTCAGTTTTTTTCAATATCATAAAGCCCTAATGTGAAGACTTCAGTTAAGATTATTTTCTGTTCTTCAGCTTCAAAAAGACTCTACAAAGTGTAGCAAAAGAAGTCTTTATACATTAAATTAAATGGCTGCCTTTAATTTAGCACTTAATTAAATATAAATCAAATATCATGTGTTGCAGAAGTACTGGCAGTCCTGCCTATAGAAAACCTACAGCACTTTTAGAACCTCTAACGTGATTAAAGGCAACAAAACTACCTGCCTTCTGATTAAACAGGTTGAAACACCACTGAGTTTTCACAGTCCAATCAATTTAAACAGTAAAAGTTGGCTCAAAATTCACTCATAACTTCAGAACTGCATCCAGTGTGGGAATTTTGTTAACTGAATGTTAGTTGTCTTAATTGTATCTGTGTCATGAAAGTGTCTTAGTGTAAGCTGATTATGTTTTTCTTACTACAAAACCTTTCTACACATGCACAAACCTGAATTTCTCCAACAGATTTAATTCATAGGGTGACAAAACATGGGGAGAAGTGTTAGAAGGAGAGCTCTGCGGATTAAGGCCATCTGGAGAGAGAATTAACAGTCAACTTTGGACCCTGGCCCATCATTACTTTACCATCTGTGCTAATCATTTAATTACAGGTTAGTCAATTAAGAAAAAGTAATCAGTTCTAGTATTAAAAGTAACAGAAGAGAATGGTTATGCTTCCCTGACACGACAGCACATAAAACAATCAAATAAATAAATAATTTTTTGTCATATAAGATTTAAGATAGTTGATGGCAAGCTTCTCTGCACTGACTGTAGCAAGCTGGCTTTGGTACCGGTTTAGTCAAACATAGTTCTAATATAAAACAATAACTATTCAGTTACACCATCACCAACTTATCTAGTTCCATTATACCAGCAAAGACCTCAAATTTTGTTTTTACTGCCAATCAATTTCAAGTGTATGTTTCTACTCAAAAACACCCGGGACATTGCACAAAGGCCTGGATGTGTTGTTCTCATGTGTAGGGCAACACACACAAAACTATTTAATTATTGACTTTGTGGTGGAACTATGCAATATACATTATCATATTGAATTGTTACATACAGACAACAAAATTACTGTATAAAAATTGGAGTTCCTTTCCAACAAACTTACAATGTTTAGTCATACTTAAATAAGTTAAATAGCCAAAATAAAAACTATCTAGATTTTTTCATACGAATTAAAAAAAACATTACTGTTTTGTAATAACAAGCTGGTCTGTGACCCATTAGTAATTTTTGCATTTTAATACCCTGAATTTCTTTCGTAGTCATTTAAAATACTACAACTACCATCCAACATTATACAACCATTTTGCTGTCGGAACCTGCTGAGCCTGTTTCTTCTGGTTCCTTTTATATTTTGTAAGTAAGCTTATGACCTATTCAGACTTGATGCAACACGTGCATTTTGTTCATTGTTAGCTGGGCGATATGGCCTAAAAATAAAATGTCAGATTTTTTCTAACCAAATCCGATTTCTGATTTTAATCGATTTTTTTTTCTTTTCTTCTCAAAAAACATGTCATAATATGCAACACAACTGCATCCATGATCTCTTCCCATCTGGATCCCTTTCATACAGGTTCCACTGCGATAATAATTCCCCTGATGTTGGTCGTCTCTTAACAAGTTTGTGGGCTGAAGTTGACTTCTGCATCTCGTAGAGAGCAGCATTTCTCACTGCAGTTATACGTACAGCTAAATCCCAGGCGTGAGTGACGGTTCACTTCACTGTAAATCTGTCAGGCAAACACTGTTCTGGTGTGAAGGGAAGACTGGGTTCGAACCCTGGTCTCCCACATGGGAGACTGATGCTCTACCAATTGAGCTAACGTATTTAGTGACCCAAGGAAACAATGTGAAAGGGATGATTGAATGATTTTCAGAGCAGACACTAACAACCTCTGCAACTTTGTCAACATAGGAGTGGAGAGAAGAAAGCACCCTTTACATTCTAATAGAAATTGATATGTTGACCAAAGCGCTAAAGCCACTGAATACTGTCACACTGTCGTCTCTATAGACAAGTCCACAATAGTGCTTGTTGCACCTCGATATCCACAGTGTCCATCATTATTCTAAAGTGCTGTGAAAAACTTGAACTCATAGTACATTTATTATGAGTTGAACGCTTTAGTTGTAATATGCAGAAGCATGATTTTTTTCTTTTACACAAAAGAAAATTAGTGTTGTCAAGGCTCCTTTTTGCTCAATGCAAAAGCCGGATACAAAGACGGACGGGCGGTTTTGTCCAACTCCTGCGTTGGTTACGTGCATAATTTGGTCCGTTTTCACTATCCACTCTTTGACGCAGAAGACGGAGCAATGCCACTGGAAGTCGTGGGGGAGGTGCTGAACAGAATAGCTGACATACGAATAGCGAAAGACAGAACAGAAAAGGATCAGGAAAAGGGGAAAAAAATGGTGTTTGAAACTGACGTCAGCTCGCAAGAGTTAAAGGTACAGTGTGTAGCTTATTTGTCTTTTCAAGAATTGCTTTCATAAATACGTGTTTAACCAAAGTCTAATCACAATTGCATCTAAATGAAATCGTTCTCGTAGCTTAGAATTAGATGTTTATAAATATATTAGGTGGTGGCGCACCCAGCGGGAGGCTGCCATGTTGCATCGCCATCTTTGAATACAGTAGCCGAAAGAGGACAAACTTGTTAGCCTTGTGCGATTTTACCTGCGAGTCCCCGCTGTTTCGGGGAGAGGGCGCGGGGGTGGTGTAAACCAGCCAAGATGACCGTGGATCTTTCAGCTTGCCAGCTTAAATTGAAATGGAGGACCATCTATACTCTTTGCCCCAAGAGACGGAGGAAAAAATAGCCAAGAAAAGAAAACGAAATAACCAGGAGAAAAATAGAGTGTACATCGGTGTACAGATGAAGGCAGCTGATGAGGAGAGGGACTTCAAAGCTAATACGGAGGTTGCAGCTTTCTGCTGGATAGGTGAGTTAATGCAATCTAACAGTGAAGTTTATTTTGGTGTCATGTTAGAAACAGGGCAGGGTGGTCCAGC
>JBAMHW010000023.1:17871634-17891070 GCA_037177495.1 Rhadinocentrus ornatus
TAAAACGGCAGAAACGGCTAATTTGTTAGTTAGCCTACAGTAGAAAAGCTACGTTGCAACAGTTTTCAGTTGTTACTTTTTACAGAAGTCATACTAGTAGGCGACCATGCGCTTCTTTCAGACGTATTTTTCGAGATCTTTCCTTCATGTTTCATATTTTATTTCAGTTGATTTGTCAATGGGGGTGGGGATAGTTGTCCTCCTTCTAGTCAGACAAAATAGACCAAAGTAAAACCAGTTTTTTGGCGTAATTTAATCACCAGAACCGCAGCATTCCAACACAAAAATATCTCTCAGATAATAATTATTTCCTATCAATACGTCGCCCACCTCCCAGTATAAATCAGCTGAAATACATGTTATTAAACACAGAGTAACGTTACAGCACGGGATCTTCATCTTGCAGTGCCGACAGGTCCACTGCCCCTGTTTTCACTCCCTCTTTCTCTTCCTCTATCAGATGATTTCTGAGTCTTCAAGTCACAAAAGCGATTTCACACGATAACATTAGCTGTTAGCAGTAGCTTGGTACCAAATACATGGAGGTCGTGCTTGTAACTTATCAGCATAAAAAAAATTATAATTATGTATCGTTCTGTTCCTCATCATCTGACGGGACACTCAAACTTCGCATTTATGAATCTCCGCGGTTTCCGTAGTTGTAATAACGCTTTTAAAACGGTGAGGCTTCGGTAGAGCACTACTCGGTTGCTTGTAATATATTAGCGCACCACTAGGTGGCAGTAATTCTTACACACTGGGGCTTTAACTCTGAACTTACTGAATTTACTTAACCATGGCAATGCAAAAGACGCATGGACCTATGAGGATGGCAACGTATGACATTATTTAAAACGGACGTCCCATGTTACGTACATAGGGGAGCATAAATGGACATCAACTGAAATATTCTCAACCAAACTCCTTTTGATCATAAATTCAAACTGAATCCCATGAGGGAGACCAGGGTTCGATTCCCCAAGGGGACGAACATTAGCACCTTTCAGTTGGGTTCTTAGGCAACACCCTTAATGCTACTGCCTAACCATTGTAAGTCGCTTTGGATAAAAGCGTCTGCTAAATGACTGTAATGTAATGTAAGATCAGAATAGCCTAGATTGAGGAAAATCAATGATGATACTGAATCCAGATATGCATGTTTCTAACTTAAAGACTAAAAGCTACATTTTCATCTTAAATATGACTTTAAGTTATAGTCAACCAATCTTTTGGATATATTATTATAAAGCAGACTGTGTCCTAGTGTAAACAGCAATGTTGGCATGTGAGACTAATCAAGACTGTAGAAGCCCCCAACAAAGGTCAGTCAAGAGGTTCCCTTCCTGCTACTACATGGCCTACATCACTCTCAGCTCTGGAATAACTGTTGACCTTTGACCTGGACACACATCGCTGAAGACTGCTGTGGAATGTTTTCTGAGGAAGTAGTTTTTACTTTGCATGTGGCCTCACTATGACTGAAGACTCGAAATGTGGATGGAAATATCATAGCAAGATGTCTATGTCCCACATAAAAGCAAGGTATTTAATATTCAAATAAAAGCGTGGGGCCCACAAAACTGTTCAAAAGCAGATTCCAGTTGAGGCCATAGTTAGGTGTTAAAATGATTGCCCATGTTTGCTTGAAAGCAAATAAATAATTTAAGAGGTTTCAGTGGCAAAGCCAAGAACACCACTCTCCTCTTCTTCACTGGCCTTTTTAATTCTTAAAACCTCCTTCAGTCCTTCTCCAGGGAGCAGCTCCGCTCAGATGCTACAGTGTCAGTTAATGTACAGCAAGGTATTCACACCTCACCGTGTATGTTATTTTTTTCCCTACTCTATATTGGACATTTTCTATTAATGATTTTGAAGTAAACTGTACCTGCAGCCTTGTACTGACTGTAAACACAGTCATTTAGGAAATGGCCTGCTTGCGACACATTTCTATTCAATGAACTTTACTAATTACTTCAGTGTTATTACAATTGGATACTCAAATGTGCTGGTGACTAACGACTGACTTGAAAGCTTAAAATTGATATATATCCACCATAGGATTTGCAGGTGCAACTTCTTTATCCTAAGCTGTTGTTAAACAGAAACTCTGCAAGTGTCCAAAGAGGGAAGTCTAAACATTATTTCTTTTTTCTCTTTTGTCTACAATCATAGAGAAGCCAAGACTCGAGGACTTTCTTTTAGTACATGTTAAATACTGTTGTATTTATAGTAAGGTCACATGCAAATGCACATATGCATAATAATGATAAATGAGTGGAAAGCCCAAACAAAGAAAAAAATTATTTTAACAACACTCACATATGTTCACTCACACGCATGCAGTAAATATTCTGGGATATTTGCTACTACAGTCACACATTGTTTCACCTGCTGATATTCCAGAAATTTTACTATTGAACCATTCATACATTTGCATTTGCACATGCCACAAATCTCTAGAATATTTAGTCTATGTATAAAACTGCAATCCCCCTTCCCTTTCTTTTTTTGGAAAAAGCTGTTGTTTGCATTATAATGAAGTTACAAAATTCCATGTGTGGGTTATGAGGAAGTTTTAAATGATGAAGCAGTTTATTTTCCATTCACAACAGTAGTCATGTTGTGACATTGCTAAAAACACCTATTCAGTTGTCATTTAAACCTTCATCGAATTTACACTGAATTTCAGAAATTTCTTCATAGAGCACATTGCTTTTTCTTATTTTTCCCGAAATCTTGTGTCTTAGCATCAGCTAGTCTACGATAATAAACATAGTAAACAACAGTTGTTTATTTGAATGTCTAATTACAATACTGACTTATTTGTAAACACAGACACAAACAGGGATGTAGTTGCTAACAAATTTGTAAAAACACACTCTTAAATGCTCGTAATGAATAATCCTCCATACAGCAAATAAAGTAGCATTTACAAACAACTGCTGACCTTAAAAATTTTAAATCATGGGGAAATGCATAATATAATGACTTTGAGAGCTTGTACTGCTACCTCAAATTCCCACACTTACATTATACACACAAGACTATGTAAACATATCTTATCTCTCTTTTAAACAGACTTCAACCATACACTGGTGACACCAACCTCTAGAGCAGGGGTTTTTAAAGTTTGAGCCACAAAGATAAGATATGTTCGTGTTCACATAATAACTTTGCTGTTTATGCACTTAACTTCACAGATTAATTTCTTTGAATTAATTTTGGTTTCTTTTTTTCCTTTTAAACAACAATCTGGCAACCCCCTGAAATTATCCAGGGACCCCCAGTTTGAGAAAGGCAGCTCTAGAGCACTGCACTGTGACGTTAGTTGCCAGATCTATTAACCAAAACACTCAACAAGTTTTCAAAGATGTTCACTTTAGGCATTACCATACATATTACAATCATGTGTATAATCTAAGCAATGGTGTGGTTCATGTGTGTATTTCACCAGCACATGATCACATTAATCTGAGATTATTTAACCTTTTATCCAACCGCTTAGGTTCACTGCTTTACCTTCTAATTTTGCATAGCAACTCATCAGACATTACTTTACTAATTCCTAGATGAATGTGGCTGATATGCTTTTGATTTCACTGAAAGTCATGTAGTTTTCTTTTAGGAGGAGATAACTATTTAAATATTTTTACTGTGTTCCAGGTGAATTTACTCTGACACAGTAACACATATCTTGATTCTGACAGTTTTTAAAGTAACTGAATTGCCTCTTTTGAGAACAGGTTACATACATATAGTCCTTGACACTTAGGCCCCATCAAGAAGAGATTAATCTGTGAATGGTCATGGCCCATAAATTAAAAACAAGTTGTGATTTCAGTCATCAGCCAATCAGGTGTATCTCTATTTTAAGTAGCATAACAAAAAGAGCAAAGGAATAAAAAACAAGCATAAGGCATACTAAAGGTAATTAGAAAGAATGCCTACTTAATGTCATTGTTACACATGCTCTATTAACATTTGGGCTCAATCTGACATGATATGCATTCAATATTACAAAGCTGGTGAGGTTAAGTGCACAAAAAATATCCAGTTTACTGACTTGGTTATGTACATTTCACCTACACCATCTCTGTCTAACTCTTAGAAATTTGTTTTAGGACAACAGTGCAGAAACATGACTCAAGAAATATTCAGCATGTAGAAGAGTTAGATATTACTTTGCATTGTATTATGTATAATTGGTCTACAGCAATCTTATTTTTCCTAAAGCCATTTGAAAGATTCTTTGAAGGCAAACAAATGTAGGCGATGTCTCTATGGTAACATCAACACTCCTTCACCAATTGTACTTTTGAGGTTCTCATTCTTAAAGGGACAATAAGCGGAAATTTATCACTTCTAGATTGGAGGAATTAAAAAACGGCAATGTGAAGAACTAGATTAATTTAATTTCATCGGGAGAATAGCATAAAGTCCCAAACTGTCTCTCTGTGTTGATCTCCAGCCCTGTGTTTACCAGCCGGTCCGGCCGCGCATTCATGTGAATCGCTGCCTCCTCCCTTCTTTTGAGCCCTCGGTCCTCTCTCCCTATAAAAGGCTTCCGCCAGCGAGCAATGGCAGTACATATTTCAGAAGCAAAATGGCAGAGAGCGAAACGAAACACTGACCAGAAGACGACCAGGAACCGACATCACCTCAAGAAAAAAACAAAACAACGGCCGTTGGTGAAGAAGTTGTCGGACTGAGAAAAGGACATAACCTGGATTAACATTGGCCTTGTATTTTCAAAGAGGAAAGCACTGTGAGAGCTAAATTAGCTCCAATTGGACTGAAAGCTAGCTCTTCTCCTGGACAGTAAGTAACAACACAAATGTTATAAGTTCCTTTGACATGTTTCACAAAATGATGATATTGTATTGCTCAGTGTGCTTGCACTTTTGTTTGCGAACAAGGCTAGTGGGGGGAAGAGCTAGAGGGAGGTGTGGCTCATTACACACTTTGTTTTGGTCTACAGGCAGCGCATAACAGCCAACCTTAAAGTGAAACGATTTAGCTTTTTGCCACTTTAATTCTGAATGCTTAAGAAATCAATAGTAACCACCAATGACGTGCTATCTCATCTTAATAACTTCACAGAGGTGAAATGCTACTTGGTCTTTACAATCTTTCAATTGTTGGGTTTTTTTAATCATAAACTATACACGCTAATAAGATTTGTTACTGTAAATCCACTGTAACGCCACCGACTTAAAGAAAGTTCCTCTTCAAGTTCATTATAAACACTTAGAATATGCGTCACAGGAATGAGATCACAAGTTGACTGGAATAGACAAACCATGAGTCAGCCACTCAACAGGAAAAGACTAGAATCATATTGGTTCTTTGTAGCTAAAACTTCCAGGTGGTTAGGATAAGAGAGCCAAGTTTTCACAAGCATCATGACATTTCTACAGTCCAACTCTTCTTCTGAACCCCTGTATTAATGACTCTCACCAGGCAGGTTCATGTCTTCTGGATGAAACCTGGATAACAGTATTATTGTCAACATAACACTGAAGACTAACTTATAAACCAGACTGTAGTGCCAACTCAAGTTAAACAAAAGATTTTGGTAACCACATGATAGTCCCGAGAATCATAACTGCAGGCTGTCCCTCTCCCCCCCTCCCCCCTTTAGCTTATTGACCAATTATTTGTAACATTTTAAAAACACATGTGATGGTAAATACCAAACTGCCTATCTTATAAATCTGAAAACCACCCCTTAATGTTTACCTTTTTACAGAGACTGAATGTGCTATTTTTTCCAGAAGGGCATCCAGTTTTTGAAAATCCAGCAAATCATTTGATTTTGAATGCATCTTGTAATCCATTTATGAACTCCAAACAGAAAAAAAAAGAAAAACTCAAAATGGTCTGGAAAAAATTTACAGAAGAGAGTTCTTCCTTTTATCCTCTTCAAAAGAGAAGAGAGATTTATTCCTTTAGCTCCAGTATGTATACTATAATCCCACAGAACACAGGGAGCAATCCTTGATGTAGTCCAAGCAGAGTTTGAGGGCGTGTGTTCCAAGAAAAAGGCCCAAGCCTGAAAACTGTGTTTCCCGGCAGGGAGGGGAGGCTGTTGGAAACCTACAGCCGGCAGGCTGTGTTAGCTGTGTGAACCGGTCCTCTCTCTACCCCATCCCCCTCTCAGCACTACAACAGCCCAGTTGCCACAGGCTCTTCGCTCCATTGTGTGTCCTCTCCAGGGCCTCCCCAAATTAAGTGGGCACAAGCAGCAAGCAAGAGGTGTACAAAAAGGAGAGGGAAAGGTGAGCGAGAGGAGAGGGCTCCGATAAGATCCTGAATGAGGACTTTATTCCTCTGGCTCGCTCTCTCACCCTCTCTCTATCACAGACAGACCAGCATGCAGTTACTCAACAGTAAAAAATGGCTCTGCCGCTTCCTCATTCAGCAAGCCTCTGCCCACACACCCCTCCCTCTTTCTCTCCTACGCTCTTGCTCATTCCACCCCTCCCTTCTTTCTCCATCAATAGCTTGAGATTCTTGCTCTTGCTCTCTCTGTATTACACCTTTAAAACCCACCCCCTTCCTGTCTTTTTCTCCGTCCATTTCGTTATGCCCCACCCCCACCCACTCTGTTCCCAAGAGTGATCTTGCATGTCTTCCCCCCACCAATTTAAGGACAGCCTTATCTGTACTCCACCCTCCTCTCAACTCACATTAATGTTATGGTCACTCCAACACAAGAGGTTTATCTATATCAACCGAACAAAACAATCTATGTTAATAATATTTTATTCAAACCCATTACTACTAATGAAGGGTGAACTGTAATTAAGCCAATTTACATTTATTAAATTATTTTACAAATTAGATTTTTATCAAACCAACTCATTTTAAACTTTGTGAAACTCTTACATAAAACAAAGTCAAATGAGCTCAAAAAGTACAACCACTGACAAATATGAAGCAATATTAAAATTAATTTTAAGAAAGTAATACAGATAGGCTTCAACATTTCTTTGGTTCTTTTTTGCCTATTCTCCAATTCTATAACAGTTTTTAGAATATTTACTTCATACCTTTTGTATGATCTTGTTAATATAAAATAAGAGCTCTGATTTAGAGCTGTTAATTAGTTGGAAATATTAAAATAGCATGTGTGGCCACATGGCTTTAAAAGATACAGGGCTGAAAATTTAAAATAGAGTTGTAAGGATTGAACATTATTTTGCAGAATCTTCCAGATGCAGAAATTATAATGCAGAAGAATTACGCAACCATTTCCAGTGATATTATCTAATTAAGTTCATGGTATTATGTTGGCACAAGCAGTGGCACGGAGCGCTGGAAGAATGAACTCCAGCCTGCAGAGCTGCTTTTTCCCCCTGCTGAGTCTCTTAGTAACATACAGGTTGTTTGGATCATAGGCATTGTTAGGCCTGCCCAGTCAGAACAGCTCCTTTATGTCTAACAGGCTAAGTTACATTTATATTTCCTCTGGACTTTATATGTATGAGCAGCACACTTATCACTACCTGGCACTACAGGCAGTGTGTGCTTGACATGCATATTTTTGCACGCCATGCTGGTCATTGTTAGTGTCAGTGGCAGCTCAGTCGAGTTGTGGATATACAAAAGCAACAAGGTGCAAGTCGGGAGAGATGAGACAGAAGATGACTTTTCTAATCTGTCACAGTAGATTTGACATGAAACAGCTACTGCTTTATCTTCAGTTCAAGTTGATAAACAGGAATCTTAGCTAGCTGCAGAAGTCTAAAATACTACTTTGTTTGTTCAGATGCTTTGCACACCATTTTGAACTAAACTTGCTTTTTTTGTAAACCAACATAATGTTAGGTTTTATTTTTCAAAAGTTGTTTACATTTGTATTGATTTTGCCATCACACAAGAATATCCAAAAATAAGTAATTTGCCTGAGAGGTATTGTCAAAAATATATTTAGGTATTTTTAGACAAGATGGCAACACACAATATACATGTATCTTCTAAAAATATTTTCTATAATAATATTGCATTTTTTGTGGGTATACTGTAGGGGTCGTTGAGCCAAACTTGGTCCCTCCCCTAGGAACATGTTTGCCATGGGTGACACTACAAGGGGCATAAAGCCCCCGCCTGGGAACAGCTTGGGATCTCTCTGGACAAGCTGGGAAATGTGGATGGGAAGAAGAAAAACTGGGTTTCCCTGCTTATGCAGCTGCCCCAGTTTAACCAGATTTGATGTACAAAACAATGTTAATTTAAAAATTTACATGATAAAATTTAAACATTACCTGAAGTCCATTATTTTGATAAGTCAAAATGAGCTCTTTTACAAGTAAAGTAGGCTTACAGCCAGCCCAAAGATTTTTATATTTTTGTGGAAACAATATAATTGTGTCTTCAGACCATCAACCACCCCACCCCCCTTCACAGCTTTGAGAGGTGGATCTGTCGTGAGAGGGGACACAGACAGACACCACAATAAAAATAATGTACATAGGTTATAATATTAGCAACATAATATGACATAATATAGAGTTAAGTATAAATAATACTGTATAGCAGAATCCCCTAATAGGTCTTTTTTAAGACTCAATTATCTGAATTTCACACATTTATGCTTCATAAACAGGAGATTTAAATCTTGGCAACCTTAGAATTAGTGCTGCTTGTGTTTACTGTACATTAGTAAATTATGTTCTTGTAAATGTGTTCCGGAATTTCACAAATTATAAGCACAGTGAGATTATATTAAACTATGCTAGTTAAACACAATCCCGTTTAAATAAATATATAAATAGTATTAAACAAGACTTAATAACTGATACATTGTCTATTTAAGATTTTAGCTCAAGGACCACTCTGTCTAATGTCAGGAAAAGTAAGCAACACACAGTATATAAACATAGCTGCCCGACAAGAATTGCAGCTCAAGATATAAAGTGGAAGGTCAGATGCAACATACAAAGACCTAGTAAACTCATCTATGCTGTCATTTTACGCTGATGCAACACAAAATTCTAATCTCCTTTTCACTTCTCAGCAAGAAACAGTATACCCAAATCCCAGGAAAAATAAAATACTACTCAATGATAGTGAGTGCTTATTGACATTTGATGGACTTTTGCTGCTATTTGCAACAGAAATTAATGTGTTCACTGACTTTTCACTTCTGTGCATGCAAGCACAGAAGCATGGAACATACTTCCATTGCTGGTCTGATGACAGATCTCCAAATTTATCTTACACTAATTCAGTTCAGTTAGATACAAATAGTCACCCTGTAAAATACTTTTTTAGGTGAATGGTGAGTACAATAGACAATGTATATTTTCTCAAATTAAACCATTAGCAGCAGATTGATGCAGTACACAGATGCCGATCGATTCCTCAAAGACCCAAATGTAATGTAATAACTAAAATTCTAGGTAATGATCATTCAAACACGAATAAGGATTACGCCCATTTTCCTTTTTGTTTTTTTGAGAAAGTTTACCAGAAATAAACTGCATGTGGGGGAACTATAAAAACACTCGTTGGTAGTGAACTTCACTAATATGTGGCAGTAGACGGGGGCACAGAGATGATGTGACTCAAAGATCAGCAGTTTATTTGTTTTAGGTATTTCTATACTGGTGAAAAAAGACAATTATGACAATTGAAAAGATTGTGAAAAGGCCTGTCGCAATAACAAATTTTGCTGTGCAATAATTTTCTCAGACATTATTGCGATAAGCGATAATATTGCGCAAAGCAATAATGTTGTCATTTTGAGACCATTTTCAACTAATATAATGATAATGCCATAATAATGCAAGTACACCCTTTCAAAGATCAATAAGCTTTAATTTTGATAATAAAGAACATTTTACACTGGAACTGGAGGAAATTTTAAATAGCAAAACAAAACAATGAATAGAACAGACTCTCAGTCTCATTAACAATGAATAAAAACCAAACACAACCAAAAACAATAAGTTGGATGGATAATAAAGTCTTTGTTCTGTAAACAAAATTGCCCTTCAAAAAATATATGAAAAATATTAAACATGGGGCTCAGACAGGAAAAACCGGCAAAACTGCCAGTTAGTACCATTGTATTAAAAAAAACTAGAAAAGAATATACTGCGCATCGTTGCTGTTTGTGAAGCTGAAAAATCTCCCCTCATCACTGCGTGTTAGACTGATCTATGAGCAGTGAGGGAACCGCGCTGCTGCTTCGCAACGCTGCGCTTTTGTCACATATGCTGGGACACCGGCCCAAAAGCAATGCGGCCCAATCTTCCCAAACCTCTCGATTAGCCGGCATTGCTCTTGATGTGTATTTTTATCAAATACGGTAGTATATAGGCTGACTATCTGTGTAATGTGCTTGCGCATTACGAGGGTTACTACGGTAGACCAGGAAATGGGGCTTTGTACTGACGTTGTAGGCGACATGTGTGTGTTCTGCCTACATGTGGGGAGCAACGATACAATAAATGAGAAAGCGATCGCAGCTATTTTTCTCCATTCGACTTATTTACACGATTCAGCGTGAGAATCGGAGGTTTAGCGCTAGAGTGTAAGAAGCCACTCTAATGCGCGAGTCTCACGGCTGATGCGTGAGAGTTGGCAGCCTTGTAATATAAAATGCGGCATATCAGCTCGCACAGGTGCTTCACCACAGTCTCGTGCTGCAACTTGATGCTGTCAAGTATGACACTAGACTAGAGAGATCACTTTGCAAGAAACCAGAGTGTTCAATCGAGATACTCCATAGTGAAACCTGTTGTCATACACAGTCTATGGGAAAGAAAAAAGAAAAAAAAAGGAAATTATTGCGGCCGGCAAACTTATCGCACTCATTTTTTCTTACTGTGCAATAAATTGTCTTTTTTCTTATTGCAAAAGGCCTAATTGTGATCATTTCAAATAACTGTGATTTGATGATTATTTAAGAATTTGATACAGCCCTACTGAGAAAAGGTCAAGTCAGCGGGATCTAGTCTCTGAAAGGAGGTGATCATATTCAGACAAAGGGAAGAAAAAAAAGGAGGGATGATAGCAAGAGAAAGGGAGAAATAAAAAAGTAGAACTACACTGAAACTTAGGCCTAGTCAGAAGAAGCAGCACCAACACACAAAGAGACTTCACAAGGAAGTCTGAAAGCGCTTCCATTAATCATCAGACAGACAAAGTCTACTGGGACCATGAGGAGAAAAACACAAGGAACAGGCAATTTGCCACCCTGACAAAGTGTACCATGCTCCTGTGGATAAACAGAAATATATCCAGGGTAAAAGTACTGAACCCTAGTATAGAATTAAACCAATTGTTATTTTAATTACACAATGAATGTCTCTCTATTCAAATGCTTATTGATAAAAAAAACAAAAAGTGCTACCATCAGGAGACATGGGGCCAGTTACTGATAACAGATTGTTGGCAGTAGTATTGGCCATTACTAATTAAAGGCCCTTTGAAGCATTTAATCAGTATTCATCAGTATCGATGTAGTGACACCTATCACTTGAATTGGAGGTGGAATGTTGAGGGGGATTTATGCTTGCGCAGCATCTGCGTGCAGCGGGCTACTGCGTAGCTGATGCTGGTGAATTTGCTTTCACACTCGAATGTAAGGGGTGCGCGTCGTTTTGGTGTCTGTTGTAGTTTCTCCTAATCTGAAGGTGGCAGCAGGTGTGGTATCGGCCAGCTAACTCACCAGGTTGGAGTTATTTTGATGGTTAACTTCAGTTCGGTAGGTATTTTCTGTTTTAAAACAACAATGGTTCTCCAGTATGGTTAAGTGTCTTTATTAGTTTGTGAAAGAAAATGAATAAATAATTCGATCAGCCTCTCATCAACTTGATCCTCTGGTTATTGTTTTTAGAAACGGTGGTTACCACACAAATTCAGCCACAAGATCCAAATATCCAGCAACACGTGATCCCAAACTGACCAATAACAAGGGGGTACTTCTGCGTCACCCGTCTGCGTAGCAGTTCTGGAAGAGGTGAGCATCGAGCCTCGGCGGAGCTACACAGAGCCTACGGCGGTTACGCGGACGCAGATGTATAAATCCGTCTTTATACTACCACTTTTATGATATGTTGGACAATATGGCAGAGCAAGGCACTCATTAGCAGGAAGTGATTAACAAAACAAAATAGACCAAGGAAATAAAATAGAAAAATTATTTGTATCAGCAAGTTAACGGATGTAAATGTATGGTTAAATAATCAATCAGTGTTGTATTTTGTTTGTCAACTCATTAGTTCTCAGAGCATATTCTCCTTTTCTACAGGGGTCATTCACAACTAGGCCAAGGATGGTGTTACCATAGAAACTGAACCAGATACAAGCTCTAGAAAGAAAGGAAAAAGGAGTGAGGGAAAGTAAGAGGTAAAAATGTGTTTGACACACTGCCTACCTTGTTTGTTCAAACACTTAAACCAAATTGATTTTTTATAAACTTACAATGCATTTGCTTAATGTCACCTCTGAAAATAAATGAGGAATAGTGTGGCTTATAACTTGGACCCAGCAGAGTCCAGAAGAGTTGTGTGCTCTGTCAGCAAAGAACATGGTCTGCTCAGGAGATTGCCTGGTAATTCCATGCTCTTTTCGTTATCCATCCATTTAATTTGCACATACACACAAACACAGAGGAACCCCTTTATATTAGACATTTGATAAATTAATAATAAAACTTACCAATGTGTTAAATGCATTGCAAATTACACGTAGTTCTGAGTAACCCAATGGTACAATAATTCTAAAGGACTATACTAAGAAGGGCACTTGAGCCATTAAGTGCAATCCTAAAGCTTTAAATCGTTAACCTCCGAGCAAGGAACTCAAATAAGTCTGCAAAAATGAACATGTGACTATAGGTGGTGTATAGTGTAACCATGACAATGCAGTTGTATGATTATATACATTGGAATTTGAAATATTTCAATGTTATATCTTTAGAAACACAATCTGCGAGTAAAGCCAGGGTCTATCATAAGAGGAAAACAGTAGAGACAGTAACGGGCCTCCGCAAGAGTACTTTCCGTAGTTTCAGTGCCACCGTTTAGTGTCTATAATACATACTTATTAATGACATAAGTATTACAGGCCGAACCATATTTGTCTGAGCTTATTTATAGATGTGTGAATAAAACGAAAAATTGCAAGGTAATGACGGCTTCCCGACAATGGTTGATCGCCAGCAAATACCCAAACGTTAGGCCACAGTGCTCAGACTACTGTTGGATTTCGTAATAGATATTAATGCCATGCATAGCGAAACAGAAAGACAACGATGGGACATTGTGTCTGTCATCGTGGAACAAAGCCATGGAATTAGACATCTATTTTTTTACAACTGCACAACTGACTACATTCTTAGCCCACGGGCTCAATCTGAGTGTGCGCCATCATCACCGTGACGGCGTCACCGTCTCCCACAACACAAGACTGTCGACGAGCAAACAAGCAATAGCTGCTCAACATGGTGGTCATACGATCATTTGTTGTGCAATACTGTAGTGTAACTGCGACCATCTATGGACGTGACGAGTGATGGATGTCAGCCAAATTCCACTGTATGTGCGGTTATTGTGGCTTTTGATAGACAACTGCAAACTAGCTTTAGCTAGCAAGCTAGCTACCAGAACAGGCCGTCTGCAAGAGAACGGTCTCAGTGGTCGCCGGGCATCTGTGCTACTGTCGAGGCCTTGACATCCCTGATTGCGCATCTCTCGTTTTCAATTCGTTCATTTTACTAAGGCAACATGGCTGGTTGATTAATGTTGGAAACGATGCCGTTTACCTGGATTTATCAGGTTGCCAGGGCGCGCGGGATCTTTCTCTCCGAGGATCCTGAACACCTCTCGTTGTCGATTACGTCACGCGTAGGTCCTCACTTAACGACGTAAAGAGCCTGTCACGAGCTGAAACTTAAATTTTTCATACATAAATGTAAATTTAGCAGTAAAATAACACGTTTCACCTCTCTTCTTAAAGACATAGAACAATACATACAGCCAATATCAGACTCAAATAACAAAAAGGCTCTAAAAACAATTTGTGTTTGTAAATCTTAACATAATTTTATATTTGCACCACTGGCATGTTATAAAAGTTATGTTCACTGCTTTGTATTCTTCGTCTGTCCATGCGTTGTTGTTCAATAAAGAATCTTTTTAAAAAAAAGCTTGCGGAAGCAAACGAAAACAACTACAATTTTGAGATAGAATCCAGCAAAAGATATAAAGTTGTAAATAAATCGCATTCACTAGAATTTGTTTATTTATTTAAATAATTTAACTAGCCTATTTTGAATATACTGTTTACTAAAGCCACAAAACGGCCATTAAATATTTGTGTAGCGTACCAGTATTGCAAGTGTTTGGGCAAAAGTCACACTATATCCACAAGAATATAACTACAGGGAAAAAAACTAAAATACTTTGTTTTTATTTTTAAATGTAACCTTATTTTTAAATGTAATCTTATTTTATTAATCTCCCTCTCCCTCTCTTTATTTATTTAAATTCGTTCATTTTACTAATGCAAAGAGAGAGAGAGAGAGAGAGAGAGAGAGAGAGAGAGAGAAAATGTTCCTTCTAGGAGCGTTTTAACTCTGCCAAATTGACGCATGCGTCATGTCGTTCGTATGACTGAAACTTCTAGAAACCCGGAAGTTGTCTGAAGGTCTTCGGTTATGGGCGATTAGGTAACGCTTCACAACATCAGTGCCGTATTTAGTGGGAAAATGGGAGTTAAAATAGAGATATTTCGAGTAAGTATTATAATTGATGGAGTTTTATCATTATCAAATTAACTTTTATGTGCATATTTGTAGATAAACTTACATCAGCTCTTTATTGGCCTCATCATCTAGCTAGCCATTACCAGAATGTTTACGTTCACGTAGTTGTGTATTTTAAGTAACTGGGCGATCTATTTGGTTTTATGTTGAGCAGATGATCCTGTATCTGTCTTTTCCTGTGACCATGTTTTGGATCTCAAACCAAGCAGAGTACTTTGAGGAGTACGTAATAAAGAGAAAGGTAAGAAAGGCTTTTTAAAGTTTTAGTTATAGTTTCACGCGAGGCTATTACAACTGTATTAATAAAAGTATTTTTTTCTGTACTGTGGTCGTTTATGCTACCCAGAGGGAAATCTTCCCCCCAAACGAAGAAATGCAGGTGAGTGCAATTCGTAGAGCTCATGTCTCTAAAGCTCTGTCATTTGTCTACAAATGCAGCTTTCACATAGACACTTGTGGTTTAATTTTTTAAAAGCCTCAAAATGACAGATACAGTCATGCAGACTTTGCTGGAACCTAATACAGGTATTTATGCAGTGTACACTGTTATAGAGTGTAGATGCTCATACTTTTAGAAATAATCTAATGACTAGCACCGCAAAAACACACATTGTTAAAACTTTTTTATATGATGTGTTATGGTTTATGATGTATAACAGAATATTTAAATATATTTGTGCATTTTTTAATTTTCAGAGAAAACAGTTGGAAGACTTCAAAGAGCGAATGCGTGTTCGAAAGGAGCAGCGAATATTGAAACATTTGTCAGTGGACTCTGAGAATTGAGCATCATCTTTTAATTGACCATCTTACTTTAAGGAAAGACATGACTTCTCAGCACCATTGATACCAGCAGTCATTGTTGACTTTGACTGAAGGAAGATCACATTACACTGGAAATATCTGCAATCTTCACACCTTCCAAAAGTGTGGAATTTCCTGATATTTTTTGTGCCCAACACACTTGATGTTTTATGTATTTACAAGTTTTTTTTTCATATAAGACTTATAAGTTGGAATGTTTATCTTTTTATTTGAGTTGCTGTGATGTCATTGTCATGACCCAAATGTCTGAGCTGTTATCATATAAAACTGGTTTATTTCCTACAGTTCAGTGCCTATAAAATGTATTGACATGATTAGATTTTTCTTTTATTATATCTATTGTTTTACAAAAAACATCACTGGGCATAAAGATAAAAAATATACTGATCCACAGAAAAATACTTTAGCAAAATAAATATACACCTATTTATTTTACTATAAACATAAAACACAATAATCTATACTGCAGTATTCACTCTCTAGAGAACACATGTAGAAATGGTACAGACAGCAATTGCTGAATTGAGCATATTAAAAAGACGTTATGGTAGTTTACGCTTTATGTTTGAGTTGTTTATTAAAGATTGAATTTATATCGAGTTAATTTACAGATAGTTGCAGATCTTCTGTGATCAGTATTGTGCTGCATTTATTGTAACATTTTACTATGCAAGATTTCTCTGTCCTCCTGCAGGTTAGCTTCCCCAGTGCATGATGCTGTCGCTGTCAGGCTTCATGATAGGAATGCAGTTTTTCTGGTGATGTCTGATTAATCTTTTAGGTCAAAAGTTGTTTTTCTCATGTCTCTTGGCCAACACCAGCTCATGTCTTCTAGTATTTGTAAGTTGCGACTTCCTTGAAAGGTCGGATTTAATTATTGTATTGTGGAGGTACAAACTGTTACCTTCGTTTGCAACTTTCACCTACAGGTGTATTTTGTCCAAGGTTTTCAGATCTCTACCACAATATATTGTTCACAGTACATTGAATAACATCAAATATAGAAGGTGAGGTGTTTTGTAATCTCATTAAAAATATCAGCTCATCTTAAATGTAATAATGGTAACATATCTCAAGAATGTTGGGCTGTATATACAGCTAGTTAGTTCAATTGGTAGAGCATAAGTCTCCCATGGGTGACCAGGGTTCAAATCCCCCAGGGGATGACCATTAACACCTTCCAGTTGCATCCATAGGCAAGACTCTAAACGCTACTGCCAAACCATTGTAAGTTGCTTTGGATGAAAGCTAAAATGATGCAATAATGTAAGTTAGAGCAACACATGCTCCCATTTAGACATCTTTTTTAGGTAACACCTTATATATTTTAGCAAGACTATGCTAAATCAGGATATACAGGGTATAGCTATACATCTATGTTAAATATTCCATATATTAGAACAGCATGGCTTCCAAGTAATAGTCCAGATGCTGGACTGGCATGCTTGCAATTTAGAAACTAATAGTACAACAAATAATACCCATGACTGTGGCACAGCTAGAATCCTGTATCAGATAAGAAATTGACAGCATTCTTCTAAAGCGTCCAGCAGCTGGCCTTGTCAATTAGATATTTGAGTACTGTTAAAAGAACAAGGGATGCTTAATAGTGGTAAACATGGCTCAGTCCCAACTTTTTCAAGATATGTTAAATCGTAAAATGTTTCGGATTTTGTAGTGTAATACCAGATGTGTTTTAAATGCTTTCAATAACAAATTGGTTTATGAGATTTGCTAATAAGCAATCATAATAAGACAAGAAAAGAAAGAATATTTTGGTGTCAGTCCAAAGAAAACAAAATGCCTATGTATGTAAATTTAATCAAATAACTCTGACAGGACAGACAACATAAAACGAAAACAAGTTTTAGAAGGCTGTACACAGTGGGATAAAGCAGCCTTGTGGGCTGTTTTTATATGGGTGTTGAATCTTGGTAGGATGTTATCCTCTGCTTCCCATCAACACATTATTCTATACTTAAAATGCTTCATTCAGATTTTATGTTTAGGTCTTGAAACAATGACTGTGGCAAGATGATCTTGTGGGAGAATTCTCATAACAAAAATACACTCTGAGTGACTTAATTCTCACTTCATCATCTTTATTTTACATGGCAAGCAACCCCAATGGAACATTTCTCATTGGATGATTGATGTATTCCATGCCCCCTGATAACAACTTTTTTTAGAGGTTACATTTGTTGTCAAAATTTGGGGTAAATAGTTCATAATAATTTCAAATAAGACGCGTCACATAAAAAATTACACTGGCTACCTCATACCAACACAGCAGTCTCATAACGCTATATCCAAGAGAACTGTGTGCCTTGTTTGCTCTTAGACCTTGGATGTGCGCCAAAAACCAATTCACCTCTCAACGTTTTATCACAGTGAAATGCTTATATGTTGATATGGGTTTCCCAATGCTCATCAGATGATACCCTCAAATATATTTGGCAATGAGCATTAGCCAACTGAATGTCTGTAAATTTGTCACCTAAAGCAAGACTGTTCTTGCAGCTGTTTCTTTTTAATATCTGTAATTCATTTTGAAAGTCAGATTTAAATCAGATTATTTTACTTTGTCATATGATAAAATTATAAATAAAAATTCTCTTTTGAAAAGAGATGTCATGCCAAATGGCAATATGATAATGTGCTTAAGTCACTCCCCACCATAGTTAAAAGCTATAGTTCATATTGCATAAACTTAGTCATGAAAAACCATAATGGCTCTAATGCTTTTAAATTATTTTTATATAAGTAGTATACATTATACCAACCTTGTATACCCCCCCCTCCCCCCATATAAGATTCTTGCAATTATAATAATCGACGTTAGATGGCGATATTGTACTCCCAAAAGCTGCGCTCTTTAACCATGAGGAAGTGACTGACTTTCCAGCAGAGCAGGCTCCTGTCAAGATGGCACCGACTGGGCTGAAAGCGGTAGTCGGAGAAAGTAAGTGACAAGTTTATTGAAATTTATCAGGGTTAATAGGTTTATCACAGTTTAAATATAAAAAGCAGTATTTTTGTATCGATCTTGTAGCAATTACAAAACTGACCCTCAACTTTTACAGTCTTACAGAAAACGTTTGTGTACCAAACGTTTCTTCCTGCTTCACTCATTAAAAACGTTAACGTAACGGTAGGAAATTATGTTTTCGCTCAACAAAACATAAAAATGTACTATTGTTTGGTTACACTTATTAGCGCCGGTATTTAGTGAGAATATATCATGGTTTATTTTGTATGCATTTTCTAGACTTGTAGATAATAAGTACGACGTCACTGAGTAGAAATGTTGTGATAGCCCAAGTTTTAGTAGGCTAACGCCCGGTAGCTAATGCAAAAGGAAGTCAGGCAACTCTCCTAAAGATGGACTTAATATGTTAAGACATTGTAGTTGTAAGCATTTAAGCTTTAAGAAAGTCACAACTTTTGTTACTTTGTGTTAAGTGAAGTGTTTTGCATCATTTATCAAAAACCAAGACATCGGTCTGAATGTTTTGCTGGAAGTTTTTACGGAAGTAAAGTGGGACTAGATAATAATAGATATGGTTTGGTATTTTCGTAAGACCAATATCTACGTTTTCATTTAAATCTATATTTAAAAAGCTTAAAGATAATTGCTTAAATAATATTAATTTGACCTTACATATGTGTGTATACTATTAAACGATTTTACACAGATTAATCCCTGCATTAACGTGTTAATTTGACAGCCCTAATATATATATATATATATATATATATATATATATATATATATCTCCCACACAAAAAACAGCAACACAAAAAACATCTCCCACCCACAGAGAGCAGAACC
>JBAMHW010000023.1:17891170-17905162 GCA_037177495.1 Rhadinocentrus ornatus
ATAGCTCTTATATATATATATATATATATATATATATATATATATATATATTTCAAGTAAAAAAAGTAATAATAAAAGAAATAGTTCAAGTCAATAGAGAGTAGGCCATTTCCGTGTGTCAGGGGATTGGAGATGTTTGAGATGGTGTTTTTGCACACAGCAGACAAAAACTGATGGGTACTAGTGGCCTTTTAGACCCAAAATCTATTGCTTTGTGGAAATTTTCACAATCATAACTGTAAACTTAATTTTTGTTACAATTTTATAAGCAGTCTCTCAAGTAGAAAAGACAAGGAAGTTGCACTTTACTGAATCTGTGAATACAAGGGGTAAATATGTGTTTGTTTCAGGAAGTTGTTTCCTTTTTTAAAAAAACTAGACACATTATATTTGTTTCTAAACAGAGTGCCACAATGTTCAGTTTAATATTTCTCTTACCCCCCATAACTCTTTACGGAGTTTAAATTGTAACATAATTTTTAAGATCAGTTTTTCTGTATCATACAGTCAGTACTAAAATTCTACCCAGTTTACTTAGCTCTTACTTTTGGGTTGTAGGGCTGGGCGATTAATCGAATTTTAATTACGATTACGATTAAAATAGAAATTGTCCGATTATTTGCTCCTTCGCAGTTTACTCTTTTGCTGTTTTCAGTTGCAAATCGAGCGCCACTGGCATTGCTGCGCTGCGCTCTGTTGCAGACTCCTCCCACAGCCCCAGCCACTTTGGTTTAATTCAACTCGAGATGCAAACATCTCTCAAGTTATGGGCTGGACACAAGTGAGGCGACGTCACTTCTTCTCTATTAATTTTCTATGGAACTTGCGCGATGAGGCGAAAATCGCTGCCCTCCTCTCAGTTTCAATCAAAATAATCGTGATTATAATTTTATCCATAATTGAGCAGCCCTATTGGGTTGGTATATTTCCTCTATAGTTAAATATTTCTAACCATGTCTGTCTTTCTCTTCATGTTCACAGAAATTCTCAATGGGGTCATCAAGAGTTTAAAGAAAGATGGAGAATGGAAGGTAACAGTTGTCTAATAAGGAATAAAAGTAAAAAATGTTTTTTTAAAACAAAACCTTGAATTCCCCCCATTGTATATTTTCCTTTTAGGTTTTAATTGTGGATCACATGAGCATGCGAATTCTGTCATCTTGTTGCAAGATGTCTGACATTCTGGCAGAGGGGGTTACTAGTAAGTTTTCAGATGGTCTTGTGTTATATGGAGTATGAAATAAGAAACATTCACAGTATATTTTCAGAGCGTGATGTTAGTAAATGAAATAAACAGTATTGCTGTAGACATGCACAAAATGTTCATTAGTCATTTTCCCAATTTATATGGATAAATGTCCCTTCTTAATACAACTACATGTCTGATAGATTTACAGCAGTGACATAAATGAAGTTTTTTTTTAAACATTTTCTTTTTGTTACTCTATCTTTTTTTGTTATTAATTTTTCTTTTTCTCCTTTCTAGTTGTGGAGGACATCAATAAACGCAGGGAGCCTATCTCAAGTTTAGAGGCAATTTATTTGATTACACCAGTGGAGAAGGTTAACTGTTGCCTTTTTTTCCCATTATTCTGCCTGTCATATGTAATTTTGCATGTTCTGTATGATTTTTCTCATATTCTAAATTATTTTTAAACAAAAGGTGTTTTCAATTCTAGTCAGTTCGTGCTCTCATTAATGACTTCAGAGATGCAGCCTTTACTTACAAAGCAGCACATGTCTTCTTCACTGACAGTAAGATGGGAACATTTCCACATGCCAAAAAATATTAAGTATTTTAAGTGCATTGTGGCTTAACAGTTAAATAATTTAGAATTAAATTAGAAATAATAGTTAAAGTAACAGTTTCCCGTTTTCCACAGACTGTCCAGATGGTCTCTTTGCTGAGATTGGGAGATCCAGAGTGGCCAAGATTGTCAAGACTTTAAAAGAGATCAATGTTGCATTCCTGCCATGTGAGTCTCAGGTGGGCAGCTTTTCTTCTCTACTTCATTGGAATAGATTTTCCTCGGTTGCAAAGATATTCTTCTTCTTCATTTTAATACTACTGCGCTGCTTTTTATTTTTCAATTTTTTTTTGTTTTGTTTTTGCAAACTTTTTAATGAGTCATACTTGGTTGTTATTGTAATTTGTCCAAACAGAATGCTGAATTAATTTTGTCCCTATAGGTGTTTTCCCTGGATGACCCAACTTCCCTGTACTCATTCTACAGTTCCAAACAAGTTGAAGGTAGAGATAAAATGATGGAAAATCTGGCAGAGCAAATTGCAACACTGTGTGACACACTTAATGAGTACCCTGCCGTTCGATACCGCAAGTAAGGAAGCCTTACTTAAAAGTTGTTTAAAATGAGATTGCAACTGAAATTGCTCAAAATTGTGTAACACTTTGTTTCTAAGGGGACCAGAAGAAAATGCTAGACTGGCTGATGAGGTCTACCAACGCCTTACAGCTCACAAAGCTGACAACCCAAGCATGGGAGAGGTAACTATTGGCACCACTACCCACACCAAGCCATACAGACTCTGCTGCATCAGTTCAGGCTTACAAAAATCATAAAGGAAATCTTTTCATACTGCATTTTTCTTCTAAACCAACCTCTCCATCTAAGAAAAAAAATCTACTGGGATTTTGTACAGCCTCTCACCTTCACAGGTTGTTAACATTTCTGTGGTTTCTGGGTTTTATTTCTTGATCATTTTTTCATACTTTGCTGGACCTTTCTACTTTTTCCTCCTTTTCTGTCTTTCTTAGCTGACATTTCCTTGCTCCTGAGATGGGTCTTAACAGGCATGTATTACTTTTCCATTTTTGCTTCTCCATATCTCAAGTGCATTAGCATGTTAAACCATCATAAGCACTCTCTTTATTTGATTTTGGTGAGCTCGGATGCACATGTTTGCTGAAGTTCTGCACCATACTGCTTCAAACAACTTTTCCTTAACTTTTCCTGCGTGTTTGATTCCCATGCAACATGATTGGTTTTATAATATACATCTTCAGTGGAGAAGATGATCTGTATCATGGATGAATTAATTAAACGACATATTTATGATTTTATTTATTAAATTTATTTAATATTTGTTTTTGTAATTTACTTGTGTGCAGAACTTTGTTCAGCTGTGGTTGCTTTAAAGTGCTATACAAATAAAGTTAGTATCGTATTTCATTAGCTGTAGGTGATATCCTGGTTTTGCTTTTGTTTTAGGGCCCAAATAAGGGTCGGTCTCAGCTACTGATTGTTGATCGTGGCTTTGATCCAATCTCCCCTCTTCTGCATGAGCTGACCTTCCAAGCAATGGCTTATGACTTGCTAGATATCAAACAGGACATATATGCGTAAGTGAAATCTAGAGTTGTTGCTGTTATACTTTGCCATATTTGTATGCTGTCCTTTGTAGCCTATTTCCCCATATTTATGTGTGTTTTATAAATTTATGACTGTTAAGTTACCAGACAACCGGCATTGGAAATTCTAAAGAGAGAGAAGTGTTACTGGATGAAGATGATGAGCTTTGGGTTCAGCTCCGTCATATGCACATCGCAGATGTAACAAAGTAAGTTAGTCACAAACACATTTCCATTATTTGATCACCCTATTACTTTCCAACACCTTCTGGTCAGTTGCTTTTGCACATTTTTTTTTTAGTTTTTTTAGTGTAAAGCCTCTGAGTTAGAAATATTTTCTTATTCGGTTGTAAATTGTGTTTAAAATTGAATAACTTTGTCTGTTTATTATAGTAATTAGGTTGCAGTCTGATATACAGCAATAACATTTTTATACATAATTTGACTACTTTTAATTTTTTTCTGAATTCATTGTTGCAGGAAAGTGACAGAGCTGCTTCGCACCTTTTGTGAGAGCAAGAGAATGTGCACTGACAATGTAAGTGTTTTATCAATTACCCATTTTTTTTTAGTTTATGCAGGTTTCCATTATACAAGAGGATTGTTGTAATGATGCAAGCTTGGCAAAATGTTCTGTATTTTAGGCCAACGTAAAAGATCTCTCTCAGATGTTAAAGAAGATGCCACAGTATCAGAAGGAGCTGAGCATGGTGAGTGAAAAAAAAAAAAATTGGCACGGTTTCTATCTGTGTAGCAATAATAATGCTGCTGCAGTTCTTAAGAGATTCTTCTGATTACCACTGCTAGAACTATGCAGAATTTTTTTTGATAAGATTTCAAACACAATTTAATAAGATTAATTTCTGTAATGTGATTCTTATGTACTAATATTACTGTTTAATGATTGGACATCGTAGTAGTATGTTGATTAGTTAAACAACTGTGAACCTAGAAAAGGACCCCATTTTAGTAAACATTCCTATACTCCACTTAGTAGAGCAGCTCTAAACTGTGGAAACTCCCCTTAGCAACTATAGTGAATTATATTTGTAAAGAAAATTGTTTCATAGGTTTTGTATAATTATCAGGATTATTTTGCAGCTTTATAATAATAATGAATTTATGTAATTTCTTTCACAGTACTCTACTCATTTGCACCTGGCAGAGGCTTGTATGAGCAAATTCAAGGCCTCTCTTGATAAACTTTGTGAAGTGGAGCAGGTCAGTATGGAGTATTCGATAGAAATCAAGACTGTTTATCTAGAGTTCTCTTTAAAAAACTGATCTACATCTATTATGATGAAACATTGTGATCATGGAAAGAAATGTATCTTATAGATTCAATTATGATTCATTCATTCGTTGTAAGCTCACTGGCACTGTTTTATTAATATAATTTACATCTGAGGTTCCAGGTGTAAATGGAGACATATTGTCAGAATTAGTGTGTCTGTAGCTTGGATGCTGCTGGGTAGATATATTTTACTGTTATAGTTTGATAAAGTATCTTTCAGAGGATTTCTCAGTTTCACATTGTGACCTAAATCTGATATTGTTTTTATTTATAATTCTTTTATTAGTGTACTATACTACTGGTACTGTGGTGGCATTTAATGGAGAATCATGGAAATAATATTACATAAGAGGTTTGGGAGCAGATAACTACATCCATATGTCTTAAAAAATGCAAAGAAGTTATGTCATTACTATGAGTGTAATACACTTAGTACAACTTAGTTATGTATAAATCCTTTCACCAGCAAAAGCCTGAGATAAAGCTACAGGCCAGACCTGTGCCAAACCCCGTTATGTTGTTTGTGTGCGCCAGACATGCTCTTAGAGGTGATGTATTCCGCCACGCTTAGTGCTGTGTCAGATAAGTCACAAGCACACAGGATGAGCCATGCATGCTGGAAGCATTATGAGATCCAAGTGTTAATGGGACCTTTTTGTATAACCAAATCACTCAACTTCACTAATGGATTGTCAACATGTCTGAAAGCTGCCTCTTTAATCCAGCTCGGATGTTTTGGCTCTAAGATGGACAGTGTGATCCAAACAGCAAGAGTTCTTTCAGCTGCCATTTGTTAAAGTGTTCTACATAGTTTAGGGAATCCAAGAATACATGTATGTATGCAATGTTGTTGACAAAGTGATATCTCAGTTGCTCACAAAGTAGTATTGTTGATCGGCCTTAACAACGCTTAGTCCAAATTTTGCCTTAAGCTCAGCTATTTTTTTTTTTTTATTAATGTCATTTAGTAATTACGATTATACTAAAGGAAAATGTCCAGGGTTTGTTTTTAAGCAAAGAGGCCCAAGTGGCTATTATTTTTCCATTATTTTGACAGGTAATAGAATACAAATGTGGCTCTGAAGCACTTTGTTTCATAAAAGTATTTTGATCTGTTTGCTGGGAATTAAAAAAAAATTAAGCATCCTTGGATTATTTTGTAGTTACACTGCATGCATTACCAACATTATCTTTTAAGCATTGTAGGGAAGAACCCAGTTATAGATGTTAATTCTGTATAGTTATGTCACTGTTGTGGAAAAATTAATGTAATAAACAAGCAAGTCATCTTCTTGCTTCAATTACTCTATGCTGGCTGTTAGCTGTCTGAGTAGATGATTGATATTTCAGTTGCACTCATTAGCTCACCAGAGATGTCTTCCACAGGACTTGGCAACAGGAGCAAATGCAGATGGGGAGCCTATAAAAGATGCCATGAAAAGCATTGTTCCTGTGCTCCTCAACAATGAAATCAATACCTATGACAAAATCCGTATCATACTGCTGTATATTTTCCACAAGAAAAAAGGTATGGCCTTGTGTTCAGCAGCAGCCATCTGTGTTAGTCTTTTCTTTTTTTAATGACTGGAAATATATGAACTCCTACAATCCATATAGGCATTGGGGAGGAGAACCTTGCCAAGCTCATCCAGCATGCAAACATACAGAATGACAGCACCATAATCACCAATCTGCAAAACTTGGGCTGTAACATCATAGCTGGGGTGAATTTCTTGACTACATTACAGTTTCAAAGTTGTCAAACTATATTTAGAATGATCTATATTAATAATAATCTTTTTCTCTATTTATTACGTGGACCCCCTTTTTGTTAGGGTCGTAATGCTGGGAAAACACTGCCTGAGCGTAAAGAACGAACGGAGAGTACATATCAACTCTCTAGATGGACACCCACCATCAAGGACATCATGGAGGTATTAAGGCTGAAGTTGGGTGTCAGTTGTTGATGGTTTATGCTCCTCAAAATGGCATTCAGTACTTTAAACTATTGGATTGTTTCTTTTGCAGAATGCCATAGAAGACAAGCTGGACAGGAAACGGTGGCCATTCATCTCTGATCCTGCACCAATCAGCACAACTCAGACTGCAGTCAGGTGGGTCTTTTCCCTTCTAGTGTTTACGTGAATGCATTTTTAAAAGCTAGTGGATATTTTTGTGATGATACGTCCATTTTAAAAAAAAATTTTTTTATTAACCTTTTTATTTTTTTTTCTTTCAAACCACAGACTTTATTTTGTAATCTTCATAATACACATTGTTTTCCTGATTCTCTTTATGCAAAGCGCAGAATTAAAGACTTTAATTTATTAAAGTAGTTAATAATTACTCTTTTACAGCAGTGCACGTTTTGGGCACTGGCACAAGAATAAATCCCCAACAGAGTATCGTTCTGGCCCTCGTCTTATTATTTTTGTGATTGGTGGGGTGTCGCACTCGGAGATGCGTTCTGCTTATGAAGTCACTCGAGCCACTGAAGGGAAATGGGAAGTACTCATTGGTAAGCAATTACTGTTTAGAAAGTTGTGATTGTTGAATCAATCTCTGCCAAAAAATGTTGCCCTTTCCCCCTCTTTTTTAATATTTAAATAATTTTTCTTTTTATCAGGATCATCTCACATCCTGACTCCAGCAAGCTTCCTAGATGACTTAAAGAGTCTGGATCAAGATCCCAGTCCTAAATCTTAGTACAAGAAGTACATGGGAATAGAGATGTTGTCTTTAATTTGACTGGTTGCTTGTGTTCTCTACTGCATGTCTGACATCTAAATTAAATTATAAAAAGAAATGTTAGATGTATCCATGGAAGAACACAGATTTTGTTTTAGACTGTCCTTTTTATTGTTTGTTCTGTAAATGCTTGTGTATTCTGCTGATTTGAAGCTATGGAAAATATTTAAGCAATTAGTCTTTTGATTATTACTCTGTTCTAATGAATGTTTTTTTTTTTGTTTGTTACGCAAATCAAATATATTATGTACTTAGATAAACATGATCATCTCATAGCAAATGAAAATATAATGTATGGAGTTGTCAATACAATTAGATGTATACAGTTGAAAATTAGTGTTTAAATTAATTTGTCTTGTTTCTATAGGTATATTTTTTTCATCATTTGAGGATGTTTATCCTTGACAAAGAGTCTCAACTGCTGTAATGAGATATTATTTGAAATTCTAAATATTGCACATGAACTTGTACTTAATATATTAATTGGAGCTTGTATGGTGGGTTCTTTGTCTTCTAATCGTTAAATAATAAAAGAAACAACTTTCAAATTTTTTTGTTTACTTTTATCTGATCTAGTAGTGTTTAAAATGCTCAAGATATCTTAATTCTTTGGAATTATTTCAATGTATGCTAGATAATCTTGTTAATTTACTTTTAGTTGAATTTATGCTCAGTGTGATTTTGCTCTTTTGTCTCCGATTTAGAAATAAACATTTGCCGAACCGATCATAACAAAGAGGGAAAAAATATTATACATCCTACAGATATGTCTTCATATCGGTACACATTTGTTAATATGCACCTTTATTGTAGTGATGATGTCGGGGGCTTCAAAATGAACAAACATGAACTTTTCAGTGATGGGTCAAGAGGAAGAACCTACCAGTTATGGAGATCATCCCTCTCCATGCTGAGGATTATGTTTTCATCTGGGATTACTGATGGTCATATTAAGAATGGGGCAGTAGCTTGGTTCTTAATAGCGATAGGTTAATACTCAGGACTGCAAACTATTTAAAACACCCATTTCCCACGTCATATTCATCCTTTGGTATAGCATCTGTTGGAATCATCTCCATTTAGCAAACTGTTGTTCCATGTAAAAGAGTTTGTAATAGATTATCTTTCAATCACAAGGAAAAACATAATTTTATACTTGTACATTCCCCAGTTTGGGACCTTTTGGCTTTTTGAAATATTGTCATAATGGCATCGGCTGGATTGGATTTGAAGTCAGAAGCTGCTAATGTACAGGTAAGATGTTTTGCAGATATTCTTAGCTCTGTTAGTTTAAAGCTATTTATATTTTTCTTTTTGATACTTTCTGCAGAATTGTTTTACAACAGCGGCTGAATTTGTGTCTCTGTATTGTAAATAGTTTAAATTTGAATTTATCAAGTTAACAGCCTTCATGTTATGATAGATAGATGGATCCTGGACTTAGTATGTAATATGTTGAGCCTTTAGTTGAGCAATTAAAAATATATATCAATATTTCCATTTGACAGGAGCTATTTAATCAGATTCAAGCAGAAAAAGAATTGGGCCAAGTATGACAATTTTGTTATTACTTTATTCCTGTTATAAGTAGTCCTCAGAGCAGTTTATGACAAATCAATAGTTTTACATTTCTGTAACATCTACGCGAATAACTGCGGCAATAGTAGTGAGTTGAATGAAAAACTGAAGTCTGCCCTTAAATGTGCCTTGCTTTCCTTAGTAGCTCCAGAGTTATGACTATCAAAGTTTGACTCCTCAGATCTCCCTGACACACAGTACTCCAGATGCAGACAAAAAGCATCTGTTGGTACCCGTCAATCAGTTACAGCTTCCTTCTCAGCGTTACCGCTCCAATTCTTTAAAGGTCTGTTCTGTCCGGCTATCATTCTGTTGATTGTAAATATTACAACAGTCAATGTTACCTCCGCTTGTCTGATTATATAGTAAATACTCTTCACACTTAATTAAATCTTTATCATAATATTTTTCCAAAAAATAGGAAGAAACACCTGAGGAACAGCAAAGGTTCCTGAACATGATCTCTCATGGCCAACGTGGACGTCTGGATGACCAATGCTGCATCTTGGATCCTAGCAGGAGTGCTCCCTGCTCACCCAAACACTCAGAGAACAAGCTGGTTACAAGTATATCAGTTGTCTATGATAATAAATATTGATAAAGATTCAAAGTTCCTTTTATTTACCTTTTTTCCCCTTTACCTTTATAATCAGAAGTCATGGGATCTGATAAGTTATAATTTAATTTTCAATTTTCATTTCACTTCCAGATCCTGAAATGTTCTTCAGCCTTTTGGCCAGTTCTCAGAGTCAAAGGCTTGATGACCAACGGGTGTCTCTTCCATCATTACCAGGACTGCAGAATACAAACAGCACTTCTAATGGTGACTCAAGCTACTTGTGTTACATGGTGTCTAAAGTCCAGGTTAGCACATTTCTATTTTAAAGAGGAAGAAATGGTCAGCACATGCTTTTTAAATCCACGTGTTCACAAACTGCATTGATAAATGGACCAAGACATGGAGATTTTTGTGGAAATGCCATTTCAAAACAATTAACATGGAATGTGTTTTCATATACTTTGAAAGCAGTTATATTACTCAAAAAAAGAAAACATATATTTGAAATTCACATTTAATGGGAAATTGACTGTACTTCTTATGGGTGTTAAAATTGTGTTCTTGATATGTCTAACTCTGTTTTTTAAGATAATTGCTGATGCTATGTATTTTCAGGGCTCCAGAATGGATGACCAAAGGTGTACCCTACCACAAATTCAACCTCCAGAGGGGCTGTGCTCACCAGTTAATGAAAAATCTGCTCCGGGTTCAAGCCCTGCACATTCAGCCTTCTTCAGCCCAAGCTCAGACATGGAGCAGCCAAAGACTAAAGATAACATATGTCAAAAACAGGTTTGTACTAAAGTTGCAGCAGAATTTTGAACCGTAGGAAGTAATGTCAACCAACAACATAAACATTTAAAACAGTTAGGTTTTAGATCCTCTCCCATCTGTGGTTTTATGTAAACATACACTGGCTGGTCAAAAAAAAAAAAAAAAGAAAAAAGCTGCCACCTGGTTTTAGCTAAACCAGTAGGTGGGAGCCTCCTATTGCATAATTACTGCATGGGGAATTATCTTTCAGCTACAATAACTTATTAAACTTCAACTGATGCAATGAGTAGCTTCTCATTGCTTAAACAAACATGTCGGAAGACACATCCTGTAGGTGTGGAAAAGATGTTAGTCTGTTTAAGAATGGTCAAAACATTGGTTTGCATCAAGCAGAGTAAACATCTATATTTTCACCCAATGTAGATACTTTTAAATCCAGGTTATAAACATTTCTTGTTTTTATGCACCTACAGTATGCATGAAATCTGCATGGTAACATTTAACTTATCTTGCTCTTAATAATTTCAATTTAATTAATGATTTTATTGTGATTTTCCTTTTGTTTCTGCCTTTTACTACTTTTTAATGTTTTCTTTGCAACATTTTTAATGCTTTTTATGTTTTATGTAAAGTGCTTTTAATTGTCTTGTACATAAAATGTTCTATACAAATAAATTTGCCTTGCATTGGCTTGCCTAAGGAGATGCAGAAACAGCTAATATTGGGTTAAGAAATGTCCAACTCATTAAAAACTGTAAGGGTAGTGGGGAACAATCTTTAAGGAACAAATGTGGTTCCTAAAAAAATCCTGAATGATGGTGATTGGCGACTTTAATGATTGGTGAACTCAAAATGAAGAAGAACAACAGTAGAACTCAGGGCTATGCCTAATAGTAAAAATAAGAGCATTTCTATACGCACAATGCGAAGAGAACTCAAGGAAACAGCTGTGTAGCCATAAGAAAACAACTAATCAGTGATGCTAACCAAAAAAAGATTTACCCTGTCCCAGAGAGCAGCAAGAAGAAAGGCAGAAAAAGTGATGCAACCATCATACTTGTGCCTATTGTACAAATTTGTGGGTGCAGGCTATGATCTGGGATTGTCAGGTACGCGGGCGGTGTGGCTCAGTGGGTACAGTAGTCGTCTTGTAGCCCCCTCTGAAGGTTGCTGGTTCAATCCTCGGGCTGTCGATCTCATTTCGAGGTGTCCCTGGACAAGACATCGAACCAGAAATTGCTCCTGATGGGTTGTGGTTGAGCGCCTTGCATGGCAGGTGTGTGAATGTGTGTGTGAATGGGTGAATGTGATGTAAATTGTAAAGCGCTTTGGGTAAACGCGCTATATAAATACAGACTATTTACCAAGGTCTATGTTCAGCAACATTATGCGCCCAAAGAATAAGGTGAGCTGACTACATGAATGGACTGAATAACCAGGTTATTCCATGGAATTTTTCTTCCTTGATGGGACGGCCATATTTCAAGATGACAACATGAGACATAATTTTTACACATGGATTGGCTACGACACCTTTACCCCATTGAAACTCTTTGGGATGGGCTGGAGAAGGCTTTGCACAGCGGTTAGACTCTCCCATCATCAGTATTAGATCTTGGTAAAACATTAATGCAACACTGGATGGAAATAAATCTTGTGACACTGCAGAAGCTTATTGAAACAGTGCCACAGCAAATGCATGCTGTAATCAAGGCTAATGGCAGTCTAATGAAATATTTGTGTGTGTGGACTTTTTTTTTGGTCCAGGCAGTGCATTTCTAATGTTTAATTTGCTTCTAAATAAGTACTTTTTTCATTTTTTTTAAACAAGGCCTTGAATCCTGTAGAACTTGAGAGTTTCATGACATTAATGAGTCATTCCAACCGTGGTCGAATGGATGAACAGAGATGTGTATTAAATGTTAGTCCCAAGACTACACCCAAACACCAGCTCCCTCAGAATCCACAGCCCCAAGGTTAGAATCTTGTTTGCCTCTTGCACAATTTTTGCATTTGTTGCATTACCTCTTGAGCCAACATATTGATACTAGATGTGCTGCTTCTCATAAAACAATTTTTTTTTTCCTTCTTTTTTTTAAAATATATTTCTATGTCCAGATTCTGAAAAGCTATTCAACTTACTGGCAAACATTCAGGGACAACGACTTGATGACCAGCGGATGTCTCTTCCTTCATTACCAGGAATACAGAATGGAGGTAGCACATCAACGCTAACTCCTGCTGAGAGGGATGCAAGCCACTTGTGTTACATGGTTTCAAGAGTCCAGGTTGGCCCCATATGTAGTATTGTCTATCCATTTTAACATTTTGAATATCATTTACTTTTTCCCTGTTTTAAAATTTTTTTTTTTTTAATGTTGTACAAGAGATCTATCAATCTACAAAACAAGCATAATATCAACCTATTTTCCTCTCACAGGGCCCAAGGATGGATGAACAGAGATGCTCTGCACCGGAAGTACTCAAGAATCTGAGTACCCCCTCTGCTCAGCGCAAAAATCTCACATTAGATACATCTGTTCAACCTCCCCAAATTGCTACCTCTTTTAAAACCGACCAGCATTGTCAGGTCAGATGCCATTGTAAATTTTAAACTGATTCTATTTTTACCAACATTTTTTTCTCATCTCATAATCTCCTTTTTTAAGCCTTTAAAATCATGTCAATGATGACATAAAAAGCTTATTCTCTCACTCTCTTTTTTTTAACCTCCGCCAAGGCAGAGGTTATGTTTTTGGCGGTGTTGGTTTGTCTGTCTGTCTGTCTGTCTGTCTGTCTGTCTGTCTGTCTTAGAGCAACATAATTGAAAAAAATTATAGACAGATTTTAATAAATTTTAGGGGTGAACCAGATCACTCCCTGGATCCAGAAATTTCTTTAAAGGACTCTTTGCTGTGGGGAGATAGAGATCATTTTAAAAAATTTATTAAAGCTCCTAACTAAGAATAACACCCACAATCACTGTAAAAATTGCACAAGCCTTACTTGTAATTGATTTGATTTCTTTTCATTTTATAGGAGGTATCTTCATCTGAGCAGGACCAATTTTTTAAGATGATGAGACATGCACAAAGTGGACGTATGGAGGAGCAGCGTTGTTCTTTACAACCTAGCATAAGTACCCATGCCACACCAGTACATCATGGAAATGCTTTAAATAATGTACCCATAGTTTAGAAAAACACATACACATAAAAGGTTAATTGTGAGTTGTCTGTGTATCGGATGTCAAAAGTGATTCTTGATTCTCCTCAACAGCTGCAGGAGCTGATTCATTTGTCAAAGTCGCCACCTTTACTCAAGTACAGCCACCATATGATCAACATATTGCACTTACTACTCTATCAGGAAAAAGTGGAAAATCTAAAGCAAAGGAAAACAGTGGACATATGAAGGTTGAAATCCCAGTAAGTTTGCATTTGGGATTTTTGTTTTGGTACCATGCCATCTGTATTTATAGAGGGGAAAAAAAGCGCATTACAAACACTAAGTAAAAATACTTGGTAAACAGTTTCTTGCCTAGTACAACCCAGCATGACAACCCACTGACTGAATCTTTTTTATTT
This sequence comes from Rhadinocentrus ornatus, assembly GCA_037177495.1. NCBI lineage: Eukaryota > Metazoa > Chordata > Actinopteri > Atheriniformes > Melanotaeniidae > Rhadinocentrus > Rhadinocentrus ornatus. The sequence continues at coordinate 17,905,081 of JBAMHW010000023.1, forward strand.
AAATAATTTTGTTATTATTATTATTATTATTATTATTATTATTATTATTATTATTATTATTATTATTATTATTATTATTATT
>JBAMHW010000023.1:17976677-18000912 GCA_037177495.1 Rhadinocentrus ornatus
CTTTATGTGCCCCACTTTTATATCTCTATTTCTATCTATATATATATCTATATATATCTATAGTACACAATAGTTTGTGTACTAAATCAGCTTTCCCCCATACACTTCAGAACTACAAATGTTGTCCGGGTTGTAGTTTTTCCGTTGCGCTTGCGTAGTCCGTGGCAAAATCACCGGAAGTCCACAGAGAACAACACGCTTGAATTCTACAAGCTAGTTTAGCTTGTTAAATGATTTAAAATTTCGTATTACTTTTAACTGGGAGCGTAATTTTCTCCAGAAAAACATGCCCATCATGAGTGGAAAAACTGATGTCATCTTTGTAAGTTAAGCTTTGAAGTATATAGTTATTTAATAGTGTTTTATTGTAACTGTTAGCTAGCTAGTGCCTTTTTCGTAAATTGCTAGCCTAGTCTGCTGAAGTTATGATTTTGAAGCCTGGAATCTTGGTTATATAAATACAACCAAACTTACTCTTTTAAGCGTAATTGACTGGCTGGACCCTCTTTCATCGGGATCTAGCCTTGTTGAAAGTATTAATTGATAAAATCATTAATACTACATTATTGCGCTAAAATGTTAGCCGTTGTTTTAAACCTTGTGTGTTTTCTGAACGTCTCTCCTATTAGGAGGACGATGATCTGCCTTATGAGGAGGAGATTATCAGGAATCCTTACTCCGTGAAGTGCTGGATGCGTTACATTGAATTCAAACAGAATGGATCGAAATCCATTCTTAACATGATATATGAGCGAGCTTTGAAGGAGTTGCCTGGCAGGTAAGTAACACTATGTCTGGATTCAACTATTATGTAGATGGCTATGGATACCTGCAGCTCTGTCGATTATTAACATCGCGCAAGATGTAAAAAATGTGCTCAGGTTAAAAGAAAAAAAAAAAGGTTAGTCAAACCAGTTGTTTCTGCTAAATCTCTAAAATAACTTTTTCTCTCCCCGTACTGAGTTTTGTCTATGTAAAATCATAATTTTATAAGGAGCTCAATTATTACTTAGATTATCTAGGGAGATTAACCTTTATGTTTAATTTAGAACAAAACTGGATAATTTCCAATGTAGTTAATTTAGTCCTGAAGACAAATGCAGTTTATTTTTTTTTCATAACATCCAGAGCTTATCTTGTTTTGCAGAATGAAAACTTACTGACAACAATTTACCACAAATGCCATTCCTTCTAACTATACCACCATCACAATTGTCAGCAAACTGGACAGCTACTTTAGATTATATGTCATTGACATATTGTGGTATGTCAAGACTCCACAGTTGTTAAGGCTTAGAGGCATAAATGACGCACAGGGAGTGAGGTGGACACATCCATCTTTCCAGTGTTGAAAACCCTCAGGCAAGTTGGTGAATGCAGGCTAAAAATGTCAGTATAAATTATCTTGTGGATAATTTTATAATGTGCAATCAAACTGATAAAATGTAGGTAATTATTTTGAAATAAGCATAAAGGCACATTTTTTTTTCAGACAAAGGCTTTTCTTCTAAGAAATCCACTGATTTATTGGCCATAGTTGATCACTGGTACATGAGCCATTCAGATTATTTAAAAGTTGTTCTTCTGAAAGTCTGTTTTACTGAGGTGGCTATTTTAAGCACCAGGCTGACTCTTGGCCACTACATAAATTCTATTTGTTCCCTGTCACGAGCATTTGTGTTCTTCTTTGCAGCAGGAATTCCCATTGCTGATTGGACACGATGTTCTAGGATTATAGCCTTTGTTTTAGTCATTTATGGGAGGAACCATGATGGGGTTTGTGTCTCATGCACATGTACTCAGTTTCAGTTTTATAAAGATTTGTGAAGGAAAGGTATACAGATTCAGACCTGCAAACAGTTTTATACATCTGATAGAAGTTTTTGACATTGCTTCTATTCATATTTTGTGAGTGTGCCCTCTCAGAATGAAAATTCTACAGTCTTTTATACTGGGGCTCCTGGATATGCTACAATATATTGGCTTTATATTTAAGCTGGGATATTTACCAAACAGTATCTTTGGTTAAAATGTGACTAGCACTGGTGTGCTTTGGTAAAAGAAATAGCTACAAACATCCAGATGGTAGGACATTGTTCAAGAACCTTATTTTTTCTGTTTCTGTTGAGGTCTAAGCAATATTTTAATCTGTGTTTACAGCTATAAATTGTGGTACAATTATCTGAGAGAGAGGCGGAAGCAAGTCAAAGGAAAATGTATCACTGAACCAACCTACGAGGAAGTCAACAATTGTCATGAGAGGGCGCTGGTATTCATGCATAAGGTAATTCTGACTCAATAAATTTACAGTAAAATAAGTACTATATATATATATATATAAATAAATAAGAAAAAACACACCACTGTGGGAGATGTACTTGAAACTAACCGACACTTCTTTTCTTTAACTAGATGCCTAGAATATGGCTTGATTACTGCCAGTTCCTCGTGTCTCAGTGCAAGATCACAAGGAGTCGGCGTACATTTGATCGTGCTCTCAGAGCTCTTCCTGTAACTCAGCACCCACGAATCTGGCCTTTGTATCTCCGCTTTGTCCGCAACCTGCCCCTGCCTGAAACAGCCATCCGGGTGTATCGCAGGTACCTTAAGGTAAGAACATGAAGAATAACCCAGTTCTATCCCGCAGTTGTCATTAAAGATGTCATAAATTACCCAGATTTTACATTCTATATGAAAACTTTAATATATGTCACTGAGTAGTATGCTAAATCTGAATGTACCTCATTCTGTAAACATTAGTTTGATTCTTAGCCAAATAAAATACTTACAAGGATGCTAACCCCTTATCCAAAGTGCTTTATAAACATATAATGTTAAACCTGATGCTGAGTTCTTTACGTTCCTAATAACATTGTTAAAAAAGGAAATTTGTCTTTTGGGTATACTTCAGAAATTTAAGTGACGTTATCTACATACACCAAAATGTCTTCTTTTTCTACCTTGTAGCTTTCTTCAGAGAATGCAGAGGAATACATAGACTACTTGCGGGCTGCTGGTCGCTTGGATGAAGCAGCTGTGCGATTAGCAGCTATTGTAAATGATGAAAGTTTTGTGTCCAAAGAGGGGAAATCTAACTATCAAGTAAGATTTTAATCTCATATTGAATACCTTATATCAAGTGTTTTTCTTTTAAGGTCAACATGAATATTTAATTATCTATGTATTTCTTGTTCAGCTCTGGCATGAGCTATGCGACCTGATTTCCCAGAATCCTGATAAGGTGACCTCTCTAAATGTTGGAGCCATCATACGGGGAGGTCTTACACGCTTCACAGATCAACTTGGGAAACTTTGGTGCTCTTTGGCTGACTATTACATCAGGAGTGGCCACTTTGAGAAAGTGTGTCTCTTCTTTATTGCTTCCATTTTATGCATAAATCTCTTAACTGGTAGAAAGAAATTTGTGGAAGATATTTGTCTGCTTTATGTTAATTTCACTTTGGCTCAATTATGTTTGCATTAATGTACAATGTGCATGTTTGATTAACTCTTGATCTTGATGCCTTGGTTTTCTCAGGCACGTGACGTGTATGAGGAGGCCATCCTCACAGTGGTAACAGTAAGGGATTTTACACAGGTGTTTGATAGTTATGCCCAGTTTGAGGAAAGCATGATTGCTGCCAAGATGGAAACAACTGCAGAGATGGGGAAAGATGACGAAGGTTTGTGTTGATTCTTTAACACTGATTATATACACCCATCTTGTTATTCATACCTCACTTTGCCACCCTGCGTTCATAGATGACATAGACATGGAGCTTAGACTGGCACGCTTTGAACAACTAATAGCCCGGCGGCCGCTTCTTCTGAACAGTGTTCTGCTGAGACAAAACCCCCATAATGTCCATGAGTGGCACAAGCGAGTAAAGCTGTATGAGGGGAATCCACGGCAGGTGATTTTCAAGGCTTGAATGCACTTAAATAAAAAAAAAACCAACAACAACACTTGGTTAACACAGTCTTAATCTAGCTCATTACTAATCTATACATGCTCAAATCATTCTCTGCAGATCATCAATACATACACGGAGGCAGTACAGACTGTGGATCCAATGAAGGCCACTGGAAAGCCTCACTTTCTATGGGTGTCCTTTGCTAAATTCTATGAAGACAATGAGCAGCTGGATGATGTAAGTTGATGATTTAAGGGTTTTATAGAGTCTTTAAACTTAACATTAAAAAATAAAAAAAATTCGTTAATTTGTCTTGAATTCACTGTTCTTAGGCCAGGACAATCTTTGAGAAGGCTACCAAGGTGAACTACAAGCAGGTGGATGACCTTGCTGCAGTGTGGTGTGAATATGGTGAAATGGAGCTTCGCCATGAGAACTATGAACAGGCACTACGCATACTGAGGGTAACGTACTCGTATATCTTAATAGAATTATAACTACAGTCAGTGAAACACTCCAGTTATTATTTATTAGTTGTACATCCTGGGACACAAGTAGAAAGGGTGAGGAAGAGATAGAAATAGAGAGAAATGATAGTTAAGACAATGACATTAAAAGATTTAAAACATCTTTGTTTTAGAGCCTTTATTTAAAAACAATGCTGTTTGAATATGATATCTGGCACAGAGCTGTAGTAATTAAGTTTACATCACGGCATGATGCTTCACACTCCTGCAGTACATCACAGGTGTCAATGACTTGATGTAAGAGATCTTTGGATTTGTCTTTATAGTCTTTGGCAACTCTCCTTCCTCTCTTTCCTACTGATTATTGTAGAGAATTGAGAAATTCTTTAATATGTTGTGCTGAGATTAAAATCCAGGTCACATACTGAAAGACAGGAGAGAAGCACATGGTTGCACCATTTACAGTAGATGTTTGGGAGCATCTAGTGGCTGGGATGAGAACATGCAACAATACTAGCAAACCTGGTGAAATCTATTAAACTCCTAAACCCTGGATTTGTTGTTTAACTGCAAATATTTTGGATACAACTGTAATTTTGTGTACATGTTAATAATTTATTAAAGAAAGCTACAGCCATCCCATCCAAGAAAGCAGAGTACTTTGATGCATCTGAGCCTGTTCAAAACAGAGTCTACAAGTCCTTGAAGGTCTGGTCTATGCTGGCTGACCTGGAGGAGAGCCTTGGGACTTTCCAGGTATGTTCATTACATGTTGGATATAATGATGGTGAAATATGTATAATTTCAATAATTTATCTCAGATTCAAGTATGTTGTTTTTCAGTTTAGTTCTTCCTCCTTATTCATCATTTATTTTTCTTCACAGTCTACAAAAGCAGTATATGACCGCATCATTGATCTTCGCATCGCCACTCCACAGATCATCATCAATTACGCCATGTTCCTAGAAGAGCACAACTACTTTGAGGAAAGCTTTAAAGTAATGATATGCCACTAATTAATAGGGGTGTAAATCACAAGTTTGGTCACGATACAAAATTACATAGATTCATTGGACAACATTTGTGGTTTGACAATATCACACATTTAGTCACAATATATGATTTTGATTCATGAGCCGGTGATCAATATGCCACATTCTGTATATCCATCTTTTAAATTTTCACATAATGTAGAACAAAATAGAATAGATTGTATACATTAAAGCAGGATATAGTGTAAACATTACTCCTATTAATAGTCTAACTAATAACCAAGTTAGTGCTGTCTGAATTTATTGTAGTTGCACACCACACCTTTAAGTATCAGCATTTTTATAAGTTTGAAGTAAGAAGTTTTGGTTGTTAGAACAAAGCAATTTAGACAGTTCATGGTCTTTCTTAAAAATGTCTTACAAATGATTATCCATGTTTAATTTATATTTTCAATTTGGATTGACGCTATTGGATTGTTGAATCGATGCATCAGGCAAATCGATGTGTAGTTACACTCCTGCTGATTAAGCTAGCCCACATTTACAGAACTCAGTTCTGTATGAAATGCTCACTTTTACTTACATTTTTTACAATAATTTTTAATGTCTATGTTAATTTCTTTTCAGGCATATGAGCGAGGCATTGCTCTTTTTAGGTGGCCAAATGTTTATGACATCTGGAACACTTACCTCACCAAGTTCATTGATCGTTACGGGGGCAAAAAGCTGGAGAGAGCCAGAGATTTATTTGAACAAGCCCTGGACGGTTGTCCTGCCAAGTTTGCAAAGAGTAAATAGCTTTGATAGAATTTCACTAGCAACTTTTGTATATTTCATTCTGTTTTGTTTTTCCTTTTGTCTGAAACTAGGAAAAGCATTGAAACACTTCATTTTTCTTTTCAGCCATTTATCTATTGTATGCCAAACTGGAAGAAGAGTATGGCTTGGCGCGACATGCCATGGCCGTCTATGAAAGAGCAACACAGGCAGTGGAAACAGAAGAGAGACATCATATGTTCAATATCTACATCAAAAGAGCAGCTGAAATTTATGGCGTTACATACACCAGAGCCATTTATCAGAAGGCTATTGAGGTACGGTAGCATTTCTTTAGTTAAAAAAAAGTCCTTTTCAGTATTCTTTATTCAATTCCAAAATGGCTTAAACGTGCTGTTGCCATTTGAATTCATCCAGGTCCTTCCTGATGAGCATGCAAGGGACATTTGTCTTCGTTTTGCTGACATGGAGAGTAAACTGGGTGAGATTGATCGAGCCAGAGCGATCTACTCCTACTGTTCCCAGATCTGTGATCCAAGGGTAAGAAACTGCCTCCCTTATTTATTATTGTTTTGTTTTTTGTTTTGTTTGTTAGGAAAGATGTGAACTCTTTTAATTATGCCTTTTGGTGTATTTCTGAACTTTTAGGTGACAGCTAATTTCTGGCAGACCTGGAAAGAATTTGAGATCCGCCATGGTAACGAGGATACTATTAGAGAGATGCTGAGGATCAAACGCAGTGTACAGGCTACCTACAACACCCAGGTCAATTTTATGTCCTCTCAGATGATGAAGGCTACAACAAGCTCCACAGGGACTGGTGAGTTAACTTTGTCTCACAGGAAACTTTCCCTCAAAATCAAAAAGGCGTATCTTTTTCTCTTTAGCTGCAGTGCCCTGTACACGTCAATTTTTTTTGGGTGTGAGTTGTTGTATTCAGGATATATTTGCCTTGGTGATGTTTTCTTTACTTTTACCTTTACCATACTGATGGTGGAGAAAAGTTGGATTGTGGTGCTAGTGGGCAGTATGGGATATTAAGGGAATGACATAGCTATGGGTGTTCCATTTTTGTCTCCAGTATACAGCATGATACCCAGCACAGAAGAAATAGTGATATAACTTTTTTTATATAGTTGGTGCTGCAAAGTTTAACCATCTTATAATCCTGCCAGTGTCAGATCTTGCTCCAGGTCAGATGGGACTCGATGATATGAAGATGTTAGAGCAGAAAGCGCAGCAGCTCGCTGCAGAGGCTGAGCAGGACAAACCCAAACCCAAGGAGAAGATTCTCTTTGTCAGGTATGTTAATCAAATTGTTTATTTACTTAAAACAACCTAAGAAAAATGATGGCTTTTATGAATCTGAAGTCATTGCCCTTGTTGAGCTGCAGGAGTGATACTTCTCGCAGTCAGTTGGCTGAGCTTTCTAAACAAGCCAATCCTGATGAGATCAACATAGATGACGATGATGAGGAAGATGATGATGAAGACCAAGGACCTGAGGGTGAGTATCAAAGATAAAATTAGGACAAATACTTTGCTTAACATTTATACAAGCATGTTTTGCTCATATAAAGGCAATAATATTATTGTTTTCTTGACCTTCAGAGGTTCAGCTCGAGCAGAAGAGTGTCCCGACAGCTGTCTTTGGAGGCCTTAAAGATGATTGAAAGATTACCCAGAATTTTGCTCAAATGCTGACTTTTGATTTCTTTTTTCACCTTTTAGTAGATGCATCTTTAAATTGATTTCATTTTTGTTCTATCGTTATTTTTAGAATAATGTAAAACCTATAGATTTTTGTAGTTCAGTAAATAAGCACGTGCATGTTTTGGCCACACAGTGTCAGTCTTTCTCAAGTATGAAGGTCAAGCATCTGTCCATCAAACATTTTTGTTTCACGTCTGAAATACTAATCTATGACATAGCTTTAACTTAAATGTGATGTAGTTTAACTTTGTTTTGCAGCAATTTTCTATAAAGCAATTAAATGTAAAAATGCTTTCAGATACTTGAGAAATGTAAAGGCCTTTCTCTGACAGGAAGCTCTGCCCAACAAAACATACGGGTGGAGCTTAGTTTCTTCAACAGGGAGCATTCATTTCAAAGTGGAGCTGACCATTCAAGCCTCACATTTTTGGCTCAAGTTTCACAATAAGGTGGTTGGCTTGAAAAGCCTGGAGTTTCCCAAATTTTTTACCCTCCGGACAAAGGACAGTTTCCAAATGTTAAATTCAAGTTGCAGTCAAATGTTACAAGTACAATTACTTAGTAGTAGTTGAATAACAGGCTGTTGATGGGTACGTTTGGAAGAAAAAAAAAATGGCTGGTTTTGTAATAATTGCAGGCTTGCTTTGGTCACTGATTGTTACGTTTGTTTGTATTAATGCTATGAAAAATGTGGGTAATACCCTGCCACTGTTTGTGGATACACCATCAGATGTGATAAACTGGTGCTTCACTTGGTTTACAAATTCATTTGTTGCACTTGTTTAATATATTTACAGATTGCACATGAATTATCTTTTTAAAGTAAACTAATGAAAGCCAAGCATTCAAGTCTTTAATGTTTGATATATTGATTGGTTGTACATGCTCTTATTATTACCACATCATAAATGTCTAACTAATCACTGGTGGTTAAAGGTACTGACAAGGAATAATGGTTTCTTTAATAAATTAGATAAAAAATGCTGAGAGGTAATCGTCTTACAAAGTTACTGTGTGGTGTTCCTGGAGAACTCTTGCAACTTGGAGCATCATGTGATGAGACACTCTTTTCCAGTGCTATAGTAGGTAGGGAATGTAGATCTAATAACTGAAAAGAAAGTCCTAAGTCATGATGATGATAGGCAAGTAAACCTTTAATTTCCTCCTTGCCTTATATAATGCTATTATCTGGCATACTGCAGCTTGCCTTAAAATATTAATATAATTATCTGCAGGTGGCAAACTCACATCCTTGCACCTATTTCGCATGTAGATGGGTAATTGAGAATAATAAAGTAATGAACATAATTTACATCACGTTTTGGTATTAACTCAATGTTATTGAATAAAATTTAATGTGGAAAAACTACATGTGATGGGTGCACAAGTTTCTACATGTTAGACTTTCAAAAGATGTTTAATTAAATCTGTGGATCTCTATCCATTCTCAGAAAAAGCCTCCTTAAGCCAAAAAGTAGAAAAAGAAAATGTTCACAAAGCAATGCTGCAACTTTAAGACATAAATTGGTGTGATTTATTCAGTTAAATATGAACACATCACAGTTCTACAGGAGTCTGTAACAACGGCCTGTACCCTGCACACTGACTTTCATATTCTCAACCAAAGTAAATCCAATATTGTTAACTGTTTAATGCGTCTTTTTCCTTATAATAGATTTTGCACATGCATCTAATTGTCTACCTCGTGACAGTTTTTTTTGCCCAGCTAATCATTCATTGTTGAATGCGGCACAGCAGTTTATGCAGCACACTGAACATTTATGTACATATATTATTTACTCTTATTTTTATTCGTGTTTTTTTTTTAATCTTATCTTTATCTTCTATCTAGTTTTTCATTTGTTTTCTTCTATTTTATAATATTTTATGGAATTCAGTGTGAACGGCAAAGAAAGCATTGTTCAGGGAAACTTGTTTCCTTACTGGGCAAATGACAATAAACACTGAATCTTGACTACAAGTTGCCCTCAATCGACTTGTGACAATCTAGCTTCTATACAGCCAATCAAGGAATAAAGCTTATTTTTACGGTTATACATCAAACTTCATATTTCCTCTTTAAACCCATTAAAAGCTGACAGCTTTGGCCTTCACCTGTATGACTGATGCACCTGTAGCAAAAGTCACGCCTCACCTTTACCTGCTGTCTGTGCTCACACAGAAGTCCCGCCCTCGTCGTTCAGAGTAGATTCCCATTGGATGATGGGATGAGAGAGCGATGCCAGTGTGGAGCACCTGGTAGTCAGTCATCGACGGGACTAAAGCGAAGCTACGTACAGTGAACTGACAACACAGCAATGCGGACGAAGAAGGGCAAAAACGAGGGGAATAGTCCGGTTTTCAGTAGCAGCCCGGCGGGTCGGGGCTTCATCTGATTGTAAGGTATAATTAAAAGGAGATTTCGTTTCCAAAACAACGCAGAAGAGGACCTTAGCTGCCTTGGAAGCAAACCGAGGGCGGATATTTCCCGAGGAAAACCATAAACCACATCCGTATTCCCAGCCCGGGCGGTCGTATGGAATAGTCTACAAAAAGAATGATTGCCTGATATTTTTTTACTGTCTTGCATCATATATATTCGCCAGCACCACTTCCAGTTTTTTACAGACTCACTATGGTGGACTCCCCTACAATGAAGAAGACTTTTGTGGTCCCAGATATAAAGCCATTGGATTTGTATGACTGCACTAAATCAAAAATATGCGCAAGTGTCGGATGGCTGTTAGCGAAGTCCTACGGCAGTGCAGGTAGGTTTATAGTGTTGGTCCGGTGAGTTAAAGAAATATTTTAGGAGCTATTGTGTTGCTGTCCTACAGTGTGTTTATATTGTGCTAGCTAGAAGCACATGTATAGGGAACTGCAGTGTTTGTGCAGTTCAGCGATGGTGTTTAGCACAAAGAGACGCAGGTGAAAAGAGGACACTTGCACTGTATGCATTTTTTATTTATTTTTTTTTAAACTGTGACATGTCATTTGTTCTCAGTCTGGTGGTATGTGTGTCAGAGAAACGGGCCTCTTCTCGTAGGCCTCCCTTATCACGCAAACCAGTTTTTGTCTCATATCGAATCGCTTGGTCTGAAATGACAGGCTTCAGGGTATGTTTTCAAACAGGCCACACGGACATGGCACATCGGACATTTACATTGTGAAGAATCTCTTATCCATCATCACAGCTTTTTCTTTCTTCGTTTATTTATTTTATTATGGCACATGCTGTACATCCATTTGGATGAAAAGCAGGCTGTCACGCAGTGTCATCCGAGTGAGACTCTAATCTTTATCACGCGTTTTCTTCCAGTATCTTAAGTCAGCAAAATTCAAGAGAAATTCAGTTTTGTGAATGCAAAACCCGAACTAGAATAGAGGTTTCTGCACACAGCATAGGTATCATAAGACTTCCTTTTGGTTTGGGTTTTTGAACTCCGTCAGCTTTGACTACGAAGTGATAACAGGTTCCTTTGTTTTGGAACACTAACTGGTAAAGATGAGATCTCACAAAAGAGAAACTAAAATAGTCTCATAGGAAAAAATCTCAACATATCCTTTCCCACTTAAGTTAACCTTTAAGCAGTGTGATGATAGGGTAGCTGTCTTCAAAGTCATTTCGGACACTTACTATAACAAAGAACATTCAAGAGAGCAAACATTACACAGTTTGGGTTGTGAAGGTTGTAAGGTAAGTTATATTTTTCTTTTAACTTTATGTCCCTTACACAATTCCTGACAGGCCCTGGGTTCAACCCTGCATGCTCCTCCAACCTGTTTGTACTGAGTTTAGCACCTCAGCCACACCCTATGGTCAAAGTCACTCAATGCCAAGCTACAGTATAATATGGTGACAACACTGCCATCAGTTTAGTCTTAATCAACTCACTGGCCTTGCTGATAGTTTCATGCAAACTCAGAATGACATCACCTAGTCCCTTCCCAGAAACTCAGCTGTACAATGGATAGCCTAGCATAAGTTAGACTGGGTCATCGGTCCATACCTCTTTAAGCTCAATCAACCTAACGAGGACAATAGATTACATTTCAAATGTTTTTGCAATTCAGAGTAACACTACAAATAGATCACATAGTGTGCACCGCTCAGCCCTTGATAGACTTCCCTCAGTGCTGCAGTCCTGTATGTTTTCAATGTATCCCTGCTCCAACACGCCTGACTCAAGCAGGTATACATTGAAAACCTACAGGGTTGTTGGCCTTGTAGAACTGAATTGAGTAGCTCTGACTTAGAGGAATTTTAAGGTCTTTTTAAGGAAACAATGGATGACATGGAATACTAGAATTCTTATAAAACACTCTCCAGTCTAATAAGCAACACTAACATTTCTAGTCTGCTAATCTGCTTATGGGTTTGCATTTCCAGAGGCAAGGAGAGCAATTGCTCTAAATGTAGACTCCATAAGTTAACCTCATCTTCTTCAAAACCACCACCAATAACCATTCATTGCCATGCCTAAGCAAAGCAGTTTGGAATATAATACATCAGCCTTGTAATTTTGTGAACAGTCTGCAGCAACTAATTTTTTTTCTCCTTGAGCTAAGGAAATGCAGATCCATCCCTTTCAAATAGAAAGTGTATTGTGGCATGCATTGTGATCTTTTGTATGCAATGTACATGTGATTTATATATTGTAAATACAAGGCAAGGAGAACAATTGGTTAAGCACAAAATGTAATTTATATTCAACCTTTTGAAGTTGCTGTGACAAATGACTTGACAGATCACCTGAGGGTGACTCAAACCAGTGTGTGCCATTACAACTAGATTTACCAGTTTACTGTGGGGAGAGGTTTGCTTTTAAAAACTGACAAGCTCAAAAGGATATTGTATGTTATTCACATCTTCCCAGTTTTCCACCTGAGTTCACTCTACTAATGTAAGCTGTGTGTCTTCCTGTTGTCCAGCTGTGAAAAGTTTAACTGCCACTAAACCAAACCACCTTTAATCATACTACAGGTACACCACTTTTACCTTTACACTTTGCTAGAGTTGCTGTGGCATCGGACTGGATTTACTCACCTTTTTTCTATTCATTCTAATTATAGTGCGTCAACAAGGGACAAGTACCTGAGGAGGATGTTTCCTTGTTAATAATGTTGACACAAAAAAGTTCAAATACCTATTTGTGTATTATATTAAACTCTTCGAGGCAAACCCTGTACTGAGTTAAAAATTGTGTTTAAATATAATTTTACACTCTATGGTAAGAAAAGAAAGTTGCCACATCTCACTAAATGTCAAAGGTCCAAGTATTGTTTTGAGCAGTACACACAGATCTGGTTTGGAGTTTGTTTCTAACTTAAGGATATTTCTTGATGATGGACACTTCTGCCCTCCCTCCAGTGTTGTCCTGTTTGTCTCTGAAGCACCCATAATGTAATCACACGTTGTCTATTGGAGATGTTTCTGTGTGCACAGACCCTTTAATGCAATTTAAAGCGACTGTGCTACAGCTAAGTGGTGCCTGTGTTAATGTTACAGGACACACATGCTGTCAGGGATCGTATGTTTATGTTAAGTGGACCTCTGAGTTCACATGAAGATGGGAGGCCCTTTATGTGTAGCGCTTGAAGCGGGGTTGTTCACTCTGACAACATACCATCAGATCCTGGTTCAATGATTGATGTGCACTGTGCATACACCATTTCAGCAACTCACCACATTAGTCATATTAACTAATGCGGTTGAAATTTGATTGATTTAATTTTTTTAATTATAAAACTTCAATAAACAGTAAAGTCTTAACAGACTTGTCCACTGGGACATTTACAGTGATGAAGTGTGCATTGTATCCCCCCAAAAAGAGATGAATAGAGCAGAGGAAAGTAAATACCAATAGACAACATCAGACCCTTTCCTTTGTTGTTTATCAGATATGTTTATAAGTTTTGTTAGCATTTGCATTTTACTTGTCACGTGGAGAGTTGGATGCTACCATTACCCCTCTCGGTATTGCTAGGTTTTGGGCAAACAAAACAGTACCTGCTTTGTTCTGAAAATACATTTGGGTAATTATATCTTTGATCCTTTGAACCACATGATGAGGATGTTGTAATGCAATTTTATAAGTAGAAATACAGTTTGCAGCGTTATCAAAACACATCTGGTTTTTGTAAATGAAAAAGTGTTATTTTGGTATTTTTGTGATGAGCATACAACCACTGATGTCAAAACCTGACACAAGGGAGGGAGTCTTGTTATTTGAGCTTCCTGCTGTGATGCTTATCCTGCACACTTGAGCATATCGGTGTTCTAATAAATGATTTACCATGCACCGGAGTTCCTAAAAGTTTTTAGTAGGCAGTGTAGCATCAGTGGGGGCTGCTCATTAAACGTTACTCAGGAAACCTTAAAATCCAATGCTGATTGTTCCTTATAAATGTGAAGTGAATGATTGGGTGGAAGGTTTTAATTGAGCCCTTTTCCACCAAAAGACCGGGCTTAGTTTAAGCCCCAACTGATTTCCAACAAACTGAGCTTGTGTAGTTCTGTCTGATTGCTGTGAGACGTGTGATAATGTCTGCATTATGACTACCACGCTATCTCAATCAGTCAATGAAACAGGACGCATGGCTCCTGTTATCAAACAGTGCACATCAGTATAGATAGCAACTAAACAGCTTAGCTGACAACAGCTGTAATGGTAAGCTTTATCAGCACCACATTTTTTTAAAGCCTTGCTAATTTTACCAGGATAAATGTTTTTGTATATCTGCTCATGCTACTTTTCCGCCTAGTTTAAGAAGGTAAAAGGTCTGAGTAGGCTATAGCACAGATCTTGTGCAAGTGCAATGATATAAACCCCTTGGTCAAAATATATTCAGTAGGTTGTAAATTGCTAATATATTTGCTAAAATGGCAAGCTCCCAGTTCACCCACCATGATAATGTAACACCAAGTCAACAAACTTTGCACACATTTGACTTTTGCCTTCTTACTCATACCAGAAGATAAACACTGACTCAATGAACTGTGAAAGTGACAGAGGTAGTTGCTCCAGTTATGCATACATACAAGAACATGTTTTGAGTTTAAATAGTTCGCTTAATGTGTATTGGTGTCAACATTATGGTGTCTCCAATCGGTCACTCTCTTCTTTGCCACCTTTTTTTTTATTATCATTACCTGCTTCATGTAATTAAAATATAATTTTTAGATCCCTGTGTATGGATCCACTCCCTCACATTAGCAAAAATGTGAAATTTAAAGGAATCTTTCATAGCAAGAGAGTCTCGTAGGGAGATTATGCTCATATCAAACCCCCTCCTCTAACTCAGTTGTGGAATTTGCATCCTGATTTTTCTTTGGGAAATTTTTCTTCTTTTGTTTCAAACACATAATTGTGAGACTTTTTAAAAATTATTATTATTTACATATACAAAAACTTGAGCTGACATCAGATTAGCAGTTTTGGTAAACAAAAGAAAGATATGGCATTACTGAAACACTGAAAATATTGACTGACACCTACAGTCATCTTGGAGTGAGAGACGGAGAACAAGCCTTTGTCCACCATAGGCTGTTTTTTGATGCTGACGTCATTGGATCCATTACAAGGCTGCATAATGATACAGTGTAGTGACACCACCCTTTTGATAACCCCTTTGTTTTTCTGTAAGGCCGAATCTCAGGCTCTAATAAACAAATATTACTCTAAAGATAAAACATTTCAGTTTATCAGCTATATGATGTTGAAGCGCTTTTAACAGCAAGACACGAATTTGTGTAAGTTTGCATGGCTTACTTGTGATTGTGTAAAGTGTGGATAATGTTGGCAGTTTAACCTCTGCAATTGCAAACAAAGGCTACTGTACCAAAAATTAACATTGGTTTTCTCAGATGTTCAAATACTTATTTGCAGCTGTATCATACAAATAAATTGTTAGAAAATCATACATTGTGATTTCAGGATTTTTTTTATTATTATTATTATGTCTCTCACAGTGGACATGCACCTACGATGAAAATTTAAGACCCCTCCATGTTTCTAAGTGGGAGAACTTGCAAAATAGCAGGGTGTTCAAATACTTATTTTCCTCACTGTATCATCTTTGTCTAGCCATTAATAATAGTGCATGTTCTCTAAGTACACTTTCTTTAAGTTGCAAAAGAAATTAAAGTTTTTCATTTGCTGTTCCTTTTACATTGCAGACTCTAATTCCAAGATGTACATCATCTCTTCTTAGGGGAAAAATTAAGCAAGAGCTTTTAAAGGAGGCGATAACATGAGTTGCAGAGCATCTTATAATCTGTAGATGCATATTTCTGAGCTAATCATGCCCCACTGACCTTGATGCTTGCCAAACTATACTCACTTTTATAATTGTATCTGTATGTTCTACAGCAGATGTATTAATCTGCTACTGAACTGGGCAGAGGGCAGGTTTCCATGTCAGTTACTATGGAGAATGGATTGTTAGGGCACATTCATACTCGCCTTTTGATTCAAATCCTAGTCAGTTTGCTCAGAAAGTTTGCTTCCTTTGGGGAATTGTGTGTGAGCCTGATTTGGATTCAAGAATCATACTCGGTTCGCCGCCTTCTTCGAGTTTTCTTCTTCTTTGAGTGTTTTGTCTTTACCTTCAGTTATTCTTGATGTAGCGCCACCTCTGGCAGTGAGTGGAATGTGCTTTTTAAAAGGTCCGATTTGTTGAGTAGTGCAGCATGAACGCATACTCAGACCAGAAGAATGTGGCGCCCTTCAACTGAACAGAGTCCCCAACCACACAGAGTCTAGCAGACAATCCTGGTGTGAATGCAGCCTAAGTCTTTTGATTAAAATATTTTAATAAAGAATAATGACATACACTTTTTTTGTAGCATGTTGCCGCAAATGATGATAGATATGAACTGCACAAACAGTGAGAGAGTTTAAAACAAACAAAAAACTAATATATTATGGACTGCTTTTTATTATACAAAACATAAATAAATTAGAAATCCTTTGCAGGAGGTCTTAAAGTTTATTATTCTCTTTGTGGAAGTTATCCTCTTTTAATTAAAATTTATTTTTCTACATATATTCCTTTGTTTGTTGTAGTTAGATTGTTATACTGGATTTTAGCCTCATTGGTCTACAGGGTTGTTTTTTTATTTTTGTTCCCTTTCCATTGATCTAAAGAATAAGCAGTTTTCTTATAGTTCACACTAATTATTTCTATTTATTCGTTTGTGGAACCAATGAAGGAAATCGCCTCTGTAAAACCCTTTGCTATTTCCTTCTGGCTTTGTTTTTCTTTGTCATTGTCGATTATTTTCATTTTCTGAGTGCTAGTCAGATGTTTTGAAGATGCTATTGTTAAGGTTAATTCAAACAGTGACTGAGGGGTTAGATTACTTGTTAAGCTTAGAGTTTTGTGTCGCCTGTTCTTTCCTAACCATAATATAAAGCAAGCCACAGCTAATTATAATTTTTCTTTTGTTGATTTTCCTCCCTCTTGGTAGAAAATGTCCCTGCAGAGCTGCGTGACCCTTTCTACTGTGATCAGTACGAACAAGAGCATCTTAAACCTCCTCTTATACGGCTCCTGCAGTCTTCAGAGCTCTACTGTCGTACCTACAGCCTGTTACTGGGCGGTACTGGAGTTGAGGCTCACCCCAAAGACAACGTTGCCCTGCTGCAACTCCTCACTCAAAGAGGCATCATCGCCAAAGACCAGGAGGTGACAGTGACTGATGCAGACCTTCGATATAAACCCATCAAAATGGTAATGTATGATACTAATATCAGAGCTGACAGTTTTTTGAGCTTTGAGAACATTGAACACAAAGGTGACGATTCCATTGCAGAAGAGTGATGTTTTTAGTATGTAGAGGCCGCTTCAGGTAAACTTGGTGTTTTTTTAAATTTTTTTTTATTAGTTTACATTTGTCCATCACGCAGTATTGAATGTCTTCTGGATGCAGAATCTTTGCTATCTGGGGCTCTGTAGAGAAGCAGAGCAGGTCAAGTTAATTTGGTTGCTGGTATAGGAGCATGCTTATGCTTTGATTCTAGGGATTAAAGGACATCAAAAAGACCCCCACTCACACAGCCCTTCCCCCAACCCCTAAAGCTTCCCCAGCTGATCTTAGAGGATGAGTGGTTCCAGCTGCGAGCACAAGGGCATGACTACTTTACTTTCAGGGTGTGAGAGGGAGAGAGAGTGTATATACAAAAGATGGTCCAGATCCGAACAATAGTTAAACAGTTCTGGTGAAACTTTAGATGCTGTGTTGAGGGAATACACGGAGCTGGCCGAGTGAGTTAAATCAAGTGAAACAGGTTTGTCTTCTAAGTTGTTGACAAAAGATCCCTGTGTCTATGTTTCCTCTAGCATAATATAACCCTGACTTCTTCAACCTGAAAACATACACATTACTAATTTTGATTGTAGACATAGAATTATTATCATCTAAAAGAAGAAGAAGAACTCTGCTTTAAAGAACTTCTATAAATGCTTTCTTTACACACATCACTATCCTTCTCATTCTGTGGCATAAAACTACAGTTCTTCCAGCCAGCTTGTTCCATGTGCATGCAGGCTGTTTTTGAAAGCTGAGTGGAGCCTCCTCAAGGATTTGTTGTTAGGTGATCACTGTTTGCTTCACTGCAGCTGTCTGCTGGCTACTGCAGCTTCTACTGTACTGTTGATGACAGTGTTGTAATGATGAGCTTATTGTGTGCACATGCACCTGACATAATCAAAGCATGTGGTTCAGGAAACTGGCTAGTAAAAACGGTCCTTTTCACTGATTTTAATTTCCATTTATTAGCTAGTGTTTTTTCTTATTATTTTCTGGCTTTTGTATAATTTCAGCGCCAAAATATTAATGATGAGCTGGTTGAATATTTAGCTAAGAACTGCCTGAAGCATGTTAAATGTAACCTCTTCTTGCACCAAATGGAGATGAAATAGTCCTTCTACCTGAAACAAATAGTAAATTATTCACACCTTATCAACTTTAAGGTTCCACAAACAGTTTTACAATGTGTTTATCACTTGCGAATACACATTGCTTTTGCCATTTTATAGATGTGGCACATTTAGTCCACAATACAAACACACAAATGACCACATTTTGGAAAAGGAGGATATCACTGTCTCTACCAAAAAAATATACATGTACATATAAATACATACAAAAATACATGTGTGTACATATATGCATAATTAGGCTCATGCGGTAAAAACATAAAAAATAAGAAACTGAAAACTAGGTTAAAAGAGGATAAAAATTGTTAGCAGAGTGATAACTACACTGCACTAGCACTAATGGCCTAATGACACAGGTATCTGTCATGCATAATGTCTCTGTAATCCCTTTGTGCATAAATTTGTCTGCATCCATGCTGTGTGCCCTAACTCTGTATGTGGTTTCCAGGTCAGAACATGACCCATCTCAGCTTTGAATCAAAATGATTATACTCTTATTTGGCTGTTACTGTCAGTGCTGTATTTGCTGCTCATTGCTTTGGTGTATAAGCCTTTCAGCCACTGTTTGGCTGCTCTTGGAGCTTGTCTGCAATTGACTGGCACTGCAGCTACAGCGTGGCAAGCAAAGAAAGTGGGTCATGCTGCAGAATTACAAGGATGGAGCATCAATGTAGGTCTTGGCTGGTAAAACGGCTTTGCACCAGTGGCAATCTGCTGCAGGGCTGCTGTTTGTTAAATCCTTGTTTTTTTTTCCAATCGTAAATTTGTTTTGGATGCAGCGATAACATGATGTACGTATATGGAAGTCTTGCTTGTAATAAGGGAATTCTGGTGCCAGGTTCTCTCCACTGCCAAACACCTAATAATTGGGAAGTTTGGTTAATGGACAAGTCCAGGAAATCTGATTAAATCCATAAAAATGTTGGAACTTTGTTTGGTACATAGCATGTGGGTTAAAATATTGGTGGGTAGAACAAAATCTTAGTATTATGTAGGTTTAATTCCACTCGGGCAAAAAAAGCACATGTAGGCAACTGGAAATTACCTATGACATCTTAATAATTTTGTATTAATTCAGCTTTTAAACCTCTGATATAGCAGTACGGACAACCCATGTCTGACAACTGCTCAGGTGGTAAAGGAAACGAGTAAAAATTCAGTTATCTTTCAATAGTGAACCTGCCAGGGAGGGGATTCACTTAATTAAGTTACCATGGTAACAAACTCGGGGTAGACTTACCTCGCTTTCTGGAGTGGAAAACCCAGAATTTTCCCCTACTCAGGGTTAACATACTTGGAGTGTCAACATAACCTACTTTCTGCAACAGGCCCAAGGACAACATGTGTTGTTTTTCCCTGCTTTTAAAAAAATTTCTGTAAAAAAATGTAAATGTATCAAAGAAGAAAATGAAAGGGGTGAGCTGTGAGTCCTAAAACTATATTTCATTTGAACTGGATCCATTGTGAAATCATTTTGGGAAATGTGCTTTACAAGAGTTTGGTTTATTTTGTTGTTTGGTAGCTGCTTGTATACGTGTTCGTGTAGCTGTGTCCTTCTGGTGTCTGTCTTTCCGGTGGGGACCCAACCCCCATTACTCCTCAGATTGAGGATAAAGATCTTTGAAGATTAGAGATAATCTACCATACAGACTGAACGTCATCATCCATGATTGGTTGACATACCAGAAATGACCAATGACTCGCCATAGACATACCTAATATGTGATGATGGTGCTTTTCACTCACATATTGTGATTTAATGCCCTAAGAAAAAGCCTAACAGGGCTGGTATAGTACCATCCTAGCATATGCTTTAAAATAAGAAGCAAGCATTGTGGAATCCGAGTTTTGACTTGATACATGATAGCATTGGTGCCAGCTCTCCCTCTTACACATACACTTTGTCTTAAATCATACTGCTGTGTTGGCAGGTTTCTGGCTAAATGAACATCAGTCAGGAACTTGGCTCAAAATAGAAGTGGCAGCCTATCAGAAACACTAATCATCATCTGTGCCATTTGTTCTGCCAATTGAAAAAATGAGTAGTTGTAATTAATCTTATCAACTGTAAGCCAAATGATTCGCTGCAAACTTATTCTACTCTGGGTTTTGTTGACTAAGCATACATGTGATGTACATACAATGTGCATAAAATGTTAACATAACATCCTTTTCAAACTCCCTTGCAGGGCCCCTGGCCTGCTTGATCCCCCTGTTTGTCTCCCCACCAGCAGGCATTGTAGGGGGATGGGGTTAAGTCATATTTCAGACTTAATCAGGTTTTACCATCATCATAATCTCACATAATGATAAACACGATGATTTTGCTTACTTTAAATCAGCTGTTTATGCAATTTTTGCAAAACGAGGCCATAAACATTTCTTGTTGAAGGGGTTAACTGATGGAGTGTGAATTTTTCTTCTCTGTCACGCTGGTTTTAGAGGTGCTGGATGTTTCCAAGCCGAGAGCCAGGGCTAAGCCAGGAGCACAGATCAGTGCTGCAGTCAGGCTTGCACTGAGATGCATTGTGGGTCAGCTGGTTGGTTGTTATGGTGATCTGGCAGGTTCAGAGCTCTGTGTTCGAGTTGCTCCTCTCAGTACTCTCATTAGGGAGCCTTGTGATTTAGCTTAGCAAGCTCTCCTGGGTCGGCAACTGGAATCTACAACCAACTCCCCCTCTTTCCTCTTTCATTCTGCTCTTTTTGTCTTAGCCTCTCTCCTCTGAATAATTACTGTAAAGCATGACAACAGAACTGTCCAAACTTCCGTAACATCTCTCATTAATTTCCTTAGTCTCCCATCACACTTGGTCCAACCCATGATTCCCTTTTGTGGCTTGGAAAAAAAAAACAAGTAGTGCAAAAGTAGTGGCTTAATTTTCTGAAAAATATATGAACGTTAGATTATTACACAGTATTTGTTTATTCATTAATTAATACTAAGCCACCATGTAACACACTGGGACAAATATCAACAAATCCCATTTAAAAGGAAGGTGGTGGACTGTCTGTTTATGTCAGTCAGAACTCTTCATACATGTAAAACACTTCATCTGCTAAAGATCATCATTTTGTACAACATTTTTTAAAAACCAGTAAAATTATTTGTTTTATCACCACATAAAAAATTGTTAGACCAGCCATGTTTCAGTAGTCTGCTTTAAGTAATAGCTTCTGACTCCGCTTGTATTTAAATTGTTTCTTTAAAATCCCTTGTTGTTAGTCTCTTATTTTAGGCTGTTTGTCTCTATCTGTGCTGCATGCATGCCATGTTTTACAGACATACAAGCAGCAATTCTTATTTTGGCAACAGTGTAAGGAGGGCAAACCAGTCAGGGCCTTAGTGCTTACAGTAAATGACTGCTGTACATCCAGAAACCTTGCCCCAATACTATCTGACAAGCCTTTGCTGGCATAGCTTGCACTGCCCGGCCCAGCACTGGGTCTGCTCAGGTCAGCACGTTATAACAGGGTTGAGTAGGTAGGCAGACATGCAGGCAGGGCTCATGTATGCAGCTGGATTGCCACCAGGCCTCATATAAAAGCCCACATAAAAGGTTATAATAAGAATGTCTGGCCTCTAAGGTGGAATTTTAAAGTAGTTAAAGGGACCAGGCACTTATGTGCACGGATTAAGCTTAAAATCTAAGAGATTAAATTAGCGGTCCCAATGGCAGGAAATATGTTGTTTGTGACCTGGCTTTTCTTTCTTTTGGTAAGACAGCAATATCATGGCAAGGGCGCAGTTAGCCAGTAGTGTAATAGGTTTGGCCCTACTTCTGATGTTATCTGTCAACTTAATGAGATGCAGATAAAAAAGAGTAGATATAATCATTATTCATGAATACATTGACTAATGAAGATAAGTTGTTTACAAAATGACTTCACAAGCAAATCATTTTCACTTTCAGTTTTTTAGTGTAATTTACTTTTATGACTCTGCTGTATTGGTTATGCAATGAGCTATAATGCATTAGATGATGCCTAAAGATGGAATAAATAATATTTACGATGTCATATTTAATAGATGTGCAATATGTTTTTTTTTAAAGTGAATATTTATTTGCCTTTTTTTGTGTATACATACTCATTTAGTCAGATGAGAATTAAATCCAAAATAAATGGGTGAGATATTTAATCACTCTTTGGCTAGACAGAGGTGAGATAAAAAACACTGTTGGTTGTAGTCTCGTGGCACAAACAAAACACAACTCCTTGTAAGCTAACAGGTTTAAAGTGTTAAGGTGCTCACTTTGACTGAGCTGATAATGTTGGTGGTACATTTTAATGGGCTCTGTAATGATCTACTAGGTATGAGGAAATGCCTTCTGGCTGAAAATGCTTAGTAATATTCTTGAATATGTTTAGATAGTGATGTATTTTTTGTTATATTACTGTATTTAGGCTGTCTGAAATAGGATGAATATCCATTATGCTGTCTGATAGAAATGTATTCAATATATAAATCCTGCAGCCTCTTAACACGAGTTATGCAGAATATTGGACTGTACTAAACAGAGGAGTGGTTGAAGAGAAAGAAAATAATAGAAAAGCAGCTGAGGAATGAAAGTCCCAGGACATTTGTGTTATCATATTACAGGCCCACTGCCTTCTTAATGATTTAATGAGTGTACAAACATGGGTCCAAAGTTCACCCACGTCTACTGATGTGTGCATTCGCTGGATGAGAATTCCTATCAGTTTTTGCTGACTTATATCTGGCCTCTGATGACCTCTAGAGGTTGCTGCTGGTAAACAATAGCAGGGCTGCATCAGACAGAGATGATATCGGTTCTCGCCAAACAGTAAAAAAAAAAACCATCTCATTGTTCTAACTATAATTAATTAATATTACAATGGTACATTGTCCTTCAGTTATTTTTCTCTTTTCTTTGTGACTGGTGCAGAACGCTCACCTAGCGGTACTGGATGCCTTGATGGCTGTGGGAGCCATGGAAACGGTGACTGCGGTGAAGACATGTGGTTCCGCTGAGCTGCTGGGTGGAGCTGCCAGCTGGGAGGATGCTCTGCTTTATTGGGTTAACGGGGTAAGGAGCAGCTCAGGGAGAAGCAAAGCCTGTTTTAAGCACACATCTTTATTGTATTTTGTCCCTAGTGTCTTATTGTTCAGACTTGTCCACAACAGCCCTCTGCTGTTGAGGATTGGCATCTGTTTAGCGTCACAAACTAAAACTGTGTTATTCTTAAATCTCAACGTAAACAAAATATACACTGGTCAAAAAAATAAAGGGAACACTAAAATAACACATCCTAGATCTGAATAAATGAACTCCTTATTAAACACTTTGTTCTTTACATAGTTGAATGTGCTGACAACAAAATTAGACAGAAATTATCAATGGAAATCAAATTTATTAACCCATGGAGGTCTGGATTTGGAGTCACACTCAAAATTAAAGTGGAAAA
>JBAMHW010000023.1:18001012-18052397 GCA_037177495.1 Rhadinocentrus ornatus
AGAATGTGAAATTTATTGTCAATCAGTGTTGCTTCCTAAGTGGACAGTTTGATTTCACAGAAGTGTGATTGACTTGGTTGCTGTGGTGATGGCTGGTAGTCACGCGGTCTGCGACAAGAAAAAAATAGGCAGCGTCGTGTGCGAAACTCCAAGAGAATGAGTGCACTATGTAGTGCGCTATATAGTGCAGCCCTATGTAGTGAACGAGGGATTGGGAGTAGGGTGGACATTCGGACACAGCCTTGGAGTTACATTGTGTTGTTTAAGTGTTCCCTTTATTTTTTGAGCAGTGTATGTTTCTATATGTGAACACACAAATCTAAGTGTTTGTTGACTGACTTTTTTTTCTCTCTCTATTCTTACTACTATTTATTTACTCAGTTAAACCAGAAGTTGAGAGAGCTTACTGAAGGAGCCCAGAATGACTCAACTCAGCCGATAACAGAGCCTCAGCCTGTTGAGACCTCTGTAAGTGTTGCATTCATTCATTGCTTTTGTATTTATAATGCAATCGTTGTATCTAAACAAACTTGATGATGTGTCTGGCATTATTCACCTCATGCTTCGTTTTCCTAGAACAGGGTGTAGGTGCAAAACCAAAGCTCAGACATAAACAGTAATGAGTGTTACTAAAAAAAAAAAAAAATCTTTTTTTTCAAGAGGTGGATTCAGGTACAGTATAACATTTGAAGGGGCTACATGAGGAGGAATAGTGGGAGGAATACAGTTTCATCTGTTGAAATTAGGATGAGCTTAAGTAATAACCAAGAGAGGATGACAATACAGAGCGGAAAAGGTCCACCCTTGTAAGGTACCTTTTTAAATGAACAGATCCTCTTCCCTGCTCATCTGAAAATCTATTTATATTTTAAGATTTTTTACACACTAAACAAATATTTTTATTGGAATGTATTTCACATAGGCAAGGGGAAGGCTGCATGGGGATGTAAGTCAAAAACACACAAGAGGTAGGATGTGATGCAGAAATTTGATTTGAATTTGCTGTACCTTTTATAGTATGTTGAGACAAGTGTAGATATTACTTGCACATGTATCTGATTATATCCACAATATTGTGTAGAAATAAACATACAAGTCAACAGAAGCACAAATAAAGGAGCAGCTTTTGCCAGAATACACACACACACAGGCAGTAAACTCCCTGAAAGATTTTCTGCTGTTTGCCATTGTGTCCCCCCTTGATCATGGTAAGATTTTACTAAGAGACTTTTGTGTAAAATCTGTAAAAGAAGTTCAGAGCTATTTTTGCACATGCTGCTTCTCCAGAGTATCTCCACTATATTTTAGGACTTGTTGCATTTGTATAAAAATAATGCAAACGGTCAGTTATGGGTTTCTTTTAATGTTTGATTACTAGTTGGGATTGTTTTGTGTATTCAGAATATACTGTTCCTTACGCTTTTGCATTCACTCCTCAGTATTAACTCTAGCCCCTCATTTAATTGGTTGGCACAGATTGTCTGTTGCTAAGTGAGTCTTGTTCAGATTTGCAAGTTTGCCAGATCTTAGGACTGACTTTGCAGGCTTCTTACTCAGCAAGCCCAATGACTTGAAGTTGACACCTTAAAACACAGGGCAGTGTCACTGCTGTATCAACAAGGTTGTTTTTTCTGTCAAGAGCACGTCATCACAACCCTCTCTCCTGTTTGTCTAGTTCTTCCACTGTAGGCTTAATAGCTCTCCTTGTGCTCCTGTTTTCCATTCCCCTCTCTTTCTTCATATTTTGTTATTTCCTCCTCCTGCTCTGACAGTGTCCTACTCGCTGGTACTGGAAACTTGTTCCTGTAAGTTCCCTGCTTTCCTCTGCCTCTTCTCCCCTGTCCCTCCATCCCTCAAGTGTCTTCATCTAAATTATCAGCAAATATCTGGTGACCAGGTCTGTTTTATTTTTGTGTTTTGTTTTTATTAGTTTCCCATATGCTGGTGTGAGACTGCATTGTTCACGCATCCTAGTCTGCACATTTTAATTAAATTGCACTTGAGTTCCAACATTGTGTTGTGGAACATGTTTGTGTTAACATAAGTAGTGCATGAATCAAAGTTTTATTCATGCTGGACTGTGAAACTGCCTGCTGTACAACTGACTACTCTGATGTGACAGAGCTGTGTGTTTGTATGGCAGTTAACAAAGACAAGGTTTTAGTCAGATGGTCCCTGTTGACAGTGGGCCATTTGTTTTTTGTGCTGCAGTTCTACCTGAAACACTTTCTCTCTTTCTAAGACTGCAGATCTCTTTCTTCTCTCGAGATCCTCACTTGACCCACTTTCTCCCAGAAAAACCCTCCTCCTTGCTGCTCTGATTTAGTTATTCACTTTAAATCTGCCATTGGCTCATCCATACCCATTCTTTTTTACATGTCCTTAGCATGAAACTTTATTTACTGTAATCCTCAGCATTTTATATTGTGTACCACTGTGTGGATCACTAAAGGCCACCCACTCATATTGTTAAAAGCTTGACTTTGACAGCTAATAATAACATGAACTAATAAATCAAATATATAAAGGCACAATTATGGTAAAGTACAGAATTAAATTTTTCTAATTTTTTTGTTTTGTTTTATAGCTGCGCTACAGGAAGGATAGAATTCAGGCAAAACTAAAGCCAATCTTTCCGGAAGTAAATGAAGTTAAAGATTTGTCCACTGGTTGTGCTCTTGCTGCAGTCATACATTACTATTGCCCTGGCCTACTGAGACTTGAAGGTACTAACAAACAGCTTTACCATATACTATATTTATAGTCTTCTCAGCAGTTATTTGTCAGTTTTACAGTGCTTATCTCTTCCTCTGCAAGATGTGTGTATGAAGGAGTCCATGTCGGTAGCAGACAGCTTGTACAACCTGCAGTTCATCCGTGAATTCTGTGACAGCTGTCTGAAGGGCTGCTGTCACCTGGCACTGGAGGACATCCTATACACACCACAGGACCTTCAGGTACTTCTAGTCTAATAATTAATTGACAATAAAATACACTATTTTCTAAAAATCTCATTTTGTTTTGTGTAATTTGTTTAGCTGAACTTGCTGAGTTTCCTGTCGGAACTACTTTGCTGGTTTGAAGTACAAAAGCCTGACTTTGTTCAGCCAATAGATACATTAGGTAAGTCTTACCTATTTATGGTCCGTTGTAACTGTTGTGCAACATTGTCATTAATATGACAACATTTAATATCTTATTAAATATCATATTTTAAATGATGCTTTTTGTTTTTGGTCAGATGGATCCACACCAGTAACACCAAGTAATAGGTACAAAATCTATATAAAAGGATTTTGCTTTATGTGGTCTGTCAAATTCTTTGAATAATACACTTGCTTGAACTGATTGAGTTTATTTCCCCACTTTGCAGTACTTCCCCTTCCATTTTCAAAAGGCCTTTCCTCCCCATTTCTTCCTCTGCATCAGGTAAGATTAAGACCACCTCTGTCATCATATTAAGTCAAACTACAGAATCATTTTATGGTGTGGTTCACCTATTTTTCTCATCTCTTTTTTTTCTCTTTAGTGGTGTTTTGTGTCTTATTTGTATAGACATTTTAAACTTTTCAAATAATATCTTTTCCTTCCATTTGTGTTGGCTTGATTTGTGCATCCCTGTGTGGTTTGCATGCCTTTACATGTCTGCGTGTGTCCCGTTGTACTCAGGATCTTTGACTCAGTCTACCTCAATGTCTCATATAGAAGGAGTTGGAAAGACATGGAGCAAAAAGCCTCTAAGGTGGGATTCTTATTAAATTATTTAACCATCATATGAAGTTTTTTATATTGTACTTATCGCTGTTTTTTTGTTTTTTTTCTGTTTTTGTTTTTTAAGTCGGCCCTTGTCAGCAGTATCCTTCAGCATTCCTTTTGGCCTGGACAGTGATGTGGACATTGTGATGGGAAACCCTGTAATAACCCGCTCTGTTAGTTCTGATCAGCTCAACCCCATGGGCCAAAACATGACCCATGTGCCCTATACTCCTCCTGAAGACCTCAGCCATTTGCTCATCAAACCACCTGGACCCAACGGTCCACAGAGAGCATCATGGATCACCCAGACTCCCAGTATACCAAGGCTGGCAGAGGAGAATGGCCAAGAAACAAGCGAAACAGGAGAGCTCCCTACCATAGAAGAGGCTCTCCAAATTATTCATAATGAGAGCAAGATGGAGCCTCGTCTACACCCTGATGGTGCTCCTGATGGTTTCTACCTCCACTCTCCTGATGATCCTGCTAGTTCTAGATATAACAACAACTTAGGACCCATCAGCTGCTCTGCCCCATCACGCTCAGGAATGATGTACAGGACAACAGGAGAGTCCCGGGACCCAGCTCACACCAGGAATGCCTCTGAATGTTCACGAGATGATGACTCAGTCTTGAGAGATGGTAGTGTAGATTCAGATGCCTCAGAAGACCTGCCGAAGACCCATTCTACTCCTACCACACCAGCTGCCGATGTCAACTCTGCTAAAGGCCACAGTAAAGAGGTGCCTGACAGTGGTGTGAAGATGACCAGCTTTGCAGAACGTAAAAAGAAGCTGAATCTGGATTCTCCTAAAGCCAGTGACCAGTCTTTTCCTCAGATGACTACATGGGCGCAGAAGTCTGAAGAAAGCCCAATCAAGAGCCCACAACTTAATAATGAAATGTCTGAGCTGGGGGCTCGGCTTGAAGAAAAGCGCAAAGCTATTGAAGCCCAGAAAAAACGCATTGAGGCAATTTTTGAAAAGCACCGGCAAAAACTGGGGAAAAGTGCCTTTCTGCAGTTAAAAAAGGAAAGGCATGAGAATGACGGAGATGCTAGAGAAGATGGCCAGGTCAGCATGTCATCTACAGAAGAAGATCTCTCACGTCTTACTCTGGAGGAAAAGCTTGCTCGAATGGAGGAAGAGGAGCAGAAGGATCAAGATGAACAGCACCCCTCTGTGGAGGAAGAAAGTAATGCTAAAGAAGTCCTTGCATTCAGAAAAGAGGTCAATCAGACCAAAGAAAGGGCATGTACACCTGGACAGAGGAGCGCTGGGACACCTGGTGAGAAAACGGTTGCTCCTTTAGGAGACTATAACAATGCTGTATCCAAGTTAACTGCAGCTCTTTCCTCCCTGCAAAGTGACATGCAGCGGCTATCTGAGCAGCAAAACCAGCTGATCAAAAAGAAGGCAACAGTTTCCAATAATAAATCCTGGGTTATTCCAGCCAGTCCTAAAACCTCCACACCAGCTCCTCCTGCACGCCTTTCACGAGAAGCAACTCGAGGTTTAAACTCAACCTCCTCCTCTCCGTCTCCATCACGCAAAATGACAAACCATTCCATCCCTCCAAAATCTCCTCAGGTTCATCGAAGAGCCCAGTCTGTACCCCCTAAAAGCCCCAAACACAGTCGTCAAATGGACGTTAAGGTCCCAACTCTATCAAGGGTCCTCACTCCACCTCAAAACGTCGACCGCATTCCCCATCTTCGTCGAGGAAATCCCTGGCACTCCCAAGTCCAAACTTCATCCTCCTTCTCTATAGGTGATTCTGATAGCCTGGATGAGCTGCGCTTATCTGGACCATCTCCAGTCCTCACACCCACTGCGACCCCTATACCCACTCCTGCTCCAACTCCCCATCCTGCAGCTGATGATGCTCTGTCAGAAGTAGGCTCCAATGATGGACTGAGTGTTTTTAGCATGGATCTTGAGGCAGGACCTTCACATAGTCCTTTGATTAGGAAGGAAGGCCTTGCAAGTGGGGGATGCAGCTCTGGAGCTCCATCAGAGTGCTCATTTGAGAGTGATGCCCCTGCAGGGATGTTAAATGGAAAACGCAGCAGCTTGATAGAGATCGCACTCTCTGCCATGAGAGGGGATGGAGAAGAGGATGACCAAGTGCCTGATGCTTTCTCTGATTCGATGAGTGACCGAACAGAGCCTGAATCAAAAGCCAGAGTTGGTTTCTTTTTCAAGGTTGGCAGCTGATATTTATTTCAGTTTTTGCGATGTTAAACGCTTTTGTGTCTGTGTGTGTCTGTGAGTGCGCATGCGTATATTCATGCTTTTTTGTTTTGTCGTTTCATGTAGGATGACAAAGATCGATCAGAAGATGAAATGGCCCAGCGAAGAGCAGCTTTGTTGGAAAAACAGCAAAAGAGAGCAGAAGAGATGAAGAAACGCAAACTTGAGCAGGAAAAAGAAAAAGAATCAAAGTGAGACTTTTCCATTAATACCTGGATTCATAACCTAACAAAGACCTTCACATTACTGTTGTGAATCTTGATTATGATATAACATTGATTAGGATTCATTTGCGTACTGTCATTTATTTTAATCAAAACTGGTGGCATTGCTTATTCTGTTACACTTATTGTCATGAATTTGTAATTTCAATATCATATTTTGCAATCTTTACCCAGTAACCCAGTACCCGTTACCCTGTAATTTTAGCAAGCCACAGTGGATGGTTATTGAAGGGTGGGGTAATAAGGGTGAGGACAGACCCCAGACCCCAGGCACACCTCAAGGACCACGCACTCCACCAGCAGAGGGGACTCCACAGCGCAGAGGAGACTTCACCAGGCAGGAGTATGAGAGGCGACAGCAGCTGAAGATCATGGAGGACTTGGACAAGGTGCTGAAACAGAAACCCACCACAGTCCGTGGTGTCAAGAAGCAAAGACCCAAGACTGTGTTCAGAGATGACTCTGTCCTGTCTAACAGCCCGGTCAAGGGTTTCATGGGTATATCTGTCATTTTTATCACCAAACTTTATAGTTTTATTTTCTTCTTCTGCCTACACTTGCATGTATTTGTTTCTGAATATTTTTTTTTCCATCTTTGTCTTCCATGCAGATACTAAATTGAACAGAGTGTACTCCCATTCAACAATGAACCTGTCGTCTATGGCTAATGATTCTGGTGGAATGACCATCAGAAAGTCTCCAAGGTAGCTTGCACTGTAATAATAGCGTTTCTGTCTGAAATAAGGAAATACAGTGTAGCAAAGCGGATTTTTGATCCTTGTGATTTTGATACCTTTATGAAAGTTAATTTAGATTTAGCATGTGTTGTTCAGTGAAGATGCTGTTATACCTGTTGTCAATGTTATCACTTGCAGAACTAACTTTCCTAATTTATTTATTTGTTTGTTTTACTTTTTCTAGTCGTTCACATTCTCCCTCCCGATTACGGCTAATGTCACCAGGACGAAGGAGTGCTCAGAATGGGGAGAAGGACTGGGAGAATGGGTCTACCATATCCTCCCCTGCCTCAATACCAGAATACACAGGTCAGTAGTATGTTCCAAACTAAAGGAAATTGTAAAAATGAAACAATAAAAGCATTGTTTCATTAGTTATCTGACATCTGGGAATGCTTTATCTTGCAGGACCAAAGCTGTACAAGGAGCCTAGCTTTAAGTCCAATAAGTTCATCATCCATAACGCCATTACTCGCTGCTGCCTGGCTGGCAAGGTCAATGAACTACAGAAAAACAAAATTGTAGAGGTAAATCATCCTGTTGTATCACGGTCCAACTAAGGTTCTTATGCTAACATGACTATGAATAACATCCTTGACTTGCTTTTGTCTCTTTGCATCTTGCTTTTTAGGAAATGGAGAAGAGCACAGCCAATCACTTCCTCATCCTCTTCAGAGATTCCAGCTGTCAGTTCAGAGCAGTTTACACCATGAACCCTGAAACTGAGGAGATGGTACGGCTCACTGGCATTGGCCCCCGAGTCATAGCATCTGAGATGGTAGAATCTATTTTCAAGTACAGCTCTGACCGCAAGCAGTTCACCGCCATCCCGTCCAAAACCATGTCCATGAGTGTTGATGCCTTCACCATCCCTGGCCACTTTTGGCAAAAGCGCCCAGGAACTCCCAAAAAGCTCAGCACCCCCAAATAAAGACTTACCCAAGCTTGATAAGGATGTATAAATTCAGGGATTCACTCCCATTTTGACTTTTTTTTTTTTTTTTTCCAAGTTTTGCCAGTGTGGCTCTTCAGATTGTTAAGTCAGACTGCTGGTGAACAGCGCAACTGATCAGGTTTTTGCCCAGTTATCAACCTGGACCAGAAGAAGAATTCCGATGACAAAACATGCCAAGAGAATGAGCCAAATTTTCATTCAATCAGCCAATGTATTTAAGGTTGTTTTATCTTCAGAGCTTCTGACAAGCTCTGCATGATTTACTCAGATTGTAAAACATAATGTGACTAATTCCATTATGATGAAGAATAATTTCCCTTGCCGCCTCATGCCTTGCCTTACCCTGCCATACCAGAGTCGTTTTTTTTTTTTTTCCTCTTAGGTAAGAAAAAGAGGGGAAAACCACTCTGCCTTTGCCCGAAACAGTATTTTGGGCACAAGTAGTTTCCTCCCCTCTCAATTCTGCTTGCTTTTCCTTTTGCTGCATTTTCTTCATCTAGGGCTCACTTTCTCTTCAGGCTACTGAGACAAGTGGCTCAGCTCTCAATTCATGTTGGAGGTCTCAGTTGAAGTTTAATGGCAGGTAAAACTGCTCTCATATGAATGTAGGGCACACACTAACAACTTAGTCCTTTCAGGGGTGTTCTCACTGTCTCACTGGACCACTGTGTGGTCAAGCCCATAAAATACCATAGTGAGTGGTCCCTCTGTGGGCTGCACTGGTGGTGGATTCAGTGGTTGCTGATGGACTTGCATACTTAGAAACTGCCTGTGCCCCATGGTTTGTGCACTCCACTCCAACTCTCCTGCAGCTGTAGACATCTGGATGTTTTTTTTATATTTAATCTTTTCACATGTTTTTTTTTGCAAATTTATTAAGTCTGAGAGCTAAAAGAAGAACGAGATTTCTTGAAAATCTTGTCATGAAACTGAATCATGGAAACATGAAGGAGGGCTTGATCATGTTTATCATTACTTGGATAAAGCTCTGATAATGATAATCAATGCTGATTTAATATATACTGAATGCTGATTACTTTGATTTCTTTTTGACAATGATTTGTAAAAAGTAAGTTGACCTTTGTAAGCTACCAATAAGCTAGCCTGCTGCTTAAGCATTATTGAGATGTATGTTTGAGATGAGAATGAGTGAATGGGAATGAATAGAAATTGTAAAAATGGCTAAAATTGCTGAAACTGTTTGTCTGGGATGAATAAATCCTTTAGGTCACTAAAAGTCTGTTTTCTAATATATTTTTCCCTGTTTGTGTGTCCCGGCATATAAACAGTAGGTTACTTAATGAAGGATCATTGTGGACTGTAACAGCCCTCATCTACCCCACAGTCTCTAGAGACTCCTTCGTGTACAAATGGGGGAATGTAAAAAATGCCAAACTTTTTTTCTTCTTCTTTTTTAAAATCAGCATCCATGCGTACGAGCGAAATCTGACCCCACATTTGAGTGTGATACTCAGTCTCACCATAAAATCTGTAGGAAACTAGCTGTCTGCTCTTCCTTTAAGTCCTACGCACTACAGCAGCGGCTGAAGTGCAGCTGTCTTCATTCAAAATCACTGACTGCCTCCAAGAAATGTTTGAAGGGGATTGTAATAAAGACGTGAAATAATATTGAGCATTAATGAGAAAAATATGGTTAAATGATTGATTAGAAGTGTTTGTGGAGGAGTGCGTATTCAGTTAGTGGAGATTTGTATTTATCTGTATGTAAAACTTAGTATGTGGTAGTAAAAGGCATTTTGATTCTGTGCAATTCTCTCCTAGAAGTTCTATCATATGCAGGTGTATTTATTTGCTTTTGAATTACAGTAGATGACATTTGTTTTAGATTCTGGTTCTACTTTTTCTCCTCCCCCCCCCCCCCATTTTATCAGTTAAGGTTATGAGTCAAATTTTCATTTATAGAAGTTGTCATAACATTTGTTTTGTTTCTCCTCTGTTTTCTTATCTGTGTCACCACATTGTGTATGTACATTTCATTAATTGACTGTTTTTGGCAACCGGACCAGAAAAAAATTAAAATAAAGTCTTTTTAAATCATCCACGTGATTTTTTTTTCCATACTCATTTTTATATTCATCATATGCATAATTTATGTCATTAGAATATTTTTAATTGCTACATTGTTTGTAGGTTTGATTTCTATAGATGAATTATTTGCGAAGTGAGAATGCACAGATTTAAAAACACAAAAAAGGCACCTGACTAAGTTATATATAGGTATGTATATTTTAAGACCAAATCACTGATTTGAATGAGTTTGTTTTGTTGAACAGTTCCATTTTTGTTAATCAAGAAATTTTTTTTATTGTTTATTATTGCTGTTGGAAGAATTTTATTATTTTTAGTTATGGTAATACTGTTGATACAAACTCTGTGAAACCTGTTAATTATACATTTCTCCCCAAATTTTGGATTTCATGGCTTTCCCTCTCACTTACTGTAAAAGGGCCTTAGTATCCAAAATTGAGTAAAATCTTCAGCAGCAAAGTCAGTCCATTCCAGTCTCAACAAAATCCTCTTAGTTATGCTTGCCATGCAGCATTTCCGAAAGAAGAGAGTTGCAAGGTAAATCCCCAAGAAGGTGCCGCTGGTACAAATAGCCCTCAACCTGCAAGCTAATGCTGCGTACCTCCGGCAGCCGGAGAAGCAGTTGGCCAAACTTGTCTGAGTGTCCTGGGTGAATTTGCTGCGTGTGCTCCATGAGGGCCCGGTTGACCCTCTCTTGAGTCTGCTCCACTTGCCTGCGGCTGTGCACTGATTTTATATCTTAACCAGGAATAAAAACAAAAAACAAAGTTGTATACAATGAACCCTATTAAGGGAAAAAAATTGATGAAAACTACAAAGCTACATCTGAATTTGTCGTAAAGAGTAATCTGTGGAATTTCACAAGAAAATTCTCACCAGGGTTGAATAGTACAAGGTACTTGAGACAGACAAACTCGTGCGTGTCTAACTGGAGTGCCTTAAGTTTAGACACGAGGTCCTGGGTCCTTGATACCAAGCTGCATAGTGTTGCTCCAGCTTGGGAAATAATGGTTGACACCTCAATCTGCACCAGAAGGAAGCAAATGGGGTAATAATTAATTTATGTGTGTGAGTGTGCATACACATAAAAAACATGGCTATAATTAAAATATATTTTTGATAAGCACAGAGAATGCAGCATTTACCTGTTGACCTGTGACCAGATATATGCAGCCCTCTTGGCCATACGTTACTTGTCGACAGAGGTGATCCAGGACTAGCAGCTCACTCCAACAGCTCTGCAGCAGCACCATCTGGTCCTCCACCTGCCAGAAGCATAAGCATTCCAGTACTGCAAAATGGAGAATATAACATTATGTACCTTATTTTATTATTTATCACCTTGAGCTCTTTAAAGAGACTGCTGTTTCTAGCCCATTCCACAAGCCCAAATAGAGTTTGGTCAGCCATTTTGCACATGATACTAAATGTATTTAGACGATCATGTTTCCCTCGATTGGCCTGCTCTCTTTGCAGGCTGGCCAGGACTTTGGAACACAGCTGGCTTTCTTCCATCTCACCCTCTAGTAGCTGGTTTAGGAAGTTTGGTGTATGAGTGGTTGATGGATGGGTGGTTGGGTTCTGGGTGGGAGCATGGAGGGAAGCTGTGGCTAAGCTTGGTGTAGAGCTGGGGAATGATGCTGGTGTGCTTCTTGGTGTGAATAAATTGCTTGTGAATAAATGCTCTGAATAGGTTGTGGGCGCTGCGCTGCGGCTAGAAGACGTTTCTCTAATCTCCTGGGGGTATCCAGGAAAAGTGCAGTAAAGTCCAGGGCAGGGTAGGGATGGAGGCGTTAGTAGTCTGTGGTTGTTCACTGAGCAGTCCAGAGGCATGGGTTCATCTGACTGCCCCATCCCAGAAGGGTACATGTGGGACATTTGAAAAGCCTCAGGAGATGATGGATCATTGGTGAGACTGCTTATGAGGTGAGCGTGGCTTGGAGACTGGGGACAATGTGTTTGTGTAGTTTCCATCTTAATTCTGTAAGGAGCAGTGTTTGCCTTTTGCTGCTTCATCTGTCGGTCCCACCTGTAGAGCGGCCCAAATTTATTCCTGCCCCCTCTCATACGGTCTGCTCTTACAGCTGAAGAGAGAACATGGAACAAATTTTAACAGCAGACTTCATGTATTGCCCAAGATCATTCAGTGTGTGAAAGCACACTCACTGCATTATGAGGGCTCATATTGTCTTTCTAATACAAAGTTATCATATGCAATTGAGGCTATTACAACACTAGTTTATAACCTTTGAGATAAGTCACAAGAGAGAAAAGAGCATGTATGTCAGTAGAAAAATGATTTCACAATAGAGCAGAACACCAGTTCCAAGACATGAACATGTCTGTGCTCTCGCTGTGCAGGAGGTGGTGGCAACTTGTTGTACCTTCTCTCTTCATGCCTACAGCCAAACACTTCTGGAAGCGACAGAAAGCACAACGTTTTCTCTGTGAAAGGTTCATGGGGCAGCTTTGTTGTTCTGCACAGGTGTAATGCTTGTTATTCTGCACTGAGCGTTTAAAGAAGCCCTGTAGTGAGAGAGAACAAAACGTTTACTATAGTACGGCCTTGGTGAAAATAGAAATCATACATCTGTGCAGTCACAGAGAGTCAAGAATACTCAATAAACTGTGACAGCACTGTAAACACCTTATACATTACCTTGCAACTCTCACAGGTAAGCAGTCCATAGTGGTATCCTGACACTTTGTCTTCACAAACAGGGCAGCTCTCCTCCAGCTCAGGCCTGCTGTCTACTTCTGCCTTTTGCTCCTGAGCTGGGGAACAACACCAGTAACACTAAATGTTAAATTTACATAGAGAAACAAATTTCACCAACTTCAACTGGAGTGATATGCTGCCCACATGAAACATGTTATGGGGTGTATTGCTCAGCTGTTGAAAGAACAGTATGGAACCATCCCCTGCTGCAGACAGTACCTTGTCACTTATCTTGATTTGTTCAGCTATGATCGCAGATATAACCCTTACATAATTACGGCCCATCTTTTCAATGGAAAACTAAAGTTGGCATGTGGCAAACCATGCTAAGTGTTTATTATTTGAATATATATTTTCAAGCTTCAAGTACTACCATATATAATATCAAATATATTTACAGATACTTCTGTGGCTAAATCAGCTTTAAAATTATTGACTATAAAATAATATATACACTTATGAAATTATATAATTTAAACATATGCATTTTCTGGCATCTATCTTTTGATCTATCCACAGTGCACTTCCATCTAGTACTCACATGTTGATGACCCCTCCAAAGCTAACAGATCCTCTGGGTAGTTACCAGGGTGGTGGATAAGAGACTGAGTCAGATATGTATTATAATCAGGTTTGTCCATCTTGGCTGATGTGGAATGAACTTCTCAGTCAGCTCAGTTTGATCTACATGATTGCAGAGATCAGCAGACCGGACAGACACCGCTGGACAGCCAGAGAGAGGACAGGAGGTGGTCAGGCCCAGCGCTCCGATGAACTGACGGTTGTTTAAGGCCCACAGGTGGACTTCGATCTGTGATGAGTGTCATAAAAACCTCTCCTGACTGGCACTCCTACCCAGTCAGTATTCAGCTATGGACAACCAACCCCTTAATGTAGATTATCAGATAGCCACCTAGTGGAATCTTACTAAAGTGAAATCACTTCAGTATCACTGGGTCATACTGGATCTGAGCTGATGAGAGTCCACAGAACAGGGAACATAACCAAAGTTAATGTTAGCTTTTGGGTATGCTGCTTAAACAGCAAAGGGGAGACTGCAGACCCTTTATTTAAGTAAATGTCACTTTCAAAGCAGTACTGTAAAAATTATAATAATAGGTAATAATAATACATATTATCAGCAAAACACATTAAGTATAAACTGATAATAAGATATTATTCATACTAAGATAGACATACACATGTTGTTAATTGCAAAGGAATTGTTACATACATTACCTGCTTACATTTCTAACTTTGTCACTCCACACTGATGTGATGCTAGATCACACGCTAATAAATTATTTAAAGTCTTTCTTGTGTGCACCCAGAGCAATGCATCATTACTTTCTCCTTTTAGGCTCCTAATGCACAGAATGAGCTTTAAAATATCACCAACTTAACAATACTTACCTCTTTATACTATTTTAAAAGTGTTTAGGAACTGCCCTGAGGGTAAACTGTTGTATAAAGTTTAATAGGAGGGAAATAAATTTGACTTATGAATTTGTTTTAGTTCACTGTAACAAGGCATGCAATAAAAGAACTCTTATCTTATTTGCAGCAGAACATTTATACATTATATTATCCCACATTTTCTGGCCAATCTAACACAAGCTGCTTGGGTGAAGCTCACAATGACGTCAATACCACAGAGCAGCTCAAAGGTGAATATTCGTGACACCTGCTCTTTAGTTTAAGAATAGTTATAACAATTCAAAAACAGTGCTTTTTTCCACTATTTTAACTTGTATGTATAGCTTAAAAATTATTACCTCAGATCATCTTATTACTGACTTCTTTCAGAGATAAAAAAAAAATCTCCATAACTTGCTGACTAAATTATCTGAAAATCCTAAAATGTTGTGTATGTCCTTTGACTTAGTAATGCCATCTGATGGTAAACAGATAAAATGCTAAATTGTGGGTAATACCAAATACATCCAAAAAAGATGGGTTAATCAAGAACAACCATAAAAATCACTGCAAAAAGGTAACTTTATTGAATGCAAAAGAAAACAGAGAGGATAATAAAAAGCTACTGAATTCATACATATCTCAGATCTGTGCTGTCACAGGTTGGTTATTGAAACAATTGCATCCTAAAGCAATGCCCAGCTACATAATATCTCCATATGTGCCATCTGCAGTAAGCTTGCATTGCACAGGGCCCACAAGATATAAGATATGTGAGATTAGGCCATGTCACTAGCTGCTGGGACACACTGGGTCTCCCTCAACAACGTACCACACCTCGTTGTGTCTGTTAAACATGGTCATTGGACTGCAAGAAAAAAATACAAGCACATAAACATTTATGTTAGAAATTATTATTTTTTTTTTTTAATGTTTCAAAGCATTATGGACATTATGATTAGTACCTGTTGTATCCAGCAACACAGAGGTGTCCCTTTTTGTACTTTGCATTAACGGAGTCAAGGACAGCCGACAGCTCATCTGATTTCTTTTTGTTGGACATGCTTGACATCCATCCTCCAAAGCTCAGCACATATACGTTCATTTCTGGCGTCTCGTGGATGTAAATCTGCAAGTGAACGAAGTTTCATTAATGTAAGAGGTACAAATTTCCAATCATCACATTGCATAATATTGCCATTGAAACTGTGAGCTTACATCCTTATTTGTAGCATTCGGGGGATTCATCTGATGTTCAGCTGGCAGCAGGAAACTCATTGTGAAGACACCTTTTTCCCAAAATCTCTTTTCAGGCATTTTCACTACAACAGGAGAAGTCATCTGGATTTTTTTCCCTGGAAGAAACAACGTTAAAGGAACAAAGAGGCTGTTCACAAAAGGGAATTAAAACCACTGCAAAAATGAAACCACTGAAAAAGCTTCATGTAGCCTGCCATTTGCTTATTTGTGTTTATAGTATACTTTTGTGCAGAACTCTTTCTTTAAAATAAAATATTTAGTTATGATAACAGGTGTCAATAAAGGGTTTAATGAAAATTATGAAAAGTGGAAACATGCACACATACTCACCATTCTCATTTTCACCTGTGATGTATTTAAACAGACGGGTAAAAGCTACTGGTGCTGCTAATTCCATGGCGTACGTTGTCACGTCAGTTGAAACCCATTTCACAGAGTCGTAGTGACGCACCTGAGAGACATGAACAAGCACATGCAGTGGGCTTTTTTGTTTGTATTTAAAAATTTATGTTTTGTTTTCTTGGACAGAGACACTCACTTCATATTTGTCAGCCTTACAAATCAGATCGAAGAGCAGGCACTGTTCTGTCTCAGTGCAGAAGTCTATCTCAGAGGAGTTTCTGTGAAATACGAGATGGAACTTTTTTTAAGCCCAATGGTGCAGATATAAGAGGGTATACAAATATAAACCAATCAACATTTCTATCAAACAAACAATAAAAATAAACCCAACTGCACACTTCTTACCCAACACTGGCCTCAGCTGTCAGAACCAGCAGAAAACCAACAAGCCCTGTAAGACAAATCCTGAAACACACATGTAGTGTTTTTATTGCACTTTTTTTTAATTTATTGACAAGATAACTTTGCAACATTTATGCACATTTCACACACAAATACATTTTTATTTAATAATCTTTACCAAAAATCATCTTTAATAAAAGTGTACTTACATTGTGGTATGCAGCTCTTCTCTGTATTCACAAATGGGATCTTGCAGTCTGGTGAATAACAAGTATTTATTCTCCTCTGTTATGAAAGGAACACTGGCCACTCCCTCAACTCATAACACAAACCAGACAATGCAGTGTACAGACCAATGAGAAGTCAAAGCAGAAACTGGGTAGACTGTCAGTATTATTTGTGTTTTGTAACCTTATATCACTGTAATGTAGATATAAGAGCCAAGATCACAAATGATTCAGTCGAAAGTGTTTATGTACACGTGACAACAAATTTCAGAAATGCCACGAAATATTTGGAAAACAGTTAATATCTCTTGGTAAGCTGACTGGCTCTCTGCTGGGAACAACTCTGGAACGTGTGGAGCTAATTGTACAGTGAAGAATGTTACAAAACCTGCTCAAGATGATGGACAACTCTTTGCACGTTTCAATGGACCTGAAGCAGGGTGTGCTTCTTCAGGACCACTGCAGCACAGACAGATACGAGAGGTCACTCCTGCCAGCAGCTTTTACCCATGAATGGCAATTAAGAATAAAAAAATTACAATTCCTTGTTAATTTAATTTAATACCATAGGACACTTATTCAAAGCCACCACTTTTACACAAAGAAAAAAAGATCGAGCATATTTTTAACTAATTAATTTTTACATCAGCTGTTGCTTACTTTTAACGAGTACCTGCTGCCATAACTATGTAACGTTATAAGTTTTTTTTTTATTATATAGAAATCATCATTAATATAGACTAAAGGCTAACTGCTTTTCTTGTCCACCAGCACATCAAATTTTCTTTAATGTATTTTAACTTTCGTTACATAAAATAATAAACAGGACATCTGATAAGATCTTCTTTTTGCCAGGTCAGGCACAGCAACACATGAGAATCTGGCTCAAGTAAAAAGTTCTCAGGCAATATAATTTGACACTATATTGTACAGAAAATGACCCCCTTATCTTTGATTTACACTGCAGACAGAAAAATGCACCTAATACAGAAATAGTGCGGAAGAAATATAAGTATTCACGTCTCAAGAGAATTACTGACAATGATTACACCTTTGGTTGGAGCCTACACGATACCTGTTTTGTACCTGCCGAAACACCAGATCTTTTCTTTTTGTTCGCATCTATGAAAATTCATTCAACCATGAGACAAAATGTCCACACACGCCCATAAGAACAATGAGCAAGAGAAGTAATGCACAATGTCTCTCATCTCTGTCACTTCATCCCAAGCTTGCTTTTTAATGAGTGCCTGCTGATTTTGTTGAAGGCATGGCAAGGCACGTTTATTTGTATAGCACAATTCAACAACAGTGTGATCCCAAGTGCTTTGCAGTATAAAATTAGCACAATTTAACATTAAAAACTAAATAAAAAGGGAAAAGAAAGAACATTGGATAAAAACAGTATTAAAACATGATCAAGTTTAAAACTTCAAGCTTAAAAGAAACAAATGCAGATTTGGAAATTTTTAAATAAAAGCTCTTGAACTGCAGCAGAGAACAGGTGGGATTTTAACCTGGATTTAAATAATCATTATAAATAATTTCAGCTGATCTGAGGCTTTCTGGGAGTTTGTTCCAGACATGTGGACCATAGAAGCTGAATGAATCTTTTCCATGTCTGGTTCTGGTTCTGGGAACTGATAGGAAACATGATCCAGATGACCTGAGGGTTCTGGTAGTTTCATATTGGGTCAAGAGGTCACTGATGTATTTTGTTCCTAAACCATTCAGAGCTTTATAGACCAGCAGCAGAACTTTAAAGTCTATCCTCTGATGGACAAGCAGGCAGCGTAAAGACCCCAGAGCTGGATTGATGTGGTCCACTTTATTCACTTGAGCAGCTGATTTCTGAATAAGCTGCAGTTGTCTAAATGATTTTTTCGGTAGACCTGTTAAAACACTGTTACAATAATCAAGCCGACTAAAGATGAAAGCATGGACTATTTTTTCCAGGTCTTGTTGAGACATCAGATATTTTCCCCTTGATATATTCTTAAGGTGATGGTAGACTGAGGTTTTGATTCCCTTAATGTGTTTTTCAAATTTTAGGGCTGTGTCCACCAATACACCCAGATTTCTGGCCTGGTTGGTGTTATTAGGTGTATAAACTGAAGCTCTGTGGTGACCTTTAATCGTTTCTCTTTGGCTCCAAAGACTATCACCTCTAGATTGTCCCTTTTTAGCAGAGGCTTGATTACAGCTGTTTTGAAAGGCACTCAAAAAGACACTCGAAATAAAGACAAGTTCACAATTAGTAACAGATCTGGCTCCAGTCTTTGAGACCTTTTTGAAAAAAACAAACAAACAAACAAAAACAGGTGGGAAGGAGGTGAAACAATTTAATGAATTTAAATTAGAATTACAATTGAAAATAGAATGTTGGATATAACATTAAAAGTGGTTTAAATTAATAAATAAATAAATTAACAAATAAATAAGTCATGTATAATATATACAAGGGCGTAGGAATGAGTTCAACATTGGGGGGACACATATTGGAAACCTGATATTAAATTAATTAAATTCCTCATATCACCGCTCTTGAAATGAAAGAGTTCTGTTTGACATAACTTGAGCTTCAATGAATTTTGAGTGTGGCTGATTTGTCTCTGTCTTCTGTCCCTTGACTTCTGGGTCTTTCAGCTGTCTGTCCCTGCTCTGAACACCCTAAAAGGTAAAACATGAACAATGCCCACTGTGCTACAAGACTGCAGCTGCTACAAGCAATAATCCCAGTTTCCCCTTTTTTATTATATATCTACTCTTCTAAGTTGCATCTCTGTGTTCTAATGCAGGTGAGGTATCAATGAATCCATCACCATCAGCAGTAACTGTATGGTATGTTTCTGTATTTTTACTTTTACTCGGTTGTGTTTATATTATTGTAGATATTATATTTACTCAGTTATATTAACTGAAAGGCATTTAGAATAATTTGCTTTAAAAAAAAAGTCCACCAATAGTGAAAAGGCTTGTTTTTTATATTTAGCATGATATTTTTTTCAAAAGAAAGAAAAGCATAAATATAAAAGCACCGCAGATCTTATAATCCATAGTGCCGGTGATTTAGAGTAAGAAATCTGATTCATTAGTGGGGCTGCTTTCAGCATGATTTTGGTTAAATTATTTAACAATCCCAGACAATAACCACCACAGCTAAGCTAAAGGTTTGGATACGTCACCTTACCCTTTAAGATTAGGTGAATAAGGTGTAGAAAACACTGGAGAGCTAGTTCAATCTAAAAAAGTTTATTTTGTTTATTTTATTGTATAAAATCAAACTACATTTACTTATGTTTGAACCTTCCCCTCGTTGTCAACAAAACATCCCTTCACCCTTCAAATAGATTCTATTATATTATTATAAAGAATCTCCTTTTGTCATTCAGGACAAAGCACATTGCACAGGACAATCAATCCCCTCTGTTACAATGTCAAGCATCACTAATATGTACAATGCCAGTAGGTTATAATCTAGGATATATAATAATACACAAAATACAGGTGATGCTGCATTCCACCTAGAGAAGGTCATGAATTTGTGCAACTAGTTCATTGTTGTGGCTAATTGTGATGTAAGAGGAGTTGAGCCCCATACTTAACAAGTATTGCCTGTGTTTGTTTTGCTGTTAGTCAAAATGACAAGTCTATTAATCCTAAGTGAACACATTAATCAGATTGCTTTCATAAACCAACAATCACACACTGAGGATTTTCTTTTTCGTTTCGTAGCCACTTAACTTATTTGTTTCTGTTGACCTGGTAGTGCCTGAAGCCTACGAGTGTCTCTGTAGATGATGTTGTGGGACTGATCCAAACCAGCACACGCTCAGCCTGTTGTGATCTTAACAGCTTCAAAACACAATGTAGAATGATGATTCTGCCCTCTAGTGGTCAATGTGACAAACTACAACAATGGGTTAAAGTTTTTCATGCCTCAATGATCACATTGATAGAACGCACATGACCTAATTTAAGAATATTCAACGAGAAAGTACATTTCAAATAATAATAATAATAATAATAATAATAATAATAATAATA
Organism: Rhadinocentrus ornatus; assembly: GCA_037177495.1. Lineage (NCBI taxonomy): Eukaryota > Metazoa > Chordata > Actinopteri > Atheriniformes > Melanotaeniidae > Rhadinocentrus > Rhadinocentrus ornatus. Next base: position 18,021,396 of record JBAMHW010000023.1, read on the forward strand.
ATAATAATTATGCACAGCAAACTGGAGATTATTGTTCAAAGGAAGTATCTTATGTTTTCATTAAGAATTGATAGACTAAAGTTTATTAAGGCGCTTTGTAAGAGGTTAATACGTCAACAGTAGCAGTGAAAACATAACCAAGTAAAGAAAAAAAAATTTGAGTTAAGTTGTCTTGCGTTTTTAAACAGAGTCGTTTTCACCTAAAAGAAAACTACAATTCCCAGAATGAGTCGCTCGCATTGACCCATTTAAGTAATGTAATCCCTGAGCTTATGTAGTTGCGTGTCCCGACGCTTGAGACTTGGCCGTGTTTGAGCTCTTCAGAAGAATCGACCCGTTTATCGCAGCCTTCCTGTTCCATATCGTGTGTGAAGAAGGCGCTGCTTGCTCTTTAGGTTGGTAGGCTGAAAAACAGCAAACAAGCAAATTCAAAGGCATCGTATATCTGTCTTTACTTGAATGTCTGCAGTTTTGTTTTGACCTTGGTTACCAATAAGTTATCGAATAAGTTTACAGTAGGCTTTTTAAATCACTTTATGTTGGTTCAAATGTCAGTATTTTCCTGTGTCAGAGATGAAAGTTTCCTTTTCTTTTTTAATATCCACAAATTTACTGCCTATACTAATGGCAGCTCATTTTGATAAGTCAAGTGGAAAGGAGGTTAAACCTAGTAAGAAAGTGCATTTAGGAATTTGACTATCATTAATTATTATCATATTTGCTTTCAATACCAAAGAATTTCTTAAAGGAAACCAATTTTAAAAGCATATTCAAATAATAGTTTTCACAGTAGATTCAAACTTAAGCAGCTGGCTGTCATGAAAGAGACATTTTGAATTAAGGATTGATTTAAGTGATTTTGCTATACAGTAGGCAGGTACATGATTTCACCAACTGTTATGTTATATATTATCAATTATCCTTAAGGTTTACCTGAACCTCGAGGTCAGAGGTCAACCAGAATGGGGACCAGAAGGGTACTGGTGACTGGTTGCTCTTCTGGCATCGGCTTGGCTATAGCTTTACGGCTGGCTAAGGATGAGCTTAGAAGGTTTAAAGGTTAGCCATTTAATCATCACTCAACTGCAATTAAAAAAAAAGAAAAAACATACAATAGGTAACTATAACTATTGACATCATGTGTCTTCATTTTTCTGATGCAGTGGTTGCCACGATGAGGGATCTCGGGAAACGAGGCCCCTTGGAGGAAGCAGCAGGTGACACATTGAACAAAACCCTGGAAATCAAGGAGCTGGATGCATGTTCTGAAGCCTCCATCAAAGAGTGTGTCAACAGCTTGCCCAACAGACAAGTAGATGTTCTGGGTCTGTCTCTTTTCCACCTCATAAATATAGTTTAAGTTAATGTAGATAGATATTGTTAGGAAGATATTGTTAACTTCGAGCGCTCTTTCGTAGTGAGTAATGCTGGTGTCGGCATGATCGGACCGCTGGAGTGCCAAAATATCACTGGCATGAAGGAGCTCTTCGACACCAACTTCTTTGGCCTGGTGCGGCTGGTGAAAGAGGTGCTGCCTGACATGAAGCACCGTCAGAGTGGCCATATTGTAGTGATGAGCAGTGTCATGGGAATACAAGGTGGGTTTAATTGTGTGACTGAAAGTTTAGAAGAAGCTTACAATTCAGTGAGTGTTAAAATGTTTTCAATAAGTTTCCTAATGTTTCCACTTAGGACTTCTGTTCAACGATATCTATTCTGCCTCCAAATTTGCTGTGGAAGGGTTTTGTGAAAGCCTGGCAGTGCAAGCAATGAAGTTTAACATCAAGTGATTACATGTCCTGAAAAATAATCAGCTTAAAATTGAAACCAGTTATCAGTAAGCCCACATTGGTAAGATTTTTACAGCGTAACTACTGCAATGGAACACCAGCCTTTTCTGTTCCTGCCTCAAGGACTACGCTAGTGGAACCTGGTCCGGTGGTAACAGAGTTTGAAAGAAAAGTGTATGAAGATGCTGAGAAGATGGATCTGTCAGAGACAGATGAGGAGACTGCCAGGATCTTCCGTGAAATTTACCTGCCTTACTCAAGGAAGGTCTTTAACTCATTGGGCCAGACAACAGAGAAAGTGGCTGAAGTAAGTGGTGACAGTTAGTTTCCATTTTAATTTTATAAAGATTACTTAGATAATTAGTTTTGGTAGTGGTTAAAAAAAACAACAAAAAACAAAAACAAACATGAAGAAGCTACTTGTAATGTTGAATTTATCTGATTTTGTTTCAATATTTAGCAAACATATAAAGTGATCACAGCCAAGGAGCCTCCTCTGCGCCACCAGACAAACCGCCTGTACATGCCCATGACTGCGCTGAAGCATGCAGACCCGACTGGCAGGCTGCCTTTGGACACTTTCTATAAGATGATTTTTAAACATGACAGCGTGTTCAATGCAACTCTTGGGTTTCTGCGCATGGTGCAGAGGAGAGGAGGGAAGAAATGATTGTTTTAATGTTGTACAGACTTAAAAATGCTTCATTAAAATATAACATCCAACTGAAAGGGGAGTAAGATTTCCTGTAGTAGCAGAGAAGCAGTAAAGGTGGTTATTTTATCAGCTTTGAAGCAGCTCTAAAGTATTTTTTGATGATTTGTCTGTGATGACTTTGTTAATTCATGTTTAATCATTTAAAATTTGATCTTAAATTGATTGTAACAAGCTGAATTGTTGTGTGGGAAGCAAAAGCAATGAAAAAAAACGTTTATTTTAGTATAGTGGTATTAGCATTTTAGCTAATTTTAATCTAAAAGATAATAAACATTAGTACCATGTTGTAAATGTAAGAAATATACTAATCAGTCATGAACTTATTGGAAAATAAAATATCCAATTTTAAACAGAATAAAAAGAGTAAAAAAAAGTTGGACATCACTGTTGTTACCAGGTTGTTTTCACCTAAGTGACTTTCATGTATTATTTTCAGATCCACCCACTCCATTTTATCATATGGTAAATTTTCCTAAATTCAAAGATAATTATATGTTGTTACACTAATGCACTTGCACAACCGTCCTCTTAAGTACATTTTTAACAGGATTTTATTTCTAGGAACACAAAACAGGTGAAGGCGGCTTTTTTTTAGTAGTCTCACAACAAAATGGACAACAGTCTGCATCATTATGAATGTTATTACAGCATCGTATCTACTCTGCAGGAAGAGATGGTGGCTGCTCATCTGCCCCCTAATGATGAAGAATTATGCTAAAAATGCTAAGCAATGGTTAGATTACACCAGCTACCCTACTTGCTGCTTACCCAACCATTATTCTTCAGACTTTGAATTGGATCAGTTGCACCAAACTCCCCTTTAATGAAGCACATCTTTATTTATAGGGTTTATGTTTTATGGTTTGGTACCATAATTAATGGAGTCAGAGATGAATCTCCTGGGTAGCCAAAAGCAAACTCATTCATTTTCTAAACCTCTTAATCCATTACGGGTTGCGAGGAAGCTGGAGTCTATCCCAGAATGGCAGGTCACCAGTCCATCGCGGGGCAGCAAACTTACATTTCCAAAATAATTTAAATCAATTAGGTGTTTTTCAAAAAGAGGGTTGTATGGTCTACTAGAGTAAGAAAATACTTTTTTTAAACCTTCTTTGTTAAAAGTTTTTTGTATAAAATATATAATAGAACATTTACTGAACACAAGGACACATAGATATTGTTCCCTACAGTTTTTTTTATTTTATTTAAAAGTGACTTATTTTACAATTTTTGACTGTAGCAAGACAAACTGTAGAGAGATTTTATGTATGGTTTTTAACTACTTTTAAACAAGTATAGAAATGAATATTGATAGAAAATCTATGACTGTTCTAATAACAGGACCAATAAAATATCAGTCACAACCTTGGCTTCAAATAATGCTAAATGAAGTACAGTTTATTTTTGTTCTTTTTAGTACATAGTTATTTTAGAAACATAAGACTTCTTAAGTAACAATCTACTCAGAACAAACAAATTTACAAACAGAAACTGAGAGGTTGAATGTACAAAACACTTAGTGCGACCTGGCAGGGAAATAGTAAGACCAGTTATACATAAAATTAAGCAAACAAAGAAAATAACTGTTTTACTTGTAAGTACAACAGAAAACTGAACCAACATCATGCTTTCCACATCTGACAGAACAGTAACTATAATGAACATAAAACAATGAATTAAGGATAAACTTGGTCTATGATACAACTAGGGGCAGTGTTTAAGTCACCACCAAATTAGCTAGGGGTGGTGGCCTACTGATCTCTGCTCATGATGAGACGTTACTTTCTGAAAATTCTACAATGATCAAAAGACTTTGTTGAAATGTGCACATAATGTTAAAGAGAGGGTTATCTCTCCTACATGCTTAGGTCACATGGAAATAAAGAGTTGGTCGCACATTATACAAGGCATTAGCTTAATGACAGAGTGACATCTCAGAATTTTGCAAAAAGTTAAAGAAATACAGCACTACATAGTAGTGTTTTCTTCCTCAGTCTCTTTTAACAGTCTTCTTTAGGTGCAACTCTATATTTTCACTGGACTGGAAGCTACTGTAGATGCAGGGAACCATCCCTCTGCATGCCATAAAACACCTCCCTGAGGAGTGACAGGGCATAAGCAGTCACAGCCCATCAGCCACACCTTCACATCGACCAATACTCCACCACAGACACTTGAAGAAACAAGGTGAGAGTCCCACAGAGATTCCAACTGCTACAGACATTCCACTGAGTCCGTTCAAGGACAGGATATGAGCTTAAAAAACTAAACCAGTCTGTTGTCTAATAGGTCTGTGTTGGATGTAACTTGGGCACAGAGTCCAAACTCAATATGACAGAAATATTGGAGGAATGTTTGTAGGGAAAAGTGATACAAAACAGCAGCCTTTATAAGCATAGCTTAATACATCTCAAGTGAGGTTTGAAACAAAAAGGAAAAAAAATTGTTATTTATGGTTTTCCACAAACAGCATATAACAATAACAAAAATAAAAATGAGGGCAGTGAAAGGCTGATTTTTTTTTTTTTTACAAATAAATGAAGCATAAATAGAGTGGATAATGCTTAAAAGCAGAAAGTTATCAGAGTTGGCAGTATATCCTGGCAGTGAAAGCCCCTTAAAGTCAATGAGAAACTATAAAATGGAAGCATCACACCTAAAACATTTTTCTGCTTAGTTATCTTTTCTTTAAGGTCACAAAGAAAATTAACATGGATTAAATGCCCCCCATATATTATAAATATCCATTGTAGTCAAATGTTGTATTTGACCTAGACTTGCCCCATGAGGCTGGTCACTTGAAGTGCTTCAGAGACACTCATCTACATTCTTGATCATAACACTCATATAGAAAGTAATTATTTAGCACAGCTCAATCAAGCATTACTACTGCAGAGCAACTCTTGAAATGTATTTGCTAGGACAGAAAACTAAAAAGCAGTTCGGATAGATAAAAACAATAAATAAAAATAAATGAATTCCCTTCAACATTTCTCTTTTTCTCTTTATCTACTTTTAAAAAGTTTGTTAGTTTTTAGGAGTGTCCCCAAGTCTTTGAAATTAAAGACTTGGTTTTCTTCATATACTTTTTTAATAATAAAAAACAAGTCCATCTGTGACAGAATTACTTCATTAAAATGTCTGCTGTTTTTCAGACAACATACATTTCCCTTTACTTTGTTTTCTCTCTGCAAAAAATCACCAGCAGATGGTCCTCTTGATAGACACTGTCAATCCAAATCCAATGAAAATCTTGGAAACTTGGAGGCTGACACATAAAAGCACAGACAGGCCCAAGAGCCAGTCTACAGATTCTTTTATACCATGTCCCTTTTTAGGCAGAGGCAATATGATCTTCACGCAAACACCTGCATCTTGCCATTGGCCTCTGGAATTTGAGTGATTTGGGTCTGGTTGGGTACAGCAACTGCAGGGCTGGGTGTTGAATCTGACCAATCAGAGACACAGTGAGGAGAGGGACTGGACCAGTGCTCAGGAGACTCTGGAGATGGGGTCAGATAGGGGTGCTCACTGGGCAAATTGTGGTAATGCTTGGGTGTGGCATCTAGCGCGGATGAGTAGCTGTGCTGGGAAGGAGGGGTTGGATAATCCTCCTTTCCTGCAGTGCTGCCACTTGGCTGGGAGGGAAGAGCTTGAGTGGGCTGGGCTGCTGATGTGGCTCCTTGGGTGGGCTGAGCAGGAGGCTGCTGCTGAGAGGGTAGCTGAGACAGCTGCTGCTGCTGGAAGAAGGATGGTGCTGGCTGTGAGGTCTGAAGTGTTGGTGGAGTGGAGGTGCCCATGCGGGCAATGCTTTGCTGGTTGGTGATGCTGTGATTCATGAGCTGCTGCTGCTGCTGTTGCTCAGCAATGGAAGGCAACTTTACTGGGCTGATGGTAGGTGTGGAGGTAACAGGCGTGGGCTGGAGCATGGAGCTGCGGTAGAGCTGCTGTTGGTGCATCAGCATGTTTTGCTGCTGCATGGCTGGGCTCCGGGGGTGCATGCCTGCTTGGCTATTCTGCACAATATTAATAACCTGTTGACCACACTGGGAGGAAGGGGGCATGCGGCTGTGCCAGTCAAAGGGCACACTGACAGGACTGACCATACCCATACTGAGCCCCATCTGACCTGAACTCAGCACATAGCCATGGTTGACATCTGAAGCCATGGAGACACGACCCTGCAAGGGCATCCCTCCAGCTCCTAGATCATTGATTTGGGCAAGAGACACAGCAAAGGGGCCCCCTCCTTCCAACATGCTACTATGTACCATTGGGGTGTTAGGCACTGACAGGGATGAATGAAAAAGCCCCGGTGACTGCATGGCCACAGGGGAAGTGGGGTTAGTGATATAACCAGCATTGCTAGCTCCTCCGTGAGGGGAGTCCAGTGAGTCAACTGGGGACAGAGTCACTGAGCTATCCAGTAAGGCACTCTGCATGTCCAGAGTCAGCTTTTTGTTGCGTGCCTTTACTGACTCCTTCAGACTGGTGGCATGCTGGGCTCCCAGGCTTGAACCCTTGGCCCCAGGCCGACGGTTCTTCTTCCCCTGTGGGGTGTTCTTCAGACTAGGAAGGAAGGCACTGGGTGGGCACATAAGTGGGGACAGAGTGTGCCCCCCAGTGAGGTGGTGTCCAGCCCCTCCATGGCCCTGGGGACTCCTTACTGTGTTGTATTCGTCGAGAAGCTGTACGATGTCATGGTGCATACGCTCCTGACCAATGTCTCTTGGCAATCTGTCCATGTGGTCTGTGATTTCTCTGTTTGCAAAGTGAGCAAGTAGGACCTTCACAGCCTCACAGCTGCCCTCACGAGCTGCAAGGAAGAGAGGGGTCTCCTCCTGAAAAAAAAAAAAAAATTAAACGAAGGTATGACTAAATGAATAAATTGTGTTAGATTCAAGCATTTCAAAATATATTCAATCCACCCAGATACAAAAAGCATGAATAAATAACATACCTTGAGATCTTGCATATCTTTGTTTGCGCCGTTCTTCAGCAGGGCAACGGTTGCATCTATATTGTTGACCGCAGCAGCCCAGTGCAAGGCAGATTTACCTGAAAGAGATAACAAAAGTGTAAGTATGCACATCAGGATTTATACAAATCTGAAAAAAGCTCTACATCAAGACATCTGCATCTCAGATAAAAAGTTAGTTTTACCCAGTTCATCAACTGCATTGACATCAGCATGACAAGTGATGAGTTCCTCAACCATGCCCTCTACTGCCAGCCGTGCAGCCAGGATCAGTGCAGTGGAGCCATCATACATACGGGAGTCAAGATCTGTGGCACGATTTCGAATCAGAATCTAGAGGGGCAGGAAAGAAGTATTTTAAAATCACGATTTATACATGACATCTACTATACGTTTCTACAACTGATTTCGCAATTAACAGAATATATTCATTTCTGGTTACCTGGAAGACACCTTGTGCATCTGCAGCTACTGCAGCATGCAGTGGGGTGCGTCCTGTGTTGTCTTGAGCATTTGCATCTGCCCCAGCATCCAGCAGCCTCTTAGCAGCATCAGCTCGGGCGTAGCGAGCAGCCAGATGGAGCGCTGTCTCACCAGTCCGGTCTGTCTGGGCAGCGAGGGACGCACCCTGGTAGATTAAGTCAGAGATGATGTTGGCGGAACATTCCTCACTCTCTTCCTCCTCTGCAACCTCAGGCTCTAACCCGCCTCCACAAAATGATGCCAGCATCAGGGGTGTAAAACCATCTGGAAGATGAAAACAAGCATTAGTGCACACTGCAGTTAAATAAAGTATAACGTTTACTGTTCAAATCACAGCTTGGATCCTCAAACATAGAAACTTGACTACAAACCTGGGCCTCGGACATTAACATCCATGCAGTCGCTTTCAAATTCTCCTTGAGGTGGTGTGAGGGCCATGGTGGGTGGTACACGAATGTCAGCAGCTGCAAGGTGATGCTGTGTCCACTGTCGGCAGTCAACTGCATCTTCACTGTCTGACAGCATACTCGGCTCTTCAACCTGAATTTACAGAAAGATATGCTCTAAGTAACTTTTATGATTGCGTAAATGTCAAATTTGTTGTCATCAAGTCAACAATTTCTGATAAAGACAACAAGTAACTAACCTTGAGCCTTTTTGGTTCTGGGCAGTCTGAGTCCATCCACTGGTCACTATGATCTCCAAGAAGAGACTCCTCCACAGTTTTTGGCATGTGTCTGTTTAAAATTTAAATGCGTTAATAAGGTAAGTCAAAGGAAACATGTTTAAAACACAAATTTCTGCAACAGTTTATACTTCATTAACAATTCTACCTCAACAATGTAATCGGGGTTCGATGCCCAAGCAACTTACTTCATTCCTAGAGCATCCTGACCCACAGGTTCTCTACGGTTTTTGTTGCTGCTTGGTTCCTTCTTGAGGAAGAAGCCTTCAGGGAACCAGAGGGTGCTGTGCTCCCGCTTTCTACGAGTAATCAACATGCCTATCACAAGGATGATCATCATAAATAGAGAAACTATCCCTGCCAGCATCAGTTTGCCCCACAGCGGTATGGAATCAATTGTAGGGGGAATTTTTTCACCTGTGGTGAGAAGAAAAATAATAATTACGCACTAATTACAGATTAGTGTAACTTGTCCTCATGCTTACTATGTATTTCCACTTACCACGGACTTGTTTGAGGGGATAAGGGAAGTGGAGCATTTCTACTGCAGACAGAGCTCCAAGATACTCTGCAGCATGGTCAGCTGTCTCGAAACAGTTATCGGAAACCTGAGAGCATAAACGGTTGTCTATCTCAACATAGACTATGGACCTACAAGAAAAAAGAAAATTGGGTGTTTAGTGAAATGTTTACTCTGCCAAAAAGTTGTGTCGGCTTTTGTTTCTACTGTATGGCTCACTAACCCAATGACCTCCTGTTGAGGCTCTAATTCCCGCTTGAGGCGTGCTTCTTTGCGGGTGTAGGGACGGATCATTGCTTCTCCATTAGGGTCCAGCCTGAAGCGCACTGAAGTGTGCAGTATAGCACTTAATTTCTGCAAAAACGCTGTGCCAGTACGGACAAGCTCCTCTGGAGGCAGAAGAACTACCAAAACTAAGACACCATCAGCAAGTTTTTCTGGAACCTTCGGTGCACAGTCCAAGCCATCCCAACCACATTCTTCTGAGTTGCATCCCTGGTCACACTGTTTGTCAGCATAGTGGCCAATGCAGTAGGCCTCATACATTGGACTAAAGATAACACAAATAGAAATATTAATTAATAAATTCTTATGCCAATATAAAAAAAAGGAATCCTTTTATCAGTAAAAATAAACTCACTTGCAAACTTTCTCCGTGGTTCTGCAGTCAAAGTTGTCATACAGACATTCAGCATTGTTACAGGACTTATCACATTGGCTATTGTTAAAGGTACGCCAGCATAAAGGGTCTGCGCAACGAGCCCAGGGGTTCATTGCTAAGGAGCAGTCACCACCATCCCAGTGACAAAAGTATGTATTACATTCCTTGTCACAAACACTGTCATTGGCTTTGCTATGACATTCTGCCAGTGGACATGAAGGCACAGGGGGCTCAGCTCTGCTGCTCTGCTCACATCGTTTTCCTGACCAGCCACTGGGACACTGGCAGTGGAAGAATGGAAAGGTGGTCTCTTCAGTGCACAACCCTCCATTCCTGCATGGTTTGGAGGCACACCCTTCATTACTGCGATGCTGACACTGGGGTCCACCAAAACCTGGCAGGCAGGTGCATCGCGCTCCTCTTGTGGTAAGTGCACAGCTCCCTCCATTGTAGCAGGACAGCTCCCGACAAGACATACTCCTCTCACAGCTTGGGCCAGTATAACCCTATAGATAAACAATGTTTTTACTCTTCATGATTATGAACAAAAAATAAATATTAAAAATATGCAAACTTACAAGTTGACATGTGCAGGTGTATTCCAAGGAAGAGCTGCTAGTTACAGAACAAGCTCCTCCATTCTGACAAGGTTGAGACTCACACACACTAAACCTACTCTGGCACCTCCGACCTAAGATCAACACATTGATGATGAATCTTTTTATAATCCTACACAAACCACATGCAAAATAAGAGGCATAAAAGGATAAGAAGAAATGTGTAACCTGTAAAGCCAGGCTTGCAGACACACAGGTAATCGTTAGGCAACTGGATGCAGTCAAGACTGTTGGAGAGACTGCAAGGGTTCGAAAGACACTCGTTTATGTCACCCTCACATCTTTCTCCTGTGAAACCAGGGGGGCAGTTGCAGCGATAACCACCAACTCTATCCACACAGGTGCCATTGTTAAGGCACTTTGGAGGAGCACTGCGCAGCCTCAGGGGTGGAGCGCAATCATCCTCATTGATTTCACACAGAACACCTTTAAAAAGGAGAGGATCATCAAAAACTACTACATATGAATCATCTCAAGTCAAACCTGGTATAATCTTTTTTTTAAAAAAGCATTCGTTTTTTTGTTGTTTTTGTGCTTGCATACCTAGTGTGCCAGGGGGACAGGAGCAGATATAATGTCCCACTAGATCAATACAAGTCCCTCCATTTTGGCATGGATGGGACTGGCATTCGTTGATTTCTATCTCACAGTTTTGTCCAGTATAGCCAGGCATACACTGTAAAGACATAAACATGACACTCACATAATTTACACAAATGCAAAAAAGTACTAAGTGAGTTGTGACCTTGTTGAACTCCTCACACTAAACCCTATTAGAACACAGCAACACAAAGGATAGGACTCACATCACACTGGTATCCACCGACATATCCCCTGCAGGTGGCGCCATTGCGACAAGGGTTTTCTTCACAGTGGTCCTCTTGGCTTTCACAGTAGCTTCCAGTGTAGTCAGCAGGGCATTTACAGTAGTGGGCAAACCCTTTGTTGACACAGTGACCACCATGGTGGCATAGTTCGTCTGTTTGGATCCCTAAACATAAAAATTTTGAGAAAAGTTTTACTTCAGTCACAGATTTACAACACAAACTGAAACTGTGACATTTTAATGGCAAATTATAATACCTCGCTGGCGAGCCGCTGTCTCACAAGAGACTCTGGGAATGTCACAGTAACGTCCAGACCAACCATTAGTACATTCACAGATGAAAGAAGCATCCTTTTGGTGACAGCGTCCTCCATGTTGGCATGGTGACGAGCGTCTGCACCAATCGACTGGTGTCTGGGAAGCAAGAGGCCGATAAACATCAATGTTTTAGAACTCAAGCTCCAAGTACGACATTTCAAAAGTAACTTTGATTGTTTGTACCTGGCAGCGGTTGCCCGTATAACCTCTTGGGCAAGAGCAGCGGAAGGACTCCAGTGCATCTTGGCAGATACCTCCATTGAGACAGGGCTGGGAGTCACACTCATTAACTTCATATTGGCAGTGAGAGCCAGTGAAGCCTGACCGGCAGGTACAGGAGTAGCCATTGATTTTATCTGTGCATGTCCCTCCATTGAAGCAAGAGCTGTAGACATGAGTGAAAATAAGGAGCTAAATTTTCATGCTTAATGAACATTTTCAGTAGTTATGTGCAGAAGTACATAGACAGATTTTTAAAGAACACAACTCAAACACAGACACCCACCTTTCAGTGCAATCTGGAATGTTGGTTTCACAGTGGATGCCAGTAAAACCAGGCCGACACGTACAAGTGTAGGAGTTAACATAGTCTGTGCAGGTGCCTCCATTTTTGCAGGGAGAACTTTGGCATTCGTTGATCTCTAGAGCACACTGGGGTCCTGTGAAGCCTGGCAGGCAGCTACAGTGGTAGGAGTTGACACCATCTGTGCATGAACCTCCACTTAAGCAGGGATCTAATAGCACAAATGGAGAAAATGACTTGGGTCAAATACTGCAAATGTAATGGTATTGTGATTGACAGTCCCATACAGATATAATAATTTGGCACTCACTTGGCACACAGTCATTGATATCTGTTTCACAGGTCAGCCCAGTATATCCTGCTCTGCAAGAACACACAAAGCTTCCCAGCGTGTTAGTGCAGGTCCCACGGTTTTTGCAGGGGTTTGAGTTGCATTCATTCACGTCTATGTTACACAACTGACCTGAACATGGCAAAAAAATGGGTACAGTGAGATATAATTTGTGCACTTTTAAGCAGATAACCTCACAATAAGATAAGGTGCACATTTTCCTTACCCTGCCACCCTGGCTGGCAGTTACACTGATAGCCCAAATAGTCTGGTGTATGGGTGCAAACTGCATGATTGGCACAGGGATTAGGGGAGCAAGGGGTGAGAACCTCAGCACAAGTGGGTCCACTGTATGGAAGCTCACACAGACAGGTGAAACTTGCTACGCCATCTACACATGTACCCTTATTCAGACAGGGCCTGGATGCACATTCATTGATATTCACCTGGCAGAGGTTACCTGCAAAGAGGATCAATTAAAAGGTCACACTTAAAGCACAATTTAATAAGTCAAACTAGTAAATGTATCTGCATATTCTTGAACACCACAAGGAGGAGGCAAATTATTGTCATTCAGGAGCAAAACAATAGAAGCCCTCAGAAGGCTTGTTAAGATTTCCTCAGGGCGATTGTATTGTGCTCTTTGAAGTTCATTGTTATTATGTATTGCTGCCATATCAGCCTCCCACCTCTGAAGCCTTGACGGCACTTGCAGGAGAAACCGTTGAGCTGATCTATGCATGTGCCAGCATTTTGGCAAGGGCTTGGCAAACAGTCGTTTCTATCCAAGTCGCAGTTCTTCCCAACCCATCCAGGTTCACAGTCACAGCGGTAACTGGATCAATGAAACAAAAATATGCTTGCATTTAAAAGTGAGCATATTTGACCTGATTTATTAATTGAAACATGTAGGATCCATCAAATACTTCCACACTTGTCGCACCAGATTTCTTTTCAAATTGTGACTAAAGTTATAACTGTTCATACCCATTGATGTCATCCCTGCATGAGCCATGGACACATGGGCTGCTGCCACACTCATCCACTTGGGAGTAACAGTAAGGAGGCTTAAAGCCCTCAGGACACTGGCAGTGAAATCCATTCTCTTCATCGATACATGTTCCGCCATTTCTACAGGGGCTAGATGCACACTCATCTATTTCCACATTACATTTAGGACCTGCCAGAAGAAATGTTAGACATTATGTCTTTTTCAGCATTTCCAAGGTTTCTGATTTTCCATTTAAAATCTGTTCTTTTAATTTCAGAGGGCCTTACCAGTGAAGCCAGGTTTGCAAACACAGTCATAGCGATTGATGCCATCTTTGCATATGCCATAATCACATGGATTACTGGCACAGTCATCAAAGTTTATCTCACAGTTTGCACCTAAGATGACAAAGAGATTTTAAGATACATTAGTGTAACTACTCAACACTTAAAATTTATGTGTGTTGTGTGGAGATATTTCTCTTACCTGAGGTTCCATGTTGACACTGGCAGATATATTTATTGACCAGGTCCACACACTTGCCCCCATTCTGACAAGGGTTGCTGTGGCACTCATTGAGCTGATTCTCACAGCGATAGCCTGTGTACCCAGGATCACAATTACATGTGTAGCTAGCAATGCCATCTACGCAAGTACCATGATGGCATGGGTCTGGTTGGCAGTTGTTTATGTTGCTCTCGCAGAGTGTCCCTTCATAACCTAAGGAGGACAAATACATGCAACATATGATTAGACACATTTAGTATCTACCAGCCAGTTCCTATCTCTCACCCTATAATTATGATACAAATGTCGCTGTTTTCATTCTAGACCCTACTTATTTCCTTGAATTTCCCATCTTTCCCCTGATTTATCTGTTATTATGCTGAACTGCACCATTCTGTTTTTCACTTGTCTTCATCATTTAGGGCTCTGACCACTAGGGTTTTCATATCCATTGTGTCTGTGTAGAAGGCAAGTAACTGTTGGTTTATGTGGTATGTGTGTAGTGCAAGGCTGAGTTGGGCAAAGCAGTAAAGAAGGGCTTTACACAGGCCTCCCAGTCTTGCTTTTGTTCTCAGTGCTGGAGGGAACAAAAGGCAGCACCACGTCAAACAGGCCCACTTCACTCAACAGAAGGGGCCCACTAACACAGCGAAAACCAAGCAGCTGGCCACTGAAACAATGCAGCCTGCTCCTCTGTAGGCGTAGGTGCAAACACACATGTTAAATATCAGTGTATACAGGCAGTCAGTTTTTACACACTGCCTTTGTGATAAACTTTCCATGTCTATGTACCTGGCTGTGTTTTCAAACAAGGACCTGACTGAATGTGAAGGAATGAAAGTTAAGATGCAGCATAAGGTGTTGCATGGGGGTTCAACAAATGAACAGATGTCGGTGTGATGACCAAGTTTCCTCTCTTAGCAACTGCTGTTCCTCTGTGACCCCATGATCCTGAGACGCAATGAGGAAAAGAGGGAGATTAGGGGCCTCAAGTCGGTCTGCTTGGCCAGCCGATATCCAAAGAAATAGATCCCCTCAAAAACACTGGATGGTTAGCAAAGACCATTAAGTGGTTAAGCATCATCTGCTCTTCTGTGTGAGGAGACATCTCGAGTTATGTAATTCTAACAGCTATCCAGTGACATCTTAGTATTAGGTACAAAAGCCCTTACCTTCAGCACAGCGGCACTCAAACCCATTGGGTCGGTCGTAGCATTTTGCTCCATTCTGGCAGGGCGTGCTAGCGCACTCATCTATGTCGATTTGACACATGGTGCCAGTAAACCCTGGGACAAACAAACATAGAGGTTAAGGGTCAGACAGACGGTCCAGTGAAAGGGTCCACACCAAGGTCAGAGGGCAGTTCTGCTCTACTTAGAAGGGCAGAGGCCTTTGCTTAGGTTAGTGATGTCTGGCTAAGGTACGGTTTAGAAACGTTTTGACTGGTTAAGGACATGTCATCTGTGCAGACAGTGCTGGGCTGACTACCATTAAGCAGTGAAAATGTTATAAGAGGGTCTTGTAACAAATGCCTATTTGATATTAAATCATAAATATTGCTTTCTGGTGAAATAATAAAAAAAAAATTAATTAATTAATTAAAAAAAATAATAATAATAATAATAATAATAATAATAAATCATTAAAATAATAATATTGTTATTATTCACAGAATTGGCTTAGCGGCACTGGGCAGAGTGCCCAGGAAGAGGTGAATTGGTGCATCGGTGGAACACTGCTCAGTTGATTAACAGTGTCAGGGTGGTTTGTGTGTAGGGGGGTTGTGGGGTTGAGAGGACACGATGGGATTGTTTTTTTCTTTTGAGGACCCCACTCCTCCTCCTCTACTGCCTGCACCAGCTCCACCGGCTCAATAGCTAGATAGGGGTGTGTATGTGTGTTTTTTTTTGTTTTTTTTTGTGATGGGGGGTGGGGGTATGTCTGTCCCAGATGTAAATTGCAGACCTGGAAAAGAATCTCATTAGAAGGACTACCCCCCCTAATCATCAGCACAACCACGGCAGGATGAGGGAGACTGCTGTCCCTTCCACATTCCACAAAGGAGGGAAGCGGGGGTCACAATACTGCCTTTGTTCAGGCAGGAGGATAGGCAGCCTTTTGGGCCTGCCTCTTTTTTTCAAGTGGTGGCTCTAAACACCAGCAGACAGAAGTAGGGAGGCTAATCTCTCTCCTCTGCTTCTGGGGACATTTAAACTTTGGCTTTCTGTTTTGCTGAAGCCTTCATTGTACTGCAGCTCTAAACAGGCAACATTAATATAGGAACAGGGAGCTGAAGTGAGGCTAATTCAGTGAAGCTTACCTGGCTGGCAGGTGCATGAGAAGCCATTGACCATGTCCCGACAGATGCCATCATTCACGCAGGGGTTGCTCTCACAGTCATCTACGTCAATTTCACAGTAAGTCCCCATGTAGCCTGGAAGACAAAAGTTCAAAATGGAATCACTTTTTGCAGTTGTTACTGATTCACTATGGTCACATTATGTACTGGTATGTCAGCTCAAGCTAGCAGACAGGGCATGCCGAGAAGGGAATCCGTGAGAAACTTTTCACTCATGTGAATTTTTTGACACAGGTCTCCACTGAGCCATAAGATGGAATAAAAGATCCCTTTAGCATCCCCAGTGTTCCCACTCCACTGACCTGGAATCACCACACCTACTGTCCATGGAGCATTGCCCCTCCCTTAGTCAGGGTCCCATTCACCAGATACATGTTATACATTCTGTGTTAGCACACTATGGAGGGCTCCTTCATTGAGGTGAAACAGAATGTGAATGAGAGTGTTTCCCCTAGGGAGAGGCTAGCGTGGAATCAAAAATAATCAGCAGCTCCACATGAGCTTTGCCAGGCTGACTGAGGATGAGGAGGGAGATGAGGAAGGTCCTGTCTCTGGAAATGAAGGGGGGGCTCTGGGAAAAAGCTTCTTTCCCTCTCTGTGTCTATGAGGGGTGCAAAGTGGAGCACAGAGGGGCCCTATTGTTCTGCTTCATTCCCACCACTCTACCCCTTATTAGTATTCACAGCACACTCCTCCCCCTAACTGCTCGCCCTCTCTCAGATCCAGTCCTATAGACCCAACTCCAAGCTCTAATTTGTATAGCTCCCTGAACCCCAGGATACATGTAGGATTGTGCGTGAGAGTTTTACTGTGTTTTTGTCAGAGTGCTCAGTCCAAGCTAATATCCCATCAGCTGTACAGTGTAAATTGCATTGATGTGCCTCTGTACCCCTGATGTCAATGGGAATGTGTTACATAACAGTTCACACTTGGAGTCATTGTGGGAGAATGTAAATGGTGTTTCTTTAGGAGGCCGAGTTTAAATACTCATCTGTTCCACTTTATTGAGTTTAGGATGACCCATTTGAATGACATGAGGCTGACCTGAAGTCTTCAGTATTAATTTACTGACAATGGTAAAATTAAAGTGACAGGGGTATTTTCTTTAGAATTTCTATCTTAATGAAGAGCTCTTCAACAAGTGTGAATACCTGGCATGCAGATGCATGTGAACTCTCCAATGCGGTCCAAGCAGGTGGCATCGTTCTGGCAGGGCATGGAAAGGCATTCATTGATATCAATTTCACAACGTGGTCCAGCATATCCCCGACCACACTGACATTGGAAGGAGCCCTCTGTATTCACACATTTCCCAAAATGCTCACATGGGTTTGCACCTGATGGTAGAACACAGAGGACAGACTCAAAATAAACATAAGGGAAAAAATATGATTGCAGCCACCATAAATGTTTAAAAACAATAGCACTTACCAATTGAACATTCATCCATGTCCTGGTTGCAGGCACCTCCCACAAAACCAGCAGGGCAGGTACAAATGGCTCGGCCATTAAGGGGATTAGTATCACACACAGCGCCCTCGTTGCAGGGGTTGCTCACACATGCATCATCAAGGTGGCACAGCAAGCCTGTTCAAAAATTACACAAGCATATATTATATTAATTCATTTGCAATTGTAGAAAGACATATAAGACATCTGACAAACCCACATACCTGTCTTTCCAACTGGACACTCGCAGAAGAAGGATGCTACACGGTCATGGCAGGTGGCGCCATTAAAGCAAACTGCTATTGCACAGTCATCAATATTTTCACTGCAGTCATCTCCAGTCCAGCCATTAACACAGACGCAGGTATGGCCACCAATAGTGTTGAAGCAAGTACCCCCATTATGGCAGGCGTTGGGTTGCATGAGACACTCATTGACATCCTCGGCACAGTATTGTCCTAATATGGTTAGATGACATTTTGGTTCAAACTCATACACCATGATACATACATCCATTTAATAAAAAAAAAATAATAAATCTAGAGCTGTACCTGTCCACTCTGGTGGACACTGGCAGTTGTAGGTATTGACTCCATCCACACATATTCCTCCATTCATACACTTGTGGCCTGGGCAGTCATCCACATTATTCTCACAGTTGTGTCCCTCAAACCCTGAGACAAATTCAAAGAGAGAAAAATAAGGATACTAAGACAAAACAATAAACACCAATTGGGAGTTTATTAAACATTCTGTGGCCCCTTGCTCCTGACACTAAACATTGCTACTCATAGCACCAAGTCATATTTCCCACACTAGAGAAAGAGTGGGGCAACATGGGCTGCAAATAAGTTCAGAAAGTGTCTGACTGTTTACATCTTCATTTGACTTTTCCCACACAATGCCAGCAACAGTCGTGATTCCTGCCTGCTTCAGAGGTCTGCACTCCTTTCAGTGTTTGCTTGTTTTATAATCTCTCACAGTTTCAATGACTTCCTCTCTGGCAGGAGACATTTCCTCTCAGCTCCCCAGTGGGAAACCAGAAGGCTCATAAAGTAAATTCCTTCTGTTGAGAATAGAGCCGAGTGGAGAAGAGTGCAGGCGGGCTCCCCTTCAACTCTCCCACCATCCCATCTCCCATAAGAAGCTATTAATAGCAGACAGGAAGCTGACCTGAGACACAAGACAAAAATCCCCACACTACAAGCTACGTCATCACACTGGGAAAATCTACTTGGCTGTAGCACCCTGCTGAGGGCCTGGGAAAACAGTAAGCATGCATGCTGCCTCTGAATGTGTCAATGTGTGTTTGTTTGTGTTCTACTGACAGAGAGCTGTTCTACCTGGTAGGCAAGCACACTCATAGGAATGGTCGCTGGTCTGTCGACAGGTGCCACCATTAAGGCACTGAGATGGGGCACAAGGTAGGGTGGACACTTCACATGTGCGTCCACTGTATCCTGGTTGGCACTGACAGTGGAAAGACCCATGGGTGTTTATGCAGAGCCCACCATTGAGACACACGCCTGGCTTACGGCACTCATCAATGTCATTGCGACAGTTCTTTCCCTGGAAGCCAGGTGGGCAGGAGCAGTTGTAATGGTTATTCCAATTGACACAGCGGGCCCCGTTGGCACAGGGACTTGTAGCACAGGCATCTATGAGGGAGCAGTCTTGGCCTGGAGTTTAATTAAATGCATTTAGTTACAAAACAAATATCCAATTTATCTTCTCAGACCTGACCTTTATAATAAAAACACTTACCTCGGAACCCTCTCTGGCACACACATGTGTACTGTGGAATATCATTGACCACCTGGCTCTTGCAAGCTGCCCCATTCAGACATGGCGACCGATGACAAGGATCCAGATGTTTACAGAGAGGACCAATGAATCCGGGACGACATCTGTACAAGCAAATTCACTTGCACATGTTAGGATGTGGCCCACAGGTCAGAAACAAGTCAAAAGATGACAAACTAAGGCATTTAAAATAGGCTTAATAAATGACTGCAAATTGTAGCCCAATTTCCATCAATCTGTTTGGCAGTTAGGTCCCTGTGAAACTTAGGTAAGGCCTGATGCCTGGCTCATACTTTTAGCAATGCCCTTGGGCCCTGTAATGAAACTGTAATAAAAGATTTTACCTCATACATTTCATGTAGGACAATATGACAGGGAATGACTGCCTACACCCATAAAAAGACGTCAAACGTAGAAAAATGGAGGGAGTTGTGTCTTATTGGCTTCAGCAATCCCATGTTGTTATCTCCAGATAGAAAACCTCACTTTTTTCCAAGCTAACATTCTTTCACCATTACGATTTTCAGTCCTTGTTTCTGTTCCCATATATGAAAAAGAATACACCCAAACTCTGCAGTCTGGAAACTTAACAACCGCCAACGAATCCTGACATGAGGAAAGACAGAACACACAGCACCCATGAATGGAACTAGAGAAGCAACTGATATTTAAGTAAAACACAACCTCCTCTAAGAGAGTATATGTTGATTTAACAGTGCATTTTTTGTTTTATTAAACAGCTTATCTATCCACAAGGTTTGTCAAGCTTTCTTTTCAATTGCATTTCATAAGTGGGTCTAACTGAGGAGATATACTTATATGTTAATCAACACGGTTGCCTAATCAGGATGTGTAGCAGAATGTTTATGCGTTTGTTTATTCCAAAAGTTTGTTTTTATGCTTTTTGACTACACTTCTTGCTCTGTTTTACACAAGCAATTACAGAAAGTGCTGACTGATTGATTTCAAAAGACATTGTGCGAGCATTATGGCAGAGGGCAGAAACTGCTCCTGTCTTGCTGATAAGCTACTTTTGACATCTGTATGTAAGTCTGACGTAAAACACACTGCATTAAGAAATTGAGAAAACATTGTAATCTGGTTTCCTAAAGGTCTCACTACAGAGCTCTTGGGGAGTTCAGAGAAAGTTTGTGGAGCTGGTAACTCTACACCCACAGTGGAGCCTTTGGCTGGGGAAAAAAAACTCTCTCTTCAAACAGACTGTTTGATGCTGGTGGCAGAGCAGTGACAGCTGGGTTGTGGCCCCTCCTTGGGCTCTATCTTTTCTTTCATTGGAGAGGGACTCCTCGGCAGTATCAACAATGGATTTTCGTCTCTTCTCACTTACATGAGCATTGTCACAACATTTGTGTTAGTTCATCATTTACTTTGTAAATTGCACTTCCCTTGTGAAGAATATAAAATAAAAAATACTTAAACACTCTTGCCTCTAGGAGACATGCATCTAGGAGATAAAATCTATTGTGCAAGAACTGTCAATGTCAGGGAATGAAGATTTTTTTAGTGCAAGCTGCATGTGATCATCTACAAGGCTTTTGGACGTTGTTATGAAGTTAAGGTAACGCTGCACTCAAGTACCTCTGCTGTGAGGGAGTCTGCACAGTTACTACAGCCTCTCCTCCAGCTCCAAAATCCCCCAAAGGCCAGCTTGGCCTTCCCCCAAACAACTCGCGCGCTGCAAGGTCAAATGTCAGAGGTCCCCAGTCTGATTGTGATGATAATGTCACTCAGGCTGCAGAGTGTGAGGTGGTGCTGCGCTGCAGGGGAAAATGTCTTTTAGAAGGTACAACTGGTGGTGAGGAAGACTAAAAGGAGAAGAAAGTGGTCTAGTTCACCAGGAATGTCATGTCATATTTCCTGTAATCCCTGGTCCCTTGCTCTGAAAACACAGCGTTCACTCCTGGTGCACAATTCCGGTTGCCTTAGCAACCTCACAGACAAACAAGCAAGCCTGACAACCCAACCAATCGCCCTCCTCCCCCCAGCCTTGGTCCCCATGGCTATTTGTCATGGCTTGGCTGGGTTTATTTAGAGGCAAATTAACTATGTCTGGAATCTAGGGTGTCACCAAAAATAAAACACAAATGTGGCACAAAGAAGTCTTTGAAAACACCAATGCATGAAGTTGCGTAAAAAGCTAAAAAAAAGACCCACAAACTGTCAGATTCTCCCAGAAGCTGTTAGTATTGTTGGTACTTGAATGCTGATGAAAATCTAACTGTTAGAATTTTAACAAGCTGTTCTCTAAAGACGATTGTGCCTTTCTGTGAACAGAAAATAACTCAACGATTCACACTAGTAAGTACTCTGAATAACGAAACATGTTGATAAAGAATCTAAAATGTTAGGTGTTTGGAATAAAGGTGTATTCTGACAGGGGAATTAGGGACCCTGATTTTTATTTGTGTCTACATTAGTTTACACAAGTGTGTGTGGGTGGCTGTTTAAAAATGAAGATTGTAGTAATGCCTGATAAACAATTTGTCCTCCCTTACAAAACAGCAAAAACACACATTCTTTTGTCTAGACCTGACTAGCTGCCAACATGCTACTCCCATAACACTCGGAAACTGTGAAGTCTGTAAGAGGCATACAACTCCTGTCCTAGTTTACTTTTCATTCTGCCATGAAAGGTATGAACACAGACCATGAAAAGTTTGCTTATCAGGCTCTCTTCAACCTTGTGAATTCCACTGCCTATGGGAACAGCAGGGCAAGATCTAGGTTTTTTGCCTGGGTACTACTATATTTGTGCCGGATGTGAACGGCAGGTGCAGGCTTCTGTTGTGCAATGGGCCCCTGAGTCATACTTTGTGACTGCCGACATATGGCCTTTGAGGAAGAGAGTACAGCAGATGATGATGAGGTCTCTGAGTGCAGTATAGAGGTGGCCAGAGTGGGTAATCTCTGTGTCAACACATATGAGAGCTTTTGCCAGCTGCAATCCTGCCATCTGTCCACATCTGTCAAAGCACTTCTGGGTGTCTGGTATTAACCTCTTCTGCCAGACTTTAAGCCAAAACAACTGTGCTGTTTTGCCCATGGGACTAGCCCATTAACCAATACACATACTCACACATGAGCTATTTCACATTGCTCAAAAGATGTGGTCACCCTTCACAAACACATGCATTAGCAGTTCCTCGGTCTTGACACACATTATTACAACTGTTACACAAAGGCACCACTGCAAGAAAGCAAACACATGCAACAATTACTACACACCCAAACACAAAGAAGAGAAACTTACAACCATCTCAGCTTCTGAGGAATAGTAAATCCATGAATGCATTAAAGATCCACTGACGAAGTTACAGGAGAAAAGGAAGAAGAAAAAGAAGAGGAAGATGAAGAAATGGCAAATAATGATTATAACAAGTTTTTGCTATTTGAAATATGACATTTAATCTGTGTTTAGTGATGTCTCAGTTGTTCTGTATCAAGTATCCTTTGACTGAAACTCTTTGATTAATCTGAGAGTTCTGTCACCTATACTTGTGTAATACAATGCTAATTTTCCTGCTTTTTGGTTCACTTCAGCAGAGAAACCTGAG
Source organism: Rhadinocentrus ornatus (assembly GCA_037177495.1). Classification (NCBI taxonomy): domain Eukaryota; kingdom Metazoa; phylum Chordata; class Actinopteri; order Atheriniformes; family Melanotaeniidae; genus Rhadinocentrus; species Rhadinocentrus ornatus. Next base: position 18,044,527 of record JBAMHW010000023.1, read on the forward strand.
CTCATCCTCTTCTACACAATAGCAGCTACTCTGCCAGAGGTCAGAAGGTGGTTCACCTGTGAACAAAGACGCTGTAATCTCTGACACGGTTTGTACACACAGTCATTCCCTACAAAGCACAAGTATAAAGCTGCTATCCTAAAACAGAAGTAGTTCCAAAGTCAAATGAGGAGGAAGAGCATTAGCATAACTGCTGTGTTTTGAATTGGGACAACATTTCAAGGTTTTATTGCATGAGAGCATCTTACAAAAGTTTTGTAAAATTTGTCTTGTACTTGTGTCTATTGTAAAATGTATATCCCCAAGCAAGCAGGAATCAGCTACTCTCCTTATGAGAGTCTATACTGACCCCACACTGCAAACAGGAGCCCAACCCTCGCACTCCCCCCTCCCCACCCTCCAGGAGTCTCTTCTGCTCAGGTCTTCTCAGCTTGGCTCTCTCTTCTCCAGCAAAAGAGCCAGATTGGGGGTTGGGGAATGTTTTGTGCCCCAAATAAAAGAGCTAAAGTAGTCAGAACTCTTTTGTATAAAATTGTTGGAGGGCGGTGGTTGGGGGGGGGGGAGCAGTGACCCAAACAGCTAGTCTTTCAAGGCCTGGGCCGTAGCCTGGCAACAGTAACCCATGGTGAGACAGAACCGGAGTGAGAAAAAGGGGGTGATGAGAGGCAGGGTTTCATAAGGACAGTTGGTGCACTTTGGAGGACTGGTCCCCCACTATATGCAGGTAGTTCCGAGAGCTGCTGCTGAACCACTCCAGTCTGATAATCTATTACAATCTTGTATCAAAAGTATGTGTATTTGTGTTATTCACAGTATAAAGGACAAGGTTTGTTTCAATATTGTTTTTAGTGAACAATAAGGGAATTTCCAGTGGCCACCAGAACATGAATATCAGAGATGTTACTATAAAGACATTTAATTAAGTTAACAAAAAAATAAAAATAGATGAATCTAACAAAAAAGTGAGAACACTTCAATTAGGTTCTCGAAATTTAGACCTACATAAATTAAATAAGAAGTGTAGGGAAATGCCAGACATTTTCTTGGACTAGACAGATTTATTTACCAAGAGAACAAAAATGTATTTAGTGATATTGCTGTGAAAAGGACCAGACACATGCTTGCAATTTTATTACTTTACTTGTAGTTCACACACAATCTTCAACAAATTTTAATCCAATATCAATCTGGAAGAATACACCCCCAACATTTTTCAAATAGCAGTGCATTTGCCCGTAACCACATTGCATGAATCCAAGAGTTGAGGTCTTTAAAGGCATTCTCAACTGAACTGTACCACAAAACCCCACCCACCCACCTAAACTGAACCAGATTTTTGTAAAACTTTTAACTTAGAAACTGAAGACACCCCATCCCCAAACTAACATGAAAGATTTTTTTTACTGTTAATTTTGATTACCCTTCCCCCAGCCTGAAGAAAAAAAAAAAACGAAAAAAAAAAACTGCACCAACATCTGATAAACTATGCTTCACACTTAAAACTGTTGACAGAAACTGTCACACAGATTGACTGAGACCAGCACAGACTCTCACATTCTTAAAGTCCTGAAGAATGAGATTTGTTTATGGGGCACTGGCAAAGGTTCTTTGTGATAAGCTATGGAAAACAGCCAGAGAATGTTAATTATCTTAAGTGCTGTCACCCAAAGAAGATGTTAAAGAAAGGTGTGTGACAGACAGACAGACACATGAAATGGTCTATAAAACTAAAGCAAGTTACACTAATGTTTGAAAGTTTTATAAATTCAAACATCCATACTCCAAAACCTCTGAAAAACAGAAAAATCTCAAATTAGCAAAAGGTAAACATTAGCAAAATGCTGCCTAGTTGAGATTTGAGTTGTTTGTGGAATGTCTGCTCAGTGGAAAAGCAAATGCTTTTTCCTGAATCGTTTAATGATAGGGCCCATCCCTAAAGCAAGGGAGAGAATGGGGAAATTTTGCTGGTAGACCTCAGTTATTCCAATCAAACCTGCCTGAATGTCTTTGGAAATCATTTCTCTTGGATAAGAACAAACAGCCAGGGGATGAGACTTCAAAGGCAGGCTTATCCCTACATAAGCTTGTGGTTCAGACATACATAGACCCCAAAAAATACACTGATTTCAACAGGATGTTCCACTGCCAGCTCACAAAATTGGGGAAAAAACAGACATTACTTTTTCTAAAAGTTTATTATGTGAAGGAATAAACTAACTACATCACCACATTTTTAGATGTGCTCTAACACTAATGAAGGGAGAAAGAAAATGTTGAACCACATGGTGAAATGAAAGGGTTAAACAAAATGAAAAAAAAAAATAAATAAATAAAATCTAAGGAGCATTGAGGCCTCAGTACACTCAGTATGTTGCTCAGGCTTCTAAGATAAGACAGGATATGCGTAGCATAGAGGTCAGAAGGCACCGCTTCCTTTGGCAGGGCCTGGGAACCTCAGCTCCCAGTCTCCAAACATGACCCAGAGACAAGCTAGGACAGCAAACCTAAATCTTTAACCACTTTGTCAGATAGTACTCATCTCGTGACGGATATGAACACTGCCATTTGAATCTAGTCTGTCTGCAGTGTATCAAACTTTTGGGGCAATGACATGACAATGGCTCAATCTGCCTGACAGGGCAGAATGAGTGATGGAGGCTCTATGTTAACTCCCCAAACTGTAGAGTAACTAATTGCAAATCAAACAAGTCTTTCTAAAAGTCCAATTTTCAATGAAACTAGGCTACTGGTATTGTTCAAGGCATTCTTGAAGGGGCAAACAGGGTGAATGGATGGGAGGTAGGTACAATAACCTGATAGCGCCAGTGGAAGAGGAGGAATCTTCCTCACTAAGCATTCCTTTCTACACCATAAAGAAAACACCAGCTCTGAGGTGCAGTGAACTAAACTAACAAAATAATCTGTCTCTTTTCAATGGTCCGTCAGTAAATATGTGCCTTGGCTTATATGTATATTTCTACTTATTAGGAAAATATATATTTCTAACCTTTATGTGACAGAAGAGCAAATCTAAAAATAGTTCTCATTTCCCATTTGAAGAACTTGTATACTATCCTGAGAAATTAAAATATCCTGTAATAAAAAGTTTAAAAAAATATATATATATATGCGTTTTCTTCACAAGTATGTGCACTTGTATATTGCTTGGTATTTTTAAAAGTTAAACAAGGTAAGCTGTTGTAAACTTAACTACAGAACAGCACTCTACACTGCCTGGACAGCCTGCTCCTTGTCAAAGTCAAAAATGTCCTCTTTTATCATGTTGTAAGAGACTGGGAGTTGCTTCAAGGTCAAGACAAAACACCCACAATTTATATACTGACACTGCTACTGAGGCCAAGGGCGAATCATTTATAACATAAAGTGGGCCACTGTATCCCATCCATGGCATAGAGAGGGCCCACATACATTTCCACTCAGTTAAGAGGATCTAAGAGGAAAGAGCTGGTTGTAATCTGCGATGTGCCGCTGCGCTGAAAGACAGAAGATGAGTCGGAAGAGGTAGGACAGCATGCAGTGAGAGAATAAGTGACTCGACTGCTGCTGCACTGTGAGAGATGCAACATGTGCTAGAGGGGCTACCGGCTTCATTCCTCCACAAGCTTGTCTCTCACAGTATGGGGGCGACTGGCTGCTCAATGGCAGCACCTGGCCCTATGCTTTCCCTTTGTCAAGATCTGACTTCAGGGGATTACCATCACAACATCCACCAGCTGTCCTATACGCATCCCCCCGCCCACTCTCCCCTACCCCCTCCCTTACCCAGCCTCTCTTTACCCATTCCCAACCCCCAGTCCAATCCCTCCAGCTGGATCTTCTCTAAATGACACCCTCTCAATCTGCCTAATTATCTCTCCTCCAGCTATGCCGCAGCGACTCTCTCCATTTTGCTCTCAGGGTGGAGCTGAGGGCCAAGGCTCTTCAACTGGACTTCCTGGCTGCTCACCTAGCCGCACTATCTGTGGCATTAACAGCCATTCACGGTCAAGTTCAAAACTTCAACCCATTCCCAGATCAAAAAAGGAATACTTACAAGAATTTTGCTGTGGATGAGGACTGTATCAGAAAATGCAGATAAAACCTCATATTACTAGATAGATAAGAATTTGGAGTCTACATCATGCTATGTCAGTGCTAATCAGAACTTGCTGAATGTTGATGATCACAGGAGTAACAGAAAACATGGTTTGCAAAGCTGGTGTTTCTGTGCTAAATGAAGTTTAAAGCACAAAAGTAGAAAGTTTCTTAGTTTAACGGTGGATGGCATTTATCAGCTGTAGGACTAGACCAACACCCAACATGATAATCAGAACTTTGTAACAAAAAATTACAATTCCAACATTTATGCCACCACTTAGTCACTTGTCAGTGATCAATGGGCATGTTATGCTAAGTGGTCACTGCAGTGTTTGCGCACTGGTTTCAAGCTGGAACATGTGGAATCTTATTTTTCTAAACTCTCTACGAGAGGGATATGCAAACACTCATCGCGCATTATGGTAAATCCTCTTTAAAACCAAACAGGAAAAAAGAGGTTACCTGAGAAGGAAGCTATATCAAAGAGATACATAAAGAAACTGACAAGATTTATTGCCCCTTCAAGCTGTTGTCTAGGTTTGTTTTTTTTGCCAACAAGACAGGATACATTGGTATTTGGGGCAGTAACAATGGCACCTGGCACACAAACAGTATTTCTGTAATTAGAGAAGCCGATTTCTTTAACAGAAATTTAATAACATAGTAGCTTGATAAGACTCCTGAAACAGACAAACCTTCTGTCCATAAAGCAATGTGTGTAGTTCTTTGGAACAGCTGTGCTTTCTAGCTTGTTGTCTATCAGTTTTTCCAAATTCCTTCAATATGAAAGAAAGTTTATGTATGTTTATTCTGTTTCTCTCTCCTCCATATTGCCCTCTCTTTGCTGTGGCCTTTCTTCTCTTCCTTCCTGCACTGTTCTGTGGTGCCTGGTTACATCCAGGTATCTGGGGGAAGAAAGGATCTTTTCTGCTGTTTTGGATCTCCCGTTTCTGTGGGCTCCCATGGGAAGGGGTGGGGTGGCTCCACTACTCATAAGACTGGTCTGATCACTCTCATGTGTCCAAGCTCTGCTCCACTACTCTCCACTGCTAAAAGACACCTTTCTACATTGTGACATTTCATGTCCCTTTCCATTAGAAATGGTGTGCTTTTGCACTCTAACTACTTTTTCCCTCTCTTTTTTTTTACAAAGAACAAGCAGTAATTACCCTTTACCATTTGTAAATAAATATGTCCACAGCACAAAGGGTAACAAGAACAAAAATAAACAAAAGGGGGGAAAACACACAAATTTAGGTCATTATTGTATACTCAAGGCTAAACACTGAGTGTTTTGCTAATTTTCACTTGTAGGGGAGGGCTTATCTCTGTGATGATGAAAAGAAAGGACATGCTTCTGAATCTGATGTTAGATATGGTGCAGAAAGATCTGCGGATAAAATTATACATTTACTAAATGACCCACAATCGTCTTGGCTTCAGCTAATGATTGAAAAAATGTGGGTAGTGGTTACTTGCTTCACATGCAGCCAAGTTACACATTGGCTAGTGTGTAATGGCTTCCCTTGGCAGTATAAGGACTTCATAGAACTCTTGGCAAATGCACATCAACACACAGATACTTGCCTGTGACAAGTGCATTTATGGTGTTGGCTCAACTTTGACCCCCCAGTATGGTAAACTGAAAGCCCTCACCAATAAAATAATAAATATACTGTCTTGGAAGGTGGCAGCTGGAAACCATGGTCTCCTGTTCTATTATTGTATCTACTTTATCTGAAACACTCAAGCGTGTTTCCTAAACTAAAGGCTTTTTAAAAAGGGAAAATGACCCCCCAGGCAAGACACTGTAGGCTATTTAACTTAACTTTTGTAATAGGCTCTCACACATCCCCCTCACTAACTTGAAAAACAAAAGCCTTATCATTGTCAGAAGATCCAAGAGCTCAATGGTGTGGGCATGAGCAGGAAACAAAGACAATTCATCAAAAAGTAAGAAAAAATATTTAGAAATAAGATCATAGTGGTACAAAAATAAATCATTCTACAAATACTCATTCATACACTAAAAAATGCAAGGGAAAAAAAGAAAAACAACTCAAACTTGGTGATTGATGACTTAAAAAAAAAAAAAAAAGAAACAGGTGCAAGAGATGAAATTAGGCAGCCAAACATGTTGAGGCTTGATGATGCCAATTAATGTAGGCTTAATCAATAAGTCATGTCTTTCAGCACTTAACCAACATGTGGATGCTAGAAATGAACAAAGATATAACAAGTACATGACGATTTAGTTACCTTTTTATGACTATTCCACATTCTTGAACATTTTATAACCAACTGACAAATCAAGTGTTTGTGTAAATGAATTCATACCCAAAGTGAACACATATGGTTCAAACCTCTTTCAAAAGCCAAGTTTACAAACTATTACAAACTACAAAAACAAAAAAACAAAGGCTGTGTGTTGCACTTACATGCATTGAGAGGGCGAATCTATGCATGTTGCTCCATTTTCACACAGTCTGTTTTTATCCATACAACGGAACCCTGTGAATGTTAAAGAAATATGTTAGAGAACCACACACATAATGTTAACAATTAAAAAAAAACTTTTATTACTCCTTACTTAAAACCTGCAGGATAAAGCAAACAATGAAGCTCAGATCTTATCAACTCTGCAAACTCCGTTTAACGCACTGATGTCTAGATAGCAGCCGTTTACCACTTGTAGCATTTTGCAGACACTCCCGCACGTTTAGTGTTTACTTTGTAGAAGGCAGATAAACTTTTGTCTTCTCGATGGGGAGGCAAACTGACATTAAACGATTGCTTTTGCTTACACAAGAGTTTGTCTTAGAGGCAAGCATTATTCATATCTAACCAACATTCCTCAACCATTTAAAAGTCACTTTAAATTCACCTCTACACGCATGACTATATCAGTAGCTGAACAAGAACAAAAAATACCATAGTTTTCCACAGAACAGAAGCCCAAAATGTAGCCCCCCACCCCTACTGTTGAAAACATTAATGTGAACGAAATATTTAAACATGAGATACGCGAATCTTGTTAGCTGGCCTGCTTTTATCTCAGGCGGTCCAATTAACTACTGCAAAGGGCTTTGAGAAAATAAATGTTTCTTGTTTATTACTCAATTTACTAATAAAATGGTTACTAAACAAAACAAACAAACAAAAAACAACAACAGAAGAATACATACAAGAACATCTTACTGATGTTGAAAAAAAACCCCACATTAATTAGACTAAAATGGGGTGCGGGCGCTGGGGTCGGCTGTCCGGACATGTCCAGTCAACCTGTGGATTTTAACCACACTTTGCATGCTACAAGTGTTAAATTGACATCTTAACTCACCTTCGCCAATATGTATACACAATAAAAATGAGAAAATAATCCATGGAATATTCCCTTCCATTTCTGTGGAAAAGTTTCCAGCGTTTCAAACAAGGCTTTTAGTAGAAATACATCCTTTGTTAAGTTCACAAAAAAATTAATGCTCCAAAGTCGATGATTTTTTTTTTCTTTTATAAAGTCAGCCGGAAAGCGTAGCGTTTAGTCCCGGTCCCTTATTATCCTCCGCAGCACGGCCACGGCTGCTGTGATTCTCCTCTCACCTCCTAAACTTTTGAAAAACTTTCCTTCCCGATGAGTCCCAGCGTCTGGTATCACTCCGCCTCCTCTCTCTCTCTGTCTCTCTCTCTCTCTCTCTGTCTCTGTCTCTCTCTCTCTCTCTCTCTCTCTCTCTCTCTCTCTCTCTCTCTCTCTCTCTCTCTCTCTCTCTCTCTCT
>JBAMHW010000023.1:18052619-18065338 GCA_037177495.1 Rhadinocentrus ornatus
TCTCTCTCTCTCTCTCTCTCTCTCTCTCTCTCTCTCTCTCTCTCTCTCTCGCTCTCTCTCTCTCTCTCTCTCTCTCTGAATGAAGACAAGAAAATAAGTCTAACTCTAGTTCTGGCTTTTTCAACTTTATAAAATTAAACAAAATGGCAAAATAAACTAAATCATTCATGCAAAGAGTAATGAGAAAAACTGAGAACTTACTTTTTTCATAGCAAAACATCTACAACAGATTTGAAATTTTACACTGTTGACAATGTTGACAAACAAACACAACTGACAGTCAATTAAAATATTTCCTTATGTATGTATAGCTAAAAAAAAAAACATCAGCTTCAAGATTACAGTTTATGCATTGTGCTAGCAGACTGGAATGTGTCCCATTCTGAGTAAGCGGAATTGTTTGTGTGTTTAGAGTTGATGAATTGCTGATAAGCGAGTGAATTGTATTTACAGGGTAGCAGAGAGGCAGACAGTAAGCCTTCTTCTTATACCCATGACCAGTGTTAAGAATTAGTCCTGATTTCTTAGTTCAGCCCTCTCAATTCAGCCAGCACCTCCTCAGCCTATCGCAGTGGACTCATTTTCTGCAGCCGGCATATAGTACCTCAGTTGTTCTGCTGCACAGAGCAGAGCTGGCCGCTTTTAGAGACAATAGACTTGATTTGAATCATAAAGGCAGCCCAGCATTATGACACAGTTTCTCTCTGCAGGGGATATTCAAGCACACTGCACCAGCCTACACCAAAGCACCCCCCTCAAACCATATTACTCTGTTCCTGGCCCGGACTTGCATATATTACAGACATGGGTTATGCCATGAATGCAGCAGGCTGGTTTGGAGACAGCTTCGTTAGTGCATGTGACGTCATCTATAAAAGCTTGTTAGGCCTCACAGACACCTGCTTCATTTGGCACCCATCGTGTGATAGAAGTTGGGCTGTGCAAAGTTTTTGGATTGTAATAAAATGAACCAAAGATTTTCTTTAAGATGTTTCCTTGGCTGTGCAGTCACAAACATATGTCTTTCACCCTGAGAGTTATTGTAGGCACACTCCCAAATCTGGCAGGTGTAGGTAGTGTTTAGAGTGGCTTCCAGTTGGAAAAGATCCCAGGGAGAGTATTCTCAATGTGTTCATGGTCAGACAGTTGTATTTAAAGCATGTTGCTATCTGTGCAAAAGGTCTGCAAATTTTCCTCATTCCTGTGAAATACTGAAGGCCTAACTGTTTGGAGGTGAAGACTCCCAAATTATCCCAGTTAAGCTGAAGCACTTCCCATGAAAGGCTTGCAATAGATATAACTTGACTTCAGAAAATAAAGAGCTTAGAGTATGTAAAGAATAAAATAAAAAGCATAAAGAGCCAGTGAGGACATTCTACTTTGGCTTCCTTTTCTCTGATTTCATCAGTGGAAGTGGATACCCCAGCCCTCACCTCTGTAAATATTATCTTTTTCAATTATTTGAAAAATGAAAGAGAACAGGGGGTGGATCTACATGGGGGTAAAGTCAGTTTCCATAGGGGATTTTTTTTTTACCACTTAAAGTTGAAGTTAAATGAAATGTGTAAAAAACAGAATGTCTCCTGAGGTCGCGGTTCAATACATTCATTAATCACGTGCCGATTGTGACTCACTTTGTGCGACACACCTACAGGTGTGTTATGAGGTCAAATATGTGATGCTTTTCATATATAGCCAATTTATTTAATCATGATTAAAAAAACCTAAATATGATGCAAATCCTGTAACAAAGAAACTCTATTAGCTCTATTAGATAATTTTAATTGCCACTATATATATTTTTTTTGTATATAATAAAATACAGTGTTTATCTAAGCTATTTAGTCCTCAGTGTTGAAAAACGTCTAGGTTTTGATGTTTGTAAGATGTTTTTCTGCACAGCACCATAACAGTCATCGGTAGCTCTCCTAAAAGAGATGGCTGATATCTGTCCTATACTTTAAGTTCTTTTTCTTTTTGTTACTAATTTTTATCTTTTATGAATGTAAGCCTAAATGTTGTCTATTATTTTCTTCTTCAGAAACAAGACATATCACCGAAACCACCAAAATGATTGTGGACTTGCTTATTTTTTCCTGGTTTAGCAGAACGTGGAAAGCTTTAAATCACCCCTCTCGATCAAATTGAAAATTCCTTCAAATCAAGTGTTTACATAACGCATTTTATGCTGACAGAACATTCAATAGGATCAGAAGTGCTCAATGTAAATGTCACCTTGTCTAGGTCTATTGCCCCTTCTTTGCCACCCCATGTAAAATTTTCTAGATCTGCCACTGAGTCTGTATATTGTAATTTTAATGAAATCTTAACAATTTGTCACACAATTGTCTCTTATATATCCTTTCTCACACCCTCCTTCTGTAACCTAACTAACTGAACAAATAAATCAGTGTTTTGTTTGTACTGGAGAGAAACTGAGAGTGGAAGCCCTGGTGACAAAGTTCTCGCGCAGGACTCAAGGGGAATCTCCAATAACAAACAAAGACGTGACACGTCAGGATTTACAACTCTGCTCTCTGCTGAAAATAGAGCGGCTCTGTCCTTTGAACAGTATAGTTTATAGATATAAAGCTAAGGAAATAGCTGTTCCACATTATGTGAACTAGCATGCATGTCTATTGTAGAACCTGCCTTTGGCAGCACCTTTCAGCTTTTGTATATCCAGCTGTACAAAGTACTCCGTAATTCCTCCCTTTGAGCATTTAATACCTTTAGCTACTGTGCACTATTGGGACGCACAGTGCTAACAGAAAAGCTTTATTTAGAATTGCATGTGAATGATACTGTTCGTTTGCAGTGTCAAGAATGAAAACTAACCAAAGCCTGTTAATGAAGACCACCCTTGGCTAAAAAGCAAAACGTTATACTCATGCTGTCAGAAGCTTTCACAGACTGACATAAAAACACATCACATCTAAAGCCTCAGAGCTTTCTTAAGAGCAGTAAAGCTTATTATTTTAAGTGTCTGTCAAACAGTCAGAACTCGTGCTCTGATAAATAACTCCAATTGTCCAAAAAGTTCTGTAAGAATGCTGTAAAAAAAGAAAAAAACACAAAATTCTACAATTAGCCTTTTTCAATATTTTAAGTAAGTTATTCACAATAGAACACAGAAATCACACCAAATGTTTTAAATGAGACATTTCACTCTGTCATGAAAAAATATTAACTTATCTTGAATTTGATTGCAATAGTATAATTCACAAAATCTGACACAGGGCAACCAAAGGCTGGAAAATAATTAAAAACAGCTCAATGATTTTGTTTCAACTAATTAGGTGAATTGTTAACAGACCAGTAACATGACTTGGTATAAAAAAGAATCGTAGCGACATAGTCAATCAGAAGTAAAATGCTTAGAGGTTCAATAAACAGCATCTATAAATTCAGAAAATTCAGAGCAATGTTTCTCAGTGTAAAATTGCAAAAATCCCAATGTACATTAAGTCATTAAAAGATTCCAAGAATCCAGCGACATCTTTGTGTTCACAAGGAACATGCTAAAAATCAGTACTGGTTACAGTGATATCTGGGTCTTCCTGTGGCACTGCAGGAAAAAACAGCTATAATTCTGTCAGGGAAATCCCTGCATGTGTTAAAAAACCCTTCCAGAAATTTTGTCACGAACACTGCTCACCATGCAATCCACAAATGCAGCCTTATTATGCAAAGAAGAAGCCATTCACTAGAAATACGCCATAGTCAAAGCTCATTTAGAATGAACTGAGCAAAATTAGCAAACTGGTCTATGTCTACACAAATCAAAACAAGACATTCTTTTTGGAAATCATGGATGCTACATCCTCCTGACTAAAGAGAAGATGGACTGTCCATCGTGTTACACAGACTCAGTTCAAAAGCCTGCATCTTTGATGGTATGGGGGTGCATTAGTGCCTATTGAACTGGCAACTTGCACAACTGTAAAGGCACCATCCATTCAAAATTCTTTCAATGCTGAAAAATGTCTAAAAAATAGGATTTGTTTGTTCACAGGAAACATCTCCATATGTACAATCACAGAAAAACTTGTAGGTTTTGAGCCTCAAAGAGCATGGATATGCATTGCTTGATGATTTTTGTTGTTTATTCAAAATAAATTAAACTATAGTGCATGGCTGCAAAGAGCTGTACAACCAAAATTTATCAGAGAGCAGCTGGTTCCACCATGCCCCTGGGGAAATATCATTTGAAGGGTTTAAGAAAATCTCAAATAGAACAATGCACACCAAAATGAAAACAAGTTGCCAAAGTGAAGTGCTGTTTAGGGAAAAACATGATTTTAGGATACTGTCTTTGTCATGTTTAAAGCAGACCTTAAGAAGCTTGCCATCATCAAGGAGGATCTTAATTCCTAAATTCATCAAGGTTTTTTACAGGATGTAAGAATGACTTCAAGCAAATAAAATATGCTTTTTGGGTTGAGCCAGTCAAAGCCAAGATATTTTTCTTGGACTTCAAAGAACAGATCAAACTGGCACAATCTGGAGCTATTCTGTTATAAAAAGGAAACCAAAGTTTTTTCTGAACATTATTTAGATTTCTTTTCCAGTTAAAAGTGTTTGCTTTAGCTATTAGCCTCAAAAGGCCAGATGTTCAATTTATGGTTTCACTTAATTCTAGCACTGTGAATGTTTACTGGGAATCTTTAATAAGGACAAAACATTAGGATTCCCCACCTGTGATTTCTACCTGTGACGTCTTCTTGCCACAGTTTAGTGTGATCAGCTATCATGCTCCTTTCAAGCTTGGTGGCCATTCAAAGCAAGCACGCTCCATGTGATAGGGATACTAACAGGCAGTGTGTGGACATGGTAAACGTGATGACTTTACCACCCAGGCCAGACTGATTTATGTGGGAAAAGCCTGAAAAGCACCCACCCAAACTGGTCACGGCCAATCAGCAGCTGAGGCCCCCTACAGACAGATGTTGGGACCAATTGTAGAGCAGGATTTTTATAATACTTATGATTTTGAGCACTCTTTCGTAATTGTATGATTTCAATATCATTTAGGGACGGCAGCAGTTCAGTTTAGGTTTTGTAGCCTTATGAGTTGTGAATAGTAAGTATGTTCTCAGTGTCGGCTGTGTTTGTAATGGAACAAGCACCCCCATGTATGTTCACACCCAGCTGTATTCCCTGGTGATAAGATTACTGCTCTTTATTTCTGCTCTGGTCAGGAGAAGGAAAGATTTTAAGTTTGGAAAGAAACACCCCTGCTTTTCCCAGGATTTTAGTTGTTTTTTCAGCCACCTTTCCACTCCTGTATCACTTTTTCCAAGACAATACACAGAAACAACAGTCACCTCACGCTTAAAGAGGTTTACGTCTTTGAGATTTTTGCACATTATAAAGTAACTAGGATGTGTTTTTGGCCTTGTGATGTTTAAGGACAACATTAAAAGTGTCCAATCGCTTTATATAATATATTTCTCTTGGTTTTGGTTTGCACTGGTGATTATTGTGCTGACAAGTAAAAGCATTTGCATATCTGTCCATTAACATAATGTAACTTAAACATTAATTAACTATTTAGAGTTGTTGTTAGTTTGCATTGCATCTTGGTTCCTTTATACTACATTTTCCTAATCCACAATTTGATAATTTATCATCTAGCACTCTAAAGAGAAAAAACAAGTTTCTGGTGCTTTGTTTGTATTCATACATTCTGTAACCTCATTCACTGTGATTCTTTTCTTCTTTTTCCTTCCACTAACACTGACATACACACACACAGGGTAACTAAGAGATTGGAGCTTCTTGCCTAAAGTAAACATACAGGAATGATGGATCTTTCTTTGGATTGTGGGAAAAAGTGTTTGACTTTCACACAAGCTTTCTAAACGGCAATTAAATTGTGCATGTGTGCCCACAGGTCTTGTTTTTGCAGAGAACTAGGACAGATACAAGAAAAAAACAAACAGAACTTATGGGAGTCTTTTGTTCTCTCTGAATTGTACTTCTTTTAAAATTGTAGTCTCATGAGACAGTGGTACAAAACAGAGAAATAGTAGATAGGGAGATAGTAGTATTGGATTAGTACCCATCTTTCTTGGGGAAGGATCCTCTGTCACTTGTCAAGATGGTACAGTTTTTTCCTCTTTCCTCTGAGATATAAATCTACTAATGACTGACCGTGGAGGGTCTGGAGGCATATGCATCCATACAGCAGAGGAAGAGCGTAATAAATATCGCTGTGTGCAGGAATGCATTTCGGATGGAGCTGGAGAATCGGCAGCTGGAGGAATTCAGTGCTATGACTCTGCTTCCGTGTGAAATAGCTACTTAAGACCACTATGAACAGCTGCTGGACAGTGCCCCCACCCCTGACACACTCTTCTAGGTCCTCTCTCTCTCCATGAGGCTGTAAATCTTAAAGGAGAACAGAGGTGTTGGTGACTTGCTGAAAGGGGTCCAGGGAGAATCCTGGGGTTTAGTGCAAAAGGTCAGCCCTCTGTTAGCTGGCCCTGGTGCCGAGACTTTGGGCTGATACCCACTGATGACCTAACACACACAGTCTTAAGACCACACCATGGTCCACCCTGGATAAACCATGTATCCAGGTCTCTGTTGCTAGAATTAATTGAACTGGTGTAACAAAGAGGGCACTAAAGGCCCTTGCAACAAGAGGGCTTATCATAAGAGAAGGCAAAGGGTCATTTCAGACATTTTAAAAAACCATGTTTAAATCCATGTATTCTGATAAATAACGTAGAAAATAACTAGAGTTTTTCCTGCAGAAATGTGGCAGTGACAGCTTAGAAAAATGTTTCGAGTGGCATATGTTGCACTAAAAATGTCAAATAAAAGACATATTGAGAAAAATTAGTGAATTATAGTTGCGACTGATCCCGCATTTGCCTCTGAAAACCAGAGGAGAATGACGTGGATGGGTCCCCTGCTCTCTGTTCATCCTCTATTCCTCCTGAGTCAATTGTTGGGGAAGCATGGTGTCAACCCTGCGCCATCAATCATCCCCTTTCAGAGGAGGGCAGACAAGGCGGGGACCCGCCCCCCAGGACAGGGGGGTGGAAGTTCTCATGCCCTCCCCGCCTCCTGAAGCCCTGCGCCCCTACAGACAGAACTCCGACAGCTGGTCTGGCCATTAGGGTAGACCAAGACCTGAGGGCCCCTGCGTAGCAGCAACAGCTGCCAGCCCACTGCCCCCAATCACCCCACCAACGCAGCTCTATAAAATTTGTATTAGGACAGCAATTTATTGCCATTCCTTTACATTCCTTCACAAATATGGCCACTTTGTATGGTGCTGGCTGTAGACTTTTGTTTTTTTTTGTTTTTTTTTCCTTTGAACAGTACATTTGGTGAATATGTGCAAAGTTTATGGACAAAATTTTCTGTGGTACATAGCTTTGCAACTGTTATTTATTGACAGAAGTATCAGCCACGATTGTTTTTCGATTCCCAAATACAAGTGATTTCACTCAGTGGAAGGCTGTTGTTGATTTATTACAATATGATTTTCAAGGAAATTGATTTAATACAATAAAATCAAATCTCTCTTTTTATATGCAATGTAATATGATTTTATCCTGTCTGGAAATCTTAAAAGTTCTTGATCCATCAGGAAGAAGACATTTGGGTAATTTGGACAAGAGTTAGAGCATTTGTTGTGTTGTCAAATTCAAATATATTGTTAATTTATGTATGATGTTCTTCACATGTTTTTTATACTATGCAGGGTTCACTGTAAGGTGGAGTTGGGACTTGTCCTAAGTGACAAAGTGCAAAATAGAGTGATATTACTGAGAGCTCACTGTATAATCAACTGCACTTGACAGAACACATTTTATTATTGTTTAGCATCAGCATGTTCATTCTTGAGTTACTTTTCATCCATAAATTTACGTCACATATCTGTCTTAACAGTTAATTCTTATGAGGTGATTTGTCTTGCAAGGTCTTTGGCAAAGCTCTGCCTTTTTTCCAACAATGGAATCACTACAAGGTAATATTTACCTGGCTGTGACAGCATTTACAATACAAATAAGTCTGTGTGTATGTGATTTCAGAATGAGCTTTCATTTGAAGATTGCTGTTTGCAAAACATGTTGATTAAGATGAATGCATGAGTGTACTCGGTCTTCTGACTGAATGTATGTGTTCCAGTGAGTGAGAGGAAAACAAGAGACCAGAGCGTTAGAGGAGATTACGCCACACTCCCTCAGGACTCATGCACTAGTGGCAGCTGAGTGGTTCCCACACTTACACACTGAGGTGAGAGAGGCTGCACCCACAGCCCCACCTGTGCCTCTTCATGTTCCAGCAGAGCCCTCATGAGCCGGAATCTTCATTGAGAAAAGACAAGGAAAGAAAAACATATATAGTGTGCAATCAAAACTACAGCCAGTGTCGATACCACTTTACTACAAAGGTATTATTACTATTAATGCACCCAAGAATGGAATAATTAACATTTACCTACCCAGTCTCACACAATACTGCACATTAATTTAAATGGGTTTATTCCTTGATTTTTTTTATTCCCATAAATATTGTTGATTACTTATACATATAAAAGCAACTTATATTACTTCTGATATAATGCTGTATATTCCAGTTTAAAATGTGACTTTGCAGAAGAGCAACATACAGCTGCTATTTGTTAATATCTTTCACATGTTTTTTGGTAATGATGCCAAGTGTGAGCTTGACTCCTTGCCAAATTTAACAGACCAGCTTACTTTGTTGGCTGGGCAGCCTCTGATCCCGGAGTCCACCATGGAAGCTCCTGGCCCCTCTGTCCAAGCCCACTGAAGCAGTGTGAGATTACATGTGTGGATATACCATCTTTATCTTTATCACACTAAATTGGTTGTGGAGAAGAACCAGATCCAGTCAAAGGTGCCATTGTACAGAAACAAACCAGAGCAGCTATTGGACTTCATCTAAGTAGCCAATGACACTCTGTGGTGATCTTAGGGAATTAAAGCAAGGATCAAATCAAGATAAAGGCGTGAATTATGAAAATGGCAAGCCTATTGGACATTGATTGAAATGTCCATGCACATTCCTTCCTTACTCTCTGGCTGGCCTCAGGGCACAGCTGAATGATAAGAAGGACAGTACTGATATATGACAGGGTGGGGTTAGAGTAAAGTGTTTGGGGTCAATATGGCCTTAGTATTGTGTTCCTGAGACTAAAAATCTTACCTTTTCAAGAAACCTCTCGTTATTGTCCACTGTGGGTAGTTTGCTCCCGCTATGCTATAGATGGACATAAACTGACTTGATAGAGTATTGGATCTGACAGGAAATTATTGTGACAAAGCCTTTTTCAGCTGTGTCGCTGAGAAATATATTTTTGCTTAATGAAATCATGGTATGTCATATACTGAGGTGAGCCTTAAGAATTTGAATTCCTACTTACTGTTATCCTGTAACAGTTAATATTTTTCTTTTTAGTTGTGGGCCATTTAGGTCAAATGTATGAGACAAGTAGCCCTTACAGAAATCTTAGTTGTAGCACAAAGTGGGTGGAGGGAGTGGCTGATAGCTGCAGACATTCCACACTACATCACCCAGGGGCAGAGAGGGAAGGGGGAGGGAGGGGTTCTTAGTAATTCCACTTTTATTAAAACATATTGAAGAAAAAAAACATGCTGGTCCATGGCAGGAGGCAGATGAAATCAGCATGATGGCTGGATCCAGTACCTCTCTCTCGATCTATTGGGAAGCACTTGCTGCTAAATTTCAATTATCTTTTTTTTTTATTTATTTTTTTTATCTTTTTCTCACAAAAAAGTTTTTTTGTGAGTCATCTCCCTTCCCCTCCGATTGGAGCTGTCCAGTCAACTCTAATTGTGTTTCTCCTATGTGTGTCCTATAACCTTACTATCTATCCTCAAATGACACATTTTCTTGTCTGGAAAGTCTTAGCCTCTTTACATAATGCCTGCAGCTTTGGTTAGAGGTTGTTTTCCTGGGTGGGTCCCAGGCTGTGTCTTGCTAATCTCTCTTAAATGGCCACTACATCATTATTGAGGCTAACTTTATTGTTTGGGCAATTTTACAACTATGCCCCTGGCTGCACTGACCCCAGTGGCCTGGTTACTGTCTCCCTAGCAACCAATGAAGGAAGTGAGATAATGCAGGAGAGAGGAGGTTTTTACTCATGATGGTCTGACTATTGGGCCTGTCACCAATAACTGACATGTTCAATTCTTCTGTCCCTGCTGTTCATTTATATTAATCTTCTTATTTCCATCGCCTGCCCATGTGCCCCCTGATGTTTCTAAGCCAGCTAGAATTTCCAGATAAATGGCATGAGGTTAGGAATGCACAGATATGATGCACTGGATTATCCAGCATCCTGTCAAAACCATGACTTAGGTGCAACCATCTTCCCAGGGCTCTGAGAAAGAGAAAGGCAATCCAGACATTCTTGGGTCCTGCAGGGTTTCTTCGTACTCTCTAATTTGAGAGCAGCTGTCCGGCCTTGCAAACCCTCCATTATTAAAGCTGGGTGAAGAGGTGGGGTATGTGGCGATAACTGATGTCCTTCACACTTTCCTGGGCTATGGCACAAACTCTTAGCTGGTAAGCAGATACACAGTAGATTATGAGATAGTAATTAGTTACTACAGGTTCCGACACTTATCTGATTGTTTTAATGTGCAAATGCACTTAATAATTAAAAAAAAATAATAATTATGGAAACAACCTAAGGGAGCCAGGTTTTGTACTGGGAATGCTTGACCTTCAAACTGTTTTTATATCAGTTAGGATTATTATGAACAAGACACCAACAAAAAACTTGGAGTGTACTGAGTACTACTTGAACAGTTTTTGTTATTCCTTCATGGCCAAGTCATTGCTTCTGCTGGGTTGTTTAGACTGAGGCAAACACCTGCTTTTCTGTAGAGAAAACCTAAACTAGAATCACATGTTTCTTGATTCAAAATTCCTTTAGTCGAAGCAAAGAGTGACTGTTGCACTTTGTGTCATGAGATCCCGTTTCCTAGAGGCTTCCCACAGTACCATAGTTTTGTCCTGTCACAGTATTTGCAATGATCAATGACAATTTATAAATACGAATGAGAATTGACCTGAAGATTTAACCATTTTTAAAATACAGCGCTATCATTTGTTGTTAAACCCGTCATGTAAGATCATAATGTGGTCCTGTCTTTGGAGCAACTTTGTGTGTTTAGGTGTGCTTAGGGGCTGAGGTTCTCACACTGTGGCAAACATGCTGAGACACGAAGTCCTTGGGGGATCCCAGATGTGGTCCATACTCTACTTTGTACTAACCTCTAATTACACTATCGGCTCCTTTATGGGACATAATTACTAAGAATATGTCTGTGATTCAAATTAGTGGATTTTGACTGATTTATTTTCCTAATGCACATGCACGCATCTCCACAAATATTTGCTTGAAAACATGTTATATTAAAATGAAAATGCACTTCACAATGAAGAGCACACCTTGAGTCAAAGGTGTCATGTCTTGTCTTGTCCTTTTAGAGTCAAACCTCACTTTACACATTTTGGATTTGCTATGAACAGCTGAATTGGCTTTTGCCTATTTTTAGAACCTTTACGAATATGTAGAACACAGACATCTTCCTGCTTAGCAGAGCACATTGGAGTTGGATTTCCCACACATACAAGAAAGGCCATCTTGGGGTCTTCTTGACTTGCACTCCCATGAAAGCTCTGTTTCAACAGCTTGTTCTAATTCCTCTTTCTCCTGCAGGACAAACAGGGAGGAGGAAGCACTGATGGCCCACATTGCTACAATAAGAGCAGCCTTGGGGGCACAAGGAGGAAGAAGGTCAATGGAATCACAGTAGGGCTTGAGGCATGGGAGTAAGGGGGTCGCAAATAAGGGAAGTTGGTAGCTCACACCCTCATGTAGGGAATTCACCCCTTCACATGAGGCCTGCTCTTTTTATGAATTTAAACAAACTTGCCTTCACAGTCAGAAAGTTTTAAAGTGAAACCTGAAACTTTGTTTAAAATCTTGCTCTCTTGAGCATTTTGGTTTGATCCTCGGTATTCCATGTGTACTGCTACTCCTGTGAAAATCTAAAGGAGTAGTTTTGATAAAGAAGTATGTTAACTGCCAATAATAGCAACAAAATGTAGAGGAATGTTGCACTAAGCTTAGTTTCTGGATTTTCAAAAATTTATTAGAAAACAAGCCACTTCTCACATACCAAAATAAGGCACCACTATCTCTGTCGTCGCTGAAATCAAGACTACACGAATGAAAGCAAAGCACTGTTTAAATGATGGTCACATTCACCAATGTATGGAGACATCAAAGACAGGCAAAATGTGGCAAATCCTCAGGAATCCTTTCATTTACTTGAAAAAACCAGAAAGTCTTTCCTGTGACAGCACCAAAGGAGCCTAGCTGACTAATGCCTGGATTTCCTTTTCAGCACAACCCGCGCAAAACCCATTTTTCATCATGTCATCCCTCATCCAAGCAGGGCTGAGTGGATAGTTGAATGTAGTGAACGATAGAGAGAAACTCAAATTTAACATTTGGAGTTCTGCAAGCACACTGTAGTTATGAGAGTACACTTTTCAGACCAAACAAACAAAAACAAACAAAAAAAAGACCTTGACTGAGTTAAGCAAAAACTTTGAACAGGTGGTGATTTCAGTGTCACATATAAGCATGCGTAGGGGGGGGGGGGGGGGGGGGGGGGGGGGGGGGGGGGGGG
>JBAMHW010000023.1:18065348-18079043 GCA_037177495.1 Rhadinocentrus ornatus
AAAACTGGGGGGGGGGAGAAAAAAAGGTGGGAAGGGGGGGGGGGTGGGGGGAAAGAAAAAAAAAAAAAACCCCCCCCCCCCCCCCCCCCCCCCACACACACACACACACACACACAAACCAGATTTCAAGTTCTTCGGATATTTGGTCTCTTCTGCACACGTGTGGCTCACACAGGATCTCTGGCCTTTAACAAGGCTAAAACCTGTTTCATCTTCTGTACTGTTGAAGGTTGTGGCCTAAACACGGGCATGTTCAAAGCAACATGAACTCTTCATGTGGCAGGCACTCTGGACATACAATCCACTTGATGACAGAAACACATGCTCTGTTTGGACCAGTTACTGACTTTATGGCCAAGTGACTCAGCCTGGCACACTGCACATTCGTATATTTTCCACCTTGCAGTCACGTCCATCTTTTAAATCTTCCCTTAGGCAGTCCTCTCCTTTCCTCACCAGACATATCGCAGATACTATATGGAGGTTTCAGTAACTCAGATGATATATGTGTGACCTCTCAGTGTGTCACATCTTAATTTTGCCACTCCACATGCAGATGACAGGCTGTGTGTGTTAACTTATGCTGCTGGGTAAAGAGACTTTGTGTGGGAAAAACTACTCTCCACAACTGGATCGATGAGGGAGAGATAAGAATACTCAGTGGCCTTGGGTAGACATGCATAAAAATTCTTCTCTTCTGTGAGAGCCTTTTTTCTCTTTCCAATTTCTCTATAAAAGAGGCAAAGAAGCCACCCTCCAAAAGAATTCTTGGAAAAGTTTGGCATTTAGGGGCATATTAAATACATTTTTAATGCAGTTTGTTTTAATAAATGTCTGTCCCACTGTCTGAGTAAAAGTACTGCTAAAGTTTTTTATGAGAGTAGCATATCGTCAGTACTTTACAGAAAAACAAGCAAACAAAAAGACCCAGCAAAACACTCTGTGTATAATAAATTGATGGCAGTTCTTTGGAGGTGCCACATTAGATTTTCTCCCTGTGTAAGAATTAAAATAGATTTTAAAACTGAAAATTAGCATTTGCAGTTTGTAATTGTATCCGTCTTTTTTCCTTTAAAACCACGACTGATTTGTACACACCGCAAGAATTTTGGAATTTAAGAGTGTCCCTGTATTTTGGGATCTTCCCATTACCATGAGTGCTTAGCGTGGGAATCAAGGGCAGATATAAGAGGATGTGGGAGCCAAAGAACTCTGAGCTTGTCAAGCATAATATTTAGGGGAAAGGGGCTCAAACAGAGCAGGCACCCCTTTTGTTACTTTTCCTCCATCATAATAACTTAAACTACAAATCTTCTGTACTGTGGCTACAGGTGCCAGAGTTTAGTGCCAAGGTGTCTCTGGGAACTTAATGGTCGATGTAATGATAAAACAGCAACCTGTCTATACGTGATCTTCCACTTTATCATATCAACTAGATCATAATCTCTCAGTTACCACATTCACGTTTTTAAAACACACTTTCTTGCATGCTAGCTATGTTGTCATCATGTTTTGATAAGATTCCCCACTGGGACTCTCAACTGTCTGAATCTCAGATATCATCCCAGCACCCAGAGTGGATGCTGTTGAATAATGTTTCTGGGAACTAGTTTTTAACCTTGGCTTTTCTCTTCTATCTGTATCAGCCTGTAATGAGAACCTCCTCTCTCTGTTCAAATATATATCACCTGAAACAGGCACACATTCCAGTGCTAGCACCATGGGAAATCACAGAGCTTATTAAAAGAAGGAAAGAACGGCTTGGTGAAGATAGTTGAAGAGCAAGAGACAGAGAAGACCCCACAGGCTAAGACTAATGAGAATGTCAACATTGAAGGAAATAAATCTTTTCTGAAGGCTGTTTAAATCAGTACATATATATTCAAAATAACTTATTGAAGTCACAATATGAACATATGAAAGCTGAGTTCATCAGCCTCTGTTCTGGTCCTCCTTTGTGGTGGTTAAAGAATCCCTGTGTGTGTGGTCTGAGTGGCTCCCGTCTTCAAGGAGTGAGCCGGCCTCTCAGACACTTCAGACTGCAGTCTCACACATGGCTTCTGATGAGTGCAAAGAGGGAGAGGTCCAATAAACAGGGCCTGTTTGATCCGGCCGCAGCCCAGCAGTCTGCCAAGTTGTCTTTGTCTTACAGAGGACACCATAGCCGTCACACAGACTGGTGTCTACCCGCTGCTCTCTGCTGTGATCATTCACTTGCAACTGTGCCAGAGTCAGCAAGAGAGAAAAAGATTAAAAACAGAAAGAGAAGTGAAGACATACAGTCAACAATCTGCACATGCATTGCAACATTATACAACCAAAATGTTAATGTCTGTAATTCTGTTTGCTTCTAATGTTCTTTAAGCAGTTGAGTTGGACTGTTGTGCAACATGCAGGTAATTTTGTCACAATGCTTTTCCAGAGCTATTGTGCATAGTCCTCATTGCTCATGATTGACTCAGCCCATTGTTGCGTGGGAGATCCTGGTGGGGGGAACGAGTTTGTCTTGCAAAATACAAAGAGAAAACCAAATCCAGTAAATTTTATATTGTGAAAAAGTGCAACCACAATATTTAAACCATTGTTCTCTTGGACATATTATTTTTATGTGTAGTGAAATGTAAACCTAAAAGGCCACAGCTAATGTTGACAATGCTTGTAAGTTACATGAAATGTAAAAAACTGTTCTTTTCTATTGTACATGCAGCTGTAATGCCATGTTTTGAGGATCTCATAAAAGTCAGCTATAGGCAGGTGAATTCACCTCACCTGACCCTAATGCTGTTTGCACAGTATATGTCAGGTTGTCATTTTATACATCAGGCAAACTGTCATATTAGATTAAAAAAAAGGTGATATGGAGATTGCAAATATATTTAAGTAAACATGTTTTCTATAGTGATTTAAGATTCTCTAGTAGAGCATTAAAGTTGGCTTTATCTTAATTAAATATTTTGCAGGTTGTTTTCTAAAGTGGGTTTTTTACATGTAAGATCACCCTGTTCTTCAGACAGGAGGAAACTCTAAACTGAGTCTTGGATCAGGTGTAACCAGCATGTCTTTTTCCCACAGTTGAGGCCCAGTGAGTAACAGCTAGATATCTGACACTAATCACCCATTAAAAGTCTAATGCTAGTCTATGCCAGGCTGGATAGAGCGACACTGGCAGCTGCTGCTACCACGTCCAAATGAGGGATTCTAGGAACACAGAAAAGACTACTTGAGAAGATGGGCCAACCGTGCTTTGTTCTCTCTCTTTCTTAAAAGATGGAGTGCTTTACCACTGATTAGTCATTTGAGTGCATTTGACTATTCACAAATGCTAACCTAACCTTAGTCTTACTCCAAATACTGAGCTAACAAAATCAAGCAAGGTGTATTCTTAGGTCTTTGCACTGATATTAATTTTCCTTTGGATTTTCTCTGCTGACCCTCCATCTTATTTCCTTTATTTGCCCTCTTTATGACTATTAAACTGGTGTTTACTTTGGTCACATACCTAAGACAGTGCCATTCCTCGGGCGTCTGCAAGAAGGGATCAACCTTAAGACAAGAGTTTTAATGCAGCACCTGTCAGGGCTCAGCTCAGACCCAGTATTCTGTTGGACCCGGCTTTTGCAGCTGTGGGTCCAATCTGAATCTCAGCCAGGAACATCAGCCAGTACTACTTCTTCCCCCTCCTTCTGGCCTCTGATCTGACAACGCACACAACAATGAAGCTCCTCTGTGGGTGCTTTGACCTCAGCAAGCCTGTAATCTCATGATATGGAATATGTCTCTGATGATCTAGTAAGCCCTGGAATGTAACTTGCACAATTATGCTTGGTTTCAAAACAGTCAGAACATTACATGTACATGAAATCTGATTGCCTGGTTTGTTATTTTTCTACTATTAATAAAGCCTAACAAGGAATTACTATAAAAAAAAGATAAGGAATTTTGGAATAAATGTTATAACAAAACAGAACTTTTGAAAAGTTCTGCATGCTAACTAAAGTGAGTCTAAATGTACAATGTAAACATCTCAAGTTAAGCAATTACCCAAAACATACTAGCTGAATGTTTTTCGCTTTTTTTCCTTCTTGAGTGGAAAAATGCATGGCCCCAAGCACCTCTCTCAGAACTCTGGTCTCTGGAGATGGGGAATATTAATAGGCTAATGTGACTAGAGGGTTCTGGGCTGTCCTTGTAGGGCGGCCTGCTTGTAAATGTCCATTTATAACCAAATTGGTCCAAATAAGCAGAGGAAGCAAGAGCTGCACTTTCCCACAGTACTGCAGGGGGACAACACGACTTCTCCTTTATAGTTCATGACTGCATGGAAACTGCACTCCCACTAAGAGCTCACAGAATGGGCAGACTGGTGGACCGTAGCAGGCCAGATAACACAACTTGACCATCTCTGTATCAGATTAGCCAACTTGAAATCAACCATGCACACTGATAGCATTGCCCAACAAAGTCTTGCATCAACCTTGAAATTAGATTCCCACCACATGAATAAAAATGTTTACTTTGCCAAAGCATGATGCAAATTTTCAGCTATTACAGAAACTTGCTAAGTCTGTTATTGGATTTTTTTATAACACAGTAGCAATGCGTTCATATTTATTTGGGTTTTTCTACTCTTTTTTTATAAACTAACAGCATATGAATTTAGTTCGCTATATTTAGGGAGAGTATTGGAATTTTCCAATGACCTTCAAAACCATGACTGCTTTTCAGCCCAGGTAACAAAATCTGCAAACCACCTGCTGCCACCCAGTTAAGTTCAGGTTTGCACTATAAGACAAAGCCTGCATGACCCCCACATGAGTACATCTTGTGTTCTCTACTCAGCACGAATCCTTCCAGACTCCTCATTTGCATGCCTGTGTCTTTGAACCCCCCTTTGTGGCATTTTTTTTAGCTTTCTTTTTTCCGTCAGCAGGTTTTTTTGTGGGTATCTTATTTCTCATGCTGCAGCTTGAGGCCTGTGGCTGGACTGTGACATTTTTGTTCTGGTTTTTAAAACTTCTGTGGCCATACACTGTGAAGGTTATGACCTCTGTATGTGTGTGAGTGACAGGAAGGAACAGAGTCTTTTAAGAGGATTTACTGTGAATTAGCACGCTGATTTGATGCTCTTTTAAATTATGTTGCGTTCTGGCTAGGACAGACTGCTCATGCCCTCTATACAGATGGGTAGATTGTATTCAAAAACTATGAGTACAATGTAAATATTTATGGAATGTCATTGGCCATTGTCATTTTGCTACTCTATTACTTTAAATGTAAATTTTCATAATCTGAATGGTCTAAAACATATATTTCTGTTTTATTTTTCACATTAAAACTGCTTATAAATCCAGTAAATTCTGCTTGGCAAACTGTTTTGCTGAATTTGATGTCTTCCAAATGGCAACAGGCAGTTAAAAACAGCATTGCAGTTGTGTTTTCACATTTTCCTCAAGCTTAGATTGGATAAAAGAGCACAATGGCTGCTGGTGAAGTGAGCCAGCCTCTCTAATCAGTTTGGAGGGCAGCTGTGCAGCAAAGGCGACAGCTCCCATCCAGCTGGCTCAGACTCTGGGAACCAATGAGAAAAGCTAAGATGCACTTCACACCATTACAGTCATGCATAGCCTCTGTTTCAAGCTACGTGTTTTTTTACTTACTCTCTTCTCTATTACTTTCTCTTTTCTTTTACACAAGCGAAAAGAACACAGCAAGATCATACTAGCATTTCTGACTTTTACCCCCTGGTTAAACTATAATCTGTGGTTCTGTTCCAGGCCTTCTTCCAGTATATGCAGCGTCATGTGGTTCAAGATTCCCACATTACAAAGAACTGCATGTGGTGTGGGCTGCGTGTTCCGTTTCCTGCAGATTAATTTTGTATGCCTCTCTCTTTACTGTGACAGACTGAATTAGTCTAATGTAAATAAGCATCCCTAACTTTCAACAAACCTATGGCCCCTGCAAACTTTAAGCCCCTCATGGTTGAAAGTGAGAGATTTCCACCAGGGAATCTTAACTGCCCTACTCTAGATCTCAAGCTTTCCTTCCCACAGACACCCCAGGCTCAATGAGTTTGACTTCCCACATTTAAGAGTGACTAAAAAAGCATCTTCAAATTGCAACCATAAGCTGTTTCTCTTTTCCCCTCCCACACATATGTTGAGAGTCCTAAACATCAGGGAATTTGATTCTCCAGTGAATAAATTAGACAGATTTCCCATTTAACCAATCATTTCCCCTTTAAGCAGCACAGTAACACTGAGTAAAGCCAGAAGAGTTGTTCTGTGGGATGCATACTGAGTTGCAGTGAGAAAACAAAAGAGGAAGCTGCTAGCTGACTGCACAAAGGAGGTAGAGGTCTTTTCCCTGAGGATATGTTAACCTGACTCCTCTGCAAAAAATTAGACCTGTCGTGAAACCACATCCTGTTAGTGTTTACAGGGAGGTACAAGTTTTAGCACGGCACTGTAGAGGCTAACTTTATGTATGTGGCCTACAATATGGAGACTGAACAAACATTTGGCAAAGTTTGGCTGTCATTGTTTAAGAAATTAATCAATCAACATTGAGCAAACATTTTGGAGTTGTTTTTTGTGCACTTTGTAAATGTTTATACCGTGCAAACTTATTTTTACTCCAACAGTTCTTTTAGGCTTGATGGTGTGGCGTGGAACTCAATCTCTGTGAGATAGTCTGACAGTTTATCCTTCACACTTATCCTAGCAATGAAAGAAGGGGACTGGAGTGTGATAGGTGTGTTTTTGTTGCACTTTCAGTAAAACTATGCTGGCTCATTCATGGGTTCTCTTCTATAAAGCTGACATCAAAAAGACAATATTCCAGCTTAAGTCTTCTGTAGACCCACATCAGGGTGCATGAAAGTTTATACAAGCTTTCATGCATAAAGAGGTACTGAGAAGGCCAAAAGTGCATCTGTACACTACAGTACATATCACAGGAGTAGGAACACTTTATGGTTAATGACTAGAGCAATGTGCACCTGGATAGTTGTAGTAGATTCAGAATTGAATACAGATGAGTATATTTATGCAGGTGTGGGATGACGAGGGGGACTTTGGTTGTACTCATGTGTCTAGTGCTATATAAATAAAGCTGTATATTGTCATCAACTATAAATATTATTTGTTTTTCTGATTTAATGACAAAAGGTGCAGCTGTTGCAGATGTATTTGTTCAGTAGGGCTAATATTAAAAACATAGCAAACTGATGTGTGAAATATGGACTGGAGGATGGTGTGTTTGAGGGTATAGTGGGTAACCTTCTACTACACATAAAGATAGATCCACACTTCAGCCAATTCATTCTAATGCAAGAAGCTGTTCTTTGCTGAGTATTTGCTCTGTAATATAAAAGAGATAGGCTTACATGAATATAGGAGGTTCTTTCTACTTGTAATACCAATTAGCTCTTTTTCTAAAGTTCATATCTATTAAAATATTTTTTAAGAATGCAGCAACAGCATGCATTTTAATGCTACAGATGCTCTGACTGTAATATTTTTATCTTTTACACAATATTAAAAAAAACTTGCTATTTATGGGTGTCCTGACCCCCAAATATCCTTGTATTTTATACACTGATTCTTAGTTAACAATGGTTCTGCTGGATATTGCAGTTAGTATATAAATTAATTGGCCACCTCACACTAACTTCTGTCTTATCTTGGCTGCATTCAAATTTCCCAGATATGCCACTGGGATGATGCATATTAAAATGCCTTGTAACACATGAAGTTATTAGAATTACTTCCACCTCAGTCAGTTTCAGTTGTTTTTTTTTTAACTTATCCTGTCTAGCATGGTAGCAGGTAGAACGATGGTCTGGTTGCTGTGTTGTGCCAAACAAATTTGCTTTGCCAAGGGGAGATTTATGAGTATAAGGCTTCTTTTGATTATCAGATTTTTTTTTATCTTAATTATTTATTTCGAATTTTTAAAATTTATATAATTTTTCTGGGCCTGACCGGAGGGGACAGAATAAAAGGAGAATAATGAGAAGTAAAAACAAGGAAGTAGAAAAAAGAAAGAGGAGACAAAGATACAGTAGATAGAAGGCAACAACCCTGAGGATACACTTCAGTCAGTTTCAAAATTAATACATTAATACTGTGTCAAACACATAATACAATTATGTGTTTGACACAAATGAAAAATTTTTATTTTCAAATTTTTAGGTTGAATTATTGTTTATTTGATTCTGTATTCTTTCAACTGTAGTCTATACTGAATGCTATGATGCAGACCTAAAACATATCAGGTGTAACCAGTAGCGAGGGCTCATTCCCCCTTGAGATAAGCCATAAAGAATTTTAACAAGATTTCACCTCTTGGGAATTATTAACTCCATCTAAGGAAATAAAGTGGGCATTTTTATTGGACATTTGAGTCAACCATCCTATTTTAAATATTGTGAGAGCTGAGAGCCATAGCAGAGCTGTCACCAGTCCTAAATGCAACACCACTGATAATGAAAGCTCCTGTTTAAAAACACACAACTCTATGAGGGTTGTAGTCAAACAGAAATAGTTAATGATGGATGTCATGGTCCATAACTCACAATCCAAACGGCCCTTAGTGACCCTGTCATCTTTGTACCATAACACATTAATGCAGTGCTCCATTGACATCATTATAAAAGTAAAAAACACTAATAAGGTCTGAAATTATATATTTATGTCATGTAAGCAGCAGAGTATAATTACTGCAAGGATAAAACTGTTCAGTGAAATCTATTTGTACGGTAGATTTCACTGCAAGATTCAGCAGCAGTGTTAGCTAATAAGTAAAAAACACAAGCATAAAAAAATGTTGCAACTCTGTGCTATTCTCATCCTTTCAATCTGCATTTCTGTGCAATTTTTTTGTCACCCCCACATTCATACAAAGAAAATCTGAACAGAAATTTGGGTTATAACCTCATTCTTGGCCTTCAGCAGTGGGGTTATGAGAGAAGTTTCTCTCCCTGGGGTCTCTCCCATGCCATCTCCTTCATTCCCTTCTCCCTCTGTGTATGAGACTAACCATAAATCACAGCTTCTACAAGCTCAAAGCCAGAGACTGATTCTGTTGCACTGATTCAAAGTTTGTTTTAGTGGCGTTTTGTGTGCAGACACACCTTTTGCAATAGGTTACAGAAAGCTGAGTCACATTGCTTTGAGTTAAGGCTTAAAATTGCTAAATACAAAAAATTGTTCAGATAACTGTCACACACTCAAATATCTAGACATGCTCACACCCCTCCTTCTCTTCTCCCTGACTTTAAGGCCAAAACCAACTACACATCCCTCTCTTGGGCTTCATTAGATGGAAAAACACAAAAGATAAATAAATGAACTAACCCCAAAATTGTTGTGCTTGCGTGGGAGACTTCAGAATGCCCCAAAATAGTCTTTCGTAAGCCCAGAGGAATGGGGGTCTGAAACTTTTCACCATACATGGGTCTGTTTTCTGTACCCAATTCCCTGCCCAAACCCTCCACCACACTCACCACAGCACCATAGATTGCCGTGGCTTCCGCACATTTTCTTTGTGATTTCTTTTCTGTTCCATTGTCTTTTTGAATAAGCAGCCACATTTAAAGGGGCGTCTAACCCTTTTTTCTACATTGTGTTACTGGAGTCTACCGACTAAAGAGGATCTTGTTAGACTGGCTGTAATGAAAGATGTTCTGTCTGTGCATGAACATGCTGTGGTACAGTTAAGGAAACAGAAAACTGTGAGTCATAAAAACAAATGGTCACAGGTTGCACAAGGCCTGGGTTTCTTGATAATAGGAGTAAGTGTTTAAGGAGTAATCTGAGGAGTTTTTTTTATTCTGCAGAAGCAGAAGTAGATGAGCACTTTACATTAACACCTAAAGACTCCCACACACCAGCTTTTATGCAGTGGAATGATTTATAGACACACAAAGTAGATTACATCGATAGAGTACATACAAAGCACACAATGATCAAGTTCAGATACACTTTGTTTTGTCACTTCAGTCTTGCAGAAATGCCCTCTCTGCCCATACAGCTTTCTTTGCTAATCAGTTCTTTAATATTTTTGTCAAAGCTTTTGCAAGCATCACCAACCAACTATGAGTGCTATGTTTATCTGTCAATGGCCAACAGATGGATCCAAGTGACAGAAAAAAACTATATACAGTTAGAGCCAACAGAAAAACTAATCTGGTTCAGGGAAGTCAGTATAGGAATAATCCTGTGTTCCTAGACCCTTTGACCTACAGACGTTTAGTAGTGTTGGCACGTAGCTAGACCTGTCAGCGCAGCATCTATGGGAGATCTGTGTTTAATTTGCAAAAGCAGGCTTTGCCAGAATACAGAGAGAGAATAAAGGAGAGAGATGGGGTGGGTGAGGGATTGGGGGGGGGGTCAGTACTTTTGCTTTTGTATTTGAGAAAACGTTTTTGTGTTTCTGAATGTGTATCTGAATGCTGATTAGGCTGAGGCTGAAATTTTTTTTGATATTTGTTATTTCAAGTCTTTTTGGCAGTTTGTTTGCATGTATGCTGTTGTAATAGTTCTGCAAGTTGTTGTAACTTATGTTTTCTGTTTGGGATTTTGTGTCAGCAAGGAAAACTGGCTGGCACAGGTCTGGGCCCAGAATCTGCGTCTTTCCATAATTTATATAACAGTGAAGAACCAATCATAGGGTGCCCCACTTTACACTTCACTTCACACTCACTGGAGATTGTCTGTCACAAAACTGCAAATAGAGTACAAGATTGCTTTTTCCTCAAAGAAAGGTTCTGTGTTTAAAATCTGAGTTTTATCTGAGTTTCTTGGTTTGTGTCCAGACTTGTCCAATAGGTGTGTAGGCTAGTAAGTCTTGACATGAAAGTGACAAGTAACGGTGATTTCTGTCAGGTTTTTCTGGTTCTAGACTGTGATTGCAACAGTCAAGCTGAGGCCTGCCCTCATCCTTCTTGCCTGGGAATCAGAGCAGTGATGCCTGCTTGCCTAAGTGCCTGGCTGCTCTTGGTGGGAGCTGTTCCCATTCTACTCATCTGTTTATTATTTTCCTGTGAGGGCTTGTGTTGTAAGAGGCGAAAGGAAGGGGGGTAAGAGTGGTGGAGGTCAAGTTGGAAGGAATGTTCTCCCATGTTTCATTGAAAGTACTTCTGGAGAGTTGGATGATGGTCATGAACATGAACATAAATACATGAGCAGGAAACTGGGAAAATTTTATCTCTCAAACAGATTTTGATTAAGACCATTACTGTAAGATATTATTTCTGTGAGGTTTGGATTTTAACATAGGCAATCTTGGACAATGGACAACAAACTCAGTCACCAGACACTAGAAAATAAGCCACAAAAGAGAAGTGCTCAAAAGAAAAAAAAGCACACATTGCAAGTAAGAGACGTGTACGAAAGTTCCAGGTTACATCATGCCTCCCTTGGGCTCTTGCACATTTTGAAATTAGGTGCTCATGATCTTTGAAAACCTAATTTCACATTACTGATAGGCATTATTGAGGTGTCACTCTCACTGTCAAGATAAGCATAAAAGAGAGAATAACATTCCCCGTGACTGTCTAAAGCACACGTATGTGATTTTGTAGACTGAGTTCAACAAAGATCAGTTATGTGATTCGCTGTTTCTTATGCTGCCCTCGGGGCTTCTGGATTGAGTTGCACCATTAGCTGTGGGTTTTATGTCTTGCAGACAGTGGGCATTGGGTGCATCTGACCTCTGACCTTCCCACAACCTCAAGAGGAGAGGCTTTTTTTTTACCAAGAAAGGGAAGACCCTCTTTCTGGTCCCACACGGTCCTCTCAAAGTCACATACCAAGAGATGCTTTTCCCACCATGAACCAAACACATCACTCTGTTCTTTCCTGGTGTATAGCCAAGAAGTGGGCGATCTCATGAGTGGGGTCCTGCCCAGTATTAATGGCAGACCTGACCTCCAGCAAGTATCACAGTTAGGCCATTCTCCACAGGTCAGGGGAAATATGGAGAGGGCCAAAGTCTGGGGGAAAGGTCTAGTGTCTCTAACAAGACAGAAACATTTTGTTCTCATTTCCTCAAAAATGTTTTTATTTTCAAATGTTTTTGTGACCTATTATGTAGATACACATACTTGAACACACACATGAGAGTTATTGACAGCAAAACACTATCAAGGATACAAATACTGTTAGAGAAACCTTGTGTATATGTATTCATACTTTTTAGTCCCTCTGAGGTAACTGTTGTGAAATGTCCAGTGGCTAATTCCAGATTGGGGCCAGTAGCAATGGTGTTCATATTACCTGATATGAAGGTTATTAGTGTGGCTGGAAACTGAAGAACACTGAGGAAAAAGAGGAGAATGCAGAAAATACATCAATAGTCAACACAAAAAGATATCAGCTGTCTCTTGTAGATCTTAGCTTACAACTTACACCAAAATATATAATACACACCATAAATAACAGATGTAATGAGTAATATAAATCAATATACTGTAAACAGATTGCAGTCAGATATGTTCTGTTCCACATTCAAACTAAGCTGTATAACCTAAACCTGTGCTTCTCTCTTTGCATCGCTAATCCTTCCCTGTCCACAAAGTCTTCCAAACGGTTCTTTTTGTGTTCTTGTGGTGTGTGACTATCTGAATACCTGTAATAAACTTAGAAGTTACATATTATGGACTTTGTTCCAAATCTGAAAAAAATTATTCAATATCTCAACGAAGGAGCCATGCTTTGATCAAATTGGCCCTTTGCTTGAGTATAGAAGCTTCTTTCTGACCCTGCTGAAACAGTCTTCCAGAACACATCTGTTCAAGTAGGTGGAGCTGGAGAGAAGGGAGAGGTGAACACCTGCTGTCTCTGCCCATTACTACACTCCATATTCCTGGACGTGGGTCTTTGCTGAGGTGGCTGACACAACTCAACGCTTCCACGGTAAAACAGCTGGCTAAATAGTGATCCTGAAAACCCAATGCCTTACCTCCTCTGAATTTGCCTGATATTTCTGTGTATCTCATCTGTGTGTCAGGCTACACATTAAATTCCATTTCAGTTACCACTAAAATTTTATTTGTCATTCTACCTGAACTAATATGGCAAACACTCTTATAGGGGTTATTAGTGGAATTTCTCAGGCTTCACTCACAGACACAGTGATCAAAATAGCTCTAACATAGCCCTCGTTCTGGTTGAGTTACAACTAGCCTCTTAGAGTAACCAAGTGGTTCAGGTGAGTGGGGTTTGAGTCCCATTCTTTAAATCAAACAATGTTTGAACTAGCTTTCCTTAGCCTACTTGCTTGCTATGCTGCAATATCGACAGGTGCTAGGTTACAAAATGCAAGGGAATCTAAAGGTAATTTTCTTGGAAATGGAACAAAAAAGCTACACAATCATCTCACTAAGTGAAATGTTCACACTTACCAGAATGAAAATGCCTGGAGCACATATTCAACGAGCTTGGGATATTAGCAAAGCGTATGTCCGTGCATCTCATGGCAGATTTCCATGCCATGTTTTCATGTAGGAAAAGAATAAAAAGACAGCTTGCTTGCTATTTTTCCCCCCTGTTGATCGTGCGGGCATTGCAACTTACTACACAGCAAGTTCTCTCTATGCCTATCACAGGGCCTCACAAGTGGCCTCCAAAAATGACAATTTTTTTCTTGTCAGCCCCTGTGGGGCTACTGACACGATGTCACATTCCCATT
>JBAMHW010000023.1:18079143-18113265 GCA_037177495.1 Rhadinocentrus ornatus
ACAAGTGGCCTCCAAAAATGACAATTTTTTTCTTGTCAGCCCCTGTGGGGCTACTGACACGATGTCACATTCCCATTCCCTATAGTAAAGTGGTCAAAATTTGAAAGAGTAATAAAAATGAATAAATAAAATAAAATAAAAAAAACACTCACTTTTGGTATTATATACCCAAGCCACATGGTAGAGATAGCTCAGGCAGGTTCATCTCCACAAATATTACATAAAATCCATTACAGTCACTGAACATTTAGAAAAGAACAGGATGTTAAAGGGTTAAGCAGGAGTAATAGTTTTGAGAAAAGTAGTGTGTGTAAACATACAAAAAAGGCTTTGAAGGTAGAATGTTCGTAAAAAAGTGATTCATAAATTTTGAAAGTAGTGATCAATCAATAGAAACGGACACAAGTTTAGAGCAAACAGCTACATTCCTGTAAAATGTTCTAAAAGAAAGACTGGGTGTGAGAAATACCTGAATTTCACTTTACTGAAATGACTCAATGAATATGCTGTATAAATCACATCTATTATAATAGATTTCTCACATTGTAACATGTAGTGCATTTTAGTGTCTCACATTTTTCAAACATTGCAACAACTGTAGGCACCGTATCTCAAAGCCTCGACAACACCAATGAAAGCACGTCATCCAATAGTTAATAGTGTTCACTCTGTTACACACAAAGAACTCTTCTGAAGTTGAATGTTAACTTTATTTACTGTCTCCATGTTTACAACAATGCAGTTTTACTAATTCTGTTTACTTCACAATACCAGCAACCGGACTTCCACCCTCTTCACAATAGCAGTATACATAGGTGACCAATAGTGAAACAAATATAGAAGTATGTATTAACCAGTAACATAGTTAGTGTATTTCAAACTTAACACACTTAGGAGAAGAAGTTCCCTCTGGACATAATCAGTCAGGTGGAAAACATCTGGTAGATGGAAATTCACTGATTTTGCAGGAAAAATGGTTCTCACAGGAGGAACTGATCTCAACGGGGAAACTGGTCTCACGTACAACACAGCACCAGCTTTTTGTCACAGTAAAAGTCAGCTTGTAAAGCAGTCCCACTGCCTTTTAGTCCAACTTTACAGCAAGTGATAGCTGGCATTTATTGTGACTATGAAAGCGACTGAAACCACGTAAACATACACTTCTGTACCAACGAGGTTGGTGTATTTTATCAGCAACTACTGTTATGATGCCCATGGTAACAGGCAACAAAACTGTATGAGAAAAGTTAGCTTCAGGCTAATTTAGGCAGTGCCGTTGACTTAATTGTTGAGAGAAAAGCTGGCAACTTCAGCATCCCTTTTAAAAATGTTCTCCATCTTGAGCTCCTTCCCCCTGGGAAAGGCTAGCCTGATATTTTTTCTTTTGTATTTGTCCTTTTTGTTTCATCTGGTCACGCTGCCTCTTAAGTCCCCTTTTTCTCTTTCTTGGCAATGGTAAAAATGGCTCCCGTGCTGCTGCTGCATATGCATGTCCTGTATTTTTGTGAATAACAATTAAACATATTTTACAAGTTGTTGGGGTAGGAAGTCGCTCTCTTTATCTTTTACTCCCAAGTCTTAATCACTGTGTGCTGGCTCGCAGGCAAAAAGCATTGTTGGTGCTATTTGTCCCTTGTAGTTTCAAGATGGTAGACCATCATGGCGCTGCCCTACTGACTTACACATCATATGTATTAACAAATCTAAAATTCTTTGGTTAAAAGAATGTGTCAGATAATTAGCAGAGGTCATAATACACCAATTATAACACATGTATACATGCAGACATCGATTTTGGCCAGTAAACAACAGAAAATGTTACACAATATCCTTTTACGGGGGAAAAAAATATCAGAAGCAATTCTTGAATTCAGAATTTGTTTTGCCAAGGGGAGCTTTATGAATATAAGGCTCCTCTTGACAATCAATTTTTTCACCAGTGGGGACAGAAAAAAGGAGTAGAGTAAACAGAAGTGAAAAAGAGAGTTGAGAAAAGAAAGAGGAGACAAGGATTCCACTAATGGAAAGCAATGACCCTTTAGTCCAAACAAACACCAGACAACCAACTGCTACACCTGTACAGAAACACAACAGGTTTTTATAGTTTTTACGGACAAACTAAGCACAATCATCAGGAGCACCTATTAGAGACAAAAAGCTGTAGAAAAAACCCAAACAATAACAAACATGTATCACAACAAAAACTAAAGCAACAGACACACACACAAAAACCTAAAAAAATGTAACTCTTAGTGTATAAGCCCACAGGACAACATAGTGACTGTCAGCATGCAGAGTATGAAGAATGGGTGATCAGTGATGAGTGTCATCGTGCAAAAGCAACCACGCATCTGCAAAGGCTAGAGGCAGACTACAGTGGCCCCATGAACTGGGCGATCAGCAGCCATTCCTGGAGCACGAACTCCAGCCAGCCCAAAATGAAGATGACCGGAAGGTGGCAGAGGAAGGCCCATGCCAGAGAATTGTTTAGAATTGCTATTCTATTGTTGAGTTGCTCTTGTTTAAGAGCTTTTCTCTCAAAGTGAAATAGAAACAACACTGCAAGAAGTATGGACAGGATGGTTTTGAGTTTTATTTTTTATTATCATTAAATAAAGTATTTGGAACGAGTGTTTTACCAATTGTTTTAAGACATTTATCACTTGTCGAAAAGCTAAGACATTTTTCTTATTTCAGGAAATTATACCAAGTGTAATTGCCTTACTGCAATGTCAGTATTTCATTTGGTTATACAGTGGTCCCTTGTTTATTGCGGGGGTTACGTTCTGAAATCACAATAAACGAAATCCGCAAAATGACGACCTTATTAATTTTTCACAATTCAAATGCACGTTAAGGCCTAATTATCCTTCCTCGGAGTGTTTATAGACCTTTTCCCAAACTTTAATAATTTTCAACATTCTCACACACTTTTTACACTCTCAGAAACCTACATATATTTAACAACATGAATTTATTCATAATTACTCACCCCGTAAAATATATTACAGCTTCTCTACTGGAGCTGCATTCCCACCCTTGTGTGTAACGTCATTCAATCAAGAAACAAAGCACAAGTGGGCTGATTTCTACTGAAAAATTTGGGCATAGAATGGTTGAAATAGGATTTACATATACTTAAATATACAGTGCTGCATACAAAATAAATCTGCGAAACAGCGAGACCGCAGAAGATAAACCACAATATGGCGAGGGACCACTGTAGTCTGAATCATCTCAAGCTCAGCGGCCTATATATTTTTTCCCAATATTAAGATTTTTTTGCAGTGTGAAGGTGTTCATACTTAGAGTTTTCAGCCATATAGACTACCTTCCATCACATTAAATGGCAAATGGATGACATTGATACAGTTATTTTGTGGAAATTGCAACCTTATTGTATACACACACAGGGATTTTTCCTCAATCATACACACTCTTTCTTTGTAAAAGGAAACTGTAAGCTTGAAGGAAGAGACATCTTTTCCTTCAGGGATTCTCTTTACATTGCAACATTCCCCCTTCAGCAACTAAAACAAGGCTGTGCAGAGACAAGCAGAGTTAATCTCAGTGTCTGTACCTCCAGGAGAGACAAACATTACCTAGATGAAAAGACTGAGTAGTTCGTAGATAAGGGTGAGAAAACTACAGAGAAAACAAATCACAGGACAAAGTTAATTGTATGTGCAGTCACAGATAAGAAAGTTGGAATGTGACGCATTAGAAAAGCAGAACGAGTGACAGTGAAGTGAAGAGAAAAAAACTGAGTGTAGTTAAATAAGAGAGGAGCTGAGGCAGAGGGGAAACTGCAGGGTGATAGGGAGAGCGGCCAAATGACAGAGGTGTGTTTGTGTTCTGATTAGGCTGAGCTAAATAGAAGTGGCTCACCAATGGAGATAACTAACAAAGCCATCTCTTCACTGAGGACAAATCTACAAACATCTTTTCATGGTCAATAGACATGGGTCTTCTTTTGTTTTGATAAAAAAATTATGTAGAAAAATCAGCCTTGGTGGAGTGGTTTAGTACTCTGGAAGCATGTGTGTGTACACAAGAACCATTTTATTTATTCCATATGTTTAAATGAGGCTTTAAAGCCATGTTATCATAATGTTCCTATGAACTGGCATTCTAAATGTCTATTCATTCTCACCCTGGTTGCCAAGATGTGAGGCACTCAAGCTGAATAAACAATCATGTTGGCTCTTTGGACTAAGACAGGGTTCCTGGAATGGGTGTGCCTGCTCCCTGATTGGTGTCTCATCTATTTAGTTGGCGACAGTGAATAGATCAAATCCAGGGCAGAGTTGATCAGGTCCTAAACAAAGTTTTCTTTCCAGCAGGGAAAAGAGGCTAGGACACAACCAGAGTTGCCAGGCAAGGCACCACTCCCCTTGGTGTCTGTCATTGAGGCCTTTTCTGATTCATACACATGTACACATTAACACCCACTAAACACACTCTCACACTGTGAGAGGCACAAGGAAAAAACAGTCGTATGGGGAACAAATTAGAAGGATGGTCATATATGGGTTGGAGATACTCTACTGGTGTTGGTCAAACCAGGAAGCAAAGCATGTTGTTATTTTTCTGTAAATTAAGAAAACATCAGACTCCCAGACATTTAATTACAGCGTCGAAAG
This sequence comes from Rhadinocentrus ornatus, assembly GCA_037177495.1. NCBI lineage: Eukaryota > Metazoa > Chordata > Actinopteri > Atheriniformes > Melanotaeniidae > Rhadinocentrus > Rhadinocentrus ornatus. The sequence goes on from JBAMHW010000023.1 coordinate 18,083,787, forward strand.
AGAGAAGGAACTCATTTGTGGTAGAAGAGGTTGAAAATCAGGGGGGAGATGATATGTTAGAGAAAGAATGAGGACAGAGAACGTTGAGAAGAGTGCATGTTCATATCCACACCCACTTTACTGCTTGTGGTGTTTTCTTCTTTATCTGTTTTCTAGATTTTGGTTATTGGACTTAGTCATGCTTCTTGTCTCATCTTGCACATAAACAGGAGTTTCAGGTTTTGAGAGAGATTTGCTTTGACGCGATTCAGCAGCTTTGTTTTCAGGCTAATTGAATGGAATATTACACTAATCTGATCTCATTGTTTACACACACAAATACACACACACACAAAGGAAAAAAAAAAAGATTGTGTTACCTCAACTCAGATTACCTCATCTTTAAACCCAAGGCAATCAACTACCATGCCCTCCTTTGAAATTTACAATGCTTTTACACAGATTAAAAGCTCTAATCACAGTGTTTCACAGTGAACTGGTAGTTTAAAGAGAATGAACCGAGCAGAACTTTGACAACACAATGGTGGGCAAATTGAGCCCCAGTCTGGAAATTCCTGTTGGATTGTTTATTCTCTGGAAGAGCAGTAGGGAAAGGGAACAGCGCTAACGTTGTAATGATTCTGACAATTGCAGTTTTGTGTGTGTAAAAAATTGTAGATGCCTGGCTAGCAAGAGCCAAGATTCTTTTGATTTATTTGCGCTCCAATCAATCCTGAATGGCCTTACAAACAAGCATTTCAACTCAGAATGAGGGACGATTCCCACCCTCTGCATGTGTGAATAAAAACAAGTGACCCACGCTGGGTCTGTGAGAGGTCACTGCACAGTGGAGTTATGGTGAAGGATGGAGGAGAGGGCAGACAGATAGTGGGACTGGGAGTGAGGAGGAAAGGACAGAGGAATGGACAGAGGGTGGAAGCTGTGTTTTTTTTTTTTTAGTGGACTGCTCTAATGGACCCTGCTGTCACAGGGCAACCTGAGCTTCTCCCATTTTGACTATATAAAGATTAATAGCTCCCCTCAAGCCCCAGTTCAGCTCTGTTGGCAGCTACATATATGTTCCATGTGGCTAAATCTGTAGTCTCATGCATCTATGGAAAATGGTGACCGAACCTCAGTTTGTTTTCAGCTCTCATTTGCTTCAACGTGTCAAAATGTAGCTCTGTTTCAGGTTCAAATTATATGGCACTTCTGTTATTCTGAGATGTTATTCAGATTTATTCAAACTTTATCCTTGAGTATAACCAAGGTAATTACAAAAACAGATATGTGGAGTCTGATTCAGACCCATGCTGACCTGGGATCAGTCTGAAGAACCTCTGTCTAGACATCAGCTCTACTTAATAGTTGCATCCTAGAGCTCTTTTTTTTCCTGTAACTTTCTCTGTTTCTGTTATACTTTGCCTCTCTACTCATCCAATTACCATCTTCACAAGTCAGCTTTCCCTGCAATTTGGTTTTGTAATTGAGTTAATCTCAAATTTCTCTGCTGATGATTTTAGTGAGATTAAGATGTGGTAAAGTAATGTTGTTCCCAACAACCTAGATGACTTGCAAGATAATTTTGATAACTATACCAAAGGTATCTACTAAGGATTACCTACTTTCCTTACGTTGTTCCTGCACATATTTGTTCTTCTTTCCAAAACAACAAGCAGCTTATTAGTGGGTACATGGTGAAGTTGCCCAACCCAGTGTGTATGTTAATTGGCTCAGAAATTGTGACAAGACCTAACTACATCATGCTACCCTCATTATATTACAATTACATCCTTGATTGGGAAACAAAAGTATACAACAATGGTTTGATAAGACCTGTTGCTTAATGACACTTTGCTGTAACTCCTGTATTCATTCAGTTTGAAAATAGGTCTTCTATTCAGTTCCAGGCACCCCAATTCTCATTTTCCCAAGTGCAATACATCCCACCCTTTGCTGCCCAAAACCTTCCACCCACCCCCTTCCATTAGCCCTCAGTGTCCCACATTGGGTCTTGGCATCCTTCTGAACATTCAGGACGTACAGACTCCTCCCCCAACCTCCTCAGTCCTCTAGCCCCCTTCCCCAACAACCAGCACACACACCCATTTGATTGTGATTGACAGTGTCTTTGTTCCATTGTGCGGAGCTGTCGCCTCTGATGAAGACACATATACAGAGCTTAGGCACTGCACTCATTGTACACTGCTCAGAAACTACAGGTCTGAAACCAGTTGCTTTATCCTCTTACCGTAGGCACTGCACATTCTCGCTGGTCAGTATTACTGTCTTGGGAAAACACAGACACAGCAACAAGCCATGCAATAGAGCAGGATGTGCTCCATCTAGACTGGACTAGCCAAAGCAGACTGGCCTGCAGGTCTCTCCCAGTGTGGACCAGGACCAGGGGGTCCAGGCTTGATGGGCAAAGAGGGCCAGCTGGAGAGGGAGGCTCAGGGCTTCGTAATGTGTCTGAGGTTGTCATTAGTTTTCACCCCTCCTCAGGGATGGGAACCAGGTCACATTCTCTCACACGGCACAAAGCCGGGTGTGTGTGCGAGAGGGTTGGGGGTTCAAGGGAGGGGTTTTGATGGGGGGCAGGCCATGACCTCTTTATATCCATCAACAGATCACTAACTTGGCCCATAGACATGCTCGTATAACAACTTTACACACACACATTCACATGCATGCAAACACATGCTAATATGTGCGCATGTGCACAGATAGCACCCTTACAAAATGCATATGCAAAAACTAGTATGTGCTCTGCTGGTGGCCTTATATGCGTTTTGTACTCAAATGTGGTCTCAAAAGTCTTTGTCTTCAGAGATATTGTTGTTGCTGTTTGCTAACATCTGCTGCTTACTAATATCTATCTTCCCAAATGAATCTTTTCAAATGTTCAGTATAAATTACCATGAGCCTTTTATTAGTGGATGATAAATTGAAAAGAAAGCAGGGAATGAGTCTTCTGACAATAAAAACATGGTGGCTGCAACCAAAGCTAATAATTGCAGTTGTTTATCACAGGCAAGGAAATGGCTCACCCACAGACCTGCAAACATATAAGAATAAGTAGAAAGTCAGATTTATCAAATAGATCAAGTACATCTAATTTATAGTGGCTCAGTAGAACCAGTAGACCCAGTATTGACTCAACTGTACCAAAACTCTTGAAGAACCCAATGAGACTGTAGTCTAAATAGTTTGTTGTTATTATTTCCATATGTCTGCAGAGAAAATGGTGTCTAATGTCTAAAGGTACTGTGGGAGGAAAAAAGGGAAATACTGCCCCCTTTTGGTAACTCAGATGTCTTGCAAACTGACAAAAAATATGCAGAAGTATCATAATAATTTTGTATTAAGAGAATAAGTTGACAATAAATTTATGTAATTAAAATACTTAAAAATTACATTTTCTTAGGTAAACCAAAACTGAATTTATTTCTAGTCAAATATCAATGTTGAAAAAATCTGACTTGCCTCTTCTTAAACCTTAAAAACCAAAAAAAGTCCATTCATCAAGAGATTAAAAACATGATTCAACAGCAGTTACAACCATGAGAACACTACAATTAGGACAAACATGAAATTTAGGGCACAGTACATTAAAAGCAGATTCAAATATTCTGACTCTGTTATGTTTGTCATAAATCTGGTTAGCCTGAGTTTGGAACTATAAGCTACAAGTTATTGTATAGCTACTTCTCTATTTTCTACAATTTTTATTGTTTCTCGTATTAATTGAGTCCAGTTTTTGTGCTTCTTGTAGCTCACGTTCTGTCTGAATTATCTTCCTCTCAGCTCCGTGTTGTATAAAGTAAGGCAAGGGCTTGTTTTCTTAAATGTACTGTGTGCACAATAATCCATTGTCAGTGTTGGTATTGTAGAGCATGCATGCTTCTCTGTCAGTACATGAAATCACCCTGCGCATAACATCTCTTTGAGAGAAAACTTGTGCAATTGTGCATGTTGTCTGACAAAGCTTATCATGGCAGTGTCTTTGAACTAAAAGGCACCTCCTCTCTCCAGGTTACAGGTTCTAGTCTATCTGCTCAGCCGTAAACCTCAGAGAAAGACCGAGGGACTGGGAGGTTATGTTTAAGGAAAGGATTGAACGCTGGCCTCAGTTGGGAGAGATGGTGCGTCTGCGCAGACAGCTGCATGTCAGGCACTTCAGGATGCTCATGGTGATGTGCATAAGAGGCCCAAAGTTGAAGAGTAGATTGTAGAAGGTGTTTACAGACAAGCCACCAGTCTCATCTGCATATTTTAAGGCCACGATGGGTGTGTAGAGGCTGTTGGTCAGATTCCTGAAGCGAGGGCTGTCTGACTCAATAACCTTCTTAGTGCACTGGAGGAATAAGAAATTAAGAAAGAGATGACATGTATTTGATAATATAATTCTTAAATTCTGGTTTGATCAAATGTGAGTAGGAAACTCAATCCCTTACTTTAGCTATGTCCTCTGGCGTCTGGCCCATGGCTTCAAATATATCTATGGATGAAGGCAGGTAAACATCTTTAAAATATCGAACTGTGTCTGCATCTACTCCTGGATACTCCATCTTAGCCACTTCCTCCATCATCTTTGTCTCAAATTCGGTGTGCACAGGGCCAGGCTCAATCATGGACAACCTGAGGTGAGACAGATAGAGAACGATGTGTGAGGGAGCATTTATCATTAAAAAAATAAAGACAGCTGTGAAAATTCAACAGAAGAAAGAAGAAAATCTACCGAATATTGAACTTCATCAGTTGCACAGCCATACTCTCACAGAATCCCTCCATTGCAAACTTAGAGGCAGTGTAAACATCATTGAACACCACTCCTGATTGAAGAGTAAAGCACAGAAAGATAAAAGATGTCTTACGTTATCAAGTTTCAGAGTATTCAACCAACACAATACATCAAGCAAACTTTTTTTACATATAAAGTATTAATCTAGTTTAATTATCTAACAGATAAACATCATGCAAGTGTCAGACATATTATGAAAGTCTGTTTAGTAACTTATTAACTTGTTCAGATAAATCTCAACTACATGATACTTCCAACAAGTAAAAAAAAAAAATAATAAATTTCTCACGTGCTTCCTATTTGAACTCACTTATGTCACTGATCTTTTCAGCAAATACAAAACATAGACACACAGATAAAAACTACAATTAGTTCCCCCTGGAAATACAAACTGATCTGTAGCGCACCCTATTATCTGAACAGATTACTCTTGTCTGTTTTTACAAAGTTGCCATTTAAACATCTATTTATTACCAGAACTGTAAAGTGTTGTTTCTGGAATCACATTAAAAGGCATTACTGATTTTCTAATACATCATTAATTATCAATAACCCATACCCTGGAGGCCCATAACACTGCTCATGACCACAATGTGTCCTGAACGTCTCTTCTTCATGTCAGGCATCACTTCTTTGATCATTCGAACCACGCCAAAGAAGTTGGTATCAAACACTCTTTTCATCTCCTCGATGCTGATGCTTTCCACAGGTCCAAGCAAGCCCACACCTGCATTGTTGACTGACAGTAAGCACACAGACACACAGATGATGTGATTATATGTCCATCATTGCCGCTTTTCAGCCTTTTCATTTAAGATTACTCACTCCTGTGAGAATACGCTTTTGCAGAAGAAAGATTTCATTACTTGATACAACCACCAGATGTCAGTGTGTGACAACAGCAGAGTGTGATGTAACACAAGCCAGAGTTCAGGGACCACTGAGTGTTGAGCAATTGTGTGAAAGGGGTGCAATGTTGGATTTAGAGCAAGATGGAGGCAGGTTTATAAATAGAAGCTTTATCCAGTCTAAAGGTTTTTAAAGAATAGAGGTACTTATTCAGAAGCTATTAATCCAGAAACATTAAATCCACTGGAGCACAAAATCTATTAAAGGAGACCCAGCACATTGTTGCTGACATCCACTGAGATTTCTGCTTTTCAGCGCTATCCTTTGCTTTGTTTTAGCATTTAAAAATGGCCGATTTGGCAAAGAAGGTGCTGTGCAAACATACAGCTGCAGGACTTCCAAAGTGAGCTTTATCTCACCTATGATGGCCTATAATGGCCTTTTTTCGGGTGCCTAATCTATCTGCCCACTGGAATTTTAAGACTTTCCTTCCACCCACTCAGCTGCAAAACCACAGAGAATGTAACCAGTGTGTCGAAACATTTCTGTTCAGTATCTTCAAATCCTCTTTCTTAACACTGAATTATCATAACATTTAACACTGTGTTGTGGTTTATCTTCCTTCAAATTGCTGAAAGCTATTTTAAACCATAAAGGTATATTACAGCATCAATTAAATGCAGGCTGCAGCACCAGGAGGTGGGAGTTGGTTATCTGTATGCTTCATTATTATTTCAACACATAAATAAGAAACAGAATAAATAAATATACATTACAAGTTACATATTAAAAATAATTATGAGGCGCTTTAAAATACACTGCAAAAGACAAAAGCTATATTTGCTCATGTTTGGCTAACCACACATAGGGAACAAATCAAAGGTAGGTGAGTGTGGGTGGGCGGGGGAATAGGCCTGTTCAACACTCACTCAGAATATCAATATGGCGGTCCTTCACATTGTTGATGCACTGCCTGACGGACTCTTCACTACACACGTCTAATGGAAGCAACATCAAGTTCTTCTCATATGCATCCCCAGCTGCCTCCACGAGCTTGTCCTTCCTTTTTAGGTCCCGCATGGTGGCGATGACTGGTTGAGAGAGACAAAGAGTAGAACATGGCTAATGTACCAAGATAACCTATCTGGTAGTGGAATTAGTTTTTTCTTTAACCAACATCAGTGTAAGATATAAACTTTGTCCTTTTATGTTTTCTAGAAACTGCAAATATACATTTTTTCCATTCATGAATCCATACCTGCTCCATACTAGTCCCATTGCAGGCGGATTTATGCTGTTTTGCTTTAGACCCTGAAATTTTGTTGCTGTTTGCTTGGGAGTCTGTTTCTTGTGAAAACATAGCTTTTTTATGACCTTATTTTATTTTCAGTTCAATTTTATGTGAGAAAATTACTTAACTTTATTTGTCAGTGCACTTACGAATCACACCAAAATGTGTTCTCTGCTTTTAACCCATCACTAGTTATACTTGGAGCAATGGGCTGCCTTCTCTTGCACCCGGGGAGCAGTCGTGGGGTTAAGGGTTAGGGGTTAAGGCTCTACTAGGGAGAAGTTAGAAAATGATCAAGGTTTGGTTACAGCAATGACTTTCATTTGCATGTTCCTCACAAACTGTCACTATGTAACTTAAAGAGAAATGTGGCTCGCCATCCAAATGACTATCCCTCATTCGGGGTATAAACGGGTCAAACTTTTCTCTGACTAATGGGCTTTTTTTAAACAACCAGTAAAATGCTCTCTATATATTAATTCTTTAATTTCACTTCCATGCTTTCATTATTTATCATATGATAGTGACAGGTAAATAAAAAATAATAGTATCTGTTTCTGTGGACTGTGCAAAAACCAACAGACAGGGCTTGCAAAATGAACAACAGCATTAACACACACACACATACACACACAGCTTGGACAGAGTCAGAGGGTCAAAGTTCCCCAGAGAGGCCACGCCTGTTACAGGACACAGAATCACTTTCTTGTGAACTTCACTCACTTAACCTACATACAATGCAGGAACCTATCATGACCAACTCATCAGTCTTTATTTAACTTCTGGATTCTTCCACATTGTGTGTTCTGCTTATGCTATGCTGACTGAGGTTATCTAACAGGGGGAAAGAGGTGGTGCTGTTGCACATTGTCAAAAAGCAGAAGTAAACAACCTCAAATTCCCACATTCACTTAAACCTACCTGTTGTCACTGGATTAGATAGCTTATATTAAAAAGATTTTATTCTCATTACAATATTTTATGACGGCTATTTTTGAGAATGCCTGCATGTAAATGTGACATAATTTTTCTTTAAAAGCTGTCAAAAAACCTTGTGGTTAGAGCTAATGTTTTCGATTTGAGAAGCAGGTGTCCATGTAAGCAACTAAAAAAATCTATGTATTGACAGAGAAGTAAACAAGAGATCCATTGGTATTCTGGTTCCTGAAATAAAATATTGCTTGGACATTGTTTAATGCACCACACTACTTTGTAAACACAGGGGACTTTGAGGGATACTTAGAGTTTTGTATTGTTTCTCTACACACAGTGTAATATTTAATCTCTGTTGGATTTTCTAGGAGATCAGCTCCAATATGTGGCCTTATTAAAAGCAGCTCACAGCAAGGAACAAAATCTGCTCCACTAGTGTTAGGAGGGAGGGCGTAGTTAACCACTTTTGTTTTGCTCATCTATTTCACTGTAATAAATCCTTAGATCCAAGTGGCAAAAAATAAACAACAACTGTGCACCCTTGCACAGTTCTTGTGGTAAATTAATAGCAGCCATGGCTTCACCCATCCGTTACTGTGACTGCAGTAATTAAGGCTTCACTGTTCTGTATAGCTAAGTACAAAATCTTGCCACTGAGGTCTTGAGCCAAACTCCAACCAACAAGAGTGGGGTTGTTGACGTGGTGTAATAGTCTAAGGGTCCCTGAAAGGAAAAGGTTTCTACAGTAGCATTGTTGATGTCTGGGAAGCAGGAGGGGAACACAGACCAACAATGTCAAAGTGGGATACCCCAGCTCCTCTGTGTACCAATGAAGACTTCAAACATGGCCCTCCCTTCAGAGTGAACCCATGCTTGTACAGGTCTCAAACTTTGTCCCCCTTTCCACAATCGCTCCAGTGAGCGGACTATAGTCACATTAGACACGGAACTAAAGTGGAGCAGGCGCTCTACAATTCATGGCACTGAAAGGGGTCTTTGTGCAAGAAAAGAGAACTGACAAGACTTCGTTTTTTAATCCCGAATTGGCAAACGGCATCCTTGCAGACCTCTTCCCTGGAAGAGGCGCTTTCAGATGATAAGAGGTGAACTAAAGAGGCCACTGAATCTCAGTCCTGACAAAATGTTATGATTCCAAATTTAGATGTGTCAGCTGTAAGACTAGACACTATAGCTACATAAAACCACGTATGTAGAGCGCGGTGCATGCGACTCAGTCGAACTTTCTGCGTAAAGGGGTGCGATAGCAAAGTGTTGCAGGAAAAGTAAACATGACCACCCTAGCCTTCAATCGAGCCACACTGTTATAGACTTAATACTGATGGGTCGAATCAAAGAAACAATGTAGAATAAAGCGCATTTACCATGGTAACGCTTCTTTTCATCATTGGCCAGCGTGACGGCAATTCGTAACCCGATGCCCGAGGAACAGCCGGTGATCAGCACAACTTTCTGCCCACTGTTCGCCATGATTTGTCCGGGTAGACGCTGTGTTTTTCAGCGGTCCTCTGCTCGGGATGATCGCTGCGGAGGGAGCTACCGATTACCGGACCTTTAAAAAACTAAAGCGGATCATGCAGCCAGTCCAGCCATGTGAGCGCCTAATTCAGTCACATGTTCAGTAAAATCAGTAACCCAAAAAAGACGTGACACAACACCTCTTGTTGTTTTAAAAAGTTGATGGGTGCCGCCCGGTCAGAAAAAAAATGTAGCCAAGTTAATTCCTTTTAAAAAAAAAACTAGGTTCGTGCATGCGCACACGTGCGCGTTATAGAGGGGGCAGTTCTTGATTTCTGAGCTGCTGACCCCAGAAGCACACAACTGTAACTCACGGATCACACACGTTGTGGTTTTTCTACACTGTATAATGTACAGGAGGTATTCTCAATAGTTCGAACATATAAAAATTGACTACCCAAATAATAGTATTTATTATTTTATTATTTACACTGATCAAAAAAACTCTTAAGTGACAAAATAATTTTCTGCCTCTGCACGTAAATGGTTAAAACAAAACAAAACAAACTGTTTTTTTTTTATTTTTCTGCTTTTTTTATTATCCTTGATTTGTTCCAAACCAAAGAGCAAAATGAAAATTTCACTCCGCTACAGCTTTGCTGACCTATAAGTTGTTGAGTTAAAGTTAACTTAGTTAACTGTGTTGCACTGCCATCTTGTGGTAAGAAAGGGAGCTGCAAACATGAGTATTGCGCTTCAAAATGATGCATTATGTAATGCTAACTGCACTACTGTAACCCAAACGATAACACTAATTAGATTTGTGAGAAGAAGGGTCTGAGCTTGATTTGTCACTGATGGTATCAAGTGTGTTGTTGCCTTGTGGACTTTGTTCTCTGATGTTATAAGGGGTCAAAGTTGCTTTGATAAGATTTTGATAAGGCGTCTTTCTCTCCAGCAGAAAGCTTTAGTGCTGGAGTCTGTTTTGTTGGGGCCTGTTGCTAAATATGATGCAACACCATGCAAATGGATAATCACAGTTTTTACATCAGATTACTGTTAGTTTATGTTTTTCATTTTATCTAAAAGCGATATATGTGTGTGTGCGTGTGTGTTTTACATCTTTGTTTGAATTCACTTTAATCTTTTTTGCATCTTTTTAAATGTCATAACATAGTTGAAACAAAAACACAGCTGTCTCTCCCTAGTTACTAGTTTTTGTAGACTCTTAAGTGTGTTGACTAAAAGAATAATAAGCAGATCTTATTTTTGTTGTGTTAACTGAAACTGGTATTATAATGCTGGATATTTTCAGTGCTTTTTGTTTCTCCTGTGGAGACAGTCCAAGCTTTTGATGGAGCTCCACACCATTTACATAAGTTTAAATGCTTTCCTTGTTTTTATTCTCGCCTTTGAAATCTTATTATGTATTCCACAGATTCATCTAATTTTAACGAGAATTTCTGACACAAAATATTTTTCCTCCCTTTCATAGTGTTCTGTATTTATATTATGAATATGATGAATATAGGTCTCCCTGCTTTAAGTCTCTTGCCTGGTTACGCTGTTTACTCTCTTCTATAATTTTGGGATGTACTAAGGTAACTTATGGATAGGTTCCCTTCATCAAAAACTGACAACCATTTCTTGCTTAATTTAAGAAATAAAGTATTTTGTATTTAGAGGATTCCTGGCCTGTTGATGCACACAGTTTCTTCAGAAAGTCATCTGATTGTATTAAAATAAGACATGACGTGAGACATCAGTCTGTTTCTGGGTAGAAGCCTGAAAGTGGCACGGCCCGAGTGGTGCTCAGACTGATGCCAGCTCAATGCTAACCAACCCAGGCCAGCAGTCACACACCATGCTTGTTCAGAGGTCATTGTTGAAGCTAGAATAAACTGCACTAAAGTAAAAAGCAGCCAACGTTGGACTAAACTGCTGTTAAAGCATATTTATGCCTGAGTGACTAGGTTTATAGTTGGCTACAGAATTTTATGTTAATTTATGATCATTGACTCAATAGGGATGCTACAGTAGAACTAAAGGGCTTTTAATGGCCATTTATCACTGGACATGATGCAAGAAAAGCTGACGCAAGACATGCTGGATTAAAGTCCAGGGAGCTTCTTGCTTTCGCTTGTGCATCCGGATGAAGTGGACAGGTGTGGATGGAGATGAGGAAAGGAGCTGGTCAGTCATTAATGTCTTCTAGCCTTCAAGCTATTGCTGAGGAATTTCAGAAGTCTGAGCCACATGAGACACACAAGGAGTTAGGACAGAGATAAGAGGAGGGAATAATGCAAGTCCCTACACGCTTCTCCTGGCCACGTGCATTGTCTGCTTCTTTTCACCCAAACTTTCTCCTCTATGTTTCATGCATGTCTATACTCATATGTTGTATCTACAGGAAGAACGGGAAGATTACCCTATACCTCCTCTAAACTTTTCACCTCTCTAAGATACCTCTGAACAATGTCCAGCAATGCCTTGGGGCAAAATCATCTCTAACTTTACTGCTAAAGTTCAAGTCAAACACAATGACACTCCCATTCCCTTTAAATATTCTATTTTTTTATAGCTTAACAGTCAATTTCCTGTGTACTGACTTTAAGGATACTTGAACAGATGCTGCTGGAACTTTCACTGCTTTTCCAACTGAACTGTATGACGTCTGGCATTCACTATAATTAACGATGGATGTTTGATTAGGCGTGTTCCTTTGAATGTACAAATGAATGCTATCTGATCTTTTTACTTCTTTAAAAGACTTTTTTTCCTGCTCTTATACAAACTATACTTTTATTTAAAATAATGTTTCACAGATTGCAGGCTGACTATGACTTGTTTTGGTCCTCCTGTTTATATAACATCTTCATGCAGTTGCACAGGACAAGAGACAGACTTTGGCTGATGCCACTAAAAGGATAAGGGACCCTCTCTGTGTGAAAAGGCATAGAAGACTGGAATGTTTGCCACAGATCAGGAGTGGCGCTTTCTACTCTTTTGTGTGCAGTCTGCAGAGGAGGTGTGGAATGCAAACTCCATGAGAACAGAGACAAAAAAAGAGAGATGAAGGGAAAGAGTAGCTGGGGGTCAGTGCATGGGAGGAAACCTTTTACAGGGAAGAAATGGGTGTAAAAAAAGGAGAGAAAGTGTTTTCTGGGATCTGATAGAGAAAGTACCCACTTTTAATTGTAGGATTGTAGCGGAAGAGAAGACTGAGAGCAGCACCAACAGAAGGATTAAAATTTTTGCTGCAGCTGCAGACCACACATAATGAGCATTAAACTGAGAGTGCCTTGAGATCAGAAACACTATGAAAATCAATATTGCATTTTTTAGCATCAGTGAGGCATTTTTGCAGTTTGTATTGTACTATGTTTATGCAAAAAAAAAAAAAAAAAAAAATAGCATTGCACCAGGTACATGTGATTGCAGGCAAATAAAATGCACAGATACATTTCCACAAGAACAGTTTCCTGGGATACTCTGTTATAGACCTTTTGTGACAAAGTGATGGGCTGATTTTTAAAGTGCATATGTAGATTAAATGGCTATAACTTTCCAAAAGTCTGTTGGAGACATTTCAAAGAAATGTTGCCTTTATGTTCCCACTAATACCAGTTTTACTACTTTGCCATTTAGAGATGAAAGGATGATCATGATGCTTTATGCTGTGAGGAAAGAGGAGGGTATGTAACAGGTTAAGCATAAGTGTGGTCCCTGGTTTAGTTTATTTAGTCTACTTGTTTGAGCAGCTCATTTAACAGACATGGTCCTTAGATGTTAATTTACTTAGCCTCCCTCATCTCTAATGATTATAATTATCACCAGACTGGTAGTTCCCTTTACTTAATAGTCCAGTGCAAAAGGGGAAATTTCTACACAGGCGTTTCTCATGATTTAAGCTCTGGTTTGGCATATATATAAAAGTATAATTTAGCAACAGACTTTAATATGACTGATACCATTAATCTTCACTCAGTCTCTGTTTCGAGGGTGATCTTGTTCCTTTCAATGGGCTTAAATAGATAGATACGTATCTATCTTAATTCCATATGCCAAAACTAGATCAAGTAAATGATGAAATACCAAGCAACCAAATATACTATCTGATGTGATCAATCTGCTTTCTATTTTTTCAACTTGAATTTCTGCTCATATTTGATTTAGAATGTGTTGTTTCTTGAAAGCTTTCATGTAAGAACACATATTGTCTAGTATATAGAAATAATATCACCAGCAGACACTGGGTGGCACAGTCCTATTTCTGTTGAGGTGCTTTCACAGGTCAGGGGTTTTATAGGCACTAAAAACTAAACCTAGATCTCTCCACAAGTATAATGTGCAGTTCTTAACTTGCAATTGGTTTTAAACCCCTATAACAGTATACCAGGTTGATGAACCTGTTTTTGTTTTTTTAAAAGAAAAAAAGCATAGCTTCTTTTTAATTTAATATGCAATCTAAACAAATTCTGACATTGACTCTTAGTATAAAAAAAGAAACATTTTAATCTAATGTAAAATTATAAATGCTGTAAAACTAATTCTATTAACTGGGGTAGTCATTATGCCCTAAACCACAAACATGGACATACATCACTTTCAAATCCTCATTATATCACAATGAGAGAAGGTAATGACATTTATGAAAACAGTTATCTGAATAAATTATAATTAGTGGACGTAGTGGTATACGATCTGGGACAATTTACATTAAAATAGGATATTTCATAATGACTCTTTGAACTTTGAAAGTTTTTTTGTCTCACATATTTCTTTTTTAATTTGGCAAGATATGAGAGTCAATCGTGTCTTCCTTCTGAAACCTCAAACACCTTTTTTTCCCTGATAGCTGGCCTGTTCTGACATGTTCTCCATGCAATTATGGACTGCCGACAGACTCAGTTCTAAGACTGTCCTACAGACTCTAATCCTTTCTCAGCTGCTGCTCTGTAGGAGGTTTTACAGTAGGGCTGAAAATGCAAAGTGATGACAGATTACTTCATTTTAACTCTCACAGTGATTAAACAATGCAGAAAGCCCACGATCATTTTTCAGCCCAGAGTGACCTGCAGAGGTAGAAATATACTTTGAGTTTGTAACACCAAATCTCATGTGTGTATAGATTTTAAATTACAAAACTGTAAGCATAATTGAATCATTCTCAGGAATTCAGTAATAAATGAATAAAAATGATAACACATCCTTAAGCATTTTCCCCTCTTAGAAGTCTGTGATTGATTTACTTCCTGCAGACGTCGTAGATCCCATTTTTACCATAAATACCTGTCAATACACATTTGGAGTTTAATTTAGTATCCTGGTTTTTTCACACGTTTGTTAACGAGTGCAATATAAAGTGTTTGCTGGTTCAGCTGGTTGATTATCAGTGTTCATCAATATAAACATGTTTACATCAAATTGACAAATAACCTATTTACCTTCCAATAATCAATTTCAAGCTCAAGTTTAAAACCCTCTTGATTAATCTATGTTGCCAAAGTTCTGCCATGATATAAACTAGATTAGGGTGTTCCTGTTCAACATAGCTACGCTATGTGTAATAAAGCTGTTTTTAAATGTAAGTGTTGCTTGGTGCATGTGAAAAATCAATCTGGGTGTGATTAGTTTGATATCGTCAATCAATGAACAACTTGTCATACATTGAAAACTTAAGTTGTCTTTTTTTTATGTACGTCTTTTGTATAAGACTTTAAGATGTACAAGTTTAGCAGTTATACAAAAGCCGCATTGCACATGCTCTGGAAATATTTCTCACCAAGAGCTCAGACTACTCACTGGGCTCTTAGTAACTATCTGCAAAAAGCTGCCAGGAATGTGGCTGTGATTTAGGCTGAAGTTGGTACAGTTAAGGGACATGGTGTGTTGACGGGGGGTCTGTTGTTTGCCCACCAGATAAACTTTAATCTGTTCAGTCACCAGAGTGTTTCTGTCAAGCTTTCTTGTATCTCTCACTTCCATGATTTCTTTATTCTTTCTAATAATTTTAACACACATGCTGATGTATATCTCTACTTGCAAGGCAAGATTTTTTTAATTAATAGAGCATTTCTTATAGTTAAGATTTTTTTTTATGTATAAACATGTATTTTTTAATCAGATAAGGAAATATATTGTTGTTACAAAGCATAACTGTTTGTGTGTCTATGATCTCTAATATCACATAATCGTCACTGAGAGTTTAATTTGGCTTGACTCAATATGGTACTTATGGCCTTTGGTGGATATAATTCTTCTCCTTTCTGTGGTTTAAAATTATTCTCCCTCATGATGGTTTGGCTCATTTTCACTGTTCTGTGGGATTCCATTTCCCACTTACTTTACAAAAGCCTGCTGTTGCTTGGACTCTGAAAACGTTATCTTTGGTAATTTTCCAATTAGCAAAGGTCTTTACAAGTCTTATCTCAGAGCATGCCTCAGCTGAATATAGTTGTCTTAGAATTAATTAGATGTCTGGCAGCATGTATTCAGCCTTCACAGTTCATCAACAATATCCTGTAGGTTCAAGCCTTGATGGAGGATTGCAACAGATGCCACCTGTATCATGAAGCTGTAGGTAATCCAGTTGAGTTTTTGTTCCTTTTCCTCACAGCAGCATTCTGATTGGAATAGATATTTACTTTCAATTGCAATCGTCATCCCCAAAAAAGTTAGGAAGTTTTGCAACTTAAATATGTAATATATGTTAAATAATTTCATCCTTTTGAACAGGTACAAATACACAGCAGATGGTTTTCAGTGTCTTCTTGTCCAAAGAACCAGGAACATGTTCAAAAAGAGTTGGTAGAGAAGTTAACTTTTATTGTATTACCCTTCCTTTTAATTACATGTTGTGATAATTTGGGAACTATTTTTGTAAACAGTAGGGGATTCATTTTGGGAAATACAATACAAGATGTCAACTGCTTAACAGTCCTTGGACGTCACTGCTTAATTCTCTTCTTGTGATGCTGCATGCATTGCTAATAGGAGACAGATCTGGCTCTCGAACAGGCCAGTCAAGCACACACTCTGTGCTTATGAAGCCATGATACTTAAAACACGCAGGGAAAGTTCTGGGATTGTCCTTCTGAAATAACCACAGACGTCTTGGGAAAAGACGTCTCTTTAATGGCAACATATCCCCCCCAAAATGACAAAGTACACCTCTGCATCAATAGCACCTTCTCACAAGCCCCCCGTGCCATGGGCACTGATGGACCCCCATACCCAGTATCAAAGATGCTGGCTTTATACTTTCCTCTGAAAACAGCCTGAATGGTTCTTCTTTTCTTCAGCAAGTAGAACCCGATTTCCATTTTTCCTGAAAACATCTGTTAATGGACTCATTGACCACAGAATACATATCCACTTATTTTAGATCCGTCTGAGATGAACTTATGTTCATATAACTCTGCAATGTTTCTATGTGGAGTTTATTTTTTTTTCCAAATTTTTATTTATTTATTTATTTTTATTTGCATTAATAAATGCAGTGGTGAACTGTTTAGTGAAAAGGTTTTTGTCAAGGAACCCCTGAGCCCATGTGCCTGAAGTGATCACAGTGGTAGGACAGTCAGGCCACTAAAGGACTTGAAGGTCATCCATATCTACTAGTGGTTTCCAACTTTGACCTTTGTATTTCTTCAGAGTATTTTAATATTTGTACAATTTCATTAATTAATGTTGAAAGATTTAAGCTGTTTACAATTTGCATTATTTTATTTTTTAATTTAACTAATCAATTATTCTGTTTGAGTTTGGCATTAAGCAGTGAACCAAAAGCCATCCTTACTTTGAAAGACTAATTCCTTTAGTAAATGTTCCTTTTATATCCAATACTGACACCCTCAGCTGTCACAAACAATCCCCTCATTGCAAAATCTTCCAGAAATTGTCTTGCATATTGTGCATTGCTATCCAGACTTGAGTTTTAATATGAAATCTTTAATGTTTTTTCTTTTGTTAAATAGCAAATATATTTTCACATTTTTGTTTGAAAGAGAATGAATGTCATATAATGTTTAGGTAAGCTGTCAGCCACCAGGTTACAACTTCTTGATACAGCTATTTCAGGTTGGTGTGATGCACTTTTCTCCACATCACCCCTCTTTTCTATCCTGTCATGTCTAGCTACTGTCAAATAAAAGCCGTCAAAGCCCCAAATTCCTTTAAAAGAGACTAAATGTGTCTGATTTATTGGACCCAGAACAATCTAAGGCCTATTATATTTGACTTTAAATTAATGACCTTTACAGGATAAATGGTTTGCAACAATAAATCTTATTGTTCTAAGTAATGGTTTTCTGCCAGGTGTGCCTGCAGCTAAACTAATCAAGCTGACTAGCCATACGTTGTCCTGTTAGCAGTGAGTAACCTTTAACCTCAGGTGATTCAGGTGTTCAAGCTCCAGCCTGAGCAAACATTTCAGAGTCGGATGCATGCCAAGCAAAAAATATGCTGATGGTGGAGACAACCTAATGTAAAAAAACAAACAAACAAAACAAAACAAAACAAAAAACCCTGTTCTTTCAACTAGCCTGGGGTATTGAAATGTTGAAGTGTGTTTAGCCTACCCATTTCTGTGAAGTTCAAAGCTTGGACCCAGCTTCAAAGATTTTGGGCAAACCTGATCTTTACTGCAGGTGGAAGTTAAACATGAGTCATACATCAATAAGTAAATGGTAACTATTTAATTATTATCATCACCATCATGAGAAACTACATAATTATTATAATGACAAATCTAAAGGGCACTAATAATGTGTATTTCGATTTATGTCCATGTTTCATCCTTTTAGTCTGCACTGGCTGAATCTGCAAAAGTCATCTCTGACAGGTTAAGAGGCGAGAATCTTGTACACTACATCACCTCTGAGGGTAATGACAACCTCTAAGAAGTGAGACCTAACAAATTACTTCTAGTAATAAACCTGATTTATGAGTTAGTTTTATACAGGCGCACCGCTCATCCGTACTCTGAGGACACAGTCCTATGGGAAGGAAGAGGCGGAGGTGGAGAACAGGGGGAGAGTGATGGTGAGAGGGCGAGACTGAATGAGAGGGACAGAAAGAAACTGTGAGAAGCCACCACAACAAAACTTCTCTAGCAATCAAGGAAGTGGACCGACAGGCTTTTCTGTCTTTTCTTTCACGTATGGCTTCCTAGTTCCAACAAACAAAACTTCTGGTATAAAGTTCTGGTTGCTTAAGCAGACGGTATCCCCGCTTTGAAGGATGGACCATTTAATAAGGACCAGGATGCACAGGAGAATACAGCTATGTCTTTTTATCCTGCTTCATCTAACGACAACACAAGCCGGTAAAGTATCTAGTCGTATACCTGCAATTTCCACAATAAAGGAGGTTGAGACGGTTATACATGCTCAAAGAGGTAAAAATGTCAATGAAATCCCATCAGTGACTGTAGCTCGAGTGATGCACCGTTTCACTTGGGTATCCAAGTTTCCTTCAGCTTGCTTTTTGCAGGCACTGTAATACCTCACATGGTCCCCAGACAACGCAAACTTTTAGCGCAAATTAATAATCTACCCTGTTTTTAAAATTTGATCCTGGTGCGTTCGGTTGATTTCTGTGAGTAGAAACAAATGTTCTGGTGATGCTGCTTTACGCTGGCATTATATAGTTAGCTCAAATTACTTTCGGAAGTTGTTGAATGTTTCAGAACTGTGCAAATAACTACAGTTATTCCATATATTGTGAATTTTTATGCTTAGGCCTGTTTATTCTCGCCACGTTTACACAACGAAGATAACTTAATCAAATTAGCTGTTTCCGTAGTTGCATTTTAATTGAACGTGTTGCCAAGACTTGAATTTGAATGCGTCCTTTCTGCGTCAGGTGCGGTTTCAGGGGATGCAGCCTGTGATGTCATTTTTGAGTTTGCTTGTGACCGGCGTCGGTTTACTGTGAAAACGGTTTAACGTTGGTTTGAGAACGAGGTGAATGGCTGAGCACTGAGAGAATAGAGTAGATCAAAATTCCTGTCATGGATCTGTTTAATATGCCCTCTGCAGGCATACGTTGTGTGAAGGGGTTTAGCACTAACACTCTTACTGCCATAGTTGTGATTATTCAGGTTACCTTGGATGTATTTCATTTTTCATTTCCTCAGGTTTAGCTTCTACTTCAGGTCATATTGCACAGAGTTACTTTTGAGATGCAATTATATTTTCTGTTCCCTACAAAGAGATGACTGACTCAAAAAGCTGGAGCTGCAGTTCTGTCAATGCAGGCTGGTATACCTTGCACTTTTAAATATGTTTATCAAGTGCTGTCAGTTTGTGCTCATATGTACCATTTGTTCTAATGCTTTCCATCACCCACTCACTTTAGTCAGAATCCTCTTCATGCCCTATGGCCATGTGAGACCATCTTTAACTGGTGCAGGCCACTTCCTTGCAGGTGCAGCAGTTAGAAGTCCCCGATGGAGTGACATGTCTCAACAGCAGGGGTGAACCCTGTGTTTAAAATAGGTGCTTTAAGATGTTTAATTTTCACTCACAACTTTCCACATGCACCCAGAGTATAGCTGGGAGGATTTGTTGGACCTCACTGACTGAAATGAAATGATGGCAAAGGAAGAGAGCCAACTGACCTAATCACATTCTAGTGGTACAGTGGCTGCTGTGTCCACTGCTAATGAGGGCCTGTGCAGGGACAGGCTGAGATTATTTCAAAGTGTATGAGACATATGGTGGTGCAGATAGCGGAGTCTTAGATATGTGCTTGTGGTTGATAATTCATTTGTCCCTCTGAGCTTTTGAATGTTTCCCATGAACATGTGTGTATTACAGTAAAAGGAGCGTTTTCCCATATGCTTTCTTTGTGTGTTCAAGAGACATGAGAGAGCACTTTGTAGTGATGTTTACAGACAGGAAGTGGGACATTCTTGCACATGTGCACAGTTCTCTTTAGTCACAATCCTCTTTTCTTTTTCTTCAACCCATTTGTGTGTGTTTTTTTAAACCTCTTGTTTTTTTGTTCCATTCTTGTCCCATTCCAGTCTCGGTAAAGTTTGTTTTATTTTATATGCCTTATCTCTTCGTTTACATCCTCTTCTTTTTCCTGCTTATACCCTGTTGCTTCCTTAATTATTTGACATGGGGAAATTGTGCATAAATGCCCCTCACTGTGTCTTGTTTATGCAGCCTTCTTGCCAATCCTGCATCCGACTCCAACAGGACAGTAAGCCTTATTTTCTTTTGATACATTAGCAGCAAATGAAAACAAATAAAAAAGGCAAATGAATTTGATAGGGTTTAGATTAGGAAAAAAAGAAGTTTCTAAATGTTAGTGCTCCAGTACAAAATCCTTCTAAATCAGAAGAGTCAGAAATGTTGATGTTTGTCCCTTGCTGCTGATACTGCAAGTGTCAAATCTAACTGGTGCTAAGACTTTTAGATGGGCCAAACTTTTTTTGGAATTCTCCCAAGTCTTTAATATGTAGAAATGATACTTAAACACTTTGTGCCGCCACACTGTAATCTATAGTATTCACCACACATCTGGCTTCCAGAAATTTCCTTTCCCTCAGGCTTTTCTAATCATTGGAAGCTCCAAGCAGCTTATTTGGGACTTGCTGGAGATGCTTCCTGTGGAATTGCAATGTGCAGACATCAGAGGGGCTTACTTCTTTGCAGTGTCCCTTTATATGGAATCTGCCTCTTTATCCAAGTTTATAAGCCTCATCCATCACATGTACATCATGGTAGAGGTCAGAGTAATATTAGCTTCTACTGAAGCCATCTATAGTCTCTTCAAAACAGCATTGTGACCTGGCTTATTGTTTGTAACTTATCTGAACTTCCTGAGGGTCCCCCAATGTAATGTATAAGTTTAATTGATGTGTTTGTGTGTATATATGTGTGTGTAGAGTGTATGGTGTTCTGCTTTGATTTTAGCAACTGGGCCGATGTTGTATCCAAGAGACTAAATGACAGATTGCAGTTGGAACTTGAAATGGACTTGGACATGTGCATATTTGCATGTTTGTATCTAATTACTCTTCTGTGTCTGACTGTATAGGTCCCTGTTCATATGAAACTGCGTCTGTGTAACACTTGTTCTATTTGTTGAGCTTGTGTTACATATTTTTGAGAACTTGATATTCCTTTTAGCTCTTTAAGGGAGTTTGTGGTTAGAATTTAGGTCATGCAAGGTTTATGTTTATAGAATGTATTTACAGTTTTCAAATAAAGTTGTTAGAAGTAGAGGGGAGCAAATATGTTTTGTTCTTTCTCAAGGTTTTTTTTTTTCCATTTGTGTGGAGCACCTATTTGGTACAGGGCCTTGAAAGGCAGGTGTTTTCTCTGTGGGCCAAGCAGCTTTTTGCCTATCAGCTCATCATGCCGAAAGCAAACATGAGCATAACAAACTGTAGAGATTGAAGAATGTGGTGCTGATGTTAACTGGAAGGAAATGTGTAACCAGATTCCACTTTAATCCTTTGGCTTCAATGTCAGTAGTGTTACTGGTGTGGGCATTATCCTTCACAACAGAACAGACTCTCTGACCCAGATTCAGCAGGACATTAAAAAGGTGATATCATGTTAATAAATGCTTACTTTGGATTTCTTATTTACCTATCATTATCGAATTAATGTTGGTGATTTGACAATACTTTACCATTACAAATGATATGATTGGAATGGTTGAAAGCTGAATCTATCTCTCTAATTGTATATGAAACTGCCGACTTGGCTTTTCTTTTGAACTGTCAGTGATAACTGAAAACAGACTCAACCAACTGTATTCACCCACAATGAAAATCTCTGCCTCTGTCATTTCCTGCAAGCTTCCAAAACAGCTTTAAGTGAAAGTTTTAATAAGCTACCTTTTGCTGATATTGACAAGATACTTTATATAAAAGTTTAAAAAGTTATGATTTTTTAAACACATAAAAGAGTACGTAGATCTGGCTTTAAAAAGCATAGCGGTCTCAATTGAGTTAAATTCCTGCTTAGATGTTATAATTGAGCTACATTTGAACAGAGAGTGCAGATTGTTTGTTCACTCTAGTGTGATAAAGTGCACAATTAGTTTATCAATGCGTTTGTCCGTGGGTGTTTAATTTTAGTTTTCCTCATGTCATAGTGTTTCTGTCTGCACACGTGTGACCTAGACGAAGGGTCACATTTAGTCCTTATTACATTATCTGTTATTAAGGCCTGAGCTAAAATGTGTCTGGATTTATTCAACCACTTGCACTGGACTTTTCACTGATTTTTTTATTATAAATCACCATCTTTTAAAGCTCGGCACACTTGAATATTTACATTTAAGTGTGTAATCGTCTGGTTCTTTTATTTTTGTTGCTTCTGGATGAGAATGTGTTTTCATATTTATTGCACGATACGTGCACATCTCCATGCAGTGATTTAAAGTTGAAATGTCAGTTCTTCTCCTCCGCTCATCTCAGGGTGTGGTCAAAAATACTATGGGAATATCTAACTGCCCAGATTTTTTTTTTGGCTTCATTTCTTGTTAAAATTCCTCCAGTTCCCACATGCAATAGCTTTTGACAGTGTAGTACTGTGTGTGTGAGAGAGAGGGGTATTTTCAGGCAGGGTTGGGAGTGTGGGAGGTGTGAGTCATGAAGCATGTCTTAGGAGACATTTGCTTTAGGAACACGGACAACACATTATGTCCATGTATGACTGAAATGGTCCTGAGGTGTATGACCACAGGGCATGGAAAGAAGGGGTCAGAAACCACAGAAGATGCACAGTTGAAGACAGTTTGGGGGCATTTGGTGGGTTAGAGTCTGTTATGTGAGATGGACTGCTGATCTCCTTTCTATCAGGAAACCTGTATCTGCCACTGCTACTGGGTGATTGTGGTTATCTCATAGATTAAAGCACAATAGTAGGAAAAAATAGAGCCTCAAAAATGTGTTAAGGCTGAGAAATCTGTACAAGTTTCCACAGTGTGCATTCTTTTTCTGTATTAGAAAGACATACTGGTCTGTGCATGTTGAATTGGCCTGTTCACCAACAACTGGCCAGCATTCATGAAATATCTTAACATTTTAGCCCCTTCCACAAGTGCTCTGACCTTTTGATGTGATCGGAAAACATACTAAGTCACTGGTCCTTAGAGATACTATGGTATTTTGAACATGTTGAGAATAACTTTAAATGGTAGGGACAGTGTTGTTTATCAGCAGCTGTATTTGAATATTCTTGATCTTGATAAAAAAAAACATAAAAAAAAGCACAAATGAGATGCAGGCAAAGCATGTCCAGACAGTCAGTGCTGGAGGATAAGTAAAGAAGCTGCTACAATAGGCACAAGTCAAGGTGAGTTAATGGATCCAAAGCAGTGAAAAGATAACATTCTTTTACTGATTGTTGCATGGATCTAGACTGCTAATGGCAGACATCCATTACTCGAGGCTATTCTTCTTGGTGCTTTGTCAGGAATGGAAGCCGTGGAATAGAGAATACTCAACAGAAAAATGATTATATTTTATTTAGGTTATTCTTGTATTCAACTAGCTTTTAAATTTGCATCAGAAGGCTATTAGAGTTACTTCTTTGCAAATCCAATGCAGATTTTTCCCCCAGTTATTCCTAACTTTATGGTAAATGTACTTGTACTTATATAGCGCTTTTCCAGTCTGCTTGACCACTCAAAGCGCTTTACACTACTTGTTACATTCACCCATTCACACACACATATGCCCGATAGGCACATCGGGAGGCAACCTAGGGTTAGGTGTCTTGCCCAAGGACACTTTGAAATATAGTCAGGGAAAGCCTGGAATCGAGTCACCAACCCACCGGTTGAAAGCCGACTGCACTTCCTCCTGAGCTTCAGCCGCCCCTTTACTGCATTTTGCACAATTGGGTGTTGGATGCTTATTATTTCCTGCACATTTGATTCCAGATAGTGAAAGCAGGGTCTTTGTTGAGAAAGTTCCTGGTGCTTGTCTCAGATTTGTCTCTCTCATTGCTGAGCATTTTAATTGTTCCTTTTTTTTTGTCTTGTCTTTTAAGTATTAGAGGTCAATGGTGTCCTGTTAGCCTCAAGCTAAAACATCAACAGATGACCCTATAACTCATTATAGAAGTCCTCTTAATGTGAGGATCTGTTAGCTTGCACTGAGGCCATTTTGTCAGTGTATGAAGAATCAAACCCATGTTGCTTCAATTTCAAAACATAACTCAGATTGTTCCAAACATCACTGCTTTGTGACCTCTCTTCCCCTCTGTGGATGAGCATGTATGTAAGACTGAGCAAAACAGAGGGAGAAAACATTTGAGTGTGTGTTAGATGACTAAAAAACTTTCAACTCAGCTAACCAGAATTAAATTGATTTGCAGTCAGCAATCAAATAAAGCCTCAGTAAAGCTCATTTGGGATCAGAAAAGGACAGAGACATCCTACCCATATAGTGAAACAACCCAACATAAGACAGAATACACTGTAAACTGAAAGTGTCTCAACAATAACGCAGCTGCTTACATTTTCCATTTAAAGACTCAGCTATAAGAACAGACAACACTCTGGAGTGCCATGTCTCTGCACAGTTGCTTTAAGGGACAATCTGGAAGAGCATTTTGGGATGAACCTAGTTTTCCTTGTGACTCACATAAAGCAAATGTCAATCATTTGTTAGATGATTTAACCAGCATAATCATTCTGTTAGTTATTCCATCATGAGATTTTTTTTTTTCCAAAACTAGAAGTTCAAATTAGCTTGTTATTATTAGCTTGCAATGGATGTAAATTACTTATTTATTCAAGCAAACATAGGTGCAAAATAGTCAGTTCATACAGTAATAATTTGTACAATAACCACATGCACTACTGATTAAAACTGATAATTGTACGTTGAATTGCCATACCAGTCTTCAAAACTTTCAGCATTTTTTTGAACCATCACATGCTAAATAATCAGCTTAAATATCACCATCTTAGATATTTGTGTATGCTAATAAATATTAGTTAGAGAAAAATCTCTGTTCAGACAACATTAAAAGCCTTTACAGGAAGATAAGAATGAGCTGTTTAAGTTGTTCTAGTGTACTGAGTTAGTACAGGTTTTTCTCAGTTACTTTTTTTTTTTTTTTAAATAGATACTCCATATTTTAAGTTTTTAGCAGGTGTCCCAACTGTGTTATTGGATGTCACAAAGTTATTGTAATTTACCAGTGTGGAGTATGATGCACAAAACATTTTATTTATTGTCAGTAATTTTTCCCTTGCCACAAAACCGCTATCAGTTTTGTTTTATGTGAGAATAAAATATTTTTCTTTGTAACATGCTGAGGTGTTTAGTTGCTGATTTCAACATTAGGGTAAGTTTTATAGGGAAAATAAATACTGCACGATACAGTTCACAGAAGTAGGATCTAAACATTTATATTGAACAGTAAAAAAATTTTGCCGCAATGAGTTGCATTTAAAACACAGACGATTAGCCACTCGTTGTTCAGTCATTAATAACGACATGAATACATTTTGTGCCAAAAATGATAAAACAAAATTAGATTAAATTAATAAAACAAACAAACAAAAAAAAAAAAATTAATTGTGAAATGCTGGTTCAAATTGTGATGGTGTCATAGTGAAGCTGTTTACATTGGGTTGAGGGTTCAACCTGCCTCTTTCACAGTAAATGACATATATGGGTTTTAATCTGGGGGTGCTCCATCTGCTACCATGTCCTTTTCTTCCTCTTTCGTAAGCATGCAGCTGCTTTGATTGTTAAGTGATTGTGTTGAAAATTGATTGACTGATTGTGTTGTGCTTCTTTTATCCAAATTGGCGGTTTAGCAGATTGCTTGTCATACCTGTGGAATTTGAATGTACTTTTGACATGTTGATAAGCTAATTGGTTCATTTAGACATAATTGTTCAATGAAATTATATTTATAAGTTGTGGAGAGTATTTCTAAACTTGCATATAAGTGTTTTGATTGACATTGATTATGCAGATTATTTACACCTTTACTTTGTCCCCAAACACGTGGGTGGCGTGGCTCAGTGGGTAGAGTGGTCGTCTGGTAGCCTGAGGGTTGCTGATTCAATCCTCGGCCTGTCGAGCCCATGTCGAGGTGTACCTGAGCAAGACACCGAACCCCAAATTACTCCTGATGGGTTGTGGTTGAGCAATGGCAGCTTCCGGCAGCTTCCGCCATGAGTGTGTGAATGTGATATATGTGGCATATTGTAAAGCACTTTGGGTAAAAGCGCTATATAAATGCAGACCATTTAGAGAGAAACAGACCTAAACAGATCCTTTGTTAATTTAAACTTTACACCAGCAGACATATAACACACTATATTACCATTGACATGCAAATGTCGATATTATTTTTCTTGTGTAGAAATGGACTTTCTACATTAATATTTCAACTTTTGTTTAACCTAAACTGTGGTACACAACACCTGTCACCTAAATAAAAAAACATATTCAACTCAGTAATAAGAAGTATCAATAACAAGTAGAACAAACAAGAAAGATTTCCAGTATAGTTAAACAATTATGATAATATTATTAATTAAAACTAAGATTATAGATGGTTTAACTTACTAAGCCTTGAATCATAAATGAAATCTACTAGTTACGACATTTAATTGGCTTTGCATTTTGTAGACATGCAATAGACCAGGGATCACCAACTCTGGACCTCTTGGGCCAGTGTCCTGCAGGTTTTAGACATTTCCCTGCTTCAACGCAACTGTTTCATATTAAATGGATCTCCAACAGCTTAGTGTCAAGTTCTGCACAAGCCTGTTAATGACCCATTCATTTGAATCAGGTGTGTTGAAGCAGAGATCTAAAAATAAACATTTACAACCAGCAGGACACTGACCCAAAAGGTCCGGAGTTGTGATTCCTGCTGTAGACTATGGGGTAGTTATGATATGGGCACTCAAAGATTAGAGAGTATTTGCAGCTCAGATTAAGTCATATATAAAAGGTAACATTTGGCAAAAAATTTTTAACAATTGACTAATTTAAATAGGTCTTTTGAACATATGAGATACACGAACACCACATTTTGTTACTGTTAAGAAACCAGTGTCCGTGTTTTTATTTTTGCTCCAAGTGTTCGTGATTTGGATGCTAATACCATAGTCAGTATGTACATATACACCTTATCTCCTGACATTTAGCTCTTGGTCTGCTGCCAAGATGAATACAGCAGATTTTAAAGTTATCCTAAATTACCGTGAGTGTGTTGGTGAACATTTGTTGCTGCTACTTGTGCATATAATTGCTCAAGAATTTATTTGTTTTATCCCTATTTTCTGTCGTAATTTTGATTAAATTGGCAGACATGATATAGTGTATAATTTCAAAGTTATACTACCTTGAGGTCTTACATACGTTTAGATATATACCTAATGTTTTCTATTAATAAAACCTGGCTATAGTTCTTAGTTTAACTTATTTACAACCTCTTCACCATGTGACGGGGCTAAGAGGGTGAGCGGTTAAAGCTTGTTTTGGAGAAAGGATGCTTACTTTGCAAATAAATAATGCCATAAAATGTAACATTGTGTTTTTCTATGAGCGCTGTCTTGGCAACGGTAAACTCTCTTAACATGTTTAATTAACAGGGAGAATAAAAGGCAAGCTTTGAGCAACGAGAGCTGTAGGAGGCAATTTGGGTTTAGGATCCTCGTTTCTGATGCGTGGAATGCTAAGTGCTGAGCGACTCTGTAGCAGCTGGTGGGAGACTGGCTCGGATCCTGTTAATGCTCACGGCAGCACTTTATCAACAGACATCTAATAACATGAACAGTGGACTGCAAATAAAGCACATGCTCAGTGACAATACAGAAATCAGAAAGCTCATATCTGCAGGGGCAGCAGTTGATTTAATAAACATAATTTGATATGTATGTCATATATTTGAGCTAAAGAAATCCATCAGAACATTTGGATTAACTGGTTTTCCTAGAGTTTTCATTAGGATCACGTGAGTTATCTAGAGTGAATTGCAGTCATTTGCATTATTCTGTCAGATTTGGTTTCTTCTGTACACTTTTACATAATATCTAGAACAATGGAAATTTCATTTAGTTAAAAAATGACTTGACATCACTGCAAATGTTTAATTTTTCAAAGCTATAGCCTTTGATGGTTTAAAGAAAAACTTGCTGACTTGTCAGGGGATGTAGCAGTGAGAATACATAAACCACAAATGGACTTATGCTAGTAAAAAATTCAGATTATGATAAATGGGATGCATTGCTGTGGGCTCATGCAGAATGAGCTGCATCCAGGTGTCAGCTGTCAGGTGTGCTACCGGAGGATTAGGGTTCAGACTGTGTACCACCCCTATCCTATAATAACACCCACAGAAGCCTGGCCACCTGCCGCCACATCTCAGAGAAGCTCTTCTCTTCCGACTCTAAGGAAGCAGGAAGACACCACATTTTAAAGCCAGCTTCCAGCAGCACTAAATCCTGCTCTTCAGCTCAGTAACAACCAGCACTTAACTGACCGAGACAGAAAAGGGCTGTCACACTGGCTGAATTTAAGTGTTAAAATGACGAGAGTAAAAGCATGCAGCTGCCATCTGCTACAAGCTTTTCAAGTTTACTAGTGCTTGAGACAAGAAAAGGCACAAGCAAGAACTAAATATATTAAACAGGATGTTAACAATAGCTTGTTCAAAAAGACAGAAAGAGCTAGAGTCTGTAAGCATGAAATGAACAACACATTTCCTCGATCTGCACCTTAACTACAGATGGATCATTTTCTCTTCCTATCTGTTCCCAGATGACCCCATTGATGTTCTGCGAGTGCTGGAGCTGTCAGAGAACATGGAGGGGGTGTCCTTGGAGGCTGGTCTCTGCACCAGCAGGAAAGGCATGGAGGAGATGGACCTGGCTTACAAGATCAAAAAGATCCAGCTTAGTGCTCCCACTAAACAACTATTCCCTGGTAGTGTCTAGACTCTTTTGAACAAGACCACATACAGAAAATCCTTTCAATTAACTTCAGCAAACGAATACTTGAAGATTTCCAAAAATGGCAGAAAGCACTAAAACTTATAGCTTTTTTTTTTTTTTTGGGGGGGGGGGGGGTATTCTTTCAACGAAACTTTAAAAAAAATTTTAGGCCCTAACTGTTTTAATGGGTCCTTTTTTTCCCC
>JBAMHW010000023.1:18120805-18160595 GCA_037177495.1 Rhadinocentrus ornatus
CTAGATATTATTACAGTGCGGCAGCTCTGTGCACTTTTAAAGAAGTAAAATCTTCCAGATAGACATGCATAATTCCAGTGCACATGAAAACGCTGTTCCATGTGAAAGCCATCAAACCTCAGAGTGGTACAGTAATGGAGTGTTTTCTCTTCCAGTAGCAACACAGAGATTAGAGAAGAGATCTGCAAAGCACCCTTCCTGACCACTTTAACACCTTTCATGACCAAGTCCATTACATCTGACAATTCAGAACTTGAGTCTTTTGCACCAAGTGACTCCACGTGTAGCATACAGTGCATCCAAATCACTTCTTTACAACTTAGCCTAGTTTTAAAAGAAGCCACTTAGCACAATACATTAGGCACCCATTGGTCATTTTTATGTCATTTGCCTCCTTGAAGATAACTCCAAATATCAGATAATTATCTGTATATTTTCAGCTCTTCTCTCATTTACACTTACTCTCGTTCTCATTGTGTTTTTTGGTTGAATTACAAAACTATCAATTTTCACTCATAACAATGACTATGCAGTTAGCATTGTTATATACTGGTCTCAGTTGTTGTGAATAAGAGCTGCAGTGTTTGTTTCAGCCGGAAATATCTTGATCTGCTTTCACAATTCTTTTTTTTTTCCCCCCATTAATTTGTCCTGAATATTTATTTTACAAAGCTATCTTCTTTTTAAAAATATTGGTGCGTGCATCTAAGTGTTTTGGATCTCAGACAGCTTGTAACAGAACAGGCATGGGGAACCTGACATAGCCAGCATTTAACACCTGATTGTCACAGCATCTGTAGGAGTGGGCCCTCCTGTTTGTGTGCAGGAGGCTTGAAGTAACAAGTCTAGACTGGTCTTGTGTTGTTAGTGAACAGGTGCCTAGCTTGAGATAGTCCCTGTGTGTCACTGAATGTGTGCTATTCTGAATGGAAAATATCATCTCCGCAATCCATTTATTCACTCACTACAATATGTTGGATTCGTGGTTTAATTTATGGTTTATTTAACCCTTTTTAAAGTAGACATAGAATATAGAGAATTTGATTTGATAGGGATTTTTTTTATGTTTGTATTAATATTAATTTAAAAAACACACTGAAAATAAAAGAACCAAACTACCCTCTGTGAGTTATTCCATGTCCTCTATTTTAGTGCTATAACCTTCAGTGCCAGTAATTCTCCATACTTCCCAAGACAATACCCAGCCCCTTCTCTTTGAGGCCCCACTTAATCTCTCAGCAACAGCATGAAATTGAGATCAGCTCAAGCCCCTTCCCCTTCCATGTCCTTGGGCTCTTCATCTCAGTGATGAAGCAAGGAAAAAATGAAAGAACAAAACCCCAACAAAAAACAAGGCATTCTAGTCCAGTGGTAAAAGTCCAGTAAAGTTGAGAACGATGATTAACTTTTGGGCCCCTCTGTAGATTTCTTGGAGAAAGGTATTTTTAATGGTGTGTGAAATAGGTTTTTTGTTCTTTTTCTGTTCGACAAACCTCATACTTCTTCACTTTGACCTTGAGAAACAGATGTTTTTATCTAAAAGTGAAGTGTGCGCCTACAGCTTTTGGGTATTGTATGTGTAGTCAACAACTATTTCCCTAACCATGTTCATGTAGTAACATCACGTCATCTGTGTCCTAACTTAACCTTAGTTGCCCTCACACACCATGTTCTAACTCTCCACTCCCTTCTTCCTCACAGACACAAACAGGTTTTTCCAGTTTTATCGCTTTATATCCCACTTGAGCTGAGAAATGTGTCTCTTTGTGGTTTCTATAAATTTCCCTTTTCATAAGCAACTGAGATCTTCTGATGTTTGGCTTTTCCCCAGAAACACTCCCATACCCTTATTCAAATTATGTTGTGTGAAGAGCCATGATGATGATATCAGATTTGTGGTGATGAGTAAGACCCTTTTAAACTATCTGTGTAATCTATCGCCAGAACCATTCTTTAATAAATCCATAAACTTTTTGTGGTTGTGTGGATGGAAACATGAATCCATCTGAAATGGTTTCTATGGAACATGTGAGAAAATTCCAAATAATTATTTTTCTGCTTCATATTTTTATTAAATTTAGATTGTATCTGGGTTTTTATTTTTAAGGATCAGTACTGCACACCCCTGGTAAGGCTGGTACCGTGGGGAGAGAGGTTAAGTAGGCTAAACTCTGGGCCCCTGTTCCCAGGCCCTGGTTATAGGGAAGAGGCCAGTGTTTCGGCCCAGTTGTCCCACTGGAGCTCAGTGTGGGAGCATGGGGACTGTGGTCAGCCACTAATGTGTTTATTGCTTCCAGATTTCCTACAAATAACTACAGAAGTTTGCTGTTTAAACTCTGCACTTTGCTTGCATTTGCTGTAAAGCAAACATCAAATGCGGTCGTGTTCCTTCTTGGCTGATGTGTGCCCTCTGTGCCTCCAATATGCTGACTGCTTAGATAAAATCCAGCCCAGCGTTTATTTTGTTAGGAAACTCTGATCAATTCTGTCCCAATTAGTGAAGGGATTAAGAAATATTTTTGGCTCGCTGCTATAGACATGTTGAAACTGTGTCCCATCAAGCATTTCAATAAAAGGCAGCTTTATTTTGAGGATGTTAGACAAATTTACTTTACTGAGGTCTGTATAAGAGGTGCTCAATGGTGGCTAGATAGTTTAAGGT
Organism: Rhadinocentrus ornatus; assembly: GCA_037177495.1. NCBI lineage: Eukaryota > Metazoa > Chordata > Actinopteri > Atheriniformes > Melanotaeniidae > Rhadinocentrus > Rhadinocentrus ornatus. The sequence continues at coordinate 18,123,468 of JBAMHW010000023.1, forward strand.
AACATCTAATGCATCTTAGGCAAATAAGGCGCTTATATAGTTTTATTAACTATACAAGGTTGTCATGCACACAAGAAAACAAATTTTCTTGTGAGGAAATGTGTGTGTGTGTGTGTGTGTGTGTGTGTGTGTGTGTGTGTGTGTATCTGTTTAAGGAATGGAAAAGAGTGGAGGACCCTGTTTCTTGGGACTTGCCAAAGGAGAATGATTGCTGGCTTGCTTGCACCACACCTTGTTGCAGGCAGCAAAAAAAAAAAAAAAAAACCATAACAAAGAACTAATGAGTCTTTGCCAAGAGAGCCACGTATGACCTGAGGATTGCTGTGGATTTAGCTGAGGTGTCTCCCTTTTCATCACATTTATCTTCTTTTGATGTCTTTCTCCATCCTAAATGGAGACTGGTAGTACACAAACAAGTCATTTTAACACCTCTGTACTTTCTGAGTTGAAAGCGCCTACTAGGCAAGAAAAAGCAGGAAGAAAACATTGCCTTTGATCTCAAATTGAGATTGGATTAGTTTGGATTAGTTTCCTTTTACTGTTCTCACTCACTCTTTGTCTCATTTGCTTAACTCTGGACTGTGACCAAAACCAGACGAAAAAGAGAAGAAATATGAGAGAAAAAGAGAAACAACTGCTTTTAATGTTAGATGTATTAAAGCATAGATGACTGCAGAGTCATTCCTGGGTTTACAGGTTTGTGCACAGTGATTGAGACTTTGCAAAGACATGTACCGCTGATAAAAGCTTGAATTGAGCTATATATCAAAAGATATATGAGCTACCACACTGTAACAGAGAAGCGATATATTCAGATTTATTTCACCTCAGCCAATTAAAGAGATTACAATGGGACTATAATTACCACAACATCAAGCAATTAATCCAACTTAATTTATTACAGTTGGCTGCCCAGCTGTCCCTGGATAACATTTCACCTAACAATATGTTTGCAGTGGCCTGTCAGTTATGTAGATTTGTTTTACTAATTTAATCAAAACCTTGTCAAACACTGTTATGTGGTTGCCTGCATTTTCTTTATACAGCTCGACTTTCTGAATTGTGTATTACAAAATCAGTTTAGCAATTTATATGTGTATGTTTTTATTGCATGCGTTGAGTAATTGTTAGAGATATTTTTATCCATTATTCATCCAATGAAATGTAAATTGATCATTACCGCACTTCAAAACGTAGTGGAGTCAAAATTGTTTGACTTTTCGTCTTTAAATATTAATTTATATCAAATCTGAAGCATTGTGCTTAGTATGTTTTCTTGATAAGTCACTTATTTAAGAGTAAATTAATTTTCTCTTAAATCAATGATTCCATTTTTTTAACTTTTACTTCTAAATAGAATTATGTAATATTGTAGAAGAATGTTGAGTGTAAAGACGCTAAAGTCAGCAGGGGCTCTGGGCTCAGAGCTGCAGGGTACAGCAGTGCTGTCTCTCTGCATGTTTGTACAGTATATATGCTCTCGCTATGCCTGCAGGACAGGATGGGAACTGAAAGGTCCTGACAGGGGGGCAGAAGAGAGCTAGTTGACTGTTTCATGTACCAAGTCAGGTTTCTTTCCTCATGCTCCTTCCAAAATGTGCAGCATGCCTCTGCTTGAATTAACTGATTCCTTTCTGGATTTATTATTTCAGGGAGATATTCAGCAACTGCTAATTGTGAAGGACCCACAGGCTGCTGCCAACTACTGTGCAAACTACATACCAGACTGTGACTCAGCTTTGCCACACAACCGCCAAGCTGTGGACCTGCCGGAGGTCAGTACTGCCATGAAGATAAGGCAATGCTAACCAGAAATTCTTAAGTATATATATATACAGATATTCCACAGTTTAAATGCTAAATCACATTTCAGTTAGCAGCACAGTTTGTGTTTTGTCCTCTCTATGGTTTTTTGTTTTGTAAATGCTTGTGTCAGTACACAACTTGACGTGGCATGTCACCTACAAAGCATTTGACTGTGAAGCCATTTAAATAAACATCCTGCCAGCTTTTTAAAACTACAGCTGAGTGATGACCTCTCAATCCAGAGAATTCAAGATTTGTCACCGTTACCAGCATATTTCCATTCTCTCTCCCACACACTGACCATTTTTAACATGTGGAGGACACTCATATCACTGACATGCAAATGGATGCACTCTTTTTTGATGACACAGTCAATATTTACTGACTTGGCAAAGTACACTTATAGTTGGGTCTTTATAGGATCATAGACCAGGTAACCTCTGATCACATACTCAAATATGTCTTCTACTTTCTTTAAGACAGGGCGTTTGCTCCCTCCTATTTCACATTTACTCTAGGTTTTCATCAACTCAGTGGGAATCACAGTGAGGTATCTGACCCTACAAGGGGGTCACCAGGCCTGTATGTGTTGCTTGACTTTTTTGTGGCAGGCTATTTCCCTTATTGTGTTTTCATTTACAGCAGTGTTTGTTTTTTATTTTTTTCTCCATCTTCCACCTGTACCCTCATCTTGCATTCTGCTTTTTTCATAAAAGTATTCCCATCTTGAGTCTGATGCCTTGATGCAAAGTGACCAGTCGGATGAATCAAAGGATGTCTCCAAAAAGGCAAGTAAAGGCAAAAAGAACAAAAAGAAGAAGGACAAAGGCAAACGTAAGGGCAAAGGCAAAGGCAAGAAGGGGTCCAGAAAGAAAAAACATGAAGAGGATGGTGTTGAAGAAAACGTCCTCAAAGTGTCTACAACACTGCCAGAGTTTCAATCACAAGAGCCATTTCAGCCCACAGAAATACCAGAAATTGACAGTACACTTGAAACTGTCTTTGCCATGGAAGTGTTTGACAAGATCACCATGAAGATTCCCACACGTGAACCTGACTTCACAACTGAGGCCCCCAGTGTGAGGCCTAGCACACTGCCTGTATCAAAGGTTACTGAGGAGGTAGACAAATTTATCAGTAGATGTCCTCCCTCCGAACCCCTTCCCACCATTTGCAGTTCTAACTAGTCACTGCCCTAAAACCACCTAACCGTAGAGAACACCTCTTCCTCTTCTCATCTCTCCAGTTGCTTATCACCACTAACCAGCACTATCATACTCGTAACCTTTTCTTCACCCTTCCCAGAAAACGTGGAGACTGCATCTTAAAAAGGAAAATGATAATTTAACTTTTTGTCTGTATATTCTTGGAAAACATGCAGAGGTACATTCACAGTATATTTATTAAAGGTCTGGTGTGTGTGTGTGTGTGTGTACCATAGTATAGGGCATCTTATGTTGAGAGTTAAAAAATAAGTATTGGATTTTTTTACTTGAAGGCAAGTTTTGTGCTTGGATGACTTAAAAGTAGGTTAAATCATACCATAGTACAATTTTTTTATGCAACCAATACTTAAATTCTTACAGCAAAACAGATATTATTTTCTTTTATCTCCTTTATTTGTATTAATTGCCAACTTTAAAGTACAACGTTTTCGTGCTTTTATGTTCTGTAGCTCTTTCAAGTCTCTGTTATTCTGTCATATGAATCTGATCTTGTCCATCAGCTAATTACACTCCACCATTGTAATTAACTGCACATCTGCTAGTCTGTCTCTCAGTTAACCAACACATTTCCATTAAATCCACCTGTTTTGCTAACATTCATTATGTACATTAGAAAATGTGTTTTTGTGGATGCACTGTTTGTCATAGAAAGCTCTCTGTGCACCCCACTTCATCGTAGCTATGACTTAATGAAATCTGTTGAATGTTGGTCTGCAGGATGACAACCCAGTGAAGAAACCAGTGGAGTATGAAGATGACCTTTACAGGAACCTGCACGAAGATCTCTCATTTTCCACCGTAACCATGGGCCCAAATATTACCGAATATGAGGTGTACTAAATGTTAATACATGACATGCCTCTGTCTCAAAACAAAAACAGTTTGATTATTTTGGTCTTCACTAATGCACTAACTAGTTTGTGACATTTCAACAGTTTCTTGAATATGAAGATTTCAAGAATGACACAGAGTTGGAGTATGAAGAATATGAAATTTACGAGGATAACTTTGAATTTGCAGAGCGGGAAAGGACGGAAACATTGAATGTTAAGGTAAATCTCCTGCATCAATTAGGTGGTCATGTTTTCAAATGCTTTTATCAAGTGATTTTTGACTATCCACATATACTCATCTCTTTCTCTTCTCCAGGCTGCACTCAGAGCAGAAAAAGGCCAGAAGGGAGAGCCAGCTATTATTGAACCGGTGAGCTGCTAGAGGCATTTAATGAATAGTCCAACAGCTCAAGTTATGAGCCAGTGAATGATTTGATACTCTCCTAATGTGCATTACATTCAATCTGTGCTTATTTTTAGGGTACAATTGTGGAAGGACCCCATGGTTTACCAGGGCCAGAGGTAAACCAATTATTTCTGAACTGTTCAAATGAGGTTGTTAGTTCTAGATTATTTGGATAGTCAAAATTAAGCTCCAGTGTTTTTGGAAACTGTAAAATGACTTTCAGGGAAAAATAGCAAACATATTCCCTCTGCAACATAGTGATGACACTATGGATATTTATAGATGGGACTTTTGTATACATGAGGAAAGCACTGCATCATTATCGGTTGCTAATTCCTTTTAAGCATTTGGAGGATCAGAATATGATTCTGCTTTTATCAGAAACCATGCTATAACATGGTCATGTTAATGCTTGTCTGAGTGCTTTAAACATATCCTCCACAGGGACTCCCTGGCCCAGCTGGGCCAATAGGCCCTCCAGGACCCAGGGGAGATCCAGGTGAACTGGTGAGTGGGCCTGATGATCCTGAAATAGCTCACAGACTTAATTTTAAATGGGTTGGTTTGACATCAGTTTGACCCCCTCGGCTAAGGGTCAGAAAATGACCTTAAAATGAAACATGTCTCTTGGATCTCTATATCCTCCTGAACCTGCTGGACTTCTGGGATAGATGTTGACTCACACATGCGTGACCTGATTTTCCTATTTTGTTGGTGTGCATGTGTGTTTTTGTCCATGATTTAAAAATAGAAGATTCTTTAACTCAAGCATGAAAATAATTTTGTTTTTAATGCATGCATTTATTTAAGAATATTTATGATAAAAATTACTCAGTATTAGCCTAAAATAATTAAAGATGTTTCCTATAATTCAAATTTGTTTGAAATTTAACTTGACTAAATGTTAGTTTTTAGGCACATAACACTCACACACATTGTATACACACAGTCATTTTTCTTTCATTTCAGCGGACATAAGATATTGACTTAGATAGTTTTTTTTATTGTCCTGGGGGGAGATTTGTTGTCCATCCACATAAAAAGAGAACAAAAATACAGAAAAGTGCATGACAGCATTTAACATACACACACACACACCTCCCACCTCAACCCATGTTTATGAATACAAATGAGCAGATGGGACAGAACATCTGCCAAAAGCAGCTCTTTTCCGACCAAGTCCTGACATACATTCATTTCCTGTAGATGTACCCAAATCATAAGCACTGTTTGCCTTGTTCTAACCCTGGTCTTTCCCTTAAAATGTTAATATTATTCCTGTATGGCCTTAGCCTGAGCACACACAGAAAACACTTAATGAACAATAGCTGCGTGTTTATTTGTTTTTTGTCCTGTTTTTAGGGTCCCCCTGGACGCTCTGGTCTTGCTGGGCTTGATGGGATCCCAGGTCCTCCAGGAATCTTGTTAATGCTACCAGTAAGACCTTAAATCACACTGAAACATGCACATACACCTTCATGCACACACACACACAAAGCACACTCTTTTTTTTATGTTGTGTAGTAGCATGACCACAAGGGGGGGCTGTGTGACTGAACTTCATTGACATTGGGGAATCCTGCAGTGGGACCTGACTGCTCCTTTTCATTCCCACCAGTTCCAGTTTGGAGGTGATTCACAAAAGGGACCAGTGGTGTCTCCCCAAGAGGCACAAGCACAGGCCATCCTGCAACAGACCAAGGTACACTTGATTGAGCCACATCCTTGGGTAGCGTCATGTCATTTTATAACATAAGGAAAAACCACTGTAATTTCTGTCGCACAAGGACCATTTCATTGTATATAATAATAAAAAGCTAGTTCAACTAAAGTTAAAAATATCTAAACCTGTGTATTTCTTTTAGCTGTCACTTAAGGGGCCTCCAGGTCCAATGGGTCTTACAGGAAGGCCAGGCCCGCTGGTAAGGCACCCTTATGACTAAGATCAAATACACCATAGCTTGAGGGCTCCAATATTAGACCTAATCTTTACTGTCTGTCCAACCAGGGTCAAGCTTTAAACGCTTCTCTCCTGTCTGAAACTCGTGATTATTCATGCTCAGTGTCTTCTGATCATTTGTAAAATCAATCTTCATTTATGAAAGAAAACAGTTGAAGTGAAGAATTATGAAAACAAGTTTTTTTGCGACTTGCTGTCAGCATATTTTTGTTCTGTATAAATTAGTGAAATGTTTACTTTTCTCTATGTTTTGTTAAATAAGACAATATTTTGTTTTTCTTTTGTAGGGTGTTTCTGGCCCATCTGGGCTCAAAGGAGACCAAGGAGACAATGGCCCCTCTGTAAGACCACACCAGTCATTTCTACCTCACTTTTTTTTGTCACAATATTGATTTACTTTTGTCCTTTTGCATTCCTTTTAACACGTTTTCCCATTTGTTTTGCTCTCTTCATATTTCATGTAGGGACTTCGCGGGTTGCCAGGCCCCCCTGGCATTAATGGAAAGCCAGGCAAGAGGGTGAGATATCTTGAGTATTGCATGGTTCCAGGCTGAAAAATGTTCTATCTGCATATTGTGATAAAAGCATACTGTGCTTAACGTTGTGAAAAGCTGAACCTATGTTAACTGGATTGGGTATCCCATAGGGACGTCCAGGTGTGGATGGAGGTCGTGGGTCTCCTGGTGAAACAGGCTCAAAGGTATATATATTTTTTTACATCTCACTGAACTGAACTGTGATTGTACTTATCACATTTTAATGAGCAGCACTAAGAACCCAGTGATTTCGTGTTCCAGCAAAATATTAAGACCTTCATGGGCCATAACACAGTGATACCACACATTCTTATATAGAATCGTCTTCACCAATAACCAGTTATCTCCACTTGCAAGTGTAAACCCTTAGGTATTGAGTAGCCCACAGCTAATTATATGTTACTGACAACGAGGTAGCTCCATACATAACAGCTACAGAAAGGGCTTAGTAAATAAATCAGTTTGTTCTGATGCTAGGTCTGACAGAACAGCCGTTATCACTCACAGCAGCATTTTAGATGTCCTACAGCTAACTGAAAGTCCCGTTTTCTCAACACACTCAGAGCAGATGGGAAGCTCTGCCAGAGGAAAGTTTTAATACAATTCTGCTAATGTTTACACATTACCTTATGTGTGTGTATTTCAGGGTTTAATGAACTTGCTTCTCTTTTATTTCTCAGGGTGACAGAGGTTTTGATGGGCTGCCAGGTCTCCCAGGAAACAAAGGACACAGAGTGAGTTTGATTTTGTAATTTGACATTGTCGTTGTATTTATATAGTCTTTTAGACATTAACTTGCTAACATGACGTGCATGAATTATTTACACATTATGTGGCAGATGTTTATTTTCATATTATGATTATGCTGATTATTGTGGTTTCTATGATGACAGGGCATGCTAAAAAGCATCTGCTCAGTCTTTTGCTAAAGTAGAACCCTTCAAAAAATCTTAAGCTACTAATGCTTTTATCTTGTAGGGCGACAGAGGAAAGCCTGGCCCTCATGGGCCTGTTGGAGAGCCAGGAGAGAAAGTGAGTGGACTATTCTTTCCAAAATAGGCTTGCAACAAGCAGTTTCCAAGAAAACAAACGCTGCAGCAGTGTTGCATTTTACCTTATTAATCCATCAAGCAAATTTAAAATGGAAATTCTTTCCACATCAGTAAGTTAAATCTATAAACCATTCAGATGGTAAAGCAACGCAGTTCTAAGCAAGCTTTTATTAAATTAAGTCATAAACCCCTGCATTGTTAACTCTACTATGATGACCTTAGCTTATTCTGCAAGAAGGTTTTCAAAACACATAAAAGCTAACTAGCTCATCCTTGACATAGAATTGAAAATCTGAAAGCTAGAAGCTCTGTCAATGTTTTATCAATCAATGCAGGCAGGTGGGTGAATCCTGAGAGGGTGAACTATTAGTCTTTGCTTGCAGATAGATGAGCCTTATCTGTCAGTTGGTGAATTTATTTAATAAGCTATTTTCACAGATTAGGTCTGTGGGGATACAAATCATTTCATACCAGAGGCTGAATTGTAGAGATGCAGGGGATATATATGTTGAATTTGTTTCCTTACTGTTTATCTTAGGGATCTGATGGACCTGTGGGACCTAGAGGGCAACCAGGCGAACCAGTGAGTATTAGCATCGGAAAGAATACAATTTCCCCTGTAGACACAAACATTACAACTTGCATGTACATAGCACCTAAAGAGGAGGATGCATTTATCTTATTTGTGGTTTTAGTTTTAAGAAATACACTCACATTTGTTATCTTGGTGAAAAGAATGCAGAAAGGGATTTCCTCAACAATCCCTTACAAATTGTTTGTACTCACCATATTTAACTCTTCAAAACCCAAGCCATGAAAAATGGGGAGAAAATTCAAAAGGTTTAATGTAAAGTCTTTATCTGGCCCTTAAAAAAAATTAAACAAATAATTAACAATATCATTTTGACATATTTATCATTTATCCCCGGTGGCAAAGATATTGTAGTGCCAAAAGTGTCCACCAGGGGGCAGTATCAGATTGTGTACAACAGGGTTTGGGCAAAGTTTTTTTTTTTTACCATAAAGTGATGCAAAAGGTCTCAGAAACTGTATGTATCAAATATGATACAAATGGCATTAAAGGGTTAACATGGGCAAAGTCAAATTTCTGACTAAATCACGTGGGAAATGCAAAGTCTACTCTCCTGGTTGTTTGTGTAAGCACAATAGAATCACTGAACAATAACATCGGATGGTCGCACACCTTATTAAAAGAGGACTCCCACAGTGTTTACTCCAACATTAGAACAGAAAAGGTCAGTGCAAAAATGTACAACACTCCAGTCTATATTCATACTCTGTGGTTTTTCTGTGATCCAAAAGATGACAGTCTTCCAGTGGCCCAAAAGTTAACAGCAGTGTTGAAGAAGCTGTCATTGTTTTTGTGTATCTGCTGTGAATGCTGGTTAATTGGTTTTGACTCACTCTCTATCTTTCTCTCGGTAGGTGAGGTTAGGGCTCAGCAGGGTTCTGTCCCTCCAAATGGACCACTCAGTGCTTGAGGAAATGGAGTTGCCATAGGCAATGTTAGAAAAACGGTTTCAAACCACAAAGACACTGGAAAGGAGGGGTCTTAGCTGTTTTGATGAGAAAGAGAGGTAGTGATAGGAAAAGTGAGACAGCAGGAGAAAAACAGGATAGAAATTTGGTTGGTGTTGAATGAGATGAGATAGATTGAGTGAGGAAAGAGAGTGTCAGCAAGGTAAGAGATAAAATCCTGGCCTGAATGATTATATTTCCATATCAATCACTTCCCAGGAGATCACAGATGTGGCTTTGGAACAGGTGGCTTGGCCAGCCTACAAAGAGGGAGGCTGACAAAAACAGATCACAGAAACACACTCAAGCAAATGGACTATCACATAGAAGCACAAACAAAACAAAAACACAAAAATATTCTAGACTTCTTTCATTTTTTTTATTTTCTCCTTTTGCTTAGTTATGATTTAGTATTCCACAGTTCAGTCCCATCATGAATGCAAGTTAGCAGCTGGGTTTTTGTTGCGTCTTCTTTCCAGGGTCCTCGAGGTGTTGTCGGGCCAAGGGGTTCACCCGGCCCACCTGGCCAACCGGTAAGTCAACATAACCTTTATTACAGCATCAGAGATATTGAGTCTTTTAAACTGTATAAACGCTTCTCCAGTACACAGACTCATAATTATGCCTCTGAAGATAAACAACAATGTTTTTGGACTCAGTGTTGTCCTTTAAAAACTGAAATTTAATCTGTACTCATTTTTTTTAGGGAATTCGTGGAATTGATGGAGTGCAAGGTTCAAAGGGCAACCTGGTACTTCTTTCTTCTTTTTCTGCTTTTACAAATCAATCAACTGTTTATTTATATGTAGAACGATGATCGTTTGACAAAAGCTAATGATAATGAAGTGTGGACAGAGTGTATATGACTGTCATTTTTTTTTTACTTTGAGGGTCCACCTGGAGAGATAGGGCCCCCAGGTCAACAAGGAAACCCAGGAGTGCAGGTACTGTACTTATACAGAAAAAGCTTTCTCTTGGTTGGACAGTTTATCACCTCATTAAGTATTCTATAAATTCTCTGACCAGGTATCGGCACTTATGTCCATGTGTATTGCACAATCATTTTTTCAGATTTATATTTGGACTTTTCTTTTGTAGATGTCTAGATTTCTCTGGCTGTATGATAGCGAAAAAAAATATAGATTACTCATTTGCATAAAACTAAAATGTATTTTAAATTGAATGTTGTAATGCAAAGTAATTTATGTTTCTGTTCTTTGTGACTCTGACATCTTATTTACACATAAATAGATTATGTTTAATCGATCTAGGCTCTCTTTGTCATTCCTGTGAAACAACCTGGCTGATGCTTTGTTTTGCTTCAGGGCTTTCCTGGCCCTCAGGGTCCCATTGGATTGCCAGGAGAGAAGGTAGGCAGCGTGTCTCTCACTCAATTTTAGAATTAAAGCTGTGACCTCATGACCCCTGTCATCACACACCAAGGGGAGGCAGGCCAAGCTAGACAGTATGACCAAGCCACTTCTGGCTCCAGTTCAGACAAATCAGAGCTCGACAGGAAATCAATGCTCAACAAACACATAGGCATTACAGACACTACAGAGAGCGAAGGCTGGTGCGCACTGGCAAGCAAGAGGCAGAAAAGAAATAAATATGGACTTAAGCACAAAATGTAGCAGTCCAGTGGGAAAATGTTCCCTTAAGTATATGCTGAGGTGTTCAGTGTTCTTCCCTTTTTGTGTCCTTTACAGGGTCCCCAGGGCAAACAAGGCATGCAGGGACTACCAGGCATTGATGGTCCTCCTGTAAGTAAGCACAGATACACAAACGCGTAAGTGCATGCATTAGCAGAAACACACATGCAACTCAGCACTCCATTAAAACAATGCAGTGTGGTGCAAGTTCTCATCAATTATCCAACAAAGAGTAGACCAGTCATCACTCTATACAACCAAACAAGCTCTAGCTCCAATACAGAAATGCTACTAACACATGCCCCTATAAAGCTATACATACAGCAAATGCTACAAAACAAAAACTGGATGTGTACACATTTGTAAGTACACACATGTAGCCCAGAGGCTAATCTAGTGTAACCAAGCGAAGGGAATTTGTCAACTTACATTTTCTGTGGATTTCCAATGTTATAACACAGGCAGCATTTACAGAATTGATCTAAAGCAGCAAGAGATTTACAACAAGTACAACAAATCATCTAACAGGGGGAGTTTTGTCATCTTAAGGAATTAATTTTAGATTGTATGATTGTATGTCATTTGTATGAGTTTCACATAACTCTCTCATTCTGCAAAGCTTTCTGACACAATGATTCTTCACTGTGCTCCTTCTCTCTCTCATTTGTTGGGTGCATTCAGAAAATTCCATTAAGATATGACATTAAAATGATCTACTAGCAGCAGTGCCTGTACAATCTAATATTTTTTTCTTGCTGCAGGGTCACCCAGGAAGAGAAGGCCCCCCAGGAGAAAAAGGCAGCCAAGTGGGTAACTGCTTGTCTGAGGCTCATCTGCTGTTGTGTTATAGCAAGATATCAAAACAGCAAAATCATGTTTTTAATTTTTTCTGTCTGATGTAACAGTGTTTAGTCACAATACAACCTGACATTATGATAATTGTGTTTTAATAATGCCATCATCTTTATTGTAGTATTAGTCCATTAGAGTTAGTGCCATGAACTCATCAGAGTCATTTGCATTTTCTCCAGTCATAAAGTCAAACTTTGCCATTTCTTTTCCTTCTAGTTGCTGCATACTAAAAAGTAGCATTATACTTTTTTCATGTAGGGTTTATCAGGTGCCCAGGGACCGATTGGGTATCCAGGTGCTCGTGGAGTCAAGGTGAGATATAAATGCATCATGATATCTGTTGTAATGTCTATTGCTATGGCTAGTCCCTTGCCCATTTCCTTTTGCTTGTGTATCTACCTGTGACAGACAAGCTGTTTAAGTCTATAACTGACAGGTGACAGGTGGACAGAGAGTGCCCCAGTTCTCAAGGGGACTACTAACAACACAGTGAGAAACATTTGACATGAAGAAGAAATGTGGAGTCAGACAGAGGAGAGCTGTTTGTGTAGGAGTGTTGCGTTTAATTTTGACTGAGTGTCCTTTGAGAAACTGTATTGGTTTCTGTTTGATTTTGTGATATTTATCTAGTAGTTTGGCAAAATGTTTTTCAAGGTTAATTTGACCTTGCTGCCATTTATAAGCATGGATTAAATGTTAACGTCAGTTACAGCTTAATAATATATTGACGACGGACATGGACTCGCTTTCACAAATGCTTTTAATGTTTTAAGGCGTGCAAATTTTTGGGAAGGCAAATGAATTTCAGTTTCCAGTGGAGTCTTTTTGAGAATTTGTTTGCGAGTCCCGTGATTTTTTCTTTATCTTTATCACAGGGAGCAGATGGAGTTAGAGGTCTAAAGGGAAGCAAAGGAGAAAAGGTGAGAGAAAAAGATCAAAACCTTTTTTGTTGTGGTTTTTTGTTTAAATTAGGTTTGTCACTTGAAGGATGTTTGACAGTTTACAATGTAATGATGCAATTTAAAAGCAGTCAAAAGATGCCTCTTCTCTTTGCATTCCAGGGTGAAGATGGCTTCCCTGGGCTTAAAGGTGACATGGGCATCAAAGGAGACAGGGTGAGAACTCCCTCTAATTACAAGCCTTGGTATCATTGGCTCTCAGTATTTCTTTTAAATTTTTTTTATTAAAAAATAAAGACGACAACAACAACAACAACAAAAAAAGGAAATAAAAGTGACACCTCCACCTATCTCTCTTTTTATTTTTATTTTAGGGTGATAATGGAGTTCTTGGTCCTCATGGAGAGGATGGACTTGAGGGCCCAAAGGGTCAAACAGGACCTGCAGGTGATCCAGGAGCTCCTGGAATAGCTGGGGAGAAGGTATGCTAGGGCCATTGTGTAAGAAGGTGATAGGATGGTTGATCAGACAGGCACATCAGCTAAATAACATTAAAATGATAAATTGTAACTGGTCCCTATTTATATAGCGCATTACCTGATACATCACATTCACGCACTGATAGCAGTAGCTGCCATGCAACGCGCTTACCACGACCCATCAGGAGCAATTAGGGGTTCAGTGTCTTGCCCAAGGACACCTCCACATGAACTTGGCTTGGCCTAGGATCAAACCGGCAACCCTTGGGTTACAAGATGATCGCTCTACCTTGCTGAGCCACGCCGCCTGTAAAAGTTGCGCATTATTAAGCAAAAATTTTAGATATTTAAAGACATATTCTTGTTAAGTTGGTATTTTAATGAAGATATGTATTTACATTTCCCAAATTCATTACTTCTACTTGGAGCTGTACTGCCACAGGATCAATGCACATAGGCATTTAATCTTTGTCATCACACTATGCAGAGGTTTAGAAAGATGCTGTACTAGAACATGCATAGTCTGCAATAGTTTGTCATAAAAATGAAAAAAAATGAAAATGAAAATACTTTATTTATCTCCTGAGGGGAATTACATATATAAAAAAAATCAAAATAAATTTTATCGCAGCTCTATTTTTAATATTTTTCTGATTTATTTCTCTTTCACTCTGTCTCAGGGTAAACTTGGCATGCCTGGTTTGCCGGGATACCCAGGAAGACAAGGTCCCAAGGTGATTCAGCATTGATGGGTTTTTACAATCAGTAATGTGTCCTCAGGTCCCTTTATCAGAGTTTTGAGCAAAAGATGTGTGTCTTTGGCCAGAATGTTTCTTGTCTGATTAAAAATAAAGGATGATAAATGGCACTTTAAAAAAGGCTATTTTATTTATAGTTCATTAGTGACATCAATTCATTACATATTGATGAATGGTGTATTTAAGGCTGTGTTGGGCTCATGGATTAGATTTGCTTTAATTTGATACAGTGGTTAATTATAAGTTAATGGGACGTTGGAGGTGATGTGTGATAAATGAAGGGCCGACCGAAGCTGATTAACCTCTACTTGTGTCTGCAGGGATCACTCGGCTTCCCTGGTGGTACAGGGGTCTCAGGAGAGAAAGGACGAAGGGTGAGTACGCTGCTGACATTTTAGTCCACATTGTATTGTGACTTGTTTTTAAAACAATTGTAAATGTATTCATGTAAAATATGTTATAAAGTAGATGACTGATAAGCAATTGTTATCCTTTAAAATGCAGGGTCCAGGTGGTCAGCCAGGTACTGGGGGCCAAAGAGGTTCAAATGTGAGTAGTCTACTCATTATATTTTCTCCATGTGTAAAGTAATGTTTCTAATTGCTTACCCAGTTTTCAACAACTAGTGGGAGACTGATGCTGTCAAATATCTGCCATATTTTCATATCAGCAGGTATCTATTGTCTGCCTTCAGATTAGTTATTCATGTGCTAATCAGACAGATGTTTGTGTTCCACTAGGGAGCCCGAGGGGGAAGAGGAGCAAGGGGGCCAACAGGAAAACCGGGAGAAAAGGTGAGCTTAGTGGCATAAACAAAAACATATGTACATACAGTTACACATACATAAACACACACTTTGCTGTCTCATAAAGCATGGATGAATGCATCAAGTTGGGGGTGGTTGTTGCATTTTACCTCTCAATGACAGGCCATCTGGTGCAGCAAGAAGCCACTGTTTGGCAGAGAATGTTTCAGTTTATAGTCTCACCTTCAAAGACCAATTTGGAAGAGCTAAAGCTTTGTTGGCAGGCAACAAGCTTAAAATGTTTGAGGAGTGGATGTTTAGCTGAGTTTAAATTTGTGTTTCACCATGTCCATCTGACAGGGTTCTGCTGGACAGGAAGGCCCTCCTGGTTCTCCCGGAGAGCAGGTAATCTTGAGATTTATTTTTGGTATAATTCTTGCAGTAAATCAATAAAATCTACATGTGAAACCCAGTTAACATTTTGTTGTATCACCTGTGTTTTATTGTTTTCTAGGGCCCTCAAGGACCACAGGGAAGGAATGGGGAGTCAGGACCCAAAGGGCCTAATGTGAGTGGGTTAAGTGCTTGTCCTGTAATTTACTGCTACTCACTACCTCACTCTACATTTTATGTTCACCTTTGGTGAAGTTAAAACATAAAAAGACAATAATCTTCGTTTTTTAGGGTTTACCTGGAAAGGATGGATTACCAGGCCATCCAGGTCAGAGAGGAGAACCAGTGAGTTGCAATGCATTTAGATGCATTTTTCCACTATGACTACACACTATAAGTGCACAGTATAAGAAGATCATGTTGAAAATGAACATGATTTACTTAATATGTTAATGCAGCAGCTATAAAGGCAAGATTTAAGGACTGAATTACAAAACCTTTTGAGAGTATAACACTAAATCAAATGCTGCACTTTCTGCAGTCCTCAGATAAGAGGATACCCTGCATTCTGCCTCCGATTCACACCAAGGGTCACTAGCCTTTTTTTCTTTTTCTTCAGGGATTCCAAGGCAAGAATGGACCTCCTGGACCTCCAGGAGTTGTTGGACCACAGGTAAGAGGATCGGCTAAGAAATTTAATTGATTCTAAAGAAAAATTGTTTTTCAATATATTTAGAAAGCTGTTGCAAAGCATGTGATGCCTGCTATGGTTATCATCAGGGAAAATCTGGTGAGACAGGGCCAACTGGAGATAGAGGCCATCCAGGTTCACCAGGACCACCAGGTGAGCATGGTTTACCTGGAACTGCTGGAAAAGAGGGTGCCAAGGTAAGTGCTTTTCATCATAATGTCAGGATCATAATCGCATTCCTTCATCATTAATGCTGTTAGATTAAGCCCACTGACTCTCTCAGCACTGCCTGAATATGTCATCTCCTGGGTCTCATACTGACCTCTAATTTGCTAATAAATAACAGAAGAAACCTCATGGTGCTGAGTGTATTATGGCTCATAAAAGATAAATGCTCTTACTTAGTGTGACTTGCTGGTTGGTGTGATTTATGACAGCATGGGGGCCTTCTGTCTGCTACTGGCTACTTGCCTGAGATCTAATCAAACGTGTGTGTGTGTGTGTTCCAGGGAGACCCAGGTTCACCAGGAGCTTCAGGAAAGAGTGGTCCTGCTGGGCTTAAAGGCTTCAGGGGGAGCAGAGGGACCTCTGGTGCAACGGTAACACAGATTTCTAGG
This sequence comes from Rhadinocentrus ornatus, assembly GCA_037177495.1. NCBI lineage: Eukaryota > Metazoa > Chordata > Actinopteri > Atheriniformes > Melanotaeniidae > Rhadinocentrus > Rhadinocentrus ornatus. The sequence goes on from JBAMHW010000023.1 coordinate 18,139,913, forward strand.
CGTTTCTCAGATCCTGCTCTCACTTTGAACAACAGATTCCCTTGAAATGTGCACCTCACACTTAAATCACAAGTGAACATGGTGAATATAGAAGTGTTTTGCAAAAATAACTCTGTAATATCTTTCCAATTTAAGTGAATGTGGGTTGTCTCTCCAGGGTCCTGCAGGTCTAAAAGGAGGAGAGGGCCTTCCTGGTGTTTCAGGACTTATTGTAAGTCTTATTTTGTGAAGTTGCTTCCCACCCCATCCCCTGATCAGTGTCCATGTAATATTAAATACTAGACACTTAAAGGAGGCTGTTTCCATGGTGACCAGTAATCGTGACTATCACATTAAATAAGAATGAATCAAGTGGTATATATACCTTACCTCTCATCTCCTTTTATTTCCAGGGTGCTCCTGGAGAGAGGGGTCCCGCTGGGTTGGCAGGTGCTATTGGCCAGCCAGGACGGCCTGGTGGTGTGGGTCCAGCTGGGCCAATGGGAGAGAAAGGCGAGCCAGTAAGATCGAAAAATAGCAACATTCTTTTTGAAGCAACATTGTCCACTAACACATGGAGCATCACCTCCCACCACTGGGTAGAAGAATAATGTGTGCTCTCACTTTGGAATGTATCATTATGAGACAGAGAGCAAAAGAGAAATCAAACTTGCTTTCCTGGAAGTGCCTTTCCTTCCTGGTATTATACATTAATCAGTTTACCATGCTGTGTTATTAGGACAGTAAGTACTGAAACAGTTGCTAGATGTGTGCTGTTTTCCCATTTGTTTCCAAGGGGGAGAAGGGGACTGTGGGGCCAGCTGGGCACGATGGGGAACTTGGACCTATGGGGCTACCAGGAGTTGCAGGACCACCTGGGCCTCCAGGGGAGGATGGAGACAAGGTAGGGACATAAATCAGCAACACTAAACTGCAGTTCTACAATAAAGTCCCTGCTGATTATTTGTGAATTTTTTTCTCTAGGGAGAGACAGGAGGACCAGGCCAGAAGGGCAGCAAAGGAGACAAAGGAGAAGCTGTAAGTATCATTATTTGTTTGTCTCTGTTTTTTTTAATGTGAATAACAATGACCTCACATTATAACCACGCATCACCAGGATATCAAGTAAAATGTGGATCATAGTTTGTTTGGGTATTCAGTCGTCATAAATAGTTGTCTGGACAGTGGTGTAATGAACAAAGGACTTTAATCATGTCCCATCCTCAGTAACTGTGTATTGAACTTTGCTTTAAATGTTTTTTAGGGACCCCAAGGACTTACTGGCATTCAAGGACCTGTGGGCCAACCAGGATCATCTGTAGGAACAATGCCTGGGATTATAAATCATACTAAAATTTATCACTGTGTGATCACTTGACTTGGTTTTTGATGTGTTAACTAACTTTATATGTCACAGGGTACAGACGGAGAGCCCGGTCCTCGTGGGCAACAGGGTGTCAATGGGGCCAAAGGTGATGAAGGGCCAAGGGGCTTTAAGGGGGCAGCTGGTCCTTCTGGACTACAGGTAAAACATATCCCAATTTAAAGGCTAATGATAGCTCAATGTAATTTGTTATTTATCTCATGTCTCTCGCTATCTTTGCAGGGGATGCCTGGACCACCAGGGGAGAAAGGAGAAAGTGGGCATGTTGGCTCATTGGTGAGTGCTGCTCTGCAGTGTCTGCACATGCTCTCTGTACACAAAGTTTCAGGGTTTATAACTCTGCTCAGTGCTGCTCACAAGTAATTTTTAAACGTTTTTTTTTTTTAATTTCCAGAACTCCTGGGCTGTGTCTGAATGTGCATCCTACTCCCTACATAGTGCCCTATATAGGGGTAATGCCATTTTGTAGGGGTGTCCGAATGTCCAGAGAGAAAAAATAGGGCGCTCAAAATTACCCACATAGTGAGCATCGATGGTCACTAGACGGGTCAATATAGACAATGCATTGCGAGCAGAGGCTCAACATGGGGTAAGGAGGCGAAAAAACATTTTTTATTGGATAGATTTGGAACAAAGAATAAAATACAACATAAGGAATAAAAATATTCACACACAACTTTGGAATGACATCTGTTTCCATGGTGATGGCTGGTAAGTGGTCAAATGGTCTGTATTTATATAGTGCTTTACATCATATCACATTCACCCATTCACACACTGATGGCAAAAGCTGCCATGCAAGACATGAGCTCGACTTGGCCGAGGATTACCCTCAGGTTACAAGACAACCGCTCTACCTTGCCGAGCCACGTGGTAGTCACGTGGTCTGCGGCAAGGAAAAATTGGCAGCTTTGTGTCCGAATCGCCAGGAAAATGAGTGCACCATGTAGTGTGCTATATAGTGCAGCCCTATATAGTGAACGAGGGGTTAGGGAGTAGGGTGGACATTTGGACACAGCCCTGAACTCTGATACTGTCATAGTTAGATAACATTTTATATTAAATCCAGACAATAAATTCTGAAGGTAATAAATTCAATAAAATACTTTTTAATGATCCAATAAATAATGGCTTGATTACATTGTCAAAGCATTTTGAAAATGAAAAAAAAAAGTAGGAAAAATAATATTTATATGATTTAGTGATCTTTGTAAAAGGAAATTACCCATAATAGTAACAGAAAGTGTAAGAATCTCATAAGGATGGTTGTCATGAAAAGCAAGTGTGTCCCTACAGGAGAGATGAGATTCTGTAAGTCATGTCTTTTTGTTTTGTTTAATTTTCCAAGAGTACTGATTACTTCCTAGGTGGTCCTTATGTCCATATGTTGACCTCCTACCTGAAACACAACCCGATTTGGTTAATGCCTGCTTTTCAGCATGATTTGTAATGGCAGTGCACCAGTAAGAAGCAAACTAACTTTATGACATTACAATTACCTAGGTCTAATCCAAAATATATCACACAAAGCCACTTCTCTTGCAAGTCCCTGGCACCTGCCCTTTAAAATAATATCAACAGAATGTGGACAATATGCAATACACATACAATCAAACTGAGCTTTTTAAACTTTGATTAGTCACACCCATTTAGTTAAGCTCAGCTGATTGTGTTAAACTTGTGAGCCAACCATTAACTTCTCCAATCTCAAGTGGTTTTAAGTGGGGGGCTGAGTTGGCTCTGATCAGTGATTAGTCTTAATATTATTCAACCCAGTCTTTGCTCTATGCTTGGATCAGTCTAAAGTGAGGCAGCTGCACACAAACAGAAGAGGAAATTTAGCTGCTCTGCCTCCAGCCTGTGAGCTTAAAGCTTTTTCCATTCTAATAGCCTTGATAACACTAAACACTCAGTTAAATTCATGTTTTCCCCAAGAACATGCGTTTTTGCAAGCTGCTCATTTGATTTGTTGCAACAGGAAAAGCACAGGTGTAACTAATAATGCTAATTATGATTCTTCTCCTGGTAATGATCCCACTAAACAATGCCAGCAAGCTAACAAGTGATGTGACAGATTGAGAGGGAGAACAAAAGAGATCTATTGCAGTCACAGCTTAATGACACGGTTAATAACCAAACAATTCTAACGCATCTGTAGTTTTGTACATCCAACACTAACTCTGCTACCTTGCTGTCTGATCCAGTAATCTTTGTGCTAACTAGTTTCTCATGTTATTATTGCATGAGGACTCTTTTAATTCTCTTCCTCATGACTTAGCAAAAGCCATATCTTATAAAATGTTCAAAATAACAATGGTGAGGGGGAAAAAAAGATGCTTAACCCTTTAAATTTCTAATAATCCCAATGCGTTGGAATTCATGGCTTCATTTCCAAAATAGATGAGCAATAGAATGAATTTGGTGGTCATGTTTGCAACAGGACGGGAAGGGATAAAAAGAAAAGCTGTGACAAACAGGAGACAGTGGAGCATCAGAGTGGAAGGATGGAAGAGGCGGGGCATTCATTGTGCGCAGGAAGACGGTGTGACAGCTGCTAATCAGATTAGCCTCAGCCCTGGCTGTCTAATGAGCATCCTCCTTTGTGACAGTCATCTCACAACGCTGTCAGCCATGAACACACGCTCAACAAGATTCTCTATAGCTCTCCTTCTCTATAGTCAGATTAGGGAGGGAAAGCATTAAAATGGAACCAAAACAAGACAGAGAAAAAAAGAGAGAGAGATGCCGAGGACTCAGTGGGAAAGTTTTATTCATGTGTCAGTGTTGCGGATCACAGAATGCTCCCCTCTAGCACTGAAGTATCTCTTTGCCAGAAGGATATGTGTTTCCTCCAGTCTTGTACAGTCTCTCTCTGGGCAGATTGTCTGTCTCTCTGTTTCAGTGTCATCTTTACAACACAGGGCTCCCTCTAAGACTTCAGAGTGATTCAGAGCACAGCTCAACATGTACTCAACTGAAACTGAAGCCAAGCACTGTTAGGATTAATTGCTTGGTGCTCTCTTGAGCTGCACAGAAAAGTCAAATTACATGTCGCTCTGTAAGAAAATATGTTCGCTCACATCACAGGCTGGAGGTTTCTTATTAATAAGTGAGATAAAGAGAGAGGCAGTGGGAGGCGAAAACGAGAAACAGTCAGAGTCTGTGTCATATTGAGGGTAATGACCTGTCTGGATGTGTTCATCATGTCAGTATGATAACAATCATAGATACTAGGGCCATTGCATAAGCACTGCAGCATGGGCTGACATCTAACTCTTATTTAATTTAGAAGCCACCAATTCACATTCAGTTTGTATCTCTGAATGTTTAATTTCTGTCTCTTTAGGGACCTCCAGGACAGCATGGCCCGCGAGGCCCTCAGGGGCCTATTGGTGGAGAGGTAAAGTGCAAATTTTTATGTTCATTTTTTTTAAATACACAAATTTGAATCTGAAGCTCATTACTAATACAGTTAGTTATACAGACTGTAATTTTGCATTGCAACCTTTCACTGGAACATACGCTGATAGATATTTGGATAAAATTAATTAAACTAATAAATGCACCAACATGCTTCATTTTATTTAGTTATGCAAATCATTGTAATCAGCATAACCATATATGCAAACTAGACCTCATGTAATGGATAAATGTGCATAATCTTGCATAATTCCTTTCTGCCAAAGCTTGATGTCTTTGCACTTGTAATACAGTTTGTTGTTGATTTTTTTCTTTTTAATAATTAAAACTATGGCTTAATTATTCATTTTGTTCATTTAGGTTTTGCATGAAAAAATACAAAAATACCCATCTGCAATTCAGTTTTGAAATCATTCTGTATGTAAGTTATCTTTTCAAGTGATGGCTGTAGCATTCTTTTGTGAATCATAAAGAAAATAATGCTCTAAAGAAGACTCCCATTCAGAACACTCACAATATTATCCAAATATCAGTGCAATTGCTCAATTACCTTACTCACAACAAATGTTGTAAATTTTTCAGCTTCTGATTGCTTCTCAACACTTCCTGCTACAGACCTTCTACTGCTTTTGAAACCTAAAATATGAATTATTAAATAGCATTAGAATATAATTCCTGTAAAAGAGTTATATTTACTGCTTTATGAATCATTTAGAAGTATTAGACTATTATCCCTGAGAGGCAGTTATATTTACCTCTAGTAATGGCCGCCCTCCGCAGCCTCTTACATCGGTCAATTATTCAGCAGTGAGCTGCAGAAAACTATGAGAGCCACACTAGCGCTTCATCTCAGGATACATGGAAACAGCAGTGCGGAAATGGATGAATCCATAAATGGATTGATACAAGACCGCTGGAAAAGAGTGAAATTGGGTTAGAAAGCATGTCAGGAAAGCAGTTGACAGCAGGGGTTCTGCAGTGATGCATGTCTGTTTTCATCCCTTACAGTTAACTACACTCATCTAAAGAAACTAAATACAAGGCATGCATGCACACTTACATGGATTCACATGCACAAGCAAACAGACTGAGAGAAAGAAAATAGACTGTACTCTTTTGTGATTTCAACAATATCCAGATACACTGCTGCAGGAAAACTGACGTTCAGTATTTTCCTTGTTGTGATAATTTTGTTCCAGTTTCAGCATTTTGCAAGCAAAGCTGCTGACAAACAGACAGAAAATACTGCATAATGCTACAGAATCGGATTTTCTGAAATTAAATAAATCTTTAAAACTTACTTCTGTTTTAGTTCAAGCTTTTCTCTCCTCCTGCCACAGGGCCCACCTGGTTTGCCTGGAGGAGTTGGTCAACCTGGACTTGTTGGCGAGAAGGTTGGCAATTTGTGTTACTCACTACACTACATTTGTACACGTGCAGTAGAATGGTGGTAGTTTGTAAAGAATGAAGAGATTGGACCTCCAAAATACATGCTGTTATATACTATCTATGTTCCCTCTCTGTCAGGGTGAGGATGGAGAAGCAGGAGACCCTGGGTCAGTTGGAGAGCCTGGTATTCCTGTGAGTCACACTATCTTCATTCTTTTGCTTAAACTCATGCTTTTTTCATTTACCCTTCAACCTCAAAACGATTTTATTTGCTGGTGTCCCAGGGTGCTAAAGGTGATGTAGGGGAGAAGGGTGACTCTGGCCCTCCTGGTGCTGCTGGACCTCCTGGACCCAGAGGAGCACCTGGAGAAGACGGACCCAAAGGCAATCTTGTGAGTTGACCAATAATGTTTTCTAACTCTCCTTATCGAATCAGTCAGTCTTTGTAATATCCTGTGTTGTTTTTCTATTTTTTCCTTTGCTTCTAGGGTCCTATTGGATTTCCTGGAGATTCTGGGCCACCCGGAGAACCAGGTTCCAATGTAAGGGCTTTACTTTTTCTAATTTCTAAAATCTCTGATTTCTAATAATTATTCTCTAACTAATTTCCATCTGTTCTTTTGATGATTTTTCAATTACATTTCTTCACTCAGGGAATAGATGGTTCACCTGGATCTAAAGGAGACAATGGAGATCCTGGAAAAGCAGTAAGCAGAGATTTTTATTTTCTTTAAACTGTTATTATTTGCATCCTATACTGACAACTATACAATCTCTGGTCAGTTTGGATAAAGTCTGGCACGTAATAACATCAGGGCAAGGTTTACTTCTCAGTTTTTTTGTGTGGGTGGGAAAGTGTTTCTCTTTCAAGTGTTTCTGTTATCTGCAGGGACCTCCAGGAGCTTCTGGAGAGCCTGGACCTCCTGGATCTCCTGGACGAAGGGTGAGATTAATGCATCATAGATGTTTTGATGCATACACATATACGCATATATAATTTTATGTTGTATGTTTAAATTCCAAGCCATTGTCACTACCATTTTGTCTGCTGTCTCTACCAGGGTCATCTAGGTGCTGCAGGTAAAGAGGGGAAACAAGGCATGAAAGGAGCCAAAGTAAGGATAAGAACACTGAGTGAAATGACTGTACAGCATTTTCTAGAAAGCCCCCCCGTTTTTTTTTTGTTTTTTGTTTTTACATCTCTTTTACTCCTAATGTGTTACAGTTGCACAACCTTCTCCCTCTTGTTTTTTTAAGGGAGCAAAAGGAGCTCTGGGTCCAGCGGGAAAGATAGGCCCAGTAGGACCCCAAGGACAGCCAGGAAGGCCTGGTCCAGAGGGGCTTCGAGGCATTCCAGGACCTGCGGTCAGTAGGAGGGTCTGGGGATTGAAAATGTTACTTTAATTCAAACAAAGATTTTGAGGCCACTATTCACAACGACAGCCTCGTCACACTGTATTGCACGTGGTTATTTTACAGGGCGAACATGGGTTAAATGGACCACCAGGGCAAACTGGACCACCAGGACCATTAGTAAGACTATTATATATGGCTGAAGTCTACTAAATCAAAGATGGAACTAAATACAGATATAATTACAAGCAAAATTAAGTTAAATGTGACTATTTTAACAGACAAGCAAGACAGAAACACTGTATCTTAATACTAATGCTTAGCACTGTTAATAGGGACCACCAGGACTTCCAGGATTGAAAGGAGACTCTGGAAACAAAGGAGAAAAAGTGAGTGTTTAGCCTTTGACTGAGATTGATCTGCACCAGTCTAAACCTAGAGAAAAGCTGAAGATGTACCATGTCTCTCTCTGCAGGGTCATGGTGGGTTGATTGGTCTAATAGGGCCCCCTGGAGAACCTGGAGAAAAAGGAGATAGAGGCCTACCTGGAAATCAGGGTTCACAAGGGCCTAAAGGAGATGAGGTATATGTGGCTGCATCACAATTCACCTGCTTACTTTTCCACAAAAGGTTTTTTGACAAGTCGTTATTGTATCATACTTAGGGTGTGGCAGGCCTACCTGGTCCCACTGGCCCACCTGGGCCACCTGGACTCTCTGTAAGTAACTCTTGCAATATAATTGATTCATAATTTTAATATCAACATTTACCAAAATATGAATCATTTCATCATTTGATTTTGTTTTCACAATACAATGGAGCGACAATGGAGCGACAATGGTGGCTCCGTTGAGTTTTTTTTAAAATGTTGAAACCAACTCATAAACCTAATTACAGTATGAATATATTACTATCCATGACAGTTTCTTATGCGACACCACTAGGCAAGTTTGAAATGTGATAAGGAGAACTGATAATGAAAGCTTTCTAATCTTTAATAGCTGACGTTCTCCTACTTGTGTTTTTATGTGTATCTACCCTTTATCTTGACTACTAGGGTGCAGCTGGTGAGAAAGGATCGAAGGGAGAGACAGTAAGTAGAATAATCTGCCTTATTTATGCATTGACATCTCTGTATTTACACCTCTTCTTGGGAAGCAGCTGCTGGGAACATATGCTGGGTACAAAGGAGAAACCGTTGTTGGCTTAAATGTACATGCTCCCTAATCAGAGTGCTCCATAGTGTTTACTGCATGTCTTGGATCTATAAGCCTGCTGTACATCCATGTGTGTGATTTTTCCAGTGGACCTTTCTAATAGGATTTGGTTGTGGTGGGTGTGATGTTATAAAAAACAGTATAGTGGGCTTTAAGAGCCAAGGCTTTCAAGGCCCAGTGCTGATGCTGAGTGCTGATGCACACAGCTAAATAATCCTATAAACAGCAGCTATACATAATCTGCCAGGGTAAAGTTGGGATTTAGATAAAAGGTAGAAGGGACGCTGAGTCGGTGAATGGAGAATGATATAGTCTTTGTCCTCTTCTATTCTTCAGGGTGGCATTGGTCCGATTGGTGATCCAGGCCCTGCTGGTCTTCCAGGACCCCCTGTAAGTGCCATTATAGATCCACTTTATGGCTGTCTTAGTGCCATTTTATATCTCTTTTGTCTCCTTTGATAACTTTTTCACCTGTTTATGATACCTTCAGGGACTTCCTGCAACAATGGTTCAACCCCTACCTATTAGGGAGGGCAGACGTAAGAAACGAAGGCACACAGATCGCGCACGTGCTGAATCCAAAGAGGAAGATGTAGATCTGAATATGAAGGAATTCCTCCAGGGAGATCAGCCTCTAGAGGATGCTGAGGGAATGGAGGAAGTCTTTGCCACTCTTTCTTCTATGAAGAATGAAGTGGAGCTCATGAGACGGCCTCTTGGAACTTTTGAGAGCCCTGCTCGGACCTGCAAAGAGCTCATGATGGTTCATCCTTATTACAAAGATGGTAAGCAAACATAGTGCTTTATGCAGGATGCCGGATTTACTACCAGTGACATTTTCCATTAAAAACATACATCCTTTTAGGGCAAAATCCTGCTTACCATTTTACGACTTTCTGTGTTGATTATAATAATGTTTGTTGTTTTAGGAGAATACTGGATAGATCCCAACCAGGGCTGTCACAGAGACTCCATCAAGGTCTACTGTAACTTCACAGCTGATGGACAGACCTGTCTTTACCCTGACAAAAGGATTGAGATGGTGAGCCTCCAATCTCGTGCTGTCAGCCGTTACAAACCAGACACTGACATATTACATCAAAACAAGAAAACACTCCTATTATCTCTTGATTCACAATTTTTCCTCAACATACTCCTTCTCTCCTCTGAGTGTCCAGGCAAAATTGTCAGCGTGGAACAAAGAGAAACCAGGAAACTGGTACAGTCAATACAGGAAGGGTAAACAGGTAAGATAAAGAAATAAATCATATAAATCTGACCACATTTCTGAAAAAAAAAATTCAGCTGGCTCCAAAAGCCAATTTAAAATCTTCTTCTGGTAAATTACCTATTGAAGCTAGGAGTGTTAGCCTGATTCATGCATAACACTGAGTGTGTAAACGTGTGTGTCCACCAATGTGCACATGGCTGCATATGAATGTTTTGGTTTATTCATAAATCTGCTCTCTGAATAATTTGATATTCATTTATTAGATTATGTGCAATGAAGCACTTTATTTTAAATTGCAGTTGATTACAGCATGCAGCATGATTCATACACAATGTCGTTGGCAGCTGTGTTCCATTGACAACCATTCATGACCTCTCATGTGCACCTGTTTTGAGGTCTCATAACTCTCTCAAATAATAACTGAGCTGCCATCACAGTTGTAATTTATTGACTGTCCCAAGCCATCTCTGACTGCAGCCTAGTTTTCTTTTGTCCTACAGATTTATTTGGTCTTTTCTATTCTTGGATTTTAAAAGTTCAGCATGTGTTGGGACACTTGTGACCTCAATAACAGAAATACAATTAAAATTAATAGTTTTCATTACCCACACTATAAAAATACTTGTGTTTACACAGCATTATCACATACAAAATAGATTTTTTATCAGTATCAAAGGGATGACTTTGTCAATAATAAAAAAAATCTATTTTTTAGTTTAGTATTCAGTTTTTAAAATGAAGCTAATCTCATATTAAACATTTTATGTTTCTGTTTCATTCAGTTCTTCTACAATGACAGGGATGGGAACCCTGTACATGTAGTTCAACTGACCTTCTTGAAACTGCTAAGTGCCACAGCCAAGCAAAGCTTCACCTATACCTGTCAGAACTCAGCAGGCTGGTTTGACAGCACCTCCCTCTCCTATCAGCATGCCCTCCGTTTTCGGGGCAGCAACGATGAGGAGCTGACACATGCCAAAAGCCCCTTTATCACAGCAGTGCATGATGGATGCCAGGTCAGTGCTGATTTGTGTCGAGGAAGGAGACTAGCTGGACAATGAGGAAAATAGTGTTAATTAGACTAATGTGATTGTTGTAAGCAGGACTCAATGTAAGGGTAGCTATCAAACAACTAATTTGATGATTGATTTAAATGAGAGTGGGAGGAACTAGTTATAGTTAGTACATTAAACCAAACAAATTCTGATAATGGCTTTACATTTTTCTGTTACAGTTCCGTAAAGGTCAGGACAAAACCGTTTTAGAGATCGACGCCCCTTCAGCAGAGCTGCTCCCTATCCTAGATGTGGCGCCTGCAGACTTTGGCAGCAACAGCCAGAAGTTTGGATTCCAAGTTGGACATGTATGCTTCAACGGCTAACGTCTTGGCAGCAACAAACACATAGAACACACAAGACATTCAGGAAGTTCTCAGTGAAAGAAAATGGACTTTAATCGGTACTCCAACAATATTTATTTTGTTATGTTCCAGCATGTGGTGGGTTTGAGTTTTAAGACTCTTCAGCAGCCAATGAAATATTTTCTAAGGATTTACACCTGTATGTGCTAAAGCAAGAAAGAAAAGATGCAACAACGGAAGCAAAGTCATTTACCAAAGGGAGTTATTGCAGTTAGATAGATTTAAATATGTTTTTTTTTTATTGTTGCTTCTGTTTTCTCACTGTTTTACTGAGCTAAAATTTATCCTCTGTAATTATGGGACTATGCCACTTGACAACAACCAATTTTAAACACAATAGATCTGTGCAGTCACAGTTAGTCTTTCTGTATTGCAGGACAGTTGGGTTGGACTTTGCAGACTGTGGATGTCTTGTAGCTTCCATATCAAGTAGACACCCAAAGCAAAAAGTGTAGACTAAATAAATCAGAGCTGTTGTGTTCATTTGCATGCTTGGAGTTCACTTTAATGACAATTGCAGAGCAGTTGTGAACTAGCCTAGCATAATAATTCCACACAAGCACTATAATTAATTTCCTGTGAGCAGAAATGATAAATTGTCCTTTTTACCCTTCAAGTGCAGTTTGCTCAATGAATTCCCTGGTTTTGTATTCATTTGGTGTTGCAAGTTATTGAGTGTGACACTTACTTGAACGAATAAGGTTGTTTCCTGTATTGGACTGCTTCCTCCCCGTAATAAGCTGTTTGAGCCCTCCATGTTTCAGCAGACCTAAATACTGTATGTATCAGAGTTCCATCCTTTCAGCAGTGGTATGTACTTGCTATAACTTATCCCAACACCCAGGCTGGGGATATTTCCAGGCTTGAATTAAAAGGATGAATTGAGAACATGCTGATTAAAATGTTCTCTATTCTAAAGTGCAGTCCTTCATACCAAGAGACATTTCATGTATCTCCTGAGAGCTTTTTTTAATTGCTGACTTAACCTGTTTTGATTTTTCTGCCCAACTCAGTTTTGTTTCTACTCTGTTTTGTTCATATGCTGAAATTTGAACAGAATGCATTTCTATTCTGGCATGAATTGCTCTTCAGTGGTGCTAAAGATGATTCTTATATATTTGTGTAACTATGTTTGTGTGTCTCTGTGGGCAGGATTATAGGACTGGAGAGTTAGAGGGTTATTGCTCTTTCAGCAGCACGAAATGCCCTCAGAGGCTGGGGATGTGTCTCCTGTTTTTTGCACATCTTCTGGCTGATTGTGTCATTTTCCCAGAGCCAGTGAAAGGAGGCAAAGAATAGTTCAGAGCAACACGCTGATTGCTTTAAAGGGAGAAACCACTCTTCATCTGCCGTTCAAATGATTTTTGGATAACAATTTCAGTTTCAGCACATCTGTCTTTTTCAAGTAGAATTATAATTAAGAAAGGAGCTAACAAAGTTTTATAGGTTGGTTTGCTTAATTTCTTTCTCAGTGATTTATAGTGAATTTAAAAATATCACAAGTAAAATCACAATGGGTGCTGATATGATGTCGCAAGAAAACTATTATTCAGAATTTGCTTTAAGATGATGCTTTAAGACTACTGTCTGTATCTGCAGATTGGCTCAAAGTGTCTTTACTGAATTGGTAAATGGAGCTGTGAAATACCATAGAAATGGCAAATGTAAGTGAATCGCACTTAATGGCTGATTTTCCCTCGAGCGAATGAAATGTTTTGATGCTCTAACTACCTCCTCAGACTAAAAACTGTAGGCTACGTACACAATGTCTAATTTTGTTATTTAGTACCGCTTTTCCAATTGTGTCATAGCATTAAAGCAATACCTATGATTCTGTCCTCCTTTCCCATCATGCTCTCCCATACTTGTGTATAGTGTTTGTTGTACTAATTTTATGTACTGTACAGTTATTCTGAGGACTCATTGAGCAAGAACCTTTTGCCTGGATAAGAGCAAATGTATTTTTCAAAAGGTGATGTGCAAATAAAACCCACAACAAGTCTTTCTGTTTTCTTTTTTCCACCCAGGCAGCATACAACACTGTCCACTGGGCATGTGGTTGTTTGCAGTGTCCAGTCACACTGTAATCCACTCTTCGTTACCACCTTCTTCTGCAGCTTTCACTCAGCAAGCATGCAATCAAAACCACACACAATCTATGTAATCAAATCCAATTTGCTGCCCAGTTCATTTATTCCAATTAGCTTTGTTTCAGTTCTCAAGAGGAAAGGCGGTAAATTGACAGATGTAAAGAACAGATAGAAAGATAGATGGTAGGAACAAAAGATGAGATTGGTAACAAAAAGGCTGAAAAAGACTAAATGCACAGCACGTGCATTCAGACACACACACAGACACTGTTTTCTTGCACACATCATGGTACAAGGCTCTCCTCTTTAGGGGCCGATGTTCAAGGTTAGCATCAATAGCTAAATAAAGGTTACCATGTTCTTTTCTTTTTCTTTTCCTTTCTCTTTCACTCAATTGAATCTTAACCACACTAAGCTCTTGACCAGGAAAGGTCATCTGTTTCCACTACCTTAAAATAATGATAGCAGAACACCAGAGTGACTGTCAATATGGTATTTCCACAGTGCACTGCCCTTTTCCCTTGTTCATATTCCATCCTATAGTGTCCTCCATTCCGGTGACATTGGGTTCCTATAGCCATAGTTTCTCCTGTGTGCCAAGCTTTTGCCTGTATCACTGCAGTGCTACATACAGCTGTTTCAAAAAGCTTAAAACCTTTTGAATGTACTAATATTCAGTAATAATCCATCAAAAGTCAGTTGCAAAAATGACAGTGAATTGAAAGGAACTGAAAAGCAGATTTTTCATTTCAGAGATATAAAACACTGCAAGTGAAACAATGAGAGCTTTTCATCCAGCTGTTCTGGGGGCTTAGTGCTTTAAATGCCTTTGGGAATTCCATGGAATTGCTCTTTCATTTGAGGGTAGTAGCATTTTAATGCTAACAAATATAAACTTAATAAATACACACCAGGAAATAATAAAACTGTAGATGAGTGGAGGCATATATTTAGTCAAATGTTTTGTTGCCTCAAAAACAAATATTGTAAAATTTTATTATCGAGGCATTGCTTTGTCTGTTTCTTTTAAAGTGTCATCAGTAAAGGATCCAAAATTGTAACATACCTATATTGTCATAGCATGAAACGACTAAATTGTTAAGGTTTCAGAAGAATTACTCGCCAACCTTTACCTTTGTAATTTGTAGGTAATACTCCACAAATGCGCATGTTCCAAAACCATCACAATCTTACAAAAATACATATAATATGTCCGATTATCCACATGTACAAAAAGTAGTGTCACAAGACAAGAAGGTTAAAAAATGTGAGATAGTATAAATTTTCTTTGTTTTTTCATTTCCTTTTATTTATTTTTAACCCTGACCATATTTAATTTTTAACAAGCATGCGAGACATTTTAGTATAATGCAAAATATAGGCATTTTTATTGTTAAAAAGCAACCAAACTATTGATGACTCCCTGATGATTATGTTTTATTATTCACCAAGAAGTACTGGGTTATACTGAGTAATTATAAAATATTTCCTATTTACATGGCATGATTCCTGGCTGCATCCCTGGCCTCTTGTTCTTTGGGTGGTGCATGGGCTTCTAAGGTTCTATTTGTTTCAATTAGCAACTAAAAGCCACATCTAATGCACACAATGAGGTTTCATAATTCTTTTGGTGAGACAGCACTTAAGTTCTCAGATTTGAATTTTAATTAACTCTAGTAATTTGAAACCAATTTTTTTTTTTTTTAGATCTTTGCTCAGTCTCCTTTAAGTTGCAGTCCACATGCCATGCTGTTATCTCTGCACATGTCCATTAGTTACCATGTTTGCATTTACTTTTTACTCACTTACTGCTAAGTTATGAAGTTAAATTAAATTAATAATGGCATAATTAAGTTATTTAATAAAGTTAGGATTCAAAAGTGTTTAATTTTGGATGCATTAAAACTAATTATTAAGGAATTAGAAAAATTATAAAAAGAACTGAATATGAATGAAAAGTAAAATAATATAATAGTGCATATATTTAATTTAAAAAAAAATTGATTAGTAACGATTCAGTCATTGGTATCAACCCTGTGATTTGTCCTCTTCACTTAATAGGAAACAAAAATAGTAAGTAGTCTGTAAATAAAAAGTGAATTACTGGGTAAACTAGTTAATATTGCATCATTACTTTGACATGAAAAAACAGTAAATTATATAATCAATGAATCACTACTAGTTTTGAGCCAATTACATTTTTTTTACATGTTGGTTCAAAGTTTACAAAGTGATCAAACTCATCAATAGATATTCATGAACTTATTCTTTCCCAATGATACGGTACTGAAAGATCTTGTTTCCTGTTCTGTAGTAGCACATCATTATCTGCTATAAAATACTTCACTGGAAATTTTCAGGGAAGGACTTCTTAGCAATTAATCAATTATTCACTTCACATACCTTTTTCTGCTAAACTTACCCTTAACCCTTAAAATTTGATTTGATATAAAGTTTCTTCTCCAGCTGTGTCATTTGTTCTGTTAACTGCTCAAATTTTTTTTTAGCTTATATGTAATTTATTTTCCTCTTGTTATTCCCTATTTAATGAAGATAACTGTGACTTTTCCATTTCATGTAAATTGGTTTTGTAACTAAATGCATCGAATTGCTGAACTCTGGATCATTAAGCTTACGTGGTGCTGTCTTTAGTACAGTTTACACAGAGATGTTGCCATTTTAGTGTCTCTACTGCTAGAGGGTGACAAAATTAAATCTAATACACTCTGATCTGTAAACACTGTATGTGTTGATGTTTCATTTTTACAGTCACCTTATAAGTTAATAAGAGGCATATTTTTTATTTTTTATTTATTTATATATTTATTTTTAGCAAAGCTCTTAATCAGGTCTGCATTGCTGTTCACTGCTCCATCAATGATTTGAACCGAAGTGTGGGTCTATAGTTGGCACTGATGAGCTACATAAGGCCCAGGAGTACATTAATGTAACCCAGAGGCAGTAAATTCCATAGCTGCTGCATACTGGACTGACAGATGATTGGAAGGTTGCTCCTCTTATTCCATTTTTCTTCTTTCAGTTTTTTTCCATCTTTCCCTCCAGCTTATTCTCACTTGTGCTCATATCACTGTGTCATTATTCTAGAGTCTAAAATGTTAGCGATGTTTTATTTTATTGTTCAGTGGACTGTCTACTTTCCCTGTTCTTTCTCTTTGCAGTATCTCTCCTGTGGCACTGACTTTTAAACATGTCAAAAAGTCCCAGCAAGAAATGAACAAATTAAACAGATGTTTTGATTAATTAGACAAAATCAGTGACAATTTCTTTTTTTCAGGGTGATAAAGGAGATATGCTTGGTCTAACCACATCCACTCAATTCCAAATGTTACCTGCAAAATAACTGCAGACATTATTTTCCAAACCACTGATGTGTGTATGAGTATGCTGCTCTCATTTTAGCATCTCGTTTGGTACAAGAGGTGAAGAATAACTTGGATCATCCCTGGCTTGTGCTGAAAATGTGTATGCTTACTGCTGTGTTTGTGTGGGGATGTGGAATCATGAAAATTTGTGATAGAGCAGAGGTTCTCTTATTAGTGTGCATGCGAGCACCTGTCCTGCCTGGTCCCATCCACAGCTCCTTTATCTTGTAGAAGGTGGGGGAATCGTTTCCACAGATGCTGCTCCCATCAAAAGCACTTATCAACAAAGCTAACATTAGTAAAGCAGTAAAAAAAATGGATTGAAGCCTAGGGAGGGAAATAGAAAACCCTAGGCGAGTGGACAAACAGCTCAGCCCCAAAGCCCCGTGTGTCTCAGAGAGTGTCAGATGCTTATCTGGCAGACAGAGTGCCCAGATTTAAACACACAGCTCGAGAACACCCTCCCCACCTTGAACACTGACATGCAATATACCGTCTGCTGCCGCTTTCAGCTTTTCCTATCACAGCTACAACTACCAATACTGCCATGCCATCCCTCCTTGTCTTGGCCCTTAGGAAGGGAAGACTGAGCTGTGTGCAAGCTCCCCCAGACAGTCAAAGTAATCAATGGTGTCTTATTTACTAAATCGGAAAAGGGACATAAAGAGAAGCAGAGGAGTGAAGAGAATCTGAGAACAGGAAAAAAAGGGAGATTGGCAGTCAATCACTAGACAGGCTTCTGTTGCATAAATCATTCATAACAATTTAAACATGAACAGCTGTTCGTAAATCCAAGGTAGACAGTGTTAATGAACAATTTTAGCCCAGATCAGGAAAACAGAAAGCATAAACACTGGGGACCTGTATTCAGCTCTCTGTGTGTGTGCATGTGTTTTTGATTTGTTAGTGAGTAAGAGTGCGAGTGAGAGAGTGGTGTAGCTGCATGACCCCATCACTCAATATAAATGATCTTTTCCCATGAATCAGACTAGGCAGAGAGGAAAAGAGTGCAAGCAAAAGACAGAGACTGAGCGATTCAGCTGTGGGATCACACTGGCTCAGACCTCAGCTGAAAAGAGAAGGAAACTAATTGTTTCCATTCACATCAATGAGTGTGGCTGCCCCTGTCTATGGTCCTGAATGCAAAGAAAATCTCATTTTCTTTCCACCTCTCACTTTGCATTTTTCCTTCACTCTTCCTTCCCTTTTCCTTTAGTGTCCTTCTGTCTCTCTCTCTTCCCTCCTTTCTCTCTCTCTCTAAATGATCTATACCCCCTTTCCTTATTAAAACTGTCATACAATTCATTCTATCACAGCCAGTCACAAGTGGCACATGGAAGCTTTTCCTAAACAGAGGTCATAGACAACATAACTTGCCTGAGGCGTGAGTGTGCAACAAAACTATATTGTACTATAATATATGTTCTGCCTTTTAAACAAATTGCCAATGTCATCTAATGTCAGTATTTGTCCCAGCAAAACAAATAACAACTAGAAATCAATATTTTTGCTGAAAAGATAAACTGCCTCGCTTTTTCTCCACTTGTCAGTGCAACTGGCAGCATTTAATTATGCTTTCAAATGTTTGTCGGTAATGAGTATAATTAGATCTTACTCTAATGCTCTTTAATAATTATTAATAGCTATATTAACAATTATAACCAATTAGGTCATGAAACTATATGTCTAACTACAAGAGTAGTGGTAAATATTCTTTTTCCTTTGTAGTATCATATAGTAACTAGGAATTACCTATTTGGACTTTTTTTTTTTTTCATACAACATAGATCAAACATATATATAGCTAAAATTTGCTTTGGCTTCTTCTCCTTGATCTCACTTAGATGTATAAGTCATAGCTATTCTTTCAGTTTGGTCACACTAAGGAGAACTGAGGTCTCACAATGTAAAAAGGGACTATTAGAAAAGAAACAGTTAGAAATGGTTTATAAAGACTTTGCAGCTACATAATGGATGTACAGATAAAGAACTTTTCGTCACTCATAAGGCATAACCTGTTTTTAAGGAACAAAACAGACTAATATATAAAAGCTAGAGAAAGAAGTCCAATGTTTATAAAAACCACAAACATTAAGAAACATTTTCATGCTGGTATTTCATTTTCTTTGACTGTGCTATGTGCAGGAGGAAACACAGAAGTCTTTAGTTAAACCTTTCCATTTCCTCTAGGACACATCAAACGACTGTTTTGTAAAAAGTCCCTTCTGTGTGCCTTTTTCAGAATCAGATGAAAGAGTAGTGATCTACTGACTGAATACTTTGCCTCCTAAATGAACCCTCCCCGCTCAAACCACAATGCCTCAATTTGAATTCTATTGAAGGTCCAGTCTCCACTGATCTCTTCTACTTTATTTTACATTATTACATCCAAGTATTCATGTTGTAGAATGAAGGTGGTTACGATAGAGAGGTGTAAATGTCTATGGTGCCGCAGTGCTAATGAGAGACTGGGGGGTTTCAGGTGCTGGTGCATTGAGAGAGGAGGTGAGTGACAGGGCTCATGAATAGTGATGGCCGACAGCTGCTCATTAACCAGGAGACTGTCTGTCAGCCAGCAGACTGGAACAGCAGCCCTTCCCTTATGTTTACACACACATGCATGAAAATAAACTCTCATATACACAAGCCCACGCAGATTTGCCCACACAGAGTTCACATCGCCTTCATCACAGTCCCCTGTGCCTGCTGTCGAGAGGATGCTTTTACCTGTGTGCCCACAGGGGCAAGGGCCATAGTGAATATTGAAACACCTGCCTTGTACATTTTAAATGAGAATCTGAGTGCAAAAGGTGCAAAATATTGAGGTTAATGCAGTGCCTTCAGAAGAACTGACATTCACTTTTCAAGTACTTTTCAACTGTTGCATTGTAGATGACAGCCTACTTTAAAGTCTGCCTTTCTTCATTTTGTCAGCCTTTGAATAAAATTAATGTACTAGATGCATGTGTATGTACAGAAGCCAAAAGAGGCCATGCTTAAAAATTATTTTTAAGATCATCTTGAGATCATGAGATAATTATCTTATTACCTGGAGGTAAGTTCATTTTGCAATTATAATGGATTACAAATATGATTATTAAAAAATACCTTTGTTGTGGCATGATATGAATAAATTTATGAAATCTTAATAAAACAAGAAATTTTTTTTCTGTGAAAAATAAAATAATTAGGCTAAGCATTAATGGCAAACAGTAAAACAAGAACACTAAAACATGAAAATAACTCCAATGTTATGTCCCAATTTAATATGGTTGATTAAAAAAAATCCTGTAAGAGATATTTAGGCTTTTTAAATCAGCAACATGCACATCCATCCATCCATGCACAAAAATGCATCTTTGCATTTTGCCTTTTATAATATTTTGTACTTGACTCTCTTCCAGTCCAATTCATCTAATGAACTTGGTGTCACACACCAAAGAAAGGATGGCCATCATTACAGATTGGGAACCTGGTAACATAAACAGTGGCATGAAAGGGTCCACTGACTCCTCAGAATATGGCACATCAATGCAAGCTGTGGCAAGAAGGTTTGCTGTGTCTGTCAGCGTAGAGTCCAGAGCATGGAGACGCTACCAGGAGACAGGCCAGTACATCAGCAGAAGTGGAGGAGGCTGTAATAGGGCAACAACCCAGCAGCAGGACTGCTACCTCCACCTTTCTGCAAGGAAGAACAGGAGGAGCACTGCGATAGCCCTGCAAAATGACCTCCAGAAGGGCACAAATGTGCATGTGTCTGCTCAAACGGTCAGAAACAGACTCCATGAGGGTGGTATGAGGGCCCAACGTCCACAGG
>JBAMHW010000023.1:18213341-18226983 GCA_037177495.1 Rhadinocentrus ornatus
TATTAAGGAGAGGATGACCAGGGCCATGTATTGCCAGATTTTGGGGAACAACCTCCTTCCCTCAGTTAGAGCACTGAGGGGACATTACATCATGACGGTGGCTGACTGTAATTTTAATAATAAGTTTTCGGTGCTGCAATGAATAAACCTCCTCCCCTCTGCATTCACATCTCTCCTCCTAAAACACGCCTCAACCTACAGCTGACAGAGTGATGAACAGTATTTTGTACACTTATGTTATTTCTGCTGTTACTGGCCACTTATCTAATGATATGCTAGTGTAACTGAGCTTCCTGGGGTTCACCTAACTGGACAGTTCATAATAAAATAATAAACAGAGATGAGACATCAGGAGCTCCCTTCCGCGGTCTTTTCCTCTTTATTAACACTCAGAACTACAAATCCCTACAACCTGGACAACAGTCTGCCTGCCCTACAGCAACTGTGAAGGGACACACGACTTACTCAACTTTAACATATTACAGACTAGGAAGGTATGTTACATACGTCCACCCCTCCAAAACAAATGTCCCCATTTCTTAAATATCATGAAATGCAAGAACAGCACAGGTGTGATAACACACAAAGTAATATTTTACCCCCATTTTTTATTTAATTTTTTTTAAGAAAGACAAGAACCACAAGTGTAACATTATGATGTAACCAGAAGGCACAAATAAAGCACTTTCATTAGAAAACATCCCCCATTTATTACTCCAATAACCCCCATAACTGAAAATACACGCATACAAAAAAAAGAAAAACAAGATATCCTAAAGGATCTATCCCCACAATACAAAACAAATAACAAAACCAAACAGCAGCCATGTACTAAGAAGAAGAGAATCCCAGATGGAGAGATGAAACTAGCGTTAAGACTACATATCATGACAAAGTCCTGAAAGTGTAAGCGTGGGCACACACCATCCTGCCTATATGAGAGTACAAAGGGTCTGTGTCCAGTCCACTGGGCCGCAGCTGCTCCCTATCCACAAAATCCAGAGAAGTCTCAGCTTGGGGAAAAGGGGAGAGAGGGAGGGAGTTCCTGCTGTTGTTCATCGAACCAGCAGGCAGGGGCAAGGTGTACAGTTTCAGCCTGTCATGATGGACCACCTGGGTCCGCTTCTGTGGGTCAATGGGGTTCATGATGCGGTACGCCAGCGCAGCTTCAGTGTCTGAAGCTAAAACCTGCAAAGCACAATAAGGGCTCTTCCAGTGTGGGGATAGTTTTGTGCGGCTTTCTGTGGGGTTGCTTAGCCACACCAATGCACCTACTGTAAAAAGTTCTCATCATGATAAAGCTTCTGCCTCTCATGAGCTTCAGCAGTATTAACCCTGGTCGCACTAAAAGCACTTCCAGCCGCTCGACCAGGGATGACACATTCGAGGGCAGTAATGTAGCACTCCTGGAGCACCCGGAGTTACCCAGACTGGTAGGAACCAGAACCTCTGCTGGAACCCATGCCTCTCGACCATGCATAAGATAAAAGGGGGTGAACTGTGTGCTCGCGTGCTTGGAAGAGTTGTATGCAAACGCGACTGGCTTTAAATGGTCATCCCACTCACCCCAATAAGATAGTAACATCTTAGCCAGCTGATCAATCAGAGTCCGATTGGTACACTCCACCATTCCATAAGATTTTGGGGTTGTAAGCAGTGGTGCGCGTCTTGATGCCCAATAATTGGCAGAAGCTTCGAATTACCTCTGCCTCAAATTGGCGACTTTGATCACTGTGCAGCATCTCAGGGACACCATGCACCAAAACATAGTCCTCAAAAAGGCAGAGAGCTATAGTCTCTGCCGTCTGATTGGGCAAAGCATACACATTCACAGCTTTGGTGAAATAATCTTCCACCACCAGAACGTATCTATTGCCCCGAGACATCAGAGGAAGCTCCAAAATGTCTGCAGCCACCCATTGTAGTGTACGGCTGACCCCCCTCAGTCTGCGAGGTGGTCTCATCTTGCCCTGCTCCAGCCATGCTAAAACAGTGCTAATGTCGGAGTACTCATGTTGCAACGACTGCATCTCTGAGTCACTACGACACAGTGAATATGTGGGCTGCTGCAGACTAGCAGCAAACACACCTGAGGAGAGTACGGGACTAGCCGGCTCGGGAGGTGCAGGCCGGCGGGACAACGCATCCGCATTTCCATGACGTGAACCCTCTTTGTGAACAATAGTCCAGTTAAATGAGTCTATATCCAAGATCCACCTCCCCCTCTTTCCTGAGGGGTCATTTTCCAACGGCATTTTTCTTAGACCGAGCAATGGCCGGTGATCCGTGATTGTTAAAGCTGACAAGCCCACATAATGTTAAAACTCTCAAACAGCCCACACTACAGCCACCACACATTCAAGTCCATTCACCACCTGTGCCAGTACTGCCCCGACAGTCTTTTGAAGCATCAGTATAGATCCTGAATGGCAGTGAAAAGTTTGGCAAAGTCACTATTTGTGCAGAGGTGAGCAATTGCTTCAAATAGGCAAACGCACTCTTGCATTCAGGAGTCCATTGAAAAGGCACATATTTGCCAGCAAGGTGGTTCAGTGGTGCTGATTACTCAGAGAAATTGATAAGAAACTGCCTGCAATATGAGCAAAGGCCCACAAAAGCTCTAACCTCTGAGTGAGTGCGGGGTGTTGGCCAGTTCTTTATCTTGTCTGTATTGCATGGATCTGGCTGGAAACCCTGTCGGGAGAAGACATGATCCAGAAAAACAACATGGTCTTTGGAAAACTGGCATTTCCCTGGATTGAGATTTAAGCCTGCTCCTTGTATTCTGAACAAGACTTCCGCCAAATGCACCTGGTGCTCCTCAAACGTGCAACTGTAGATCAGTATATCGTCCAAATATACCATACAGATGTGCCAAGGTAGGCCCCGCAGCACCAGCTCCATCATGTGCTGAAAGGAGGCGGGAGAATTTGTTAGGCCCATGGGCATGGCCAGCCACTGATACAGGCCCATGCCTGTCGTGAAGGCTGTTTTCTCCCTATCCTCTTCAGCCACCTCCACTTGCCAAAAACCATTTGAGAAGTTCAGTGTGGTGAACCAGGAGGAGCCTGCCAGTGCATCAAGGCTATCATAAACCTGTGGGAGTGGGTGTAAATCTCTAATCGTTTCCGAATTGAGGCGCCGTTAATCATTGCAGAATCTCCTCTGACCCCCTTTCTTCCTGACGAAAACCACTGGTGAAGCCCATGGGCTCTCTTCCACCAGACCATCGGCCAGCAGGCCCTTTACCTGACGTTCAATCTCTGCCCGTTTCTCAGGGGATGCCCAGTACGCTTAATGGGTGGGTTGTTACCGGGCTGAATGCAATGTTTCACTTGTGTGCACCTGCCTGTATTGCTCTAAGATGTTCTGAAAACAGCACAAAATTTCCCTAATAGTGCAGATAATTCTGCTCACTGCTGCTCTGATATATGGGAGTCATCCAGGGTTACATGAAGGGCAGAGAGCTGGACCTGGACTGTGTCCACATCTGTTAGTGAGAGAGAGGAGGTAACATCAAGCCCTTCCACTGGATACAACTCACCAGTATACAGCCCCTGTTTAAGCTCTATTGCATTTCCTGTGGGATTAAGAACACAGGCTAGAGTGATTCCATCATTCACTGCTGCTATGTATGGGCAACCACCAGTCCAGTTGATTCTGGAATTGCAGCATGAATGAGTTAATTCTCCCCCTCTATGCAGAGGCACTGTTATATCCCATAACTGCAGCACCCTACACCCCACATCCAGCAGTGCATGATGTTTAGCCAAAAAATCCAGGCCCAATAAGACAGCCTGTGTGGATGCCCGCAGTACATAGAATGTGTGCTGCCAACAGGTGGGGCCCATACGAAAGGTAACTGTTATGGAGCCCAAAGTGTCCAGCATCTGTCCATTAACTGCACGTGAATCCACATAATTCTTTCTTAGGGGCCAGCTCCACAAAGCAGGGACTGACATACAAAAATCTTTGCTGATTAACAATACTGAGGCCCCAGAGTCCTCCAGAATTGAAACTTCGGTTCCTTGAACCACTCCCCTAACGTACGATGTAGGGTGGTTCACACTGTTCTCTGTGCTCGGCTCCGTGGTGTTAAAGTCATGCTGAAGAGGACCCATAGATAGTGTAGCTGGAGTCTGGGCCTCAACTCCAGCTACTGATAGTTTTCCTGGGGATTTTTGTCAGTGGTCTGCGGCTGTGACAGGAAACACACACCCGGCTTTCTGGGCTCTGCTTCCCGTTGAGCACTCTCTAAATGACCTTGGATTAGGTGATGCTTTTGAGTCAGCCACCCTGCTGGTAATCCCCCTGATGATGATGCTCATGTGTCATGGTCAGAATAGCGGCCCCAAGATGGGGCCCCTGATGGAGAACAGGACCGCTGGTCTCTTTTGTCAGAAACATTATACTTCAGTCTCTTGTTATCATTATACAGTTTCTTCATTTCCATTCCCATCTTGCACATCTCTTCTACTAGTTTATCCACAGCTTTCTTCAGTCCATCAGTGACTGACACAGACTGCACAGGTAACCCCGCCCAATGCGTGCGCTCCAGCATAGGTATTCACACTGTCTCTCTGCAGGGCCTCTCTAGCACTTTCACACTTCTCTGCAATAGTCAAGGCTTCCTCCATATCAGGAAGCGTCGAAATTTTTCCTCTCTCTGCGCCACTTTTCTGTAATCTGGGAATGCCTCTCTCCAGCTCACAGCAGCACCATAAACCTCCAAGCTTTCACCAGGAGCAGCACCCGAGCAGACAAGTTGGTTCTAAATTGGTCCATGAACTGTTCAAACGCTACTCTCTCTTTAGCGGCACTGTAATCCGTTTTAATCCCCCCATAGAAGAAACACGGACCCGCTCAAATGTGTTGGCAGAATCCTGGCCAATTCATCGTTGCGGCGACCGTCAGTCTCCACCATAGCTCTGACAGCGACTTCCAACTGTCTCGCCCAGGGGAGGAATCTTTGGCCCCCATCACAGCTAAACAGAGCAGGTAGATCCACTTTAACATTCCTTCGTGAAGAGTGTTCACCAAGCTGACGAGGACGTGGCTTGAAAGGGTCCTCGTCTCCGTGCCACATGTTGACAACGTGGCTATACGTACGTATCTAAAACACTGCAAGCGGTAGCAGGGTGCTAACTGATACAGCGAAAGGAGTTACACAACACGTTCTAACTTTTGCGAACAAACAAACTCACTGTAAACGGGAATACCACCGGTGCCACCAATGTAACCGAGCTTCCTAGGGTTCGCCTATCTGGATAGTTCATAATAAAATAAATAAATAGAGACGAGACATCAGGAGTTACCTTCCGCGGTCTTTTTCGCTTTATTAACACAGAACCGCAATTCCCAACAACCTGGGCAACAGTCTCCCTGCCCTATGGCAACTCTGAAGGGACACACAGTTTACTCAACCTTAACATATAATAGACTAGGAAAGTATGTTTCACTAGGTTGGGTAACATAGATTTTTGGGAATAGCTTAACCACATATGTGTGAACTGCCGACATCAGCCTGTTCTTTATTGCATGCTCTTGATGCGCTACTATGGCGACAACATTGCAGTGCTCTAACATTTTATATGCACATCCTGTTCCGGTGCTTCACACTTCAAAATAAGAGTTCTGCTTACAGCAGTTAGTCAAAAAATTCCAACGAGGAGCGCCTTCAGATAATTTAGCACAACTTTAGCATCGCAGCAAAAATTATAAGCTGACCAACACAACGAAGCACACGTCACTCGTCATTACACATGGCAGAGTTAAACTGATACTGGAGACATGCGGATTCATTAATTTTACATCATTATTAGTCGCTGCTCCTCCACATCGAGGGGAGCCAGATGAGGTGGCTAGGGCATCCCTGATGAGGTGTTCCAGGCAAGTCCCGCCAGAAAGAGGCCCTGGGGAAGACCCAGAACAGAATACATCTCTTGGCTAGCCTGGGAACGCCTCAGGATCCCCCCTCGGATGCGGTGGTGAATGTGGCTGGGGAGAGGGAAATCTGGGTTTCCCTGCTTTGGCGGCTGCCCCTGCGACCCGACTCCGGATTAGCGGCAGACAATGGATGGATGGATATTATAAACTTACCTGTCGGCAAGCTCACTCAGACCACTGTTTTAATGTAACCTGGCTAGCTTCCAGCTACCACTGTTGAAAAGACAGGCAAATGACTGTGGGATTGAATGGTACCAGAGCTCTATCTAGTGGACAAACGCCAAAAGAAGCAGTACAGAAAGAAGCGACCAATTTTAAGGCCTACAGCTGACACAAGGCAAATGCAAATGATGTCGTCTAGTTTTACAGCAACGACTTTTGGAAATACCTAGCAACACTGCAAAAGTAAAAAATGGTTGCAGAAAACACTCATTTAAACATTTTCTTAATTAACACGTTTTATGTACGGTATATAATATATTCTCTTCTGCTTCTTTGTCCCACAGGCTGTGGGAAGCTCACTGGTGTCAGTAATCCCATCACAGTACGAGCATCAGGGTCAAGGTTCGGCTCATGGATGACAGATACCATGATACCAAGTTCAGACAACAGAGTGAGTCTTTCAATCTTTCTCATTTCACTTTGAAGCTCAAGAAGCACAGAGGATAAGCAAAGTCAACTGAATTCTTTCATATAGATATGTGTGATGAAAACAAAGGACTTAAAAAAACAAACAAGCACTGCCTCTAGCACTACATGATAGCAACTCGGTCCAACTGGACTCACAGCAGTCTGACAACTACTTAATTATGATTTTTCCATCCTGTTTGAATTTTTGCTTGTGTTGTCCTTACTCTCAGATGTAAGTCACTTTGGATAAAAGCATCCGCCAAATGACTGTAGATTAGAATAGAATAGAATAGAATAGAATAGAATAGAATAGAATAGAATAGAATAGAATAGAATAGAATAGAATAGAATATCAACTGCTCAATGAAAACGAATATCCCTCACAGCACTCCTGTCATGGTACGTCAGTGACTGATTGACTTCTTTGTCTAGGTAGGACTTCTGAGCTCTAGCAGATACCGAGAGAAATGGGAATGCAAAGCTTAGTCACTGATGGATTGCATCGCTTTTCCTCCTCCCTGTCTTACAAACTCTACCTAATTAATCACTTCATCATCAGAGGAGAAATTAATGGGTTGCTGTTGTTTTTTAAAATCATCTTGGTAATTACCAAGAGTGTCCCAGGTTTCTCTGGACTCATATGATATTGTAATGGCTTGGATGATTAGATATCATGTGGGTATGTAAGGATAAAACAAATATTGTAAGAACCAGATAGAAAAAGACTCAAGAGCTAGGGCTTTGAGAAGGGAATGGAAGAGAGGAAAAAGTGGATATG
The DNA here is from genome assembly GCA_037177495.1 of Rhadinocentrus ornatus. Lineage (NCBI taxonomy): Eukaryota > Metazoa > Chordata > Actinopteri > Atheriniformes > Melanotaeniidae > Rhadinocentrus > Rhadinocentrus ornatus. The sequence goes on from JBAMHW010000023.1 coordinate 18,220,696, forward strand.
AGGGACAAATTAAAGCTAATAAAGTTTAAGAGGAGAGATGAGTTTGGCCTTTCTTCTGACAAGAATAAATCATAACAGGCTTAATAGCTGTTGCAGAAAAGGTCAGTTTCTGTGACTGAATGCACTGATCTTTGTCTTTTATCACCTGACTTGCTGAGATCAATTTGGACTCTTAAGGTAATTTTCTGGCTGGATAAAAAGCCAACTGCATCAAGATCTGCATCTATTATCACAATAATAATTGAGAATGGTTACTCAGAGGACAGAATTCAGAGTTTTAGTAAGTACAGGAAAAACACTTATTGCTCCATAATCTGCAGCCTCCATAATTTAGCTTCCGTACAACTCCACCCAAACTCCCTCCATGTCCATCTTCTCCCCTTACTGCAGTGCTTAATCATGCACCTCAGAAAGAGCCAAGAATAGGACAAACAAGAAAGACTGAAGGAAGAGGATTAGAGAAAAAAAACTGCACCTGAGCAGAGATCTCATTGAAATGTTAAGGGCAAAATAAATATCTAATCCAACTGTTTAACTGAATCAATTAAAAGCTGAACTGTGCTTTAGTGGAAGCGCTGAGGAAATAAGATGGGAGATGCAGCCAGTGAGGCGCACTGTCATTAAGATCCGTTGAGAGTGCTTGAGGAAAAAGATAGAGTTGCTAAATGGATTGATTTTCTGTAAATGTGAACTGGAAAGGGCAAGGAGCACAAGTAGTCGTTGCCCGCAAAGCACAGGCAACATCTTTACCCACATGCAAGAGATCAATGGTTCTGCACACATCTACGTATGCACAATTGCATGAAGGCACATACTTGTACGTAAACAAATAAATTCACCACACACACACATCAATTTTACATTGCTCAGGCGATAGCTGCTGGCAATAATAAATCATCATCACAAAGGGCATTTGTGTTGCGAGGTGATTCAGGTGCAACACATCAATAATGGCCTGTAAGATCATTTTATTAGTCCCTTCAGTACGTCTTCTCTTTCTAATTGGATTCATTTTTGTTTATTTGTCTTTTTTTTTGTTTGTTTGTTTTTTAAACAGGTGTGGTCCATGGATGGTTACTTCAAGGGGCGACGTGTTCTGGAATACCGCACAATGAATGATTTTATAAAGGGTCAGAATTTTGTGCAACACTTGCTGCCACACCCTTGGGCTGGCACCGGCCATGTGGTCTACAACGGCTCACTGTACTATAACAAGTACCAGAGCAACATTATCATCAAGTACCACTTCCGTTCTCGAAGCGTTCTGGTGCAGCGCAGTCTGAGTGGGGCCGGCTATAACAACACCTTCCCCTACTCCTGGGGTGGCTCCTCTGACATCGACCTGATGGCAGATGAGAATGGCCTTTGGGCGGTTTACACCACTATCCCCAATGCTGGGAACATTGTCATCAGTCGCCTGGAACCTCAGAGTCTGGAGGTGCTGCAGACCTGGGACACTGGCTTTCCAAAGCGCAGTGCTGGAGAGTCTTTTATGATCTGTGGCACACTGTATGTCACCAACTCCCACCTCGCTGGTGCCAAGATCTACTTTGCTTACTACACCAACACATCCAGCTATGAGTACACAGACATCCCCTTCCACAATCAGTACTCCCACATCTCCATGATGGACTATAATCCCAGGGAGAGGGTCCTGTACACCTGGAACAACGGACACCAGGTGCTCTACAATGTCACACTCTTTCAGGTTATTAAGACTTCTGGAGACTGAGGCCCAAACAACCGGGCCACTCAAATAATGCTGTGATCATTGTTTAGGAGGGACAAATGAGCTGGGTGGAAATGGGTACATGTTTTCGAAAGGGGCTGGGGTAGGGAGCTTCAGTATATGGGGATATAATTTTTTTTTAAAGAATTTCAATCTTCATAGAGTGCTATTGTTCACATTCTCAAAATACACTCTGACAGCTGAGTCAGTAAAGATATAAAGACTGAGAGCTTCTCTTTTTGTTTATGTGATGAGTAAGCATGGTTCTTTTTATTTGTGATGACAAAATAAACATCCTCTTTACCATTTATGATGTTGTATTTTCATTGTTGTTCTGAGGAAAGATGTGGGCAATGATTCACTTTTAAATGAAGGGAATATGCAAGTATTTTTTTTTTTTTGTAGAATAATAATATGGCCTGCAAAGAAATAGCTAAATGCATATGTGGTGAAACAAGCTATTTTTTAGCTTATTATCTAAAAATCCTAAAAGCAGAAAATCTTAAATTGTATTCCTGGAATTTTTAGCCATCTCACATGCAGTGAGTTACTTCTTCAGCCAAATCATAAAATGAAGAGGTGACAGCATGTGAATACTGACAATCTCTTGAGCCACATTACAGCATATCTTTATAAAACAGTCTTTCCTGCTATAGAAGCCAGAGCATATGCTTCTGTGCATTCTGGGTAATAAAACTACATGGTTATATATACACAAATCTAAGAGCAACATCCATTATTTCCATTTCATTTTATTTTACCAAGGTGAAATGAAAGTAAATGCAAAACCTCTGGTAAAAGGTGCATGTGGTGGTTGAAAAGGCTGAAAAGAACAGAACGACAAAGAGGTAAATTGCAAGAGGTGTTTACAGTTGATCAGAAATGACGTTTTGGTTAGTGTTGCTTTGTCAAGCATCATCCCCTGTAATCTTGTTAGTTGCAGTTTTTTCCCTGGAGCTCTCTACAAAAGCACATAGGGCCAAAAGCACACCTTTTGTTGCATCTTCTTTATTATTTACTACAGAAAATAATCCGGAAGCAATCTTGGCATTTTCTCTCCTATGGAGGACAGTTTGACAAAAAAGAGACAGCCAGCAATGCTGTCCATTTATTCTTTTCATGTTTAAGGTTGGCGAGGATACATTCATTCTTTGCAGTGGACTCAAAAGACATAAAACAAAATAGGAGGTCCTTTTTTGTCCTTTGTAACCATGGTGATCCTATTCATATGATGACCTTTCTATCAATAAGGGCAGAGCTGAAGAGAATTTGATGAGTTCATACACTGTAGAGGCTGACATTTAAAACACAATACAAACCAAAATGCTACATAGCATTTCTACCATATCAGACAAAAATAGTTTTGTGTGTAATCTTCACAGTAAAGGGAAAAATGAATGTTATGGCACTGAAATGATTTCATATCAAATGTAGACACTATGGGACCTGGATAACAAATAATGTAAAGTGAAAATGAGGTCTAACCATTTCTGTATTCCCACAGCAAACATAAAATGTAAAACGATCAAATTGCAGCAGCTGGTGAGGAAAAAGGGAAAAGACACCAACCCTATGCCATATGGGCAGGCAATTATGAAACAGTGCAAAAGGCTGCTCACTATAACAAGATGTGCTTAAAGGATCTTTTTTTCTACTAAGACTAAAGGTTACAGTTGCACCAGTACAAAAAAGGTATTAAATGTTCAACATGACTGGTTATGGCAATGACTGTATAAGAGGGATCTACGCTTTCTCCTTTACTGAGAGCAGGGAAGAAGAAGTGGCTGCACACAGGTAATGTAATCTTTGCTAAAAACAAATTGAAGCAGGAAAAGCATTCATGTAAAAAAACAGAGCATCTATTCATTTGCATTAATAAAGTATTCTTTCTTAAGACCTGCAGCTAAATGGATTCCACAACATTAAAAAATGGGACAAATTTAAAATATTTCAACCACATAAACAACCCATGTAGTCACAATAAATATGTTGGTGTTCTCATTATGCATGTTTTTCTTTTTGTTTTGTTTTTTGGGTTGTTTTGGGGTTGTTGGGTTTTTGTTTTTTTCCTTAAATGATTTTCCTCACACATTCTTAGACATGTTATAAACTCTATTGAAAAAAAAATCCTGTGATTACCAAGTGCTTCCGGAAGATGTTTGAATTTTTGGCTTAAATATGTGATTTTATTGTCTGCAATTAAACTGCTTCTACTAATTAACTGTAATGCAAACCTTAGTTTTGTAAGCACCACTTAGTGTGCCAACTAGTGCTCAGACCAATTGCTAGAAGCTGAGTGTGGCAAAAATAGCAATTAAAGATTGTTGTGTGATAAACGGTTACATGTTACCTGGCTGGAGTATCTCATTCCTGTCAGCAGCGTTGTGTCTGAAAGAGTTCATTGAACGATCATTCATGAACTCGCTCATATTTTGGGTGAACGTGAACTGAACGTACTGTATTTTTTGCCTGTTTGTAAACGACGTTTTCTCACAGTTAAACTTTACTCAAAAGAGTGCCAGATTTCCATGGAGCTTTCCAGGCAAAGTCCCGGCTAAAAAACATCATACACAGGCCTTAATATATATGTAAAAAAAAAAACAAATTTGGCAACACCAGCCACCACAGAGCTGCACTGCACATGTCATCAAATTTAAAAAAATGGAGGGAAAATCCAATGAAGCAGCACTCAATGATCATTACAGCATCTTCGTATGATCACTTAAAATAATTTTTAAGTCAGTGATGATCCTGCACGGAGAAATCTTGCCTTTTTGTGTAAACTTTGCCCACCAGGTGTCAAGAAGCAACTCCGGACAGCAACAACGTCAACAGCAAACAGCAGTAATAACGCACCTGGCTAGCCTTCCAAGGTATGTAAACTAAATGTCACTAAAAACAATCTAAAGACTCATTAATGGCGTACCACAGCTCTGTTGTCTTCATCTCCCAGCCGCAGCTGGAAAACCATTAGCAGTATATTGTCGGAGACCTGCAGCTTTTGAGGAAAGAGGAGCCCTTAGCTTTATAAACTTAACAAAAGCAAGACACATAGTCTTGCATGTCTTTTTGTTTGTTTTGATTTATTTTACTTATTCATTTGCACTTTTATGACCCAAGTTCTAGAAAAAATACATTCACAAAAAATTGAAAAATCACTTAATGTAAAGATAAATAATGTTTAAATGTTTTGCACTTTGAATATTGCACTTCGAGGTACATCCTCTGTTTCTTTTCTCAGCCTGGTTCCTGCCTCAGATAGATTTCCTCAAGACCATTCAAGCAAGTTTTTCCTCATAGTTTTAAAAAAGAACTATGAACATGTTCATTTTTAGAACTGTGAACTTAGTTAAAAAAAAATTGAATTATGAACTATGAACTGAACTAGTTCATTTTAAAATGTGTGAACTGAGCTTTCAACTGGTTCACATAGAAGGTGAACTCTCCCAACACTGCCTGTCAGAATAAAGTGCTTCCACCACCACCTGACCAGTAAACAGCCAGGGCTCTTGAGTAGTACTTATGTGTCCTCTGTTCAGGGTTGTCTTGAGGATAAGACACAAATTAGACTCATATTAGAATATTAGAGTTCTGATTAAGATGGCCTAAATGATATTAACATATAATAGCACACTTTTGAAGGTTTCTTTTTTTTTTATTATTTATTTATTTATTTATTTTGTCCTATACAAAAAACGGTTGTTTCCGATCCAGGCAGTAGAGCTACTAGAGCATTGTTGGGCTTGTGTGAATTCTTCTTCTCCCTCATCTTTTTTCCCCCTTTGTTTCCCACTGTTTGTTAGACCACATGACTCAAAGCTTTATAGTCACGGGTAGCTCTGAAATTATAATGTTTATGCTTGTTTATGTATGTCATGCAATTATCTTAAACAGTTTAATCTAGTCTCTTTCTAGTCTGATTTCATACTTGCTGAATTAGCCTTATGCTTTAAAAATGTCTCATCACCAGACATTTAAACCACTCATCCATTACTGACTCAAGGGTCATTTATAAAAGTTGTTGATCTGAAATTCTTAGAAAATAGAAATAAATCATTATAACTCTTTGATGTTTTGATGTTCTTTAAGTTCAAGGAACATGTTGACATTTCAAAGTCATAAAGATGTTTTTTACTTTCCTTTTACTTAACATACACAAATACTAAGGAAATTCAGTGTCTTCACTGACCAACTCCAATGTATGTATAGATTATTAAAAGATATAGAATTTATCCATCCATCCATCCATTTTCTGTCGTTTATCCGGAGTCGGGTCACGGGGGCAGCTGCCTGAGCAGGGAAACCCAGACTTCCCTCTCCCCGGCCACATTCACCAGCTCATCCGAAGGGATTCCGAGGCGTTCCCAGGCCAGCCGAGAGATGTAGTTCACCCAGCGTGTCCTGGGTCTTCCCTGGGGCCTGCCTTCTCAAAGTCCACAATGCACACGTAGATTAGTTGAGCAAACTCCCATGCCCCCTAAAAGACCCTGAAGACAGTGTAGAGCTGGTCCACTGTTCCACGACCGGGACGAAAACCACACTGCTCCTCCTCAATCCGA
>JBAMHW010000023.1:18254702-18268542 GCA_037177495.1 Rhadinocentrus ornatus
AGAGAGAGAGGGAGAGAGAGATGCAAAGCAATGCAGAGCAATCACAAAGGTCCAACAAAGTTAGGAATAAATAGGCTGCTAATTATTCAAGTTACAGAGAAAATAAATGGTGATGCAACCAAGCAGAAAGAGCAACAAAAGAGAGAAACTAAAAAAAGAAGAAGGCAAAACTACTGTCTGAGAGATGCGGGTGCCAGCACCTACAGGGAAATGTGTCCCCTGTCAATGACACCTACGCGGGGAAGATACAGCGGTGGTTGAGGCTTTGTCAAGTCAATAGAGCAGAGGCTGAGCCCACTGACTGATGGTGTTGAGTCAGACAGTGCCAGGTGTCCTTTTGACATGTGTACCACTCTGGTAAATGACTGGCTGAAGGAAAAGAGAGCGTACGGTTGCTGCCATCACCCTTCCAATTAAAACCCCTAATTAATCAGTGCTATTTAAGGAAGCCCATACATCCCCGATGGCAGGAAGCACACTAACGAGAGAGAAGATTAACCATGCAATATTGCTCTGATTTACCTTTTCTCTATGCTACCCTTTGGCATTGCTGCCATCTTTTCACAGATATGTTGTGCAGCTGTCATAATTATAAAGAGCTATTGCATCTGACAGGCAGAAAATGTGCATTTTCCTACTGATTTGTATTTTCTCTTCATGAAGGCAATTATATCCTATTTACAAAAAGTTCAAACATTGTAAAATAAATGTAAATATAACAGTCGTGCACAAATAATTTTAACTTTTTATTGAATTAAAAATCACGCAATAGTTCATGATATCATTTTTCATGTTTTATTGGGCCAAATGTATTTACTAGATGACAGATCTGGACTGCACATGGGTCTTTTGGGTACATAGATCCTAATTTGATGGAGCCATGCTGATTTAACATGCAGAATGTGGTTTGACATTGCCTTGCTGAAAACATTGCTGAAGAAGACTGAACCAGACTGGCGGCATATGTTATTCAAAAATTGTATAGGTTATTCAATGTGTGTTAATAATGACATTTATGAAAGTTGCATGCAATGTGCACTAATGCGCCCCATGCACTCATGGATGCTGGCTGCTGATCAGAATTGATAAGTTGGATGGTCCCTCTCCTCTTTAGTTTGAAGGGTATGTCATGCTTTCCAAAAATAATAATGGATTTTGATTTATCAGACAAGTTTTATACTCAGCTCAGTTCATTATAAATAAATTGAGGCCCAGAGAAAACAGCAGTATTTTTAGACCACATTTATGTTGTGTTTGTTTCTTTCCAGAATAGTTTTCATGTGAATTTGAGGATGTAGTTGCAAACTATGTTTTTTAATAGCTGTTTTCAGAAGTGGTCTGAAATCTGCGCAATGATTTCAGCTACAATGAGTGTTTTCAATGTAATTTTGCTTGACAATCCAAAGAGCAAGTATTGGTTTTCAATTGGTCGGGTTAGGGTTGGGTACAGGGTTTAAATGAGAGTCCCAACTTTTCTATTATGCAAACCCATGATTCCCGAAATAAATATTCAGGAAATTATTATTCTGCTTGGTTCCAGAAGAGCTTACATATCCTTACCCATGATCAAACAATGCAAATCAAGTAAACAGTTCACATTCTTGCTCTGCTGCATACTGGAAAGCAACAAATTACTGATGTACATTTTCTAACATAACTGACAAAAGCATCATTTTACAAATTGATCATCTTCATAGGCAGATTTTATATGCAGTGGCTTTTCCTGTTACCATTATTGGTAACTTCACAAAATAAATTACATAACATTAGACCCTCAGCAATTCAAAGAAAGGTAATATGTTTACTATTTTATTGAATATTAAAACATTAATATTACAACTAACTTCTCGTTTTACTTTTCTCCTTCATTTCCAACTCATAACTCAGTCTTTACATACTGTTAAATTGACTAGTGTGGTTTGAATTAGAATAAAGAGAGACAAAGCCTTCTATCAGACAGAAAAATTGTAGTGGAAATGTTAACGGTGACAGCAGAAATGTACATTATGTTGTTGTAATGTCTGTTTGGGTTGAATTGAAGGTGGTTGGATGAATCAACAAAGTCAACACAGTTTACTTTGAAGCATAACTAATGATTAAAATGTCACTTAAGTTTATTTCAAGCATAAAGCAATTTGTCTTACATCTGTCCTACTTTAGATCCCGTGCTTGTTAACATTATTGTTCTCAATAAAATAAAAATATAGATCAATCTCAACATGAGTCTATGCCCATCACTCCAGTTCGGCTTCTCAGAGCACCTTTAAGTAGCAATGTTTATCCATGCAGCCATCAATTCTCTATTCCAACTTATTCAAATTAATTTTTGCAGGATGGCTGGAACCTGGACACGTAGCCAGCCCATTACAGAGACAAACAACTGTCCACGCTAATAATTATTTCTAGAGTTAATTTAGAATCACATTTATTCTAACATCCATGTTTTTTGAGGATTTTCCCTCTGAAGTGACAGCGCTAACCACCATGCCATTCATACATTTTCCTTTTTTGCATGCAAGTTTTCAAAGGCTTTCTTTTAACGTTTGCACATCCAGGCTTGAATGTGTGTGTGTGTGTGTGTGTGTGTGTTGGGGCTTCGTTTTTTTTTCATTCAACAGGCCATGGACAAACACACCATTATGTTCACATTGAACATACTGATAAAATAATCTATGATAATCTAATGCTATAATGAAACAGAGGTAATGAATTGTGTTGAGCTCACTAAGTATAAAACTTGCCAGCATCATACAACATGTAGACTTTCTTGCAGAATTTCTCCAAACACACAAAAGCATGAAAACTTTCAGGAATAAAGTGGGAGGGAGCCCCATTTGGCAGTAAGCATTTTCTCCCAGTAAAAAGAGCTCATTAAAATCCTTTGCCCTCGATTGAGAACCTCCAGACTGAACTTCCCTTCGTGCTAAATACAAATTCCACCTCTTTATTTCAGAGTGAGCACCCAAAACCTAGCCATGGCTCTTACCCTGTGAATTTCAACCCTTATTCAAAAACACAGGCAATTAATTAGCAGAACTCTTAGGGGGAACTGCGTGGCATAATGCCCAAAAGGATCAAATTAAGACAGAAGCACAAATGTTACATTTTCCTCCATCTGTTGTTGGTCCACTCAGTTTAGATACAAATACAAATGCCTGACAGTTCATTCAAATGTCTCTGGAGCCAATTTCCTTTCCACAGTTAATCAAACCTTATTTGCATTTAAACTCTGAAATGACCTGTGCACATAGTTATCTTTTAGCCGAGCTGAAGAGCTATTAGACCGAATCACTTTCATTACAAAAATATGGAAAATGTGATGAGCTCCTTTGTATAATCTGTGATTCATTTAAGGGAGCAACTTATATAACTTGGTGTGCATGTGAAAGCAAGTTAACTAACATATTTACCAACTTGATAAAGGGAGATAATTATTTATTTAATTCAGTTTGTTTAATTTTTTTCATCAAATGTGGAAAATTCCTAGGGTAATTAAAGGCAGCATCTCAGGTATTGCATCAGCTAGCCAAGCAGGCAGCAAACTGTCATTCAACAGCTAATTAGATGCCAAGTACAGGCTAGGCTGGAAAGTAACTTAGCCAGTGGGAGAAGCTTTTATTTCTCCTTTTGTCTCTGCCATCACAGTGAAAAGCATGCACTAGAGGAGCTAAACACTGAGGACGAATTGTAATTACGACGCATTTCCCTTTTTGTTAAGGGTGCAGCTCGTGAGTGGACCCGGCGTCATTCGGTAGTGGAGCATATGCTACTCAGTCAGGTTCTTTATTTTGAGTGAAAAGATTTCTGTGGATAATTTTGAAGACTCCCAGCAGATTCCGGTAAATGGCAATCCACCCAGCTTGAATCCAAGAAACAGGATCTACACTTCCTCTAAAATAGCCGACAAACTGTCTGCTTGCGGTAGGACTGTGCCCATCACTTGAGGCGGCACCAACTTGAACACACGACAGAAAGAGTGCCCTCCAATGATCCTTTAGACCATTTGGATTCTTGACTTTTGAACCCAGACAGATTAGAATCCCTCTGAGCTGAAATAACTTGACTTTGACTTTAAAGGAGCTTGAGCTGAGAGACAACTGAAGAAAAGGTGACTTTTTTTTTTTTACTTTAAAGAGCCCTTTTTTTTAATGTAAATTTGATTTCTTTGTAATGTTACATAATTTTCTTTTTACAAAATAAAATTTAAAAGTACTGTTAATTGAAACTGGTGGTGTTGCTGTGGTTATTGCATTCAAATCCTGGCTTCTTAGGAACCTAGAGCGGCGTGTACTTTCCAGGAGTGGGTTACACAGGAAAAAACTTGGAACAGCCCAAGAGATTAGTATTTTAGAGCAATTACTATACTACATTCGATTTATACAATATTTCAGTTGCTATCTTTGATTTTCACTTTGGTATTTAATACTGGTCATTGTGAGAAAACTAAACGATTGAAAAGTGGAGATTTTTGACACAGAAAGTAGCAAAGTGACAAACTTTTCTAATAGTAAGCGCGTTGTCTTATACTTCCGTAGATGAAGACATTTTTGATTCCCTTTAGAGCTATGGGCCAATCAGAAGGTAATAAGGACTGATAATCCTGAGCCTGAATTCCACCAAGGTTATTCTTGAATTTCAGGTAAAGCAGTACAGACCCTTGAAGCCATCTCACCATCAAATAGACCAAGTTCTGCTGCCCTGAGATCACTTACCATGTGAAAACCTTGTCTAGTGTTTACAGCACTAAAGTAGACACTGGTGTCATTCATACATTCCTTTATTAGCTTAAAGGTATTGCCAAACTGATCGGAAAGTCACTTGGGGACATTTTGTGAGAAAAGGTGACCAGAATAACGGACACTATTAGAGAAAAGACTCCAGTCAAAACGGTTCATCGGCCAACTCCTGTCCAACTGCCATAGCTCAGGCAAATCTTATACAAGCTCATATTGAACCCCATGTTTACCTCAGAGAATCAAAATTGGCCCCTGTTAAAACTTAGCCTCACACTGAACTTGCAGCTGCATTGGCTTCACCTGTTGAAGGAAAGACCATTCATTACCTTGTCACCTTATCATCTCAGCACACATGAAGTACAACACGTAGTGGTGGAACATATTGTGAAAAGCACAGATAGAGTATTCCACCTCTATTTACCTGCGAAACTGAAGGCCTTCTCAGGAAATGTTGCTTGTCCCAACTATGAGGTTGACTATGACACCTAGAGAGCCAGTGTTGATTTCTCCTTGACTGACTTTACTGTTTCCCTTTCACAACTGGTGAGGAAAATTATTGACAGCCTCTTACATCCAGCAGCAAATGTGACAAAACATAATGGTCCTCAGGCTACCCTACGCACTTACCTGGATTTGCTTGCCTAAGCATGAGTTGTTCTTTAAATTTCTTAATACTCGCCAGAACTCAGGAGAAAAGCCATCCAGCTATCTTCATAGACTACAGTCATCCTTGACAGCAGATGTGAGGAAAAAAAGCTGTACATGCAGATGATGCAGACAAACAACTACTCAAACAGTTCTGCAGAGGGTACTGGAACAACACATTGATAGCAACACTCCAGCTAGAGAAGAAGCAGAATTATCTACCCATCTACCTGCACTTTTGCTGTTGTTACGCATGGAAGAGCATAAGCAAGTGGCTAATGCTAGCCGAATGAAGCAGCACCTATGATTTACAAAGGCATAAGTTCAAGCCAACACGCAAGCTGCATGTGTTATTGAGGTAACTGATTATGGCATACAAGTCCAGGATAACAGTGTCCTGTCAGACATGGAGCATTTTAGGAAAACAGATAGCCAACCTCCGAGCCCAGAATTTAACTCTGACAGTTACCAAGTGAGAGAAATCTGTGAAACGTAAGACATATAAAGCCAAAAAGCCAAAGCCAAATGAAACTCAGCCTACACTTCAGAGGCATACACCAATCCACACCATCAAGGCCCAGATTATGGTATTGTTTTAAATGTGGAGAAGATATCATCGCCAACTACAGCAACCCTGTGAATCCTTTATTAGTGGATGGTAAAAGAAAAGAGCTGAAAGAGATAACAAGTTACGCAAACAAAGCCTCTCTTCACTTATTTTTTTGGACCTAAATGGACCTCCCCTGGGAAAAATTTGACCCTCTGCCTTTTGTTTCATCGTGGGTTAAAGCTGGCCACTGACCTTCAACATCCAGGATCACAGAAAAAGACAGCAAAGGCTGAGGATCCCATGCTGCTGTGGCAGCTACTGACCTAAAGTGGGCTAATAATCAGAACTGAATTTAGTCCTATTTAATTTGTGCATTTTCTTATTTTGATGATAGTGCAAGTGTGTTTTCTAAGCTAAGATGCAGGTGATCCACTCCTTTTCAATGAGACTGACTCACTACAGGAGTTTTTGTTTCAGCACCATGGACAGTATGATTGTCTGTTTGTGTGCGGTGAGCCGTCCTTCCCCTGTGGTGACAGCTTTTTTTAACTGGTAAAATAACTTTACAAGTTTTGTTCAATTTCATCTTTTGTTGCAAGGGCTGTTGTTAACGGCCACCATAGATAATAACATAAAACAACAAACAAATAAATGAAGGGCAATATCAGAGAAGGCTGCAAACTACAGACAACTGTTGCATTTGTCTGTGCAGTATTTTTTAGTTATTTGTTGTTCAGGTAGCCTATATTCAAGTGATTTGTTATTCTTGAAGGTCTATATGATATGGGAAAATATGTTAGACCACATGTAGCCTACTCGGTTTTTGATTGCTCCGATAAAACTATTGAAATTCTTGGATGGTTTTATGTTATTCCCCACCGATTTGACATGTTTCTAAGCTGCATACAATAGTAGAGTGCTCTTGGAAGTGACCCTGTTTTATTTTTTATTTTTTTTTAATCACTTCTGTGCACAAATATACACGCGTGTGCACATGACTTGGGAAGTGTGGTGCACACGCAAAAATATGGCTTCCCGAAAGCCCTGATGTAATTCGAACCCTGGTTTTGCCTTTAGTGAAAGAAGGGATTACAAGTTCTGCACCGCATAAGGCTGCAAAATCAATTGGCAATGATCTGGTCACCTGGCCAGTGTCTTAGTGAAATGAAACCAGATTGCTGCACAAGGTCAACATCTCAAACCCTGCCATGCCAATTTAAAAAAAAGTTATGGCATCTAAAGGACTACATGATCAGCACCTTGTCGGTGGTGTGTTTTTTATCAGTTGATTACATTTTTTGGCTGGCTAAAAGATTCCCTGACTTACTGATGAATAACTCAAAACAATCCATAACAAATGTTAGACGAGGAAAGTTTCCTTGAATTCTGTGGGCAAGGTCATAATGATGGTCTGTGAGTCTGGCCAGACAGATGAAGTTGCAAGTGTACCAAAGGAAGAAAAAAAAGGTCTACAAATGAAAGGGTTTTGTTGATTTTAATCTGCACATGGGGAGCCAGGAAATAGGGCTGGGCAGATCGATCCAAATATTGATAGTATCGATATCAAGGTTAATATCGGAATTGTTCAAAACCAGCATGATCAGGTTGATATTTTTGTTACAGAGGCCACAGTTACATTGTGTGTTGTGGTTCCTGCTCTGGTGTGTGGCAATGTTGGGCAGTCTGTTTCCCTGGCAACTGGATCTTCACCTGCACCTCATTCTGCAATCAAGCAGCAAGTATTTAAGACCAGCTCAGCCTCCAGTCATCGCCAGATTGTTTCTTTACTCCGTGGTAGCAGCCTGCCTGTCTGCCGGTCACTTCCTCCTTTTTCTGCTAGTCATTTATCAGTGGATATCCAAATAAATAATTTACTTAATTCCAACCCAGTGTCTGGAGTTGGATCCTGTTTCCAACTTCAATTCACAACATGGTGTTTCTTAATACAGAATTCATTATTCAGAATTAAATCATTCGCATTAAAGTATTCTCCTTTGTGTTTACGCGGAAATAGTAATTCGGAATTGAGGTTTACATGGAAAACATGTTTAATCGCCATTATTTAATTCCACTTTAGATCTAGGAGTTGGGAAGGGTTCTGATTGGACAGGGGGCAGACATGACGTATTTACATCTACCGGAAGAAAACAAACTCCAGTTCCTGCTTCTTTTCGTTTCGTCTACAACATGGAAGACCACATATTGCGAACCACTTTTGCTTTGAATTTGATTATAGTTTTGAAGCAGCAGCTAGATATTAGCTTACTACTTCACATAGGAGGAGAAGGGAGCTAGAGTACCGTACTCAGTCATCATGGCAGGAAAAGGGAACAAGCATAACGACCGGAGTTAAAGGTCCCATACTATGCAAAATTCGCTTTCTAAAGGGTTTCTAACAGTCTTGTGTTTCTTTATAACCTGTGTATGAGCCCCAAGAATTAGAAAATTCTGTCACCTCTTTCACTTGCTTGCTCCACTTTTTAGCCAATGTGTGCTCAAACAGGTGATTCTGAGATCTTTCCCCTTGTAACATCGCAAATGGAAAAAAAACATTCCCCCCGGCAGCGGATACTGTCATTGATTTGTCCCCCCGGCTAGCTGACCCTTACCCAAAAATATACACAGAGTGGGCACCAGCGGAATCCCGATCCTTTCCCATTGAGGGGTGAGGAAAGGAACCACTCATGAACATTTAAAGGTTCAGACACAGAAACAGCCTGTTCTCAGTAGAGCTCACTAGAGCCACTTTTGGAATGGCTGAAATGAAGAACCAAGGCTGAATTTGGGGTTTTACACTTTGAAAGCAATGTTGTTGACCTCTGACACCCACATGAAATTGATACAAAAATGTATAATATGGAACCTTTCATTTAAAGAAGAATGAATGTGATTGAGGAATTATTCAATTCGGATTTAAAATCAGAATATACCAGCCACCTAATTCAGATTTAAGTTTAATTTGGAATGTCCATTTTCATGTGGAATTAGGTGTTTACAAGGTCATTTAAAGAGTATTTAAGTTTTATTCGGAATTAAAGGGGAATTAAAACTCTTAAGTAAATGTGGCCATAGTGTTTTGGGGGCAAAAGACCAAAAAATGTGAATGAGAGCCAGCCATAGGTTTTGCTTATGTTCAGCTTATTTATACTGTTTATTTTGTCAAACAATTGCATGTCTTAAAAGAGAAGAAACAGTTGTTGTTTTTTCTTCTTACATTTTTGTAACTTTATATTGTTTACAAACAAAAAAAAACTTATATTTAAATTTTCTCAGTTCTGCCATTCAGTTTGTTTCGTTTGACAAAAATCTTTATATTGTGTTTTATTATGATCATAATCAGGATATATAATTAAAGATAAAATCTGCTTGTGAAATTTTAAGCGAAAAGTATTGGCGATACTTGCTCTGAATTTATTTGGTATCAGATTGATTCCAAAATTTGCCATATGGGTGATACAGATCCTGGTAGAGCTGGGAGACTGTGTCATTTCTAAATACAAACCATGGTTACCCAGTGTAAAATTTACAATTGAGTCATCTCCTTTGATGAATGATACTGACAAATGCGCTCTCTCTAGTTCTTTAATAAAATTGCTTGCTTCATCGCTTGCCACATTGTGCTCTTCTTGCAGCACAAATGCAATTATTAAGCTGCTTAATTATTTTTTTCTGATGATCAGGATGATCAGCAGGTTTGCAACAGTGTCATTTTGGGTCGTGCTTGAGAGAGGTTGTGAGACTTTTCCATCTGTATAACTGGTGGGCCTAGATGTTGTAGCTTGCCACCATGATCTGATGGCATCATGATAATCATCATCACTTTTGCTGTGCACACTGTCTGTTGCTCGATCACCACCATCAGCTCCACCTAAGAATGCCATCCGCTTCACATAATGGCGCTTTGATGACAAAGTTGTGTATTGTTTGTAATGCTTCAGACATTTCTCTGCTTTATCTTGGCTTGCTGAGTTATGGGGGAATATTGATGCTACATAATCTGAGTGAAGCTGATCGTTACCTGGCTGTCCTGAGGAGACAAAGAGCACTGTAGTTTAAATCTTCTACTAATTTCATGTATTTTTTTGGCTGTAAGATCTAAACTGTGATATCACAATAAATGTTTTTCTCACCAGTCACAAAATGATCTGAATAACTTCTTGAATATTTCAAAGGACTCCATCATCAGCATTGACATGCCTGATAACTGCTAGCCAGTTTAAGTCTTTTGGGGATTTTGTGTCTTTTCAGTAGCTTGAAAAATTATCTCTTCTCGTCAGCGGATTAAAGCATATTTAAAGGAAACTCTTTTACAGACGAAAGACACCATATTGGACAAAATTCACAGATGTCCCCAGACATATGCCCCTGCCAATAAGTTGGAGTTAGCACTGTTGATAGAAATTGGAATAGAGACTCGGCGTGGTCGCATCTTGCTCTCATTCATCTTAAATCGGTTATGTGATTTGGGTGCAGCTAAAGGCTAAGTACACCCTGGATAAGTTGCCAGTCTTGTCATGGAGACTGATCTGCTCATGCAATCAGGCTCATCTGCTCCACCTGAATCTCATTAGCACTCACTCTCCTCACCTGTTGGCACCCTATTTAAACTCCCCTCAGTCTCTGCTTCCCTGCCAGATGGTCATCAGCTATTCTTGTGATATTCTGTATTTATTCCACTCTTGTTCCAGATCCTTGTTGCCGACCCTGCTACATTCCCTGGACCGCCCTTTGCCTGAACCCCTGACGGACTTCCCTGCAATCTGCCGATCCAGGTTTCGACCCCTCTGCTTTCTGCCTTGCCCGATGAGTACCTGGTTTTCATTCGTCTAGAAGTGCTTATCTGCCTGACCTAATTTAGTACTGGATTCCTTTCTGGATTTATCCTCTTAGCTGCCTGGACTCCATTACCACCTCCACCAGAAGGTTGCTTCTGCCCCGCCTCCACTTAACCAGCATTCAATAAAACTCTGTTAAAACTACCTCTGTGCGTCAGCTGAATCCCGGGTCCTCCTGAGAAAATCCATTACAAGTCTATCACATGCCTAAATTAAAATGATTAGGTTTTATAATTTACCAATGCCTTTTTATGAGGTTAAATATAGAAATTGAACAACTATTTTGGCTTGATATTCAGGCATCAGCTTAGGAAAACAATTAAGATCTCAGTTCACAGAATGCACACACCAAGCGCTCTGAAGCAGAGTTTGTCACACAGCAAAACAAAAAGTGTTAACCGCTTTGTAAGACATGAATGATTGCAGCAATCCTAAATTATATGCTAAGGATGTGCCTGACTCATTGCTTAATCATTAGTCAAAATGGTGCACAAAGTCAACAGCTGTTAAAAGTTGAATAATTGGATGAGATTTATGTCTCATTGCACAGAGACTTGGAGGAGAAAGGGATGCACAGCATGTTGTCAGCTGGTTTGATGCACAGGTCAGTGGCATTTAATAAGATTGATATTAATCATTGAAGCACTCTGGCGCAGGTCAGAGCAGTAGAGAGGGGTGACGTTGGAGCAGAGAAAGTTAGCTTTGAGAAACTGTCTGTTAAGGGGTGAATGTTTGTGCTACAAGCTTTAGCAATAAACACCACACAGCTCTTCTAGTTACAGTAGAGCCCAGTGTCTGCTTCACCACTTCTGGTTAAGGGAGATAACCCTGAAGATAGATATGCAGCTTTACCCATAAGTAATCACCTTTTTTCTGCCTACTGACCTAGGTTTAGAGGCAGAAGCAGGTAAATTTGACAGCTTTTTTAACATTTCAGTATCGGTCCGACAAGCAAAACTGGGCCGATATTAACAGCCAATATTTATTTTCGTCTAATTGCTGTTTGTGTACGTGTGTCAGGAGGGCGGGTTGGCCATGTTTGTACATGTGACAGCGATGCAGCACAACATTGTGGGATGTGACTGCAGTTAGAAGCAATGTCAGCTGTGTGGCAATTTTTCATAATGTCAAAAGAAGATAATCAAAAAGCAGTATGCGAAATTTGCAAAGTCGAAGTGATGAGAGAAGGATGTCGTGTCAAATCATTCAACACCACAAATTTGATCTGTCATCTGAAAAAATTCCATCCAAAAGCTCTCAAACAATGGCAAGAAGCTAACGCCCCTAATGTTTGCATCATTTTTAGTTTGTATAGAATTAGATAATCTTAAATCTTTTGAAACAAAGTATATATATCAACATCGGCATATATTGGTTATCGGCCAAAACAATAATATTAATATAGGATATCGGTATCGGCCAAAATTTTCATAGTGGTTCATCCCTAATCTCCACAATTTTAACTTGTACCCATATTTTGTAACATACATATCACAAAATGTTTCTATTTTAGTTCTATATAAACCTTAAATGGTCCACCTACATTACACCTCTGGACCAAGTTAACTTTTTCAGCATGGTTGCCATCTCCTGCTGTATCCCAGATCCCTGTTGAGGTAGCACCTCGAAGGGGATGGGGAGTCAGTCTAGTGATGATAAACTGTGCCACTGGTATCTTCATTAATCCCAGCTACCTATGTGAAAGTTCTTAAATGTGTATATTGAAATATGAGGCAAATATTGTTGGTTATCCTTAATTCTTCTGCAATGTGGCTCTTGACAAAAAAAAATGACTGAGTTTGCCTACTCTATCTTTGGGTGAATAAAATTCTTCTTTAATGAGTTATTTCTCTCCAATTTTAGTAGACAGCCCAAGTTGTGACAATACAACCTTCAAAAGAGTGCATTTCTGAATAAAAAGTAGAGTAGTTTATAGTTGTTATATTACAATGTTGAGGACAGTTTTTGCTTGCCTTAAATAACCTCTCCATTTTTCCATGAATCCCTAAAAATCTTTTAAAGCAAAACTGATAGCTCTGTCTTAATATACACGTAATTTTATGAATACAAAAATGTACCTCTGTCAAAATGTTAACAAAAAGCAGGGCCAGTGTGTTGGACTTTACTATGATTCATCAAGTCTTTTTTTTTTTTTTTTCACTCTGTCATCTGAATGTGATGAATAGGTCATGTCATCAGAGGGTGAGCCATAGCTTGGAGAATGTCTGGTCTCAGATAAGCAAATTAACAATTCGTTCTAAAAACATTGTAGAATGCGTCATTCAACATTTTAGGAACATTATTTAAAATGAACACAATGGTGAGATATCACTGTTGAAATCAACAGGCCTTTTATGCATCTATGATTGCAGATGAGTCTGCTTGTTTTCCTCACAGTCCCTGTAGAATAATTTCTTTTCTCTCCTGAAGAATCTGGCTTACAGCTTAAAGATCAAATCTTCTTTGTTTTTCTTTAACTTACTGCCACAGGCCAAAGCTTTACTATTATTCCTTTAACCCCACAAAATTCCTTTTGCTTTTCCACATCGAGAAGAGCCAGATGAGGTGGTTTAGGAATCTGGTTTAGATGGATGAATGGATGGACATAAAACTCAAACTTACCCCAACTATTTGTTTAAAATAGACATACATAAAATTCTGACAAAAACACCTTTCTTTGCTTCCTGACATCAATAAAAATAGAAATCAATTAATTTTTAAAACTCTGATGAATTTGAAGTGTTATCTCTGGAAATTACTTTTTCATAAACGACAATATTTGACTCAAGGCACGTTGGCATGTGCCGCATGTGAAACCAAGTAAGAAATTGGTGCTTTCAAGAGTTAAAGCAAATTTATCTAAAAGTTTTAAAAAGACAGATAATCACAGCTTATTTGGATGTTTTAAAATGTGACCTGAATAAAACCATTAGGGTTTGTTTACATGCACTTCAAAGAATTTTTTTCAGATTTTTATGTACTGGTGAAACAGGATTCACCTTCAAGTTAATGACTTATCTGTGAGTAATGAAGCTTACTGCTGAGTTGTAGCAGTTCTGCATTAGCTCTGGATC
>JBAMHW010000023.1:18271110-18288830 GCA_037177495.1 Rhadinocentrus ornatus
TCAATGCAGTGCTGCCTACTGGGTATATGAGATCTGCAAATCATGACATTCTGGTTTTATTCACATTTTACAGTGTTAAAACTTTTTTTTGGCATTGTGGCTGTATATTACCTCTAGAGAACAAGTCCTACAGAAAACCCATGATTTTTGTGCACAGAAGAGCACATCAGAAACTTCCACAACTGCACTTTTACTCTAGAAATTAAACTAAATTCAGTTATTATAGATCCCATCTCTTGAAATTTGTCAAATTCTTGAGGAAAAACACAAAGTTTACTGGATGAAAATGTGTTTCAATTGTTTATTTCTCCAAGCCCAGAGATGACATAACCACTTCTAACATTGAAATTTGCTTTTACATTTATTAAGTCTTTAAAAAAGGAGAAAATATCTTATATGCAAAAATGGCAAAAACACAATCTTTTAACCAGGAAGGCACCAAAGACACATAAGCATAAAGTGGAAAGATGGTTGCTGGCCTCATAATATAAAACAAAAAAAACAAAAAAAGAAAAAAAAGACTGAACACATTAGGTAAATCCAAGTAAAACATTAGCAACAAAATTAGATACCTTAAGTTTCCTTTTGCAATGAAAAAAATCTTTATTTGAAAAGCTAAAAGCTAATAAGACAATAGTGGTATTGTGACAGCTAAAATATATATTATATATTACAAATACAATAGACTTCATGGAGCATTTTCTATGTGTGCATTTTTTTTTTATCCCTTTTGTGGCTAAGGACTGTCCACTGTGTGCAAGGAGAAAAGAGCCATGTTAGAACTTCCTTAATACAAAGTACAACTTGAGTCAAAAAATTATTTTATTTTTTTTAGTACACTTGTAATAAATATTTTAGTAAAAATTTCAGGCTGTGACTCTTAGAAAATAACAGTTACTTTATTTCTTTTCTATTGATAAAGGTCTGAAATTATATGACGATATGGCTGTGATTGTCAGAATATTAATAGTCCGTACATGGTCGTGTTTTTGTGCTTTACCACAACAGGAGAGCTGTCCACACCTTTGGCCTCTCAAACTTCTAAAATTCAAAAGCAATATGATCTTCCCCCACATCGCTCACTCAACACTCAAGTGCTATTACAAGTAGAAAGTGGCACACTTGAGATAAATGAGAACTGAAACAGGTCATATACTCTGGTTTCTGCAGTGGAGTGGGCTGCCGTGGGCCAGAACTGGTCAGTTTCTAACTGAAAATGTAAACAGATGTTAATTTGTTCCAAGTTATTACAGGCATTAACACTCACTGTAAAAATGACAGCAGCACTAATTCTCTTCCTCTTCCCACTCTACTTCTTCTTTACTACCCCCTCTCAGAAGCTAAAGCCTCATTAGGCTGTGGAAAGAGGCAAATTCTTGCTTGCACTTTAAAAGTGCCTAAGATGGGAGCAAGATTTTTTTTACCAAAACCAAATGTGAAATTACAGCAGAAAGTTAACATCTTCGTGCTTTTGGTATTGGATAACTAGGATTTCATAAATGCAAGCCATAAGAAACCAAATGTTAGCACCATTCCTCTAGGCGCCTCTGAAGAAATCAAAGCACTTGATTTGGGACTTTCTGGTTACCCATGCAGTCCTGCCCATTAGCTGCATTCCTTCCTCATGACTGGTCCAGGGAGAAGAACTGCAAACAGTTTTGCAAAGTTTTAATCTTTCTTTCTCTTCTTCCTCATTTGTTAAGGGTGATTGTGACATAAGATGTAGGTATGTAGCCCTCATCGCCATTGTTCCTTCGAACACGGGTCCAACCATCCCCTTTATCCTCTTCTACTACAGCCAGCACCTCCCCTTCCTGCATAGAAATGGTCCCTTCACTGGCACCTGAGAGAGAAAGACAGGCTACTTGAGATAGATATCACTTTAATAGTTAATGAATACAAAACTACAAAAAATTTGCACCATCAAAACTGAGCCAGAAACCATTATGATTTTCTGTTCAAAGGGGAGTCACGGGAAGGCCAGATGCTAGACACCCGTAGGTAATTTTGTGAAACAAGAAAACTAATCTTCAATCCATCAAAATTTAATTTAAACTTAACAGTGTGGCCGGTAATGTGAACAGCATATGCTCTTATTCTCACTCATGTGCTCTTTAACTATAGTGAATGAGTTACTCAGCTAGTTAAAACACCCTGTGACGTACCAGGGAAGTTGTACATTGCCGTGCATTTGCCAATGGGAGCTGCTAGTTCCTCATCCTCAAAGTCATCATCAAACTCAGCATAAATGGCTTGTGAGGGATCAGGGGTGCTTTCATCTGAATGAGCTCCATCAGGGCTAGAAAGGAAATACAAAGGTTTCCAGTTCAGAGTGGACAACTAACCTATGTTTCAAACATATCATGTAATTAAATTTGACCTTACCTGTGTGCATCATGAGCTCCATTATTGTTAAATGTGTGGGTTTTATAGCGCAGTGTGTCGCCTCGTCCACCTGCCTCAGCCAGCCAAGTCTTTATAAGAACAAAAATAGAGAAAAGGTAGTCAAATCAGGGTTATTTACATTATTTTTTTAAATTAATACTGAAAAAACTGCTTAAAATATAGTAGAATTCTGATATAAGGACCTGAAATATTAATAATAAACAACAGAAATGAGGATTACCTCATACTTGCTCAGCTCTCCTCTGAGCCGCTCTATATTCTGGGATGTCTGGCTGATTTGGGATGCAAGACTAGCTGGATCTCCCATTTGAGGATTTTTCTCATAAACATCTTTCATCTTTCCAAGTGCTTCACTGAAAAGAGAAAGGAAAAGAGAGATGGGAGAAGGAGGGAGAAGAGGAAAGTGACTTGGGGCAAATTTTTGTTCCCTGCAGAGCTCAGAGGTGGGTAAATTCCAACACACACAAACAGCACAGAGTTGTTTACACTGTATGAATTTTGCATCCACATTTCCAGCAGGAAAGTTCTAACAGAATGTTATTAATGTGCAGGATACTCACATACACACAAGCACACACACCTCTGATCTACTTCCTTCTGCAATTCTTTGCAAATTTCATCTAATTTCTGCTGTAACCTCTTCCTGCGCTGCTCTGGAGGAAGATGGGCAAAGTCCTCTGTCACTGTGGGCTGCAAGATATCACAGGAAGGGTGGGTTAACACCATATGGAGGCTCGCATTTAACAGTTTCATGAACACATTCACTGTGACCACAGAAACACAAAACCGGGTGAGAACACCAGCCCTGTGGTTTGAGATCAGCTCAGGAGACCATGTGAAGTCATCAGTGAGCTGAAAACAAAGCCACCACCCATGGGTATAAAGGCCAATTCAATATTGGCTTACTGATTGCTGATTTTCCTCCCTTCTTCCACCACCAGATGGCCACCTCTTCAATACAAACTCAATAAGGACAAACCTTTTGCTAGCAACTCTGTTCTTGAGCACATTTTTATAACGTAAGGAAATAATTAGAAATTTGACGGTTGTAAAGAAAAGGTGGTACTTTTTTTGTAACAGACAAGTGTAACCCCGCACCAATTTTGCTATCCATATTACCATGGTTCTCTCTATGGTAAATTTCTGAGGGGAAAAAAGAAGCAGTTTGTGTTTAAAAATAACATCTGATAAGCTTTAAAGTGTTTCTTGCTTAGCCAACTTAAAAAATATATATTATGATTCAATGTTTACAATAACAATATTAACTTTTTGTACTGAATAGCTGCAGTAGAATTGTAAATTGTCTTCTTCATCTGAGAAACTCAGTGGCTGCTGCAGTGCCATGAGTACAGGATGATGGATGAGGCCTCCTGGCACCCGAATCATCTCTTCTTGTCACTCACCGATCTCCTGAGTGTCCGGAAGGAAGAAATTCTGGGTTTGACTGTCCTATTGATCTCCTTCAAACAGTACGACAGGGGGTCCCGGCCAAACTTGGGGGAAGGGAGTCCATTAGGGGGTGAAGGGGTGGGGGGTGTAGAGAAAGGAGCAAGTGTGGAGGAAGAGAGCTGGGGTTGGGCAAGACCAAAATTACCAGCACCCAATAATGAGGTATGCAGGAAAAGGATGGTGTACAAGGAGGAAGGGGATAACAGAGAAATAGAAGAGACAGGGAAGACAAAAACAACAAGATGACAAGGGAAAGAAAAAGACACCGTCAACACCTTAAAGCGCACCACAATGCCTGGAAGACAATACTGGAGCAAACCCAGCACACAAGCCCAAAGAGCATGAAAGAACAAACACACATCTTTGGCCCATAAACACACACATTTTTAAAGAAAACAAAAAGGGACATTTTATGCCAACTCACCCAATCCTCCCAGTAAACCTCAGGATTTTTTATAGGTGAAAAAATTTACGTGACAAAGCATTTTTCAAGTTAGGCCAGTTGGGTTATTTATTTAATCATTTAAATTTTCTAAATCTTGTCAATTGCTCCATTTTCATAGAATAAAGGTCACCATTTCCTCCTAGGTTTTTAATCAGGCCTAGAATAAGGAACTATTAAAATGTTTAACAAATCAAAAGCCATGATGGCATATTGCCTCAGTCAGTTTTAGTTAGATCTTGTACAGAGTTGTGAGCAATTTACTGTATTCTTGTGTTTAAGTCTTTAGTCTTATACTACTTGATCTTCAGTAATTGAAAGTGACTGCCAGCAACAGTGCTCACAGCATGTCAGAATTCTCTGGGAATAACACTGAAATAACTATTCAGTGGTAAAAATGGTTCATATCATGTTTATAATTTCCCCTACAGGCAGAAAAATAAGTTTTTACTGGCCATTTTTATAGAAACCCCTCAGGTCTGGAAGGCTCAGGTCTCAATGGGTTAAACTTTCAAAACTGACCAAGAAAATCAATTGCATGACCTGGAAGAGTTGTGTGTGAATTTGCATGGAATGACCAGAAACACAACACTACAGAGTAAGCAACCAGCCATAGATTGCACACTGGTGCCACACCCGCCCCACGTTGAAGGGCAGAGTGAGACTCCCAGTTAGGACCCATGGGGCAGACCAGCAAAACTAAAACACATCTGTATAGCTAAAGGTTCCACAAGCTGCTGTACGTGATATTTTCTTCGACACCATTATTGCCCTTGCTTTTGTATTTGCTATTCCCTCAACGAAGTTGTTTGCAACAATAATAAAAGATATCCTTCCAAATAACAGAGTTTATAAAGCTGTAATTCTTCTCAGTTTGTATTGCCAAGTGTCTGCAGTGAAGATTGCCATTGTTTGTTACTGTCAATGTTTCTTTATTAAATAAAAATTGTAATTTTTTCAAACTGTTAAAGCAATGTTTTAAAAGAAAAATAATAATCATTTTCACAGTTAGAGCACAACTATCCAAACTCTGACCTATATACAGTAGACAACATATCAGTTCATAAACCAGTCCAGCTGTTATAAATAGCTTTTATAATTTTCCCCAGTGGGATAGTGCTTATAGATTTTTAGGGCTTGGTGAATGCCCCGTATTAGAAAGAGGTTAACTTAACTGAAGTTAACTACATAAATCTGCATTTATGAGAAAAGGTGGAGGTGGGCTCCATTGGCTAAATTGCACAGTAGGATGATGGCTTTTAGTCTTTAGTAAGGACTATTTAAACAGGGTCTACAACAGGGTCCTATGCATAATTACTGAGAGCTTGAAGTACAGCACTGTTATTATGTGAACATCCACTGCTGTGGTGCTACTTTACTTTAGTTATGGGGGATCTAAGTAAAAGAGAGCTGTTAATAAGAATGGCTCAAGTAAACCAAGGCTTTCCTCAAGTCAGTACAGCCAGCTTCCTATTCATGCTCCTAAGGCCTAATTGGGAGAGCATGACTGATGACAAAGAGCTCTGTGCCACACACATACATGGAACAGGAAGCGTGCACAGCAGAGCACAGCCACTAATACATGCTAAAAGAAGAGAGTTGAGCAAGCAAACACTGCAAAGAAGAAAGAAGGGATCCTTTAGTTTTGGGACTGGAGTAGTGGACCATTAGCTGGTTAGTGGTCAGTCACTCATAACACTGGTTTCATGTAGGAGCTGAGAGTGCTTATAGATTCCTTAAGTCTAGTGAGTCTTTTCCACCAGATCCATATTAAAGAGCAAACATAAATATATCAGTGTTAACAATGATCGAGATTTTCTGTTATTGTGATGCGACACATAATGCCGGTTCTGGGCGGGATAATGAAGGCAGTGTGTTTGTGGATGCACATAGAAGGAAATTCAATGTTGTTTTGGACCCGTGCCAATGAAAGCGCAAGCACAGCAGAATGCTGACTGCCAGTTGACCCACTGGAAAGCATTCTGCAGAGATAGGGTTGTGTTCAGGGGGTTGTGGGGTAGCTATTTATTCACTCACAGCCAGGAACAGTCATGCAAAGGTACCTTTTCTGGGAACGATGGGGAGTGTGTAAGGTAATTTATGATGAAATGAAAGTACACTGAGAAATACTACCCTGAGCTGCAGCAACTAAGTCTTTAAACTGTTTGCATGTTATATGTGTGTGTGGCTATAGCTTCAGGTTTACCATGAGTGCTCTCTGTACGGAAATTCCTGGCTCTACTGAGCAAAGAGTTACCTACTGCAAACTTGTGGACTTTCAAACATTAATGTATGGGAGTTGTTAACTCATTCACTGCACACTTTCCACAATACAAATATAACATTAGGGCATGTCTGGGAAATGTCCTACCTTATTCCTTTTGCTGAAAAGCCAAAAGTTTTTGCTCTTGTTCTTTCCAATAACGTCTAAGGGGCCTTTAGGTGTTCCCAAGCTGCTGTCAGAGGAGGCTCGATTGATACCCTGACTGTAGTCTTCAAACTCCAAATCTCCAGGACGTTCAAAACCGGACTTGTTCTGCTCTATTACAACCACGGAGTCCTGCATTAAATTTAGTCATGGATGAGAGGAAAAATTATTTTACACATCTATTAAACTAGTAGCTTACATTAAGCCATGCTGTTTATAAAATGTCAGTTTTTAAAAGAGCAGCTCACATTCTTCTCATTAACATTAGTGCCAGCTTTAGTAATGCCTTCCAGACACTTGCCGATGATGGGCATCACATGTTTTTCTGTGTCTGAGAACAAGACATAACCTTGTGCCAACTTCCGTACTCGCCTCTCATCCAGATCCTGCAATTTCTAGAGAGCACACAAAACAGTTGTTCACACAACATACAGCAAATGAACAACTTCAGCTGTTATGATCATGAGATATTTCTTCAAGATCATTTACATACATTTGTAAAGCATATAAAAGAAAAAGATTATCTTTAGTATCCGCTGCTGGCTTTAAATCAAAATAAGTCATCTTAGTTTAAAGTGTAGGTGAAATTAAATCTGAATCTTAATTGTTTTTATATATTCCTGCCCTATTCCTCATGTATACGCTGGTGTCAGTCCAAACATTGGTTAAAAAAAAAGAAAGGTAATTTTTAAGAGATAACAGTTATAAAGTATTGATGGCCCTTCCGACCCTCAGAGGCCTACACTATTTTAACATCCTATAAAACTCTACTTCAAATTTCTGCATAAGTGATTCAGAATTGCAGCTGGAAAGTGGGTTTTCCAGTAGAACACATTCTCCATAGAATTTGTTTGTACCATAAACTAAACAAAGAAAAAAAATGTAGCCACCATGGTTTGACCTATTTGTCTGTGGACTCTCACTTTGAAGCCTCTTGTTGGTATTTTGATTATCATTTGTCCTTAAAAAATTGATTTTATGACAGAGCAGTCATAAAATGTAACCATTCCCTAAAGTAGGCCTTGTTTTAATATTAATTTTACTTTTAAACGGACCATAATTTACTAAATAAACATTGCACTCTATTAAAGATCATGCTGTCATTAAGAAAGTGTTTAGTAAGACGACAAATCAAGTGAGAAGCAGAGTCATTTTCTCATATGTTCTACAGTCATTAAACAGAACACAGGTTAAAGGTGTCTGCTTGGATGTAATGTTCATCTTTTGTATTTGTATGCTTTTAACAAGAACCCAAAAAGTATTATTCATTTGGTATTCCTTAAATTTTATAATGTGTCATAAAAAACAATTATTTGTTCAGTGTCTAAAATCTTTACTGTAACAAAAACAGCTATCACAATACTGTTGTGTGATTAACATTCAGGAAATGTTCGTGATGGTGCACTTACATTGAATATGAGCGGCATGTCATTAAAATAGAACTGGCTCTGCTCTTTGTTGTATTTCTGGAGCTGGGCAGCGTAGTCGTTCTTACACTCCTCTGCTATGTGCGCTCTCATATGAGCCTGCTGTTTGGCCTGCAACCACACATAAAGCATACAGGTTAAGAACGGCTTCTGCTCTTACTTTGGGTTAAATACTACATGAAAGGTATATACATATTTATGGTATGTTTCTCCCATCCTACTTTCTCAACATCAGCTTTTGTGGCATTGATGTCCTGATCCGTCTTCTCTGCATATTGTGCTGAACGCTCTGCTTCTCGCCACTCCCTCTCAAAACGTTTTTTACTCTGGTGTAGAGCGAAAGAAGAAAAAGGGTTGAGCTCAAGCAGCTTAGTGAAGCCAGTATCTGAATCAAATATGAAAAGGATCCACTACTAAGCTGTTTTACTGTCTAGGAGAGGAGAATGAGGAAAGTTTCAGCCTTTGGGAGCAGAAAAACTAAAATAACCACCATATAGGTCTTGGATCAATGATGTAGGAGGAGTTTGAAATGAGAGCTTCCTACTCTGTTCATCTGTTTTTACTATAGACAAATAAAGCAACATGATTTCCACACAGACTGTGGGGTACTTTGAAATGATTTAATTCTTAACACAAAAGACTCCCAATTCTATTCTGATTAATCTTTAAATTCTGAGGTTAGACTTACACTGTCAAGCTGTTTGTAGGTGCTCTCCAAACTCTGCTGGGCCTTCTTGGCCTCCATCAGATACTGCAAACATTCATAAAAATAGAGTGAGAGGAGGATCAGATGACAGAGGGAGACATACGACCATGTGTAGGAGCAGACAGAATAAACAATGACCTCCAAAAGCCACACAGCAAAACAGACAAGAAAACAAATACCAGCGTGTCTGTTTGAGACATAACGTCTTCAGCAAGTGGCTGTACACAGCTCTATTATTCTGCAATCCAACATGACAAAGACAGAGCATTCCTCATGGAGAAATAGAACACCACTGCCTAGACCATGCCTCCCTCAGGAAACACCAAGTAAAACTCCTTTCCTCCCGCAGCAGTGAGATTGCATCTTCACTCCTTTAAATCAGTTTATCTTTCCGCTCTTAAACTTTACACCCCTCCTTCACAGATTATACTGCATAAATAAATAATTTAAAAAAAACATTTGGCATCTTGTCAGACTGCTTTTTAAAATGATGCTGTGGGCATACACCAGTACACTAGTGCATACACAACTTTGAGTGTTTTCATGTTCAGACAAAGTAGATTGCAGATATGAATCAAATACTAAAGTAAACAAAGCTTGCAAAACTGTAAAAGAAAAGTGTCCCAGAAAACACGACCGGGACAAAGATAACAAGCTACAGATAGGATGCATCAGAGGGTTGTCAGTAAGGCTGTTAGATGATGAGCTGCATTACGTTTTTTCCCAGTAAAAAGAAAACATGCCAAATTCAATTAATTGGATATCCCTGGTTGCTACAAAGATGGGTTTTTAAGATGGAAAACCCAGCAGGTTCCTGGTTCTTTGCATATCAGGCTCACCGTCTTTCGTTCCTGCTTGAGCTCTTGCAGGTACTTAGTAAGATCGATGCAAATGTTCATCATCAAATTCTCAGCAATTAGCTCTCGCTGCCCCGCGTAGTCGTTCATCTCATTTAGGATGTCCAAAAAGGACTGGTAGCTTGACAACCTATCACGTAAGAGGAGGAGAAAGGAAAGGGTGGAGAATACTGATGGGACAAGTGATATCAGGATAAGGACACAAAGCTCAGCAGTGGACTAAATCATGATAAGAAGATCAGGATTTCCTTATTCCTGTTTCCTTCTGAAGGCATTTAAATGTCTCCAACATCAGACTGCAACAACTACATGAATCACACCAGTGAAAAGATTATTTCTCAGTTTTAAATTTGATACCATCTGTAGTTTTGTTCTGTTTTCCTTTATTAGTTTCCTCAGTGCTTAAAATCTCATCAGTAAACAAAAGGGGAATAATGAACCTCAAAAATGTCACATCAGGTTCACTGTTTTCTGGAAGAAAGACTTTGTAACAAAACCTACAGACTAAAACTCACCTGCACTCTGGTTCATCTTTGCTGCCTCGTTTTTGGTTATATTTCTTTGAGAGATTCCTGTGGGAAATGATTTAGGACAATATTTAACAAATTCACAAGGAAATTATTGAAAAAGTGAATGACATACATCTGCAACCACAGGCAGTTTTTTTTTTTATGAAAACTTCACTATGAGCACATTTAAATAGCTGTTCTTCCTCTTTTTACTCTCCCATTGACCACATCCCATCTATCATGTGCCAGTCTGCTCCCACTTCCTCTCCTCTACAGCAAAACTCAGCACAACACATGTGGGCATGCGCACTTGGAAGCAACTGTGAGAGGAAGCAGTAGGGATGGAGGAGAGGGAGAGAGCGAGAATGAGAGGAGGGGAGGACAGAGGGCCAGCGAGCACACTGCAACTAGAGAATTGGACTAGTGTTTCAGAGACAAGTTAGATTCTGTTTCAGCAGTCATAAGACCAACAAACATTTCATAAACAACCTTTTAATATGCTCACAATAAAACACACAATCACAGCCACAAGCTGCTGTGACCAACACACTTGCACAAAAAGCATTTTACACAGTCAGCACAGGAAAAAGAAAGCAAGGAAGAAAAAAAAACAGCACTAAAGTGAGGCCTACCTCAGTTGTTTGGCATAGTTTTGCTCAATCTCTGTCCTCTCCTTCACAAATTTCACATACTTCTCCACCAGCTCCAGGCCAGACTGTGTGTGCTTCTCTATGATGTCATATTGGTCCTAAAAAAGGAGCACAGGAGACATATAAGGAAAAGACAAGCCGACATGCAGCTGGGGCATGTGTTTACTTCTAGGCTACAGCTGGGATGTTCCTCTGGTTGATTTCTACAAGGATCTTGAATGGAAGGAAGTAAACTAAACACAACTTAATTTTTTTCCTGCACATCAGATTCCAGGACAGCTCTTCACATGTGCAAAATGCATTGATGATGGTCCCAGGAAAAGCTGAGTCTGCATTTTTCACATCATACAGGATGACAAGCGTATTCTTTGTTTCTCTTCCTCAAGTAAGGAACTTGATGACACCTTCAAGCTCAGGCAAGTCTGTTAGAGGTGAGAGATAAAATCAAAGCTAGTCCTCACAAAAAAAGGCTTCCCCCAAGCCCTTTTGTTAAGATGGGGGAAATTTAAAAAGGGGATTCCTGGCATGTTAGGCCTTGTTTGTTCTTCTGCAAACCTTTATGGTCCTTAGGTAAAACAAAAGAAGCAGGTTTCAGATAAATGAGAAAAGTCCTCATCACAGAACACAGTTAAAAGGCTTCTTATCCAACATCATCACAGTAACCCCAAACAAAAACTTGAAAAACTCTGGAAGGATGCCAAAACATCTCTGTGCTTGTACAGAAGAAAGTCCAAATTCTCGAGGACCTAACCTAAAGTGTAAAAGACGCAAGGAATAAACTTTGGCCCCTCTTGGATTGTGCCAGAAAGGAGGGGAAAAGGGCCGCTCTTCAAGGTGCTTTTGCTATCATTAATGACAACCGAATTACTTTTATTTAACTTTTAAGGTAATGATGTTTGAACCCTTTGAGTAAGTATCAGCAGCCCATTCAGTGTTGCCTGATGGTGTTAATCACCATTAATTTTAAGTTCTTTTTTTCTCTCTAATCTTCTCATATGCACCATTCTCTTTATTATGAATACTACTGTCAGTAGAACTTTTCCTTTCCTTTTTCCTTCTTATTTGAGTGTTCCTGTGTTCTATATTATTATCTTTACTCTCGGTTAATGTAAAAGGGCTCAGAAATACCATTAAAGGATAGCCTTGTTCTTGTTTGCCAAGGAGCATAAAATTGACTGGGTCTTTTTCAGGAATGTCACTCTCTTAAAGATGGTGAGTTTTTGGCGACGAAATGGGGAAACGATGTTTGGTTCGCACATGGCTCTGATCGCTCTGCTGCTGTCGGTTCCTTTAAAAATAGATTTGGTAGTTGACCCAGACCCTTTGGGGCATTTATGCTTAGCTGTTGTTAAAGTTTCTCTCTCTACACTGTTATTGATTAATGCATATGGCTATAATGCCAGCTCTGAGGTAAGTACTTTTTTTTCAGTGCCAAAAATACTGTAAAGCTGACTTCATCATAGGAGGCGATCTTAACATTGCTATTGATAATAGCACCCAGGAATCTTCCTTTATCAAATCCATCTCTTAATATTTTTATGGGTAATTTTGACCTGGTGGATGAATGGCGAGATCAGAACCCTTCTGCTGGACTTTTCACTTGGTCTAATAGAGACGGTTCTCGTAAATCCAGAATCGATAACTGGCTTCTCTCTAAATATCAACTTGTCTCAATATTTCTGTTAACTTTATTACTTGTCCTTTGACTGATCACAAAGCAATCTCTATCTTTATCACCTTCTCTTCCACTGTCTCGTCAAGCTTTGATATGGAGAATAAATAATTCTCATCTTAAATCTACAGAGGTTTCAACAGGCATCAGCAATCTGATAAAAAAAAAATTCTAGAACAAAGCTGAACTGAAAAAATAATTGGTCTGAATTGGGAGAAAGCAAAAGTACTAACTGATCTCTCATCTTCTGCTGATCAGTCCGACCTCTCTGAGTCTGGTAAACTGGAATACCATAAGCTTCTAGTCACATTAGACAACATATTCAAACAAAAAGGAGAATTTGTTAGGTCCCAGAGTAAATGGATAGAGGAAGGTGAACAAAATACATTTTGGGGGGGGTTTAGAAAAATCTCAATATAGAAACAGCATCAAAAGCCTAAAAACCGATGATGGAATAACGGATGATCATAAAAAGATAGCAGATTACTGTGCAAAGTTTTATGAGAATATTTATAGATCTAGATCCTGTAAAGACTCTGCTTCCTCATTTCTGGACTCCGTTCGTCTTGATAAGCTTCTCAGTACTAATGAAATGAATTTATGTGAAGCTCCTATCTGCTCTACACAAGTATTTCATACCATTCAGCAATTAAAAAATGATAAATCTCCTGGAAACGATGGCCTATCTGCAAAATTCTTTAAGCATTTTAATGAGTTGTTAGCTCCATTCTTAACAGAAGTATGCTCTGAAAGCCTCCTAAAGGGCTCCCTACCCCTACGACGAGACAAGGTTTAATCTCTTTAATCCCAAAAACTAAAAAGGATCTTATTTGTATCGACAATTGACGCCCGATAACACTTTTTACCTGATTTTCCCTTACTTGTTCTTAATTGCCCCCCAAACCCTGGCTACTCATATTTCTCTCAGCCCTTTGAAAGGAATTAGTATTGCTGTCAACTGGTCGATGATACTACATTGTTTTTACGAGACTCCTCTCAGATCTCTATCGCCCTGTTTTAATTGAGTTCGGACTTCGGGCCTCTAGATGGCTCCAGAGAAATTTATCTTTAAAAGGCACAATTCTCCTCTCTGAAGGTCTCTCTAGACTTGCTTATGCTGCTCAGTCTCTTTATGTTGATAATTGCACTCTCATGGACTTTGTTTGGAAAAACAGGACACATATTAAAAAATCTCTTATCAGCAATTTATTAGAACGTGGTGGGATGGATTTTATTAATTTCTCTTCCCTCAAAAAATAAATTGGCTAAGAAAATTTTTATTCAATTCTTCCTCAATCTGGAATGCCATCCCCCTTATGTTCTTTCCAAAGTAGGTGACCTCAGTTTTCTTCTGGTCTGTAATTATAACATCCCCAAGATTCCTATAAAGCTCTCAAACTTTCATAAACAGATGCTGCTTGCCTTGTCCCTCATCTTTAAACATATCTTCTCTCCACACACTTGTCATATCTGGATCAACAGGAACATTACTCATAAGAACAAACCCCTTTTTTTTAAGCTTGGGTTAATAATAATGTTACCTTAGTTACTCAGCTACTTACCTCTAGTGGGCAATTCCACAGTTATGCAAAATTTATTGATGCCTTCCCAGCTGTTTACTCTTTTAGAGATTTTCTATGGTTAAGGAGTCTATCCCCTGTGGTATTATTATGCTCTTAAAAGGGCTCTGTCCTTCAGTTCCTGCTGCTCCATATACTGACCCTTTGCATCGTTTGTTGGCAAGCTGCATTTCTCTGGCAAAAATGTGAAAAATAAAAGTGTCAGATCACTTTTTTTACAACTTTCTGCATCCTCTACTCGTATTCTTTCATACTGGAACAATATGGTTGATAACCTTCCCTGGAAGAAAATTTGGTCCTTTCCTTACAAATATCTTTTAACTAAAAAAATGAGAGAAATCTCTTTTAAAATCCTGCATACACATTATCCTGTGAAAACATTTATTTCACATAGGTTTAAAAAGGATAGCGACACCAGCTGTTCTTTCTGTGATATTACCTCTGAAACTCTTGCTCATCTTTTCTGGACATGCCCGTTTGTTTGTTTGTTTGTTTGTTGTTGTTTTGGTCTGATATTTTATTAATTTTACATAATCATATCCTCTCTGATGTTTCCTTCTCTTTTAAAGATATCATATTTGGTTTCTTCAGTCATGATAATAACAATTAGCTTTTTCTTATAAATATGACATTTATCTTGGCCAAATTTTACATTCATAAATATAAATTTCCAAATAACAAACCCCTCTGCTCTGTTTTTGTCCTTGTCATGAACCAATACTCAGTCTCTATCAGAAACTTGAATGCTTGGTAAAACCAAAGATTGTTAAACTCCCTCTTTTTGTATCTCCTTCTTATTCATTCTTGCTTGATGCTACTTATGTTGCCCCCTTACTGTACTCTCTGTTGTTGCTTTGTTATCTTTGTATTACATACAATATGTTTCAAATTTCAACAAATTTGTTGAAGAAGAAGAAGAAGCCACAGCTGCCATGGGGCAGACTGACGGAAACATAGCAGCCAATCCCGCCTCAACAAGCTCTCTGACCACCTCTGAACATTCATACACACTCATACACCTACTAGGCTGACACTGGACGCGGAGAGGGTGGGGCATCTTGCACAAGAACACAATGATAAATTGACTGGGGGAGTGGGATTCAAACTGTCAACCTCCCGGTTATCGGACGACTTGCTCAAAGCATTAAGGCTGCTTTGAGTGACAGATGAATGACTGAATGGATGAACAGTTTCTTTCTCAGATCTTCTGCACATCAGTTGTGGCTGCACATATGTCAACAATGAAGTCCACACACCCGTAAGTGATGACATAGTGGCTGCATCTCTCTTTTACATTTGTTGCTTTTACCTTTAAGTGCCTCCTCCATTTAAATCGGAGACCCGTCAGATCCAGTACCTCTATCTGATACGGACATCATTCACTGATCAGCATTCAGACATACAAGTAAAGTCGGTGCTGGACCAGAGCCTGCTGCCAGAAACAGCTAAATCAGCATATCTTTTTTTTTTTTTTAAATAGAGGTTTAGGTTTTAAAGCAGACATGTTGGATAACAATTTTTGTACAGCCAAAGTTCTGAATGACTGAAGTTATGGTGACTTATGGAACAAAAACAACCATAGCATCTATGTACAGTTTTCAATATTTCTCTACAAATTGTAGTTTTTACACATCCAGTCCAAAAAGTAGGTAGAAAAATATCAATATACAATTAAATAAGTTAAAAGTTTTTTTATCTGTTGAGGTGTGTTAAATACCACACATATGTGTGTGGTAAAAATATAGGAGCTTCTCACTTCCAGTCGCTCTTTGTGCAGAAATAACCCAAACTGAGCAGATGGGTAACTGCTGAGCAGCCCTGCTTATCAGCTTAGAGGAATTTTAACTCATTCCTCTTCACAGAACAGCTTCACCTCTGGGATGTTAGTGGGTTTCCTTTTATCAACTTAAAGTTTTTTCCCCAATTTATTTTTTTGGCTTAATGTCAAAACTTTGATCAGGCCATGGTAAACATTTACATCACTATAAAGCTATATACCTATTTTTTAGCAGAAGGACTTTTGTGCAACAGTTAGTTTTTGAGTTAATGACGTCTTTCTTTAAAATTCACTGATATAATTTACAATTCACTGTTCAATCAATGATGGCTTAGATGCAAAGGAACAGGCCCAAACTGTACAACATCTGCCATGTTTTACAGCTGGAATAACATTCACATGCTGGAGGAAAGTGTTATTCTTTTTCCAAGTATCACACTTATTGTTTTATTTTGGTCTCACTTTATCATCAAATTAACCACTAATCCTAAAGATTCCCTTTAATTTTCTAACCACAGATATGTGATATTGGACCCTTTTCTCAGCAGTTACTTCATCTACTTTTTGTAGTTTGTGTGGAATCCTGATGATAGTTTAGGTAATATTCATGCAGAAACGTAGCAGATCCTATAAGGATTCAAAAACATTCAAGTACCACTAAATGACTGCACAAATAAAAAGCTGTATTCTACCTTTGGCTCTCGATACCGACATTTTTGCATAGATCTGGATGTGATTTGCATATTCATTATCTGGACTCCTTTTCATTAAAGTAAAAAGGAGGTAAACTACCATAGAGATTGAGGGGGAAGGTTAAAGACTGTTTGGGAAGATTTGTGTAGGATTACAATTAAATTAAATGCAAAATGTTTTATTTATCGCACTTGGGAATAGATATGAAAGTCTGTAGGGTGCCAAGAAATTTCCCTCCCATTTCAAGAGTCACACTTCCAAATAATGCAGAAAAAGTTATTAGCTTAAAGAAACCTATACTTGATCAATAAGATCTTTTGTGTTAAGGTAAGGAAACTCCTCACATTACAGTTGCACTTTTTATCTAACATCACTTTTCAGTTAGATAAACCTGGCGTACTTGAAGAGGATTAATTATTCTCACATTGATTCATGCATGTGCAAGCGTCCGGCTTTACCTTGCTAGCTATATCTGCCACAGTGCAATTTAAAACTAGGTCATTCCTCATATATCCAGTCCAAACAATTTAGACTATAGGGAATATTGTGAGGAAGTTGAGTCCCAGTGTAGTGCAAAGAACCACTTCCCTCATTCCTGATTCTACACATTGGGGGAAAAGTGTATTTTTCTACTTTTTAATCAGCTTCAACAATCTAATTTTCAAAACATTTATAGCGTTTGCAAATACTGTACGAAGCCATCTTGTTAGCCCTATACTGACAGGTTTGTTTGTTGCAATCTTAAAAACATTGGAGGCCACACATTAACAGGTTAACACTATAGGGAAACAATAATCAACAATCACAATTCGTTTATTAAAAAAAATAAATAAAAATGCATTACTGCAAAAAAGGCTAGACTATATACAACTGAAAAGTCATTCATTGTCTGCACCGCTCATTGCATTATGGGTGGCGGGTAAGCTGGAGCCTATCCCAGCATTGTATCAGGTGAGAGGCAGGGAACACCCTGGACAGGTTACCAGTCCATCGCAGGGCCAAAATAGATAGGGACAAACAACCATTCACGCACACACTCATTCCTATGGAGAATTTAGAGTCACCAATTAACCTAACGTGCATGTCTTTGGACGGTGGGAGGAAGCCGGAGAACCCGGAGAGAA
>JBAMHW010000023.1:18295600-18310929 GCA_037177495.1 Rhadinocentrus ornatus
TACGATGAAAATTTCAGACCCCTCCATGTTTCTAAGTGGGAGAACTTGCAAAATAGCATGGTGTTCAAATACTTATTATCCTCACTGTACGTTCTTGTTTACATCTGAGGCTATTTTCATTTCTGCATAAAAATATTAACATTTTGTTTGATCTATTCTAAACCTTCTTGCAAGACTGTGCCTTTCATTATTAAGTAGTTGATAAAGTAGTGCTGTGAATTTGCCATGAAAAGCTTTTAAGTAATCAAAGTAATCACTTTATAATATCAAACATCTTGTAAGCTAAGATTTGACTTGTACTTACGATAAAGAGTGATGTCTAGATCAACTTCACACTGAAACTTATTTATCAGATTAGCAAAGCAGACAGGTTTTATATCCCATTCTTCCAATTGTTTTACTTTCCAGGTAGCAGCGGCAGCATTTTGTAAAAATATGCCTCCAGTTGAAGCCTCCCAACCGATTCCTGGAATATCTGTGTCTGAAGTGCAATTAACTTCAGCTGGATCTCCAAATCTCACTATAATTTCATGGGGTGTCAGGATTACGGGGCAACCTGTTATTCATGAGAAAAGATATTTAATTAGAGCTTTGATTTGTTGCACAATGAGAAGTGAGTCATCTAATATCAACAACATGGTCAAAACATATTAGCTGTAAAGTGAGCAAAGATACATACTTTGTTGTGCCTGTGCTTTGAGGGTGGCCATGGCAACAGCACTTGAGGTCACTTCTGTCACATGAACATGGATTTCCACAGATTTGTTTCCCAGATCATTGGTAGCTGTGCAGGTGTATATTGCACTGTAATTTATTTCTGTTATTTTGAGTTGGCTTGTGTTTTTTGCCAAATCTTTGCCATCAATAGTCCACTGAAAGTTAGGAGGAGGGTCTCCTTCAATCTCACAGGTCAGGGTTACATTCTCACCCTTAAAGACACTGATGTTATCACTATAATTTGTGCTGAGCTCAGGTGCATCTAAAGAAGAAAAAAATGTGTTTTATTTTTTTAAATGATTAAATAAATCTGCACAAAGTTAGAAAAAGATGATTGTCTGGAATCAAGATGTATACTCACAGAAAGGTGAAACACTGTGTGTTTGTGAAGTCACAGGATCCAATGGTGTGTTTGACCCCAAATCCAGCTGAGCTTGGCATTGAAACTGTACAACTTTTGCTGCTCCCTTGATGTTAACTACCTGCGTGAAGGACTCTTTTACCGATTCATTGGTTAGTCCCGCAGAAAATTTTGTGATGAGGATTTCATCATCTCTGTACCACGTGACATTAAGGTTTTGAGAGGGAGCCATATTGGAGACATCACACTGCAGTTGATATTGTGTCTTATCGATTTTTTTTATAGTGAGAACAACTTCTGGAATCTCTGTTAAAACAAAGTGAATAAAAATCGGGTTACTGTATGAATGAATATTGTTTTGGGGTATTTCTCTTTATTACTTAGTGCTCTTGAAATTGCTCTTACTGTATGCAATAATTTCAATCTCTTCAGTGCATTCAATAAAATCATTCAGCTGTATTTTGCACTCAACCTTTGTTTTCCAGTTATTCAGTGGCTCAAAGTGGAGGATTTTTTCATCGTCGTTCTTTGTAATATTTCTGTTTCCAACCAACAGGGTTATTCCTTTATGATCACTTTGTGTGCTGGTACAGTTTACTAAGACCTTAGTTCCATATTGCCCTATCACTGGATTTAGGATGAGAGGGTTGAGCTCTGAGGGACATGAGGTACTGTCTGCACCTGTGAAACAAAAAAAACTAGAGTAAATTAGCCTTTGCTGCACTAATTTGATTTTATCTTGTCATGTTTATAAAATATCCAATAAAAGTGGGCGATCAGAAATATTCATGATATTGCAGACTTTGCTATTAAACAAAAGCTAACATCTTCAATAGAGATAACATTGTTTTAGTCTAATTTGCAAGCAAACAGAAATTTTATTATTTAATGTTGTTCTGTATTTTTGTTTTGAAACATCTAGCAAGTACTAATATGACGTCTTAAGGCCATCTGTCCTGGACAAAGACTGTAGATGGTCTACCCAGATGGTCTAATACATTTTAATCTAGTAAAGTCCATTTATCCCACCCAGTTTATGTGGCTAGCACAATATACACATGCACCCCTTTCTTTACCACGAAACTTAACACCTACTCCTCCCACTTGGAACTTTTAATTTTTTATTCTATTTAATTGTTTTTACATTTCACGCAAGGGTTTCATACATGACTATTTACATCCTTCTTTAAGATATTAGTCATAAACATTATCTAGCATTAGTTTATCGTGGTTGAGTGTATTACTGGTAACACATTGCAACAACTGTAGATGATCAAAAAAGCAGGCAAAAACTAACCAAGAATTTTTTTCCTTAACTGTAGTCTCAGTAACATATTACAGAGCATGATCACTTACCGTGCAGTAACAAGAGCATGAGAAGGCCCAACATCCTTAGAGGCAGCATGCTAGACTACTATGCAGGGGGGTGAAGGGGGATGGAGGTGGTAAAGTGTGTTTCAGGATGATCCAGAGGATGTTCACTTTGAGGAACTAAAGATGATTCTTGGCTCAGAGTTGTGCTCACAGGTAATGACCCATAGCTGAATGTCAAACATGAATAGGTGGATAATGGCAGTATGCTGCAGGGGAATTTCAACACCCTAATAAAACAGGAAACAGGAAACTATGTGGCCCAACTGAAACTCATTCTCTCCACCCATATTCTGTGCATTTGTTACAGTGGCTTTTCAAATCCGGTTTTCAAACTGTAATAAATTGGCTGATTCGACAACTTCAATAAAAAACAATGTCACTCCCTCTGTTTGAGAAGCTAGCGTGAGTTAGTAGAGAACGGTGTTAATGTTGGTTGAGTCTTCAGTCAGAATGACAAAAAAGACATCATGAGTTACTTTAGGGTGAGTCAACCTGAAAGTTTAAGTCACAATGAAATTATTTCAACTTCTATTGGGTCATTAATAATGTGATAATAGTCACTAAGCAAATGAACTTGTTTTTTATTTTGTCAGATGACTGAATCAAAGCTACCAGGCAGTTCAGAGAAAGGAAGAGGTGGAGAGGCAGATGAACAGGAAGGGTCACAGCAGGCGAGTTTTACTCGGAGATCTCATTTGAACTACATAATAAATTTAAATTTAATCAAAGGGTAAGGGGGCAGTGATATTAGAAAATGATTGATTTAACAGATGCACATGACTGATGCTCAGTAATTGAGAATCCTGACATTGTTGGCTGGAATGTGATTCTCAGAAGAGCCTAAATAAAAGAGGCAAGTTAGTAAAGTCTTCAATCGGACTAGAACTTCCATCAAATTCTGTAGGGGATGGCTTCTAGAGATGTATTGTACAGAAACAAGTTACAGGATGCTGCAGCAACGAGGCAGTGATATTTGTAGTCAGAGCAGGTCAGTAGTTGAGCCAGAGTCCAGAGGAGAGCAGGCACAGGAAATGATGAGTAAAGTTCAGTCAGATGGGAGGGAAAACTGAGGGAGATAAGCTTGCAGAGATTATACAAGGTAATGACTGATGTGGCTGAAGAGTAAAGAGTTAACAGTGTCCAAGAAGGCAGAACAGAGGTCAAAAAGCTTTTCAATTGAAATAAAAATAATTATGTACAAAGGAATATTATCTGATATAACAAATTCTCTGCTATTGCAATGAGTCAGAATTATCACATATAGTTTTATTTCTAATAAACATCTATCACAAGTGCAAAACAAACACTTGTTATCGAGGAAACTTTGTGGGCCACTTTCATGCTTACAAATGTCAACATTGAACCAATGTCCTTGTGTTGAAGCATTTTATTTAATATACATACAATGTAAAAACATTTGCAGTTTCAGTTGCACATTTTTCTGTGTCATCCACGACAGTTTCCCTTAAACATGGTAATGGAGCTATGTGGGTTTGATCATCATGGAAACTCGTCTGAGGGAGTAGGACCCTCCGTGGAATTCTGCCCAGTAGACCCCGTCCTGATAACGGCTTCTATAGTGTCCACCTCGATACCACACACCATTCAGGTTGGAGTGGGCGCACATGTGATACCACCATCCTCCTTTCTGGTAATGAGCACAGTTACCTGATGACACAACAAAAGAAAAGAGACTATTACTAAGTGAAAATGTTATCTCAGAACAGAGAACTACTGAGCAGGTGCAGACCCGTGTAGCTGTCCTTGTCTCGATCCAGTGTGGTGAAGGCTTTATTGTTGTGCCACGAGAGGGAGTCTCCTGCATTGCCGTGGTATTGGCCTAATCGCAAGCGGTACCAGTCACTCTCTGGTTCCAGTTGGAAGCTGTCATACTCAGCAAACACCTGTCGACCCTGCCAGTCCTCCAGGGCCACTCGCAGTTTATACTGAGCCTGTTTAGTCAGCCAGTAGAGGTGTTCCAGGCCAAGCCAGTATTCTCCATCCAGATTCCCAAAGCCTTGCTGTAACATGCCAATACACTGCTTTAGTCTTGATTTGCATGAATCCTTCTCATTTAGACTTGGAATAAGAATGTCAAACAACTAAGCAATGTTAAATAACTACTGAATGCATGATACTCCCTCGAGTGCCAGTAACCCCGAATGGCCTTTAAGGCTTTACAATTTTGCAGCTCTGGCAGAGATTTCAGAAAAAACCCAAAGGACACGATGAGCTTTGGGTTAAGACCAAATACATCAAAGCATGTTAACATTCTCATTACATTTCGATTTAGAGGTAGTGGAACAACATCACAGATATTTCTGCAGTTATAACAAAAATAACCCTCACTGTTTTGTTTTGATTTTAAAAACTGCATGAAGTCACCTTGTACTGTTCCCAAGTTCTAAAGAAATTGACCGACCCATCCTGTCTCCTCTGGATGACTGTCCATCCTCCCTGAGCATGACTCTGTTCACACCAGGCCTGCAGGAGTCGGTTGGCATTCCTCGGACGAAGCAGATAAATACCACTGGTGGTCTCACCTGAGTCTAGAGCGTGCTGACAGTCCCGCCATGGCCCTGAGGATATAATTAAGTATATAAGCTGTATATATATGTTTCACAATTAAATGTTAATAAATTATTATATGAAAAATATAATATTCAGTAGAAATGGTTGCTCCTGATGCTCCTTTACTGTTAACAATGATGTCATGCACATGTTAAGAGGACTAAGGAGCAACAGAGTTTTTGAAGCAGAAAACTGAAACTGAAAATAAACATACTCCTTTAAAAACAGGCCTCATCAGTGGCAGCAATTTGAATAGAGGGCTTTGTAATGCTGCTATAAAGTCATTAAGATCAAAGATGCTGTGCAGCTTCAATTTATCTGCTTGAAGCTGGAGAATTCTTTCTCCAGCACATGTTCAGCGTCTCATGTCACAGTGATAAGATGAACATAGGAATCTGCACAAACATAATGTATACATGGAAAAACTCTCCCTCAGTGAGTGATAATAACTAATGATCTGCCATAGCAAGCAACTAGATGTAGCATCCTGCCCTCTCTCACCAGACATTTTAGGATGTGTGGAGTCACTGATTCTGGACACACTTTGGTTCTGTCAAAATGTAAAACACACTGATAAAATCCTCTCCTTTGTCATTTCAAACATCCCAGCTAAACAGTTGTATCCTCAAAGTGTCATTTAAAGCCTCCAGCAAAGGCTGTTTGTTATAAAGCTTGCGCTCGGATAAGAGCTGCTAGCTGTTTTTGACATTGTTTAGGCTTTCCCAGGAAGATAAGACTTCTCCCAGTGGGTCACTGACTCCATCAGTTGCTGCTGCTTATCTGAGCTTTTAAATAACTCTGAGAGAAGACATACATTTATACACACCCAGTCTAATCAGGTGCTGCTGACATGTTTTTAGCCTAATGTACCTGGAGATTTTGTGACAGGGAAGCTAACCAAGGGTGAATCAGTAGAAGTACTGGTGGTAGTGGAGGGGAGGGAAGGAGCTCCCTGTGGTTTTGCTTGCTCTGATGGAAAAACACTTTGGTCTCTTTGAACATCCCTGCTTATTTTGTTGGTCTCAGAGCTGTTATTATGATGCACATCAATCCGGCTTCCTCGCGTTTCAGTCAACACCTGTTCAGACCAACAAAAAACAACACCGAAATCTTAGTCCTTGTAAAGAAAATCAGATTACATCTGCAACATGCTGGACAGTGTGTTCCCTACCAGAGAAGACTGGCTAGAGTCCCTGCACTGGCACTGCTTCTCCAGTTGGGTAATAAGCTGATTCTGGGAGCTCATCATGGAGGTGAGGGCTCCATATTTCTTCTCCAGTTCCCTGTAATCACTGGACACCTGCAGTGCCTAAGATGCCCCACCACCCACATCAAATATGAGACTGATAAGCATTAAGATAAGATAGCTGTCTCTTGAGGTCTCTGCTCACCTGAGTTGTAGCATTTAGCAGGAGGTTCTCCACTTTTTGCTGCTCCAAAGCCTGGTCTTTCTTATGGATGACTTCTTGTAGCAACTGGGCATAGAGCTGGGTGATGCGGGAATTCATGCTGTTGCTCTCTTTGCGCAGGGCTTTTACTTCCATGACAAGAGACACTTCCTGCTCCAGTTGGCGCTGGAGCTTATCAAGTTGCTCCTGCTGCTGTTTGAGCTTTGCCTGCAGTGCTGCCACCTCTGAGTGGTTAGTCACTGCAGACTGTGTGTTCAAACATAGAGCCCCTCTTAGTTTCTGCTGTGGAACAATAAAGGTATAGGAACAACGGCTTGCTGTATCAGAAGAATGTGATGAGCGTTTGCTTTCACCATTGGCCCACTCCCTCCGTCCTCCAGCTTCTGGTGTGTCCACACAAAATGTGAGGAAAAGAGCCAGACCTACTGTCAGAGTCCTGTCCATGAATCTGTTCAACTTCTACAGAAAACCTGACAGTAGAGATGAAGATATTATTGGAACACAGCAAATATACACAAAAAAAAGGAATCCTGTTGAAGCATTTCTGACCTTTTTTTTATACATAATATAAATTTTGTAATCAAGAAAAGAGTCTTTTGTGGGCCTTGACAGTTCACCAGATTTTTCTTCATAAAGGTTTGAGAACACACATTT
Source organism: Rhadinocentrus ornatus (assembly GCA_037177495.1). NCBI lineage: Eukaryota > Metazoa > Chordata > Actinopteri > Atheriniformes > Melanotaeniidae > Rhadinocentrus > Rhadinocentrus ornatus. The sequence goes on from JBAMHW010000023.1 coordinate 18,302,687, forward strand.
CCACCTCGCTGGAACTTGGAATGTCAGCACTTCAGAAGCAACAGTAAACACCAACCAGCCAGAATCAACACACCTCCATCTCACAGCCAACAGAATAGTTTGCCCCACAAAAACATCATAAATAATGCAAACAGATCATCACTGACATGTGGATTAAAAATGCAGAAGTATGCCAATGAAACAATATATTTGTTCACTATTCAAATTTCTTTAAAATTAACTTTGTTAATCAGTTAATGTGTGCAACAATAATAAGTTAAACATATAAAGATTCAATCAGCTGAATTTTGATTATACACAAAAGGAAGCAATTTTCATAACTTACTGTGGCAGCTGAACGTGTCTTCTTTGCTCTCTTCCAATGTCTAACACCGCAGCACAAATGTTACGGGTTTTTTTTTTTTTGTTATTGTAATTAATATTAAACGTTCAAATATGAAGAGACACATAAAAGAGCTGCTTCTTCCAGATCAAAAAAAATATGAGTAGTCCTCTGTGAAAATCTGTGAAGCTAAAGCAAAGCAATTTAGGTAACTGGGTTTTTCAGAAGCTACACTTGCTCTTCATCAGCAAAGTCTTCGTCTTAGAATTTCTAAGGAAGAAGACCGCTAATTACAAACTATCCCAATGACACCGCCTCCCAGAGCTTGTTGTTTGGTTGGGTGCTCAATGCAGGAACCTAGATGTCTCCTCCTTCTACCATCAACCTCTGATGCTACAGAATTTACCCCCACAAAGATCTGGAGGGGGGTGTTATTACAGCAACTGGCAAGGTTGCAGTCCTCCCATGCTATTTTCTCCTTGGAATTTCTCTCAACTCTGGACTTTTAATGACATAAGCATTTTCATGCTTTTGTCCTTTTTTTCCTTAGGTTACTGACACACCTGAATTTAGTTTTTTCCGACAGATGCCCTTCTCTCTTATTAACTAGATGGAGCAACAAGAGTAACAATATTTACTGATGGTGTAGCAAAGTTTAATTACAAAGTAATTCAAATAGGTTTATGTTATCTGTTAGAACGAAACCCATAACATGTTTTTTCTGCTTTCAAAACATTTTTGGGGACACAATTGAATTACAATTATCACATATTTACTTTAATTAAAGATTGTATATGGGTCAGTGACATATATGCCAAAAAAAAAGTATTTTTTCAAAAGAAAATCAAATAACAGGCAGAAAAATGGCTAACTTTTGTTCAACAAACTCTCATCTATATAGAAACATATGTTGTTTTTAGATTTTTAATTGTAATCACAATTTTTGTGATAATTTGAATATGACATGAAAATAATTGTATATAAAATGAAAATGGATTATACCTTTTAAAGTTACTCATTTTAATAAAATCATTTATCATAACTAAACTGTGATCCATTAAAATTTTGTGAAAATTTATTTAATTTGAGTTTTATTTTCTAAATAATCGCTCAATGCGAGACCTATGCTGTCGGTCTTTCAACATATTTTCCATTTATTGAAACAAACCTTGCAATTAAATTATAAAAATATTTGTGACTCTTGCCGACACTATTTTCTATGTATGCCGTGAGCATTTTCAGGTTTTAGCATTAATAAAGGTATGGGTTTTTTTCACAATATGGAATGTTACACCAAATGATCATGTGTCAATGAAAACTATATATTAATCTACTTATTGGCAAGTAATGACCAGATCATATAGCAGGAAATATTTAACCACTTACTGCTGGAAAGTAATATTCAAATTTTATTGATTTTATTCATATTTAACAAGTAAAAGAAACTATTTTATATCAACCACATGTTGGTGTATCAAATTTAATTTAATTTTAATTCAAAACTTGTCTGCAATATGTACTATAACTAAAACAAGCAATTTTTTATATCATATGAACCGTAAACATACACAGTAGCTGAGTGGATTCATAAATAAATAGCTCATCTAGACTTCATTGTACATAAGCCAGTCAAATTTGGAGAGAGCAGCAAACCGACTGCCTTGCGGAGGTTGTGAAATGCCACAAACAACGTCCTGATCTTCATACTAAATGCAATCTCGCCTGTTAGGCCAGACAAAACCACTTTTGTCTCCAAGTTGTTTCATGCAGTTTACTTATGTCAACAATTTGTCCCACATATGGTTTTCCCTCATACTTAATTTAGACAAACTGTACTTCTGCGTATCCTTTATCAGAAATAGTGTTTGTATCCTCAGTTTGTGTCTCTCCAGTTGATGCACTTTATTGAGCATCTGCATGCAGCATCTGAGTACAAAAGCTTCAAAAGGAGAGATTTATGTCAGTGATTCGACTGTCTGCAGTGACTGCAATAATTAGCTTCTAATCCATTAAATTTGGTTTACCCGATTTACAAATATGTAGGGCTTAAACTGACTGGGCTTGGGGCTCTCTAGTGGTCAAGCAAGTAATGTATGGTTTGAAATGAAGACAAAACATTGTTTAGACTCAAACAACATTGTAAGGTTTCTGTGAAGGGGTCTGCTGTGTCTGTCTGATAAACTAGAAATCTGTATCACAGAATAAAACTAAACTAAACACAATCTATTGTGGAATAATTACAACTTTTATGTTATAATAGACCCAAAAAAAATTTTTAAAGGACTAAACAGTCATTGGTCATATCTGCAGGAAATGGTGTAAAAAAGAATCATATGGCATGACAGACATGTCACACCATATGATGTTTTCTGCACTTAGCACAACCTAGAGTCTTGTAGCTACACGTCAGTGTACTAACAACATGCTAGCTATAACAAAGCAACATAGATTCACATGCATTTATGACAAAAAACTCAAATTTGTTTAGCATGTTTATGAATAATGTGTCACACCAAAATAAATGTGGAAGTTGGACCTTTGTAAGAGTGCCAACAAGACCTGATTCATTGTAAATATAAAAATGAAAACTTACCTCAGAAACCTGTCATGGTCTGGTTTTGCTTGTACTGAACAGCCTTGCTGAAGAAGATCCTCTCCTTCCCAAGCGTGTTCAAACAGTTGTCCGTTAAAATTGTGTCACACCATATGATTTAGGTTTGTGTGACAAAATCTTTTTGATTAGAACTGACTCAAATGCTTGGACTTTAAAAAGAGTAGGCTCACAAACAGACATCTGTATTGTTTTTCTGTATTTGAGAATTTTTGCAATTATTTTTCTTACTTTTATTCAAGTTCTAACTCTGAAAAATAAATGCTGGACAGTCACACCATATGAGTTTTGTTATGTTTGGTTGCAAATTCTAAAAAAAAATGAGTGATGGACTGTTTTAATGTTGAGTATATTCACATCCAGCATAATGTTTTTGAAAAATATAATTTTATTCATACATGTTTGACACAGTAAACAGCAAAACTGCCATGTCACGTCACCCACCCATATATAAGTTATTTTGTTCGTCTTTTAAAAAATGTTTAAGCAGCACATTACAATGCTACTTTGATGTATGTTTGCTTCCCCCCAACGGCCAAAACGATTAGCGGAAATTCGTCAGAGAAGAGTAGCTAGGAACTGGCAAGCGTTTCAGAAACACACGGACATATTACTATGTGACACAGCGGGTGAGCCATGTGGAGGGAGTTGTTCTGACTTAGAAGTTGAGATTTCGTTACACTTTAAAATAGCATTTCCAGAGATAATGAAATTATTTAATCGTGGTTGCTTAAATATACCTTAGCAACAGGTGTTTTTCCCACGATATTTATCTGGACTGCATCGATTTAAGACATGGGGAAGTCAAAGGTAAGCGTCAGGCCTGCGCTTGCTTGTTAGAAAAGGAAAATGGTTAGCCAAAGTTGAACTTAAATTAATACATTTTGTATGTTTCATTTTGAGGTTGTGATAATGTTTTGTTTTTGTTTTTTATCTCCAAAGACTAGTCTGTTGCTGAGTTGCAGTTTGTGTTGTTCCGCAGCGAGATTCTCCTACTTAACAAGAAATATTTATTTTAAACTTGACAAGATCGGCGATTACCAAGAAAAATAGTTTTGTTTTTTTATCAGACCAAAAACCAGAAGAAATCCAGAGCTGAAGCAAACCATGTGGCCGAGGAGGTTTACGGATCTGTGCCGCACTCTTTCGTGTTTCAACGAGGTCAGGTTGGGAAAAACGTGGGCCAGCTCATCCTGGACATGCGGCGAGTCATGGAGCCCTTTACCGCAGAGTCTCTAAAGGTCCGTCTGCCTGCAGCATTTTTCTCACGTCATGTTTTATTAAAAGTATTTCATGTCAGTCTTTAGTTCCTAAAAATGTCTTAATAAAAGGGAATTTGGATTTCTTTTGAACTTTTCCTCATGTCACACATTTACTATGTCTGTTTTCTTTCTTTGCGTGTGTGTTTTTTGTCTTTTATTTAAACCAGGTTCGGAAAAAGAACGTTTTGAAAGACTTTGTGGCCATAGCAGGACCACTTGGAGTAACACACTTCATGATTTTCAGAAAAACTGCCAACAGCATCAACATGGTGAGGCCCCAAACCAACAGAGTCGGAGATTTGCCATGTTGTGCTACCTTCAAACTTATAACTCTTATCTTGACTTTACAGAGACTTGCTCGGCTTCCCAAAGGACCTATGCTTTACTTCAAAGTCCTCAAGGTGAATCTTTTAAACCCTCAAAAAAAGTAGAAAAACTAAAAACAATGGGTTCAGATGATATGTTTAATAGTTGACTGTAAAGTGATGTTCCAAAGTAAATTCACTGATGAGCCAGAGCAACTAGTCATGTTTACCTAGATTTTCTCATATGTTATATCAAACTTTTATCTTTTTATTTGTTGTTCTTTTTTTCCAGTATACTCTTATCAAAGATGTAGTTTCGTCTCTGAAGAAGCACAGGATGCATAATCAGCAGTTCACGCATCATCCACTACTCATCCTCAGTAACTTTGGCTTGGATGGCATGCATGTTAAACTGATGGCGACCATGTTTCAAAACATGTTTCCCTCCATAAATGTGCAAAGGGTATGTAAAGTAAAACGGGCTCTTTTTATCATTTTGTTTTTACTCAAGGTGTAAAGCCTTGCTGACATGATGAAAGTATAGTCTTCTGAGTACATGTGAAGATTTTCTATTAGTAAACGCTTTCTGATTTCTCTGTCAAGTTTTTCAGCACATTGACATTTAACCCTGAAGTCTACTGAAAAATGGTGATGCTTTGCAGGTTAACCTCAACAACATCAAGCGTTGTGTCCTCATTAGTTATGATCCAACATCCCAGGAAATTCAGTTTCGACACTAGTAAGTATGATTATCAAACATCAACATTGTGGTGTTTCCATAATTGCAAATGGCTTGAGTTGACACACTTTGCGAGAACTTGCATGAACTCTGGAGTGAAGCTGCTTTATGTTGTAGGAAGACTGCATGATAGACTACACTGCATATGGATTTAATTTTCAGTGATAATTGTGAAGAGATGTTTGGGCTCAGATGATGACACATTATGACTTGACTGTTCAGTGATGTATGTCCAAAGTAAACGCACTGATGAGCCCTCACACAGCGAAACACACTTTCACCTGTTGATTAGCTGGCAGGCTTAATAAGTGATTTTTTTCCCAACCTGCAGCAGCCTGAAGGTCGTCCCTGTGGGCATGAGCCGTGGAGTGAAGAAGCTGATGCAGGAGAAGTTCCCAAATATGACCAAGTTTGAGGATATCAGTGAACTGCTGATGAAGTAAGGTTCTTGTGTAGGTACAATTCTCAAAACCCTCAGGCCAGAGGGTTTGAGATTAACCTGTTTTTGTTTTCTAATCTCATTTTTAAAAAAAAATGTTGCACTTTCCAACAACTCAGGGGAGCAAACCTTTCAGAGAGTGAAGCGGAACCAGATGGAGAGGACAACATAACTGAGCTGCCGCAGGCTTACTCTGGAAGAGGAAACATGCCATCCCAACAGAGCGCTGTCCGTCTGACCGAAGTGCGTAAGCAGAGGACGATTACCATTTTAAAAACTGCTACAGTGATACCTGACATTTGGCTAAATATTGCATGGTGTCTTTAGATTGGTCCTCGCATGACTCTGCAGCTGATAAAGATTCAGGAGGGGATGGGTGAAGGAAACGTCCTTTACCACTCTATGAGTGAGTCTTAACCTTTTCTAATTTGTTTCTATTTGATAAATGCAGATGTACATGATGACCAACATAGTATGAATTCTATGATTTCTCTCAAAGTAAACGCTTACTGATTCATCTGTAGATAGTTTGTTTTATGCATATTTGGCACAAACTACTCTTCAGTGGGAATGTTTTTGTATATCGTGTTTGCAGTTTCCAAGTCGGAGGGTGAAATACAAGAGATCCTGAAGAGGAAGGAAGCCCAGATGAAAGAAAAGGAGGATCGCCGGAAAAAACAGGAGCAGAATGTTTTTCAGAAAAAAAAGAATCAAGAAGAAAACAAGTAATTTGGCTTTAAAATAATCTGCCCCATTATCATGTTTTTCACTGGAGTTTGAATCTGATGTTTTGGGTTGTCTTTTTCTTCTCTTTCAACAGAAAAAGGAGCCTGGAAGGCATGAAGAAAAAGCAAAGAGAATCTGAGGAAGACGAAGTTGAGGATCCAGGAATGCAGGACGGACAGACAGCTGCCGTTGAATCAGATGATGATGCCGAGTACTACAGACAGGCTGTGGGGGAGGAGCCAGATGAAGGTGAATGCACGAACTAATGCACTGTAAATATTAGTTTCTCAGCATTTTCCAATTCATTTTTATTGATTAAGATGTTTTTATGTACAGACATGTTCCTGAGTGGTAAAAAGAGGCGGAACACAGAAAAATCTCATGGAGCAGCCAAGAAGAGAAAGTTTTCGCCTGGAAAATCCTCAAAAGAAAGCGATTTCAAGTTGCCAGAAAGGAAAGGTCCAGGAGGACAGCACAGAGACAAAATGGGAAAAGATAAACGGGGAAAAGGGTGGAAGAAATCAGGGGATGGGGGGAAAGTATCTGGAACGAAAACAGGTCCTTCAAGAAAAGCATTTGGCTCAAAGAAACCTGGTGACAGGGGAAATAAATTTGGTGGGAAAAAGAATTTTGATGGAAAGAAAAATAAGGACAAATCGTTCAAATCAAAAAGTCAAAGTGGAAAGTTGGGCTTCAAGAAGAAGGGTGCAGGAGCAAAGCAAGGCTTCAAACCGAGGAAGGGAAAAAGCTGAGTTTATAACCTGGACTTTTGCTGCAGTACCTCTTTGACACGGTAGATGGCAGCAATGTTTGCTTGCGTTGAGTGGATGCTTGTGAAGTTATTTAATGTGAACTGATGGACAGAAGTGTCACAGGTTGTACATGTATGATGAAATGTTATGTCTTTGTGTAAGCATTTATATTTGTAAACCTCAAAACAACAAATATTTTTATAATTTCCGAAGTTCCTTGCAAAAGATGCTCTTTTGGGTGTTTTTTTCCATTCAAATACTTACACTTCATTGTCATAAATCTGAAATTCTAACTAAAACAAATAAAATGGACGATGACTTGTCTGAATTTATAAGTTTGTTCCCCTGTCTCCCCAAAGGCAAATAAGGAACTTGAAGTTTGCTGTCAGGAAGTGTGACATTCACTTATAGGTCAACTAATTCATTTGGCAAGCTATAAACACATTTTAAATCTGGTTCTGAGCATGCCGTAACATTTTGAATTATAATGTATCATGCTGCCTAAAAATTGAGTAATTTAGGAATTAACCAGAATAATAGGACATACTGATGTAAAACAAAGTATCTGTGAGCACTATTGTAGTCAAGCAGCACTATATATAAAGCCAAACAATTTTCATTGTGATAACTGGATGAAAGTTCCAACAGCACCAATAAATAGGGCTGTTGTACTTTGTGTTCATAATTTAAAAAAAAAAAAAAATCAAATTAAGGTTTTCCCATCTGGATTAAGAATTATGACATCTACTAAAACTGCATACTGTATTTCTTCTATGCAAACTGTTAAACTTTTGGTAACAGTTATAAATCTTAGTTGAGCAACTAGTGTATCTAATTTGGTAAAATCATGTGTCAATTTGTTTGGGTGAATATTTTGCTTTGAATTGCTTTTAATACACTGCTCAAAATCATAAAGGGAACACTTAAACAACACAATGTAACTCCAAGTCAATCACACTTCTGTGAAATCCAACTGTCCACTTAGGAAGCAACACTCATTGACAATAAACTCCACATGCTGTTGTGCAAATGGAATAGACAACAGGTGGAAATTATAGGCAATTAGCAAGACACCCCCAATAAAGGA
>JBAMHW010000023.1:18311029-18321618 GCA_037177495.1 Rhadinocentrus ornatus
GAGACGGGGGAAAAAAAAAGGAGGAAAGAAATTGAGGGATCAAAAAGACACAAAGGAGTTGAAAACCAGGTTAAGACTTTAGTTTTTTTTTTTTTTTTTTTTTTTTTTTGCGTTAATGGCAGACATTTACTTTGTGGATCAGCTTCACCTTTACATTTATTTTGTGATGGGATCTCAGCAGGCTGGATGTTGGATATTTGAGTATTTTGTTGTGTGAACTTGATGGGCAGCAGAGGAGTCAGGTTTTACAGGTTGTGTTTGCTTAATTATGTCAATTTAGTGTACATATTTAGCAAAATAGAAATGTGATGTTCATTAACAAATCGATTCTTTTGAACAGCTCTTTTAAAGGAACGATGGGAACCGAGTCACAGCTGTGAGCCATTCTTTTTATATACAAATGTACCACACTGCTTTCAGCACATTTGTGACATCATAGAAGTCTAATGTCCAACATGCTCCATTCATGTGAAGCATCTATGGGCAGAGAATATTGTTAGGAAACAAATACTAAGTTCTATCAAAAACATTTACTAGAATTTGTACTGAATACTCAGGTTTATCCTTTTAATATCTATAGTTTCCCTATAATTTTTTAAAATCTTATATAGTAGATTTTATATAGGTACATATTTTGATTGTTTCTCATTCTTATATATTGTGAAATTTATAAGATATTGTAAGAACAAGCCAGTCTTTTGAATGGCTCTTTGAAAGGAACGGCTCCCTTGAAAGAGCCATAAATCCCATCCCAAATGAAACACAGAAGGTGGAAATTAGCTTTGTAAATCTTGTGCTTTTTCTGATCATGCGAGATCAATGCAACTGTCTCTGACAAATAAACATTCTCACAAAATCCATGACTAACACAAGGCTTTGGGGTTTTAGAAGTTTTGCTTCTTCAAATTCCGAAATGTATTTTAGGGGGGATGGGTATGAGGAAGTGGCTGTTTCGTGTGAGCCCTTCACATCTGTCACTTCACTCACAGTAGTGTCTCGTGTTTTCACGCAGTTTTAACACAGGAAATATACCTCTTATTTTCACATTACAGCACGCCACACATCTCTTTTAGTAAGTGGAAGTTTCTTTTATTTCTACTTTTCAACTTGATAAACATTTTTAAACATTTTGATGTCAACTCTAGGGGTTTGAAAAAAAAGAAAAGTTAATGCCCTTATGAAATGACTGAACCTGATAAACTACCTTCTATTTTTATAGGTACTGCTTGCAACAACTGCTGCTCCTAAAACTAACTAAGCTGAGAGTAAGATGGAGCTGAATTTTTCTAAATGTGAGACGTTTCAGATCGGCGTGCTGCCTACCGTTTATGGGATTGAGTTTATTGTTGCCCTGGCAGGAAATTTGTTTGCTCTGTGGCTGCTTGTGGTCAGAGAACGAGGAAACTGGCACACTGGAGTCGTCTTGTCCTTCAACCTGGCCATTAGCGACCTGCTGTATGTCCTCACCTTGCCTTTGCTGATTGTCTACTACTCCCTGGGGAAAAACTGGATGTTTGGTGATGCTGTGTGTAAAATTGAGAGGTTTCTCTTCACCTCCAACTTATACGTGAGCATCTTTTTCATCATGGCAATAAGTGTGAACCGATGTGTGGCTCTTGTGTGGCCTTTTTTTACTCGCTCCCACGTGGAACCTGTCCACGCCAAGGTAATCAGTGTTGTCATATGGATTATTGTTGGAGTCATCTCGTGCCCTGTGTTGAAATTCGCCTCAGTTTGCCAGAACACCCACAACAACAAGACTCTGTGTGTATCCTTCTGTGACCAGATTCCTGAATCTGAAAATCTTCACTTCACTTACAAATTATTTCTGGCGGTTTTTGGGTGTCTTGTTCCTTTTCTGGTTACTTTCACTGCTTACTGTGCTGTATTTTGGGTGGTGTGGAAAAATATCAGTTTAACAACTCTTGAAAAACGAAAGGTTGCACTGTTAGTCTCTTCAGTGATTGTGCTATATGCAATTTCCTTTCTGCCCTATCACATCTTTCAAACCTATAACCTGTATCTAAGACTTCACAATCCTCACAATCCAGTCTGCTGGGTTTACAACATGTACCAAGTGTCCAAGGGACTTGCAACGCTGAACATGTGCATCCATCCAATCCTCTACATGGCTGTGTTTGACAGTATAAGAGTAGCGTGCTGTGGAAGGAGTACAGAGGACAACGCAAGGGAAAAATGAGGAAGTAAAACTCGATTTTGTGTGAAGTACGTCCATTTTTCAGACTGAAAATATTAAGCTAATAATATTTCTGCAAAGGAATAATTTACACTCAATAATATATCATTACTACCAACAGTGAGTGTAATATATTGTCAACTTTGAGCCGTTCTTGTAAAAAATGTAAAATAAAAGTATTTTGTGGGGAAAAAAGAGCATTAGTGATGTTTCTCTTCCTATGTTATAATTTTTTTTATTCCACCATTTCATTAGTTCAGGAGTTATTCATTGTAACACTGCCACCACTGTAAAACTCACCCTCTACATTGCCAGTGTTACTTTCAAAATAGCAAAAGTTTTACTTAGTGTTTATTTTTGTTTTAAATGGTCACATTTGCAGAGAAAGTGCATTTTAGGGGCAAGCTGCAGAGTTGAGTAGGTGGATTGTGCCCAAAACTTGCAAGATTTTCTCTGCCAATGCCAAAAAGCTTCTGTTATTGCCTGATTTGGTGTCACTAATTAGATTGAATGATTGAAGTCTGAAGAAACAAGACACATTTAAGAAACCAAGGTCTCAGTAGCATATGGAAGAACCATTCACAGCCACAACAGCCTGGGATTTCCTCCACATGCTGATTACCAGTTTGGTCACACCAATTCTTCAACCAGCATTTGTTTCAAGTCAGCCAACATGGTTGTTATGGTTGCTCACAAACACGTCCAAGCTGATCCTAAAGTGTTCAAGGGTGGAAATAGTCTCTGATAAACCCCATTCTGTGGAGGCGAGCGTTGTCATCTTGGAGGATAGACCTCAGTCCCAGACTGTGGAGTTATGGAATTACAAATGGTTTTAATATCTCAACTCAATATCTCTGCTGCTGTGAGATCGCCTCCAGCGATGATAACCATTGTTAGACACACATCTTCCTTTATTGTGCAGTTTTAGCTCCAGTGTTCTAACATTTCATCCTACCCATCGAGACCAGAGTGCTCCAATTGATATTAAATGTCTAATCTAAGGAAGTTTGGACTTAATTTACAAAAGTTATATAGAAGGCACAGATTTTAGCAGATGTCATTTTTCAATCTGCCAGAATCTGTGTCCCCTCCTGATATAGCTGAATAAAGGATTTTTCTTTTAATCACTAATATTTTATATATATCTTAGATAATTCCTAATTACTGAAGTTAATATGAGGAAGTTTCAAATTTATTAACAAACTATACAGTAGATAGGGGACACAGATTGTACTATACTGCTCTCTAGTGTAACAACATATGGGTAAAATGCAGAGGCTAATTTTCCAATTGTGATCCATAAAGTATATATTATTATTTAAAAAAAGTATTATTTTGTGATACAAATTATAGATTTTGTGCCAATTCATAGCCAAACCATAGGAAGGCAAACCAATTATTATTCAAACTACTGTTATCAAGTTATAATCCATTTAAGTCAAATCCAGTAAAATTCCCACAGTTCAAGTAGTTACAACTGTGTTCACACAATGCCAATACATAAAACCCCCAATTCATCTACATTTCACATTGAATCTTCACTATAAAAAATATGCTACACCGAGCCTACGGCAGTTACACAGACACTGCGCAAGCATAAATCCGCCTTTAGAGGTTATATTATCTTAAAAAAAAAACTTTGATTTCTTTTTTTATTTTATTAAAATAGATGCAGTGTTCACTTACATACACTTCAGATCATGTTTTATCACCTTGATGAGCAGGGAAGAACAACCCCATCCTAGCTAACCTTCAAAGTAATAGGCTAATTTAATCCTCTTTCAATAATGCAGAAATTATAACTGTATGTCACTTTTCTTTGGTTCAGTATTATTTAATTGTCAAAAGACTCAACAAGTACTTGACAAACTATTAAATTTTAATTATTAATGATCTAATTTAAGGTGTCAGATAAAGAACATGATGGCAGGATTCCTAATAAACTATAAAGACAGGAGATACACATTCTGGCAGTTTGCCGTCTGCCAGAACCTGTATAACTTTTTTAAATGAAGACCAAAGTTCCTCCTATTTGCTGCAGTAATTAGGTATGGTGTAAGGTATCTATAATTAAAGGATCTGATTATTAAACTGGATATAAGCTGTAATGGGATGGGACACAGATTCTGGCAGACTGAGAAATGCTGTGGTTTTATATAAGGTATCTATGAATGAAAACATCTTATTTTTAAATATAAGTTATATTGACAAAGGACAAGGATTCTGGTATTGAAGGTTTATATAGATCAAAACACATAATAGTAGGATATAATATAAATTATAATGGGAGGAAACACAGATTCTGGCAGACCGAAAAACTATGCCTGCCAGAATCTGTGCCCCCTGTTTAGATTTTGTAAATGAAGACCAAACTTCCTTAGATTTACTGCAGTGAATAAGTGTGATATAAGATGTCTATGAATAAAAACATGTCATTATTAAATATAATATATGCTATATTGGCAAGAGACACAGATTCCGGCAAGCTGAGTAATACTGTGTGCCAGAAAGTGTGTTCTTTGTATACAGTGCATCCGGAAAGTATTGACAGCACTTCACTTTTTCCACATTTTGTTATGTTACAGCCTTATTCCAAAATGTAATAAATTCATTTTGTCCTTAAAATTCTACACACAACACCCCATAATGACACTGTGAAAAAGGTTTTTTTAGAGAGTTTTGCAAATTCATTACAAATAAAACATTAAGAAATCGCATGTACATAAGTATTCACAGCTTTTGCCAAAAAGCTCAAAAATTAGCTCAGGTGCATCCTGTTTCAACTGATCATCCTTGAGATAATGAAATAATGATTAAAGTTGGGTAGGTCCAATCCACCTCCGTCTTTAGTCTGTTGTAAAGTTTTTAGACTGATACGTGACGGCTTGTTTTTTCCATAGAAATTTGGATGTATGTAAGTTCAGTGACTTCAACCAGTTGGAGGATGGTTTAGTGAGTATCACTGAAAATAAGGTTAAATTTAGGTAGAACCATATTTTAATTGTGGCAACCTTTCCTGTGAGTGATATGGGTAAGCGCTTCCACTGTGAGAGATCATCCTCGATTGTAAAGTAGCTGGAGAAAATTTAGCTTTATTAGTTCTGATAATCTGAGAGAAATGTTTATGCCTAAATATCTAATGCTTCCAGACTGTATTGTAGTATTGTGTGTGTTTTGTAAGTCACAGATAATGGACATAACTATAGTCTTAGACCAGTTAATAGAGTAGTCAGATATTAATGAGAATTTGTTAATGAGTGTGATTGTCTGGGGGTGAGATGTCGGTAAGTTCTGGAGGAAAAGTAATACGTCATCAGCATAAAGACTTATCCTTTGTTCTATATTTTTGGCATGGATTCCTTGATTTCCTTATCTTGTCTTATGGCAGCTGCTAAGGGTTCAATAAAAATAGCAAAAAGTAAAGAAGAAAACGGGAAAACCTGCCTGGTGCCTCTCTACGAATAGAAGCTTGGAGAAGTTTGAACATTGGTCTTGGGTGTATTATTAGGGGTTATTTTTTCTATCCTTTTGGCGAAAACCTTGGTGATTATTTTAAAATCTACGTTTGTTAATGAAATTGGACAATAACTGGATGGAAGTGTCGGGTCTTTGCCTGGTTTTAATATTAGAGTATTATTAGCTAAGTTCATATTTGAAGATATTTTTTGTTTTTCCTTTATTTCTAATATCATATTGTAGAAAGTGGGTGCCAGCATTGTCCAGAATTCTTTGTAGAATTCTGCTGGATAACCATTTGGATCTGGGGCTTTGTTGTTGGGCATATGCTGGAGAGCTTTATGGAGTTTACTGACTGAAAGAGGTGAATCCAAGGGAATTTTATTTTCATGTTTTAATTTTGGTAGACTGATATTCTCATCTGTTGTGTTTAGTTGTGATTTATAAAATGTTTTATAGAATTCTCTAAAAGTTTTATTTATCTTGTCAGGGTCATGGCTAATATTTCCTTCTGGATCTTTGACAGAGAAAATTGTTGTTTTCTCCTTGTTTGCTTTTTATTGATTAGCCAGGAACCTTCCAGATTTGTTACAGTGTTTAAAGTATAAGGTCCCACACTTGACAGTGCATGGTAGAGCACAAACCAAGCATGAAGTCAGTGAAATTGTCTGTAGACCTCCGAGATAGGATTGTCTCGAGGCACAAATCTGGGGAAGGGTACAGAAAAATACCTGCTGCCTTGAAGGTCCCAATGAGCACAGTGGCTCATCATCCATAAGTGGAAGAAGTTTGGAACCACCAGGACTCTCCTAGACCTGGCTGGCTGCCAGCGATCAGGGGAGAAGGGCCCAAGGTAAACTAGGGAGGTGACCAAGAACCCGAGGGTCACTCTGTCAGAGCTACAGCATTCCTTTGTGGAGAGAGGAGAACCTTCTAGAAGGACAACCATTTCTGCAGTAATCCACCAGTCAGACCTGTATAGTAGAGTGGCCAGACGGAAGCCATTCCTCAATAAAAAGCAGATGGAAGCCCGCCTGGAGATTGCAAAAATGCACCTGAAAGACTCTCTGAACATGAGAAAAAAAATTCTCTGGTCTGATGTGACAAAGATTGAACTTTTTGGTGTGAATGCCAGGTGTCATGTGGAGGAAACCAAGCACCACTCATCACCAGCCCAATATTATCCCTACAGTGAAGCATGGTGGTGGCAGCATCATGCTGTGGGTATTTTTTTCAGTGGCAGGAACTACTAGTCAGGATAGAGGAAAAGATGAATGCAGCAATGTACAAAGACATCCTGGATGAAAACCTGCTCTAGCGTGTTCTTGCTCTCAGACTGGGGCGACGATTCATATTTTGGCAGGACAACGACCCTAAGCACACAGCTGAGAAATCAAAGGAGTGGCTTTAGGACAACTCTGAATGTCCTTTAGAGATTACTGGTACTTTGAAAATACTATAAATGCAAAGGATTTTTTGTAATAAGTGTTAATTTTTCTTAGGGACATTGTGCTTTGTATAAGATATACCCTCCAAAATAGGTCATTTGCTATGGATTGAAGGCATTAAATACTGCAAAGTTCTGTATTCCTGTATATATCTTATTAGTCACCAAGCCAAAGGAAATGTAACAATCATTAAAGGTTTTCTAGATAATATCTTGTTTCTAAACTTCTTACAGCAGTCATTGAACCTCAGATCTTTACAGCATCCATGTAATCGATGTCATGGCGGACATAGCGAGATAATAATATTGTTAAATTATTATGAAAACTTAGATTGTGGAGCGAAATAATTCAGGCTGTAGTATGATGTTATTCAACTGTGTGTGTGTTGTAAATATGGACCTTTTATTGTGTCTGAAATAAAGTATTGAATTGAATTGAAAATTGAACAGTTAGTTGCCTACTTATGTAAAAATCAAAGCAAATATAGAGCTGAAAACTACTGGAAACTTAGCAAAACCTCACAGACACAACAACCCACAAACAATGATTTAAGCAACTTGCACGCTGTTGTTTGTTTACGTGCTGAAATCCAACATTGTAAAGACGATTAAACGCTTCTGAAGGAGAGCATGCTCCGGCGTCAGGCGATACAATTTCTGTTAGAATTTCTGCCTTGGCAAGACACTAGTGTGTGTAAAAATTCAGCACGTTTCGACCTGTTTCGACAGAACACCGGAAGTGTGTTTCGTTCTGCGCGGCTCCGGCTAGTGCTGTTCTTGAGGCTAAGCTAGATACGAGGATGCCGTCGATTGAATACGACGAGTGAGTGTCATTAAACAGTTTTGTTTCCGTTTATATTGTATGTTTTTTAAATTAATTTAATAATAACTATGTCTCTGTCCTTCAGCTCAAAGCCCAGTTGGGCTGACCAAGTCGAGGAGGAAGGAGATGAAGGTAAAGAACATGTTAGCATTTTTAGCTAAAGCTAGCACTCGTCTTGTAGTTCTGTAGCCGGAGAAGGAGGCCGGCTAGGCGGCTTCAACTTCCACGTGGTTGTTTAGTATTTAAGGCTAGCTACATGTATTTACCCAATACATGTCAAGGGTATGCGTCCTTTCATGGACGTATGCTACACGTTTCAAAGACTGATGAGGATGGAAGTTTTATTAAAGTATTATTTTTGCGATAGACTTTCGGCCGTTTAAAGTGACGTTGGTAGCATCTTTCAGAACGTTCAGAATGCTAACAGCTAACATGTTGTTACTTTTGCTGCCGTTAAGACGTTACCCCCATTGATACGATCATCTTCCGTGTTATAATTTTAAAGATTCTGCACAATTGTAAAGCTGTAATCTAACTGCAGTGATCGGAAAATGGATAAGAAACCGAGGAATTTTAGTCCCACTACGCTAGTGATGAATTGACGGTCAAATTAAGTTGTGATGTTATTTGATGTAGCAGCGTCCAAACCTCTCCAGAAAGATTGCAGTTTAGAATACAGGTAAACCCATAACTCAAAATGAACTAAGAATATTTTATTTTCTTGATAGGTACACTACCATCCCCAAAGGAAACCATAAAAGGAAACATTAAAACAGTCACAGAATATAAAATTGATGATGACGGAAAGAAGTTTAAGGTAACTTTTTTTTTAATTTTTTTAAAGGTTTATGTTACATTTTTAAAGGTTGACCACAGTGGCGGTGGTGGGTGTATGAGTATATTTAATTGGTGGAACCTGTGTTGATGCTCATAAGCAGAGTTTTATTTTATTGTGTGTTTTTATGTTTGTTTGTTTGTTTTAACCTAACAAACACTTGTGGTTATAAATACTTCCAAATATGAGGTTCTGTTTGTGCCAAAAACATTCAGACGTGTTTATATGGATACTGTCTATGGACCATTATGTATGTAGTTGGTAAACCTGACCACACATTTTGCTGTCGATTTCTGCATGTTGTTATGATGTTGTTACTCCTTGTCGTTTCACCACGTCGTCTGACTTTGATTTCTGTGGTGATCATTAAAAACAAAACTAAAATAATCCTATCAATCAAAGTCCCTGGAATTGGCTTTTTCAAATACAAGTGCCAAGAGTAGTCAGAACAGTCATTTAGACACAGACCTGTCAGAAAAGTATTTCAAAAGGTGATTAATGGGATTATTTATTTGTTTGTTTTAAACGATTACTGTGGAAATCAATATCAGACCACGTGGTGAAACAACAAGGAGGAATAGACACAGCCAAATGTGTGGTCAGGTTTACCAACGACATACATAATGGTACATAGACAGTGTGCATATAAACACGTCTGAATGTATTTGGCACAAATGGACCCTCATATCCAAAAGGAGTCAAACATGGCATTGAAATAATACTTATTTCGATTTTCTGTTTTTGTCTTTTAGATTGTGAGGACTTTCAAAATTGAGACAAGGAAAGCCTCAAAAGCTGTTGCTAGAAGAAAGGTCTGTTAACATTAAATGAAGTTGAAGCAGCAGCATTTGCTTCGTAATAAAGTCAGATATTATGTAATTCTTACGGCTCTCATTTCAGAATTGGAAGAAATTTGGCAACTCTGAGTTTGATGCACCAGGTCCTAATGTTGCCACTACCACAGTCAGTGATGATGTTTTCATGACTTTCATTTCCAGCAAAGAGGTGAGAAACTTATGTCGGCTTAAAGTTGTTTTTTTTTCTCCCCCCGTTGCCCGTGTCAGAGTTTTCCAGTATAAACCTGTTTTAACCATGGTATTGGACTGTATGTTACCTGGCTCTGCTTGAGTTCCTAATCTTGCTTTTTGCAGGATTTGAATGCCCAAGACCAGGATGAAGATCCCATGAACAAATTGAAAGGACAGAAGATTGTGTCTTGTCGTATTTGCAAAGGCGACCATTGGACCACCCGCTGTCCATACAAGGACACCCTCGGTCCAATGCAAAAGGAGCTGGCTGAACAGCTTGGACTTTCCACTGGAGACAAAGAGAAGCCAGCTGGTACCATCAGCTCACTGTTCTCAAAATTAGATTGCCTGCTGTTAAACTATCTGTTCTGCTGAGCTGTTCTTAAAGTTTTTCTTGATTGATTGTTTTTTGTTTTTTTTAATTTAGCTTTCTGTTCATTTTCTATTACCAGCAGAACCAGAGCCTGTGCAGCCAGCACAGAGCAAAACTGGGAAGTATGTGCCTCCAAGCCTGAGGGATGGAGGCACGAGGAGAGGAGAGTCCATGCAGCCTAACCGCAGAGGTAAGTGTCAGTGTTAATGGTGAGTCTGTAAGGGCCATTCTACAATTTGCAAGTCTTACTCATTATAAACTGTGTATGATTTCACCTGACAGCTGATGACAATGCTACCATTCGTGTGACCAACTTGTCTGAGGATACCCGTGAGACAGACTTACAGGAGCTCTTTAGACCATTTGGCTCCATCTCGAGGATCTACCTGGCCAAAGACAAGAACACGGGACAGTCAAAGGTCAGTGCCCC
>JBAMHW010000023.1:18321718-18357535 GCA_037177495.1 Rhadinocentrus ornatus
CACACACACACACACACACACAAATGTTTTCCACAAATATCAACATCCCATAGAAGAAAACCAGTTTTTTATCCTGTTAATGCAAATGTGCAATATGTTTTTTCTTTATTTTAAAACCTAAAATTAAAGTGGTTTTTCAAAAATGACAACAAATTTCCTATAGATTATCAAGAAGTTGTCTTTTTTTCAAAAGGTCTCGTAACATTTGTGGCTCTAAAAGAGTTTTATTTAGCTGGACTGTGGGAAAATGGCTCTTGCAGACCCCTGTCCTAGACATGATGGACATTAGTTCATCTTATATTTTAGTTTTGTTTTTTGTTGTTTTGTTTGTTTTTTCTTGCTTACAGGTGCAACTCAAAAAATTAGTATATTGTGCAAAACTTAACTTATCTCTGTAAAGCAATTTAGAAAGGTAAACTGTTATTATATGGACTCATTACATGCAAAGTGAGATTTTAGGCATTTATTTGTTATAATTTTGATGATTATGGCTTATAGCTTATGAAAACACAAATTCAAAATCTCCGAAAATTAGAATATTACATTAAATCAACCAAAAAGAGATTCTGAATACAGAAATGTTAACCATCTGAAGAGTAGTCATGCATATGATCTTCTTACTTGGTTTGAGCTTCTTCTTACTGCCTCAATGTTGCGCGGCAGTCTTTGGCACAGCTGGGGTGTAGTGGAAGACCAGGATGCTTCAACTCTTCTGCATTGCTCAGTCTCATTGTCTCATCTTTCTCTTGGCAATACCCCATAAATTTTATATGAGGTTCAGATCAGTAACGCTTGCTGGCCAATCAAGCACAGTAATCCTTTGGTCTTAGAACCAGTTTTTGGT
This sequence comes from Rhadinocentrus ornatus, assembly GCA_037177495.1. Classification (NCBI taxonomy): domain Eukaryota; kingdom Metazoa; phylum Chordata; class Actinopteri; order Atheriniformes; family Melanotaeniidae; genus Rhadinocentrus; species Rhadinocentrus ornatus. The sequence goes on from JBAMHW010000023.1 coordinate 18,322,563, forward strand.
TCTTTTGGCATTGTGGGCAGGTGCCAAGTCCTGCTGGAAAATAAAGTCAGCATCTCCAAAAAGCTTTTCTGCTGAAGGAAGCATGAAGTGCTATAAAATCAGCTGGCAGATGGCTGCATTGACTCGGGACTTAACAAAGCACAGTGGACCAACACTGGCAGATGACATGGTTTCCCAAATCAACACAGACTATGGAAACTTTACACTGCACTTAAAAGTGTCTTGGATTGTGACTCTGGGACCTTAATTTCCAAATCAGATGCAAAATTTGTTCTTGTCAGAAAGTAACACTTTGGACCACTGCTCAAGACCAGTTAATTTTTTCTTTAGCCCAGGTAAGACGTTTCCGATGTTTTTGGTTCAGGAGCTGCTTGACAAGAGCAATACGACGTTTGAAGTCCATGTCCAGGATCCGTCTGTGTGTGGTGGCTCTCGAAGCACCAACCCCAGCCTTAGTCCACTCCTTGTGAAGCTCCCCCACATTTTTGAATGTCTTTTTCCTGATGATCCTCGTGGCTGTGGTCATCCCTGCTGGCTGTGCACCTTTTTCTTCCTCACTTTTTCCTTTAACTCAACTTTTTATTGATGTGCTTTGATGCAGCACTTTGAGAGCATCCAGTTTATTTTGCAATTACTTTTTGAGGCTTTCCCTTCTTGTGGAGGGTGTCGATGGTTTTCTGCACAACAGTCAGGTCAGCAACCTTCCCCATGATTGTGAATTCTACTGAAATTGACTGAGAGACCATTTAAATGCTTAGGAATCGTTTGCAGATGATTTGGATTACTTAGCTAATTAGAGTGTGGCACTTAGAGGCTACAACATCGAACCTTTTCACACTTTTCTAAAAATGATTTTTGGGTTTTCATAGGCTGTAAAGCATAATCATCAATTATAATAAAGTGCTTGAAATATCTTACTTTGCATGTGATGAGTCTACATATTTTACCTTTTTAAGTTGAATTACTGAAATAATTTAAAGGTTTGCACAATATTCTAATATTTTGGGTTTCACCTGTACTTTATTGCTTGTTTTTATAAACTGCCGAGTAACTGACCAGCTGACACTGCCAAGATCTTTGATCCGGTTGACGATGAGCAGTGGTTCACTTCTCTTCCCGTGATTGCTCACTTTGTTGCTTGTAGGGATTTGCCTTCATCAGTTTCCATCGCCGGGAGGATGCAGCCAGAGCCATCGCGGGAGTGTCAGGATTTGGATATGACCATCTTATTCTTAATGTTGAATGGGCCAAGTAAGTTCAGTATCAATTTTGTGAACTAAGTCATTAACATTTTGTAAACTTGTTGCCAATGTAATTTATTTATGTAATGTAAATGTTTCTCTTTACAGACCATCAAACAACTGAAGAACGTAAGAGAATATTTCAAGGAAGGTGCCAGATTGTGTAATAAAATGTGGCTGTCACCTAAATAAAGAGAATGAAGTTTCCTTGTCCTTGGTTTTTCTCTGTTGCATTTACTTTTTTTTTATGTTGATCAAATCCTTCAATTCTTTGCTTTGTTTGAAGCAATAATTATTGCCAGAGAGGTCTTCACTGATTATCTAAGTAACAGCTGGTGTTTGGTTTGCAGTAAAAAAAAAAAATTTTTTTAAGTGGGACAATGCAGTTATTTGACATTAAGTTCACAAAGTAAATATACCAAACTCTACGGGATTTTTTTCATCGGTTGTCGCAGGGCAGGCACTTTCTTAGCCAAAAAGGAGGTTTTGCATGTAAGTCACTCAGCCCAGTGTCATCACCTGTCTCGCCCTATTTGTCCTCACCCACACCATCTGCATCCTTTGGACCAGGAAAAAGAAAAAGTTTCTCAAAGATGGATGCTGATGAGGTTGCCCTCTGAAAGAGACTCAAGATCAGGGCAGAGCGTAAAGCTGTTGTATTCCCTTGATTTCACTTAAACACAGTCCTATAATCAGCATGCATCCAGTAAACCATCTCACATTATGCTGATAAATATAAAGACACCAAGCTTTTGACTAGTGGTGCTTTAAGTGTTGTGAATATTAACCAAAGGTGAGAAAGATAAAAAACACTACTTTGCCTAAAGCAGGGCTACTCAATTCAGTCCTGCTGATTTTCATGGTCGCTGCTCCAACATGTGACTCAATTTGCAGAATGTTTTTGGCTGTTGGATCTATTTCAGTCAGGTATGTTGAAGCAGGGACACATTGAAAACCTGCAGGTCCCTTGTAGGAGTGTATTGAGTTGGCCTGGGCTAAACTAAAACTTGTCAATTTGATGCGTAACAGCAAACCACCAGTATAAGTCAGTCTGGACTTGATATGATGTAGGCCTGGGTAAGCTACTAACCTTACTAAACCGCCAACTTAAACTGAATCACGAATGTATTTCATAAGAGCTTTATTTGAAATATTCCATATAAAAACTACATACAATTTATCCCACATTAACAAACATCGTGATTAAATGCACAGTTAAAACAACATGGAATGATTACTACATAGAACGTCCATAGTGGCCACTTAGTGACACAGGTGAGGCCAGCTTATTTAGTAGAAATATCCCAACATCAGGATTTATTTAACAGATTTTTGCTGGAACATTAACATGGACCTAATCGAAGATCTCCATCTTCTCTTGTTTGATGTTTCCTGTGGAGAGAAGAGCCTACATTACAGAAAAAAAAACTAGTGAGGTGCTAGATGTTCTAAACAATTATAGTTCAGGCAAATATAAAATTACCTGCTGCTTGTTCTTCCTTCAATCGCTTCATGATACAGTTCTTAATTTCCAGCCCAATGGCTCTGGAGAGTGGAGGAGGAACAGCATTGCCAACCTGGGAGGCAGCAACAGAAAAGACAAGTAGAATTGGCTCATGGATGAACATTTTTGCCCAGTGGGTGATATTTAAGAGTATGTTTAAGAATCAATTATTGTTTAGAGGAGTAAAAAGTGTATAAAAAATAAATAGAATACACCCCACTTCTTGTTTTAGGAGTGGGCTTTATTTTCAAACTAGCCGTTACCTGTCTGTGTTTGTCCAGGATGTTTCCAAAGAAGCGGTAGGTGTCAGGGAATCCCTGAGAGCGCGCACATTCCCTCACACTGACCACTCTGTGCTGCTCAGGATGCAGAACACGACCCTGGAATTAGGAGCTCGGGTTAACGTCAAAAGTAAAGAATTTGTTACAGACTATGAAAGTTGATTGTTCATAAATTCATTTGCTTGAATAATTTGACTAAAGATTTATAATAAAAGTGAGATCAGACATTTATCAATAAGCCGACTGTGTCCAGGTGAATGTGAGATGTTAAACTTTTTCCCCTAGATGGGCTAAAAACACATTTAGATATTTTTAAAACAAATTTAGCTAAAATCTTTTAAAGATAATTTAAAATACCTGTTTGCCCATGGGCTCAGGGTTAGTGACAGTTGTGCTGAAGAATCCATCCCACTCCAGTCGACCATAAAGTCCTGCCCAGTGATTGTGGCGGTTACCAGTGTGGGGCAGACACCACGGGATCAGGGTGTTAAACTGTCGGTCTGCAGGATCGCAGGGCGTCCCTAAAAATTATGTGCAAAAAAATGAAAAATAAAAAATTCTCCAACCTCTATATTCAAGATCGGCCATTTTTATTAAGTCATAAAAATGTGTACCTCCTGAACAGGTGCAGACACCTCTGAGGGCACCAGTGCTGCTGCGTCCATTCTTTTTATCGTGGTGTGTGTAGCGCAGTTTCTTAGTCATGGTTCCATCTTTCAGTCGAACTTCAATGTTGGGTAGATCTCTCCAGTCAGAGCCTGGCGCCAAGGGAATGTGACGCATACGACCTTCGACTAGAGCACTCATGTCCTGAGAACAAAAATTATTTTTCAATTTATATATTTTTTTCTTTTTAAATGAATTCTTACTAAACTTCTGCCACACCAACATTACAGCTCACCTTGCAGATATGGTCTCTAAGGATAGGCTGATACTGTGTGCCCCTGATCTGCCTCTGAAACCAAGACTGAGGTTCCCCATTGTAGGAAATCTCCAGCGCAGCTGCACCATTTCGAATCTCCGGCAGATCAGACATTGTGTCCCGGACGGTGATGGTTCTGTAGATTCCGCCATTGCCTCTGTTGGAAGAAAAAATAATGAAGTCTAACTACAGGCTCAACAAAGCTTTTGATGCTGTAGAGGTTTGTGATGTAGAATTACAAAGTCAACAGTTCAGGAAAGACTGGGTTTACATTACCGTGTAACATTACTGACGTATTTCCTGTCATCCACAGCCACGCTCAGGGAGCAGGCTCTGGGAGCAAACACATGCAGAGGTTCAGGATAGCGAGGCAGCGTCTCTCCCGGAGCAGCAGCCAGGATGATTGCCCTGCGGCGGGTCTGGGCAACACCATACTGACCAGCCTGAGAGGTACATCAGAATGAAGGTTATCTTGTTTAGTTTCACTGGGAAAACTTTAGACATGAGAAAAAACAAACAAGAGAAACCCCATCTACACTAAGACTCCAGCCAAAATCAAGACACGAAGTACAGTAGTTTAAGTACTCAGACCAACCTGAAGGACTCCAAAAGTGCACTGGTAGCCCATTCGCACAAGGCAGCGTAAAGTCAGCTTCAGGACCATGGAGTTTTTGAATGATACAAAGTTCCTCACATTTTCAAGCAGGAAGAACTTGGGTCTGTAGTAATCACAGTAGCTACAAGACAGAAAATTTGTCATTTCAACGTTTTTTTTCAGAGGTAATAATAATAATAATATGTGGTCTAATAGGTGATGACAATCCATCCTTGTTACCACTTACCTGAGATACGACACCACAAGTGAGTTCTTGAATTTGGAGTAAGTGCGAGAGTTGAAGCGGTTCATCCCACTGAAACCTTGACAAGGAGGTCCTCCACAGAGCATCTCCACATCCCCCTTCTGAGGCAGTTTCTGGCCAAGAGAATTGGTCTTCTCTCCAGACATGACCAACTTCAGCAAGATGTTGCAGTCCTCTGTGAACACTGTGGTGCCAGGGTTGTTGAGCCTGAAGGCCTGTGCTGCTGGCTCCCACATCTCTATAGCCCAGAGAGTCTCAGAGATACCTGAAGGCAACAAAGAAATACATTGAGAAATAAATATGCAATGGTCCGTTCTTTTCTTGTGTTGGTAGCATTAAAGAAACATTCACCAGCCTGGTGGAATCCTTCAGAAAGTCCACCACAGCCAGAGAACACATCAAGTGTGCGGTATTTGGAAACTTTAGGCATCTGCAGCTCCATGTGAGAGTCCTGCGGCTCCTGTGCAGGCTTTCCTTTGCCTTTACCTGATGGGAGTGTAGATCCAGTTTTAGTGAGGTTAAAAGCAGTTTAAACTAAGTTGTTTAGTTTTTTTTAAGGAAAGGGGAAAAATATATACACCTTTTCCTTTGCCCTTTCCTTTTCCTTTGTGAACAGTAGAACGGACGTGATTTGGAGGATCTTCAAAGCTTTTTGATTTTGCGTTGTAAGCCTGTGGAGAGGAAATGTGCCAAACATTATATACTGCATTCAAAGATATTTAAGTGCGTTATGTTTCCCTAGTTCCAAAAGTCTAACTACATCTTGACTCAGTCATTGGATACTCAACTCCAAATTTTCTTTATGAGCTGAATACCTAATTCTAAATAACAGCATAAAATGTAATATCGACAACTGCACCTCCAGGAAATAGAAGCGATCTGGTCCACCACTGGAATAATCCTGGACAGATTCATTCAGGTCTTCTGCATACTCCACTTGACAGCGTCCAAGAACCTCCGACATGCTGACAGTTGCTTCTTCATCACTCCAGTAGAGCTGATTGATGTCTGTGTGGTAACTAGCTTTGACGCCTTTGTGAGTGTTTTCAGGCCTAGCAAATGAGACAATTAATTTAATTCTGAATAGTAGTTGTGGCAGGAAAAGAAGAAGCTATATATTACTACCTGTAGAACTTGTAGAGTCTAAGTTTGACCTCTGAAGCGTCAGGTTTGCCATTACTACGCCGGTGACAAAAGATTTCCTTGATACGGCCAACACGGAAAGGCTCTGGAGCATCCAGGTTTGACCCTTTAATGTAATCTGAGGACTTCCTGTAATACTCCGGATACAAATCTTCATCCACATCCTCTTTCCTATGTGACCGTTTCATTGGACTGGCTGGCTTGACACTGACAAGCAGAAACAAGATATCACACAATAAATCTCATGCTCCTTTTGTTCGATCCAAGTGTAAACAGAAACATTTTAAGAAAAAAATCTTTTACTTACCTGAAATTAAAGGCCTCAGCAGGAAGATAGACACTGTCTCCCACTTTAAACTGTTCTCCCTTGAAACAAGCCGAAGCATATAGTGCCTTGCTGTCATTGTCCTCATTTTCCAGGGGTTCAAATGCACGAGCCTCTTCCTGGTCATCTCTCTCTTTATTACGAGCACAGCTGCCACAGAATCTGAACGGAAAAGAAGGGCAAAATAAGGATTAGACTACATACTTCCACCAAGGCTGAATACAAATATTCTTGATCCAAAGCGATGTAAAAAGTTACATTAGCAAGTCAGGGAACAATGCTTCTTTTTTCTATTATTTTTCATGCAAATTAGGATTAATCCTGCCAACAATCTATCACAACCATATCAATATAAGTAAAAACAGAGAAGATCCCAGGCAGTGCAAATCTATGTTACTGGTGCTTACTTGAACCTGCATTCATCTGATGGAGAAGTCTTAGGAGGAGTCTCAAATCTGGCAAACTCTGCATCATACCAGAACTGATAAAAGAAACTCTTCCCATCGTCATCAATCACTTTGAGGTCAACATCCATCCCACCCTAAAATATAAAATGTAGCCATTAGAAAACTGGTATCAAGACATAAAAGGCAACTTTAAACAATTGTCAACTTACCTCCATGGACCAGTTGTTAGATGGGGCTTTGTACATGACATTCACTTTTCCTTGAACATAATTGAGCAGCATGTCCTCACATTCATCCACAATGACCAGCTCCAGTGGATCAGAAGACTCTCCAAGCACTGTGTGAATTCCACGAAGGAACCAGTGAGCATGGAACATCTTTCCATTGCCGTCCTCCCACAATGAAGCGATTCTGAAAAACAATACCTCATCAGATCAACACAATATACTAAAAGAAAAAAAAAAAACAAGGCTACGCAGCAGCCATTTTCTGGATACCATACCTTGCCAGAAACAAAGGAATGGATGGATCCTCTGATGAAACCGAGACACAATCTCCCACCTCCAGCACTTCATCGTTGACAGACACCTTCTTGTAGTATTGCCTCTTCCCATGAGACTGAAGGGGGTCAGAGATAAATATCATTTGCACAACAGTTACCGTGTTGACTCCTCGCAATTAGAAAAATTCCTGCTTAGACACCAAAGAAGGAGAGGAAATACCCCAACAGGCTCTCCAATCCATGAGAGTTTGGACTGGGTCTGCTTCTTCCTCTTGGTAGGAGCAACCTTTTTGGTCTTCTCTACTGACACGTCATCCTCCTCAATGTTCTCATCATCTTCAGCTTCCTTTACAGCAAGATTTGGGCATCTAAAAACAGGTGTGTTAAGAGACTGTTCAACATCTTTATTTGCAATATTCATACTAAAATCTAACTGGAAAAAAAACCCACTCATATAAGTCATTTGAACAGAAATTCACAAGTATCAAGACTTATGAAACTGCTCAGACATGCTCACCTTCTCTGCTTACAAGCTTGCTTGCTTCTGCCGCTTCCTCCAAATTTGATCATGTCTTTGCAGGCTGTACACTTGCCACAATCAGGAGATTGGCAAACCTATGGGTGGATGTAGAAGTCAGAATATTCTAAATGTTTAACATTATAGAAAAGACACATCAGTGTCCATATCAAGAGGTATTCAACTCACCTCACAGACACCACAGCGCTGTCTTTTGACTCCACCCTCTTTATCATTCTGTTCGATCTGATCAGAGAAGAAGGTATCAAAGATCTGATAGACCAGCTGGGTGGTGGTGGCTTTAGTTGGTCCCTTACTGTCCTTCTCGATCTTTGTTGGGTGACGGATAGCTTGTCTTCTAGCTGCTCTCCTGTCAACAGAATAGCAGTTTTCCATCAGAACAGAAGTAATTTGGTTAATCACAATCTGATTATATGTGAAGCGATGGCATTATGAAGCCCCTGGCCGCCAACACACCACAGCTTTAGGCCATGCAACATAACAAGCAAACAAAAACAGATAGTCAAGATGTAAACTACAGCTAGTTATAAAACTGACCTGTATGGAAAACACTGACATGAACAAGGTTTCTAGAAAGTTTAGTGAGTGCTGAAAGAACTAAGTCTTTCTGTCCTGCAAGTTATAAATAAGACTTGCTATAAAATTTGTGTTTTAAATAGAAATTATTAAACACCAGTCTGTGTGATGTGTAGTTATTGTCTCATTAAAAGCTATGAGGTCCATCTACTCACACATAGTTTTAAGCAAAGATATAAAAGACTTCATTTTTCACCTGAAATAGCTTTTAATACAAACAAGGGCCAATATCCCGAGAGCCTTCATCAGTTATGTTTATTTTTTGGTCACAGTTTTTCATCATAGGACTCCCCTTAGGGCTAGTAAGATCGTTTAGTGTCCTGGGAAAATCTCTTAAGTTGCTTTACAATCAAAACTTTTCAACTAATTTTACTTCATGAAAGAAAAAAAAGTTTAAACAGAGAAAGTTTGCATGGTAGTGATGAATAGCACGTAAGAACATTATCCATTTCTTATATTTGTGACACAGATGGTTTCCGGTCTAAATAACAGAATTTAGAAGTTATTCCTTAATCGTGCACAGTCATTACAAACCAATATTTATGACTGAGCCATGATTTTTTATGGACAAAGATTCAACGTTCCAAGCGTTATAAATAATCAAATTGAAAATATGCCAGTAAAATAAACCACAGCGAAAAGCCAAAATTTACATATATAAATTTGAAATAAAATCTAAGCATGAACTCTGGTACAGGGCTTATTTGGTTCAGTTTCTCAGTGCTTTACACTAAAACACCACCAAACAAGCTAAGGATGCAATCACAATAAGTCCTACCTACCAGTGTAGCAGCATGCTGCATAAGGAAACGTTAAAGGAATGTTAGACATTAGGGAAACAAAGAGTATAAATACATAAATATAAGAAATAAAGTTGTAAAAATAAAATAAACAGTTATTTGTGGGGGGGAAATGAAATTTAGCTAAAACTTGCAAAACAAATTGAAAAAATTCTTTAATTATTCTGGCTCTGGAGTCAAAGTGACCTCAACTACTTTCAGCTCAATGTGCTTAATGGAAGTAGTCTACAAAATTATCTTTAGATGTACCTCTTCCCCAGAGTGACTCCTGCAAGTTTGATCAGGTCTCTCATGCAGGGAGTAACAATGATGGGCTGCTCGTCGGAGTCCCCAGCCTCATCATAACTCTCCACCTGTTCTACCACAAACTGGGCATGGCGCAATAACGTGTCTTCGGTGAAGCAGTTGAAGTTCAATCCAGCGGGAGGGACGGTGGTCTAAGGGCAGAACGAACAAGAACTTAGCATGACAGGGAAAAAAGAAAAAAGAAAAACGAGGACAGACTTCATGCAGGTGCTCACCTCAATTTTGTTGAGAAGGTCTTCATAAGTAACATCAGGATTTTTCTGGAGAAATTCAACTACTATCTTGCTCATATAGATTTTTTCCTGCATTAGTGCAAAGATCGGAGCGTACTCTTCACTGGGGTGCATCAAGATGTAATCAGCAAAAGCTGGATTTAAAAAAAAATTGAATTTAAAAAAAAAAAAAAAAAAAAAGATAATGAGTGCTTCGTTTATATTAAAGTAATGAAAAGATCTGAAAATACAAAAAGTATGCTACCTGTAGTGAAACCAATCAAGGCTTTTTCTCCTCCATCAAAACCAGTGATCCACCAGGCATTAATTGGCCCAAGCTTTTTAGCAGGAACGCCACCTGAGGGAAAAAAAAATGCAAGTGTTTTTTTCTAGTATAAAATAGAAGGCATTAATGCACAAGCAACAAAATGTTTATATTCTTCAAATGAATGTTCTCATACCATCTAAACAAGGGTTGTCATCATAGATGGGTTTAACAACGCAGCTGAAGTAAAGCTCCACATTCTTCTCGATCAGTCCAGAGTCAAATGGACAAAGATGCCCATGTTTATCATACACACTGTAAGATGCAACAAAACACTGTAAGCATCACAACGCTTCAGGTGTTGACAGCCTTACTCCTCTAATAAAACAAATCAGGTGCGACCTGATTACTTTAAGTAGATAATTTACCTGAAGTTTGTAATCTTGTGTTGTGGCAGATCCTCATAACTTTCAAATCCATCTTCATTGGAATCGAACAGGGAGAGACGCTCATCTGTTAACATTTCTGGTTCATCAAGCTAAAAACACAAACAAAAATTACTTCTAAAAAACAAAACCATTGCAGCCCTTAATTTGCCATAAATTTGAGATTCTTACCGCATTATCAGGATCTCCCTGAAAAAACTTCAGGTCTGAATCATCCAAGTACTGTCTGCAGTCAAGACATTTAGGGGGTGGTGTCTGAGCAGAAAAAAAAAATGATGTCATCACCAATCAATAACTGATTTTGTGTACAGCCATGAAACACCTTAATTACCAACTTTACTACCTTTGCAGCAGACATTGGCTTTATCATCTCACTCTTTACTTCCTTTGGCGCAGCCCTGCATAACGAAGAGATGCTTGTTTTAAATCCAGAAGCTTAAATAAATTAATCCAATCTTCTGAACTTGATCAGCTACTTACTTGTCATCCAATTCCACTTTTAGGCGCTTCTCCTCCCGAGACTGTAACAAATATTATATATTATCTCTCATTAGATAATAAACCGACACCCATTCTAACAATGGTTGATTAATTTTTTTTTTTTTTATAAAAAAGACACCTCTTCAACTTCATCTTCTTTCTTCAGTTCATCTTGACCATTGACAGCTTCCTCATTCAAGTCTTCAGACTTGCGCTTTTGACTGCAAAACAAAATTTACTTTACAGCTACCTGCTTTGATTTAAATTTTATTAACAAATTAAACAGGGTAAATCTTATATTTACACTTTAGAGAACATTGACAGTATTGTTGGCTGTTTCCCACTGTTTCTTGTAACTCGGGTACTGGCGGGAGACTCTACAAAAGAAAAAATATTCAGTTATCCTTATGCCCCAATTTAAAGATACCGTTTTGTGGGTCATCTTCACCACAAAAACAAGATGTGCTATAAATGAGGGCAATAAAAAGGTGTATGGCTTACTTTTAGTGTCAGTGTTTGCTTTGCTCCTGCGCCCACCCTTTCCTTTGGAAACAGTTGGTGACTTTACTGCTTCTTCATTCTCTTCTTCCTGTGAGACCATGTTTACATCACCTATTTTGTCTTGATGGGAGCCATTAGTGAAGCCATTTGTCTTTCCATTCTGTTCTGCACCATCCCCATGCGAGCCATTTTCAAGATGAAGTTCTTTAACCAGCAAGGCCTTTACATTTGAGATGTAAACCTCCTGAGAGAAGTACATGGCATGCATCACATCAAAGAAGCTTATACACAGCCGAGTTCCATGATTAATTATATGTATAGATTCGCTAACCCTTGTGATCTCTGAGCTTTCCATTTTTTTCTCAAGTATGGTCAGCTGGTCCTGAGCATCATCATGCAGAAAGTCTTGCACCAATCTGAGCTTCTCTTTCACGTGATCCTAAAATTAGAAAATGTTGGGGGAAAAATTTTAAATAAAATCTAAAGAGAATAAATATATCAAGTTTAGCCTACACAGTTAATTTTATGGTCGAGGACTATACCGAAAGATATTGCCCTACAATTTCTTATTTTTAAAGCCAGATATACATTTCTTAAGTTTGTTGTTGCAAATTTACTATTTTTTAAAAAAAAGCCCACAACTCTTTTAATTGCCTGCCATACAATTTTAAGTCAAATATAAACGTGACTCATCTCTGACATATTTTTGGGACGTGACAAATGAAATCCTGATAAGAATGACATCTGCCAAGCACGGGAAGCAGCCGAGGAACTTGGTTTTATTTGCTATTAAGCTTACTGGGATACTCAGAATTTGTCACATTACATCTGAAACAGACAAGTCAACTGGCCTAATGACAAAAATGCAAGTTGTGAGATAAGTTTTGTTTGAAGTACCAATATGTTGTGAACCTATGGTCTAAATCAGTGTTTCTTGGTCCAGGTCCTCAGGACCCACTGCCCTCCGTGTTTTAGAGGTAACCCTACTAACACACCTGAACTAAATGCATGGCTCATCAACAGGCTTGGAAAGAACTAAAGACTATGTTTATTCATCTGAATCAGGTGTGTTGGAGTAGGAACATCCTCAACACATGGAGGGCAATGGATCTCGAGGACCTGGATTGAGAAACACTGATTCTAAATAGTCTTCAGAGCCACAAATCAAAGTTCAGTTTGAAGCGATCAGCTGAGTAGCACCTATTACATGCAGACTTTCAGTTACACTAACTGTACACTTAACTCACCTCCTCTGAAAATCCATCCTCATCCAGCATCTGCAATCTGTAAACAGAGCGACCGTCAAAGTAAAATTGCATCAGGTTACAGAGTAAATCTTGTAGGAGCATACTGATTGCAATATAGTACCACTAAGCCATTGTGAGAGCGCGCTAGCAGAAACAGAACAAAACTTCCTGGCGCCAAATCTAACCCGTTGCCCCCATACATTGCCAGGCTAACAAAGCTAACTGGCTAATACTTATATGAAAGCTCTACATGCTGAAAGTCTGAGCTGTCAAGTGTTAACAAGCTAACGCTAGCTGCAGCTGCTACTGTAAGCAAATGATAAAGTGGCAGCCATTCTTACAACACAGGGAGGAAGTACTAAGAAGCAGAATAAGTAATACAAGTCTCAGCGCTGTTGTTGTGACTTCTGAACTGAGACAACAGACTGAATACTAGTTAAATCATTAAGACAACATTAGCAATCAGGTTACCATCGTTACCATACCTTTTCCTGACATCGTCTGGTAAAGACAGGGACGTTTTGGTTGGCATCGTAAAGCCTGAGATACGAAGGATAAAACTTATTTTTAAAAACAGTTAAAATTACGATACAACCCGCCGTCATTAACCACAATGCGGCTCCACGGTGACTGTCAGTCGCGTGCAGCTTCTTTAGGTGGATGCTATGAGCAATTCGGGCGCGCGGGCCGTCTTTTCGCGCGGAAACCCGGGTGCTTTGGGTTGTACCACTACTGCAACCCACGGGTAAAACACTCTATGACAGATATTCACTTTATTTTTTAGTTGGATTATTAGTAATGAAAGACACATTTTCATATCCTGTTTGATATTGAGATCATTTATAAAATCACAATACAAAATTAATGATAGTTATGTTAAGAAAATTTTTATTACATAAAAATGACTAACTTTATCACCCCTAAATCTCTCACTGATGTCGTAATCAACGGTCTAGGCGGAAGCGATATAACTGTTGTTTACTAAGCCGCGAAAATACTGGTAAATACTTTGCATACAGTGCAGAGCAATTAAGACGCATGCTTTCCCCCTTTAAAGTAGTAGTAAAGTGGATTAATTATTTTAAAAGTGAACAACGGATGATTTGTGCAGGGTAGCAGCTGTGTATAACCAGCGCACACTGTTACTGTCATATTTTATTATAATTGTGGCTGGGTAATGTTTGCTATCTAAAATAAGATAAGATTAAAAAAAAAAGTTGTATTTTAAATGACCGTTGTGATTTTTTCAAACGTTAAAAATTAAATGGAAAACACGTACTTCTCATGGTAAGCTGTTTGTCTGTTTGACCACAAGATGGCACTATTTAACTGTTAATCTGCAATCAGCATTCTGTCTTATTTTGTCAAGGTATGGTTTCATGCCTTCTCTGTCATGCATGTACTCGCAACCTAACCGCAGTCACGTACATTAAATTGAACAGTGGTCAGTGTATCTGTTTTTATAAATTAAGTTTGTTTTGTATGTCAGAATAGTGTCTATAGGATTATTTGATAATTTTTTTACAGTCCTTCACACCATAATCTGCATAGGTCCATTATGATGATTAAATTATTTTCTGCATACAGCTTCATCTATAGATTTCAGAGGCTGATGTAATATCCTGCGGGGCGCTGGAAAGACTTGGCTGAAATCCAAGTAGCGCAGCCTTCTGGGACTGATTCAGTCAGTGTTCCCACCCAGGAATTCTGGACGTCTGACAGGAAACAGACCAAACTCTCCCAAGGCCACTATAAGTCAGCCTCACCCCGAGTCTGCCCCTAAGCCAAAATCTCCTCCAGGGGACTTCTGCAATGTTTCTCTCAGACAGACTAACAAATAAGACAGCTTTCTTTACCACACCCCATTTTCAGCCTCCCTCTCCTCTGCCCAGCTTTCCAGCATTGTCCTGTCTTGTTTTAGCCTTTAAGCAACTGAATAATTTTTTATTAGGCAAGAGCTCAATTATGTTTGCCCAGGCAGTATTTGCATGCACAATTTCAGGTTTTCATGTTGAAGCTAGCTTTTCTGTGACCTTGTCAGAGCATGTTTGGATTTAATGCTGTATTTTGAATACTCTGCAGATATAGGCATAATAACAGGACATCTCTGTACATGCAGAGGAGTAAAGACTGCAGCTGAATTTGTTCACGGCACAAAAAAACTTGGATACACAGTTATTTGTTTCAGTATTTTATTTATTTTATAAAACTGGAATGCAATCAACAAAATGTTTATGTACCTACATTAGTGTTTCAGATTGTACCAATTTAACACAGGCAGCGTGCTACAGGACACACAAAGCTATTGCACACAAGACATTTCATACAACATAAAATCATACATACTGTACAACATTACATACATACTTACAAACATAGATATTTATTCATATTTTATCATTTAAAAAAGTCATATTCAGACATACAATGAAGTCACAGGTAAACACCAAAACACCTCTCCACCTTAACAAAAATGGGAGAAAGCATATATAACTGAAGCTGCCGAAGTGCTTTTCACCATTTCTAATTGGCCACCTAAGTGTGAGAAATGTCAGAAGAATTTTAATTGTGTGTCGCCAGGAAGAAGGTTAGTGTAACCCTGAACAACAGGAACCACACAATTAAAAACAGGACTTCCTATGGCTGAAGGAAGTTCTGTATTGTAGGATGTCAGAAAATGAAGATGCAGCTGACCCCCCAGTTGGGCAAATCCCTCTTGTATATTTGGATCTGGATTTTCTCCTATTTTGTAGACTAAATATGGGGTCTTTGGAAAGATGAGACATTTACGTTTTTAGTTGCACTAAGCATATAGCTAGCAAAATAAACTAGGATGTTCACAACTAATTTTTGTTCTTGGTGCAATAAGACTTCACAGTGAGAGTGACCAACCCTGTTCACCCCACTCTCTGCCCGTCAATGACTTGGTAATTCAAAATGATGATCAATAATACTGTCAATAATGGAGCATGGTTCCCAAAACACTTCATACATACATTCAGCCTTTTTTTCCCCAAGAGGAAGGCACAAACAGAAGTCAGCACATTGCTGCTATGTTGCTACAACACTTGTCAGGACATCTTTTAGTCAAAGCTGCTGGAGAACTGTTACTGGGTAAAGTCCATCAGTGCCAACTCACTTTAGGAAATGTGCTTTGTCATATGGCCTTCCTCGACGGAAATTGTTAAAATACAAAAGACAATAAAAAAAGCAAGAGGGACAGATTGTGAGGACAAAAAGGGGAGGGGGGGGGGGTGTTAGTGATGGAAGCTGGAGCTGGAATATATAATAAACATGAGTGTTTACAAATGTGTTACGAGTTTCAAGCATTACATGTCAGCAGATTATGTACCTATTGAAGTTAATTAAATTGGTTAAACAAAGTTATACAGGGATTATATAGCCCTTGTTTTGTTGAGGGACCACTTGTAGTTTGACTTCTGTGCAGAGGAGTGCTTTTGAAGTGGTTCACTGTTTCTAGCTCTATAAAGACTGAGGGATCAATCTTTAGGCCTTGTGCATAAATATATCAGTGGAGAGGAGAGTGATGTGGTTAAACCTTAGACATAATAATCTCTATCGTGATCTACAAAGTGCAATTATGCAATCTTTGCATTGACACAGTTTTTGAAATGCCCGAAACTATTTACTCTAAACAAGATATTATGCATGGTTTGTTTCCATTTTTTGGCTTTTAATTGGGATTTATATGTTTAGAAAGGTAAAACAACAACATGTTAGCATATGCATAAAAACACTCCTTTTTCATCAATAAAAGTACCCATTAAAAAGCTTTTTCACATTTCTGAAAGTTTCTAACCCTCTAAATTGGTTCCCTGTTAAAACATTGTGTTTTCACAGATGCTTCACGATTTATCAACTGAATGCTGATTGTGTCACACAATTTTAATTGTAACAGGAAAAAAAAAGCAAAAAAACCAAAACGGTTTTCTTTGTTGAAAGTGTCTCAACAGACAGCCTCATCAGACATTTAAGTCCCAGGGCAAACTTGCTCCTTTCGTAAAATCTACCTGTCTCATTGTCACAGCCCTTCCATTTAATTTTATACACACACAAGCTCTCTCTCATACACACACGCACACACAAACAACCTCTGATGTGAGAGGACCATTTCAGACACAGGTGGTACAATCTTGCATGATGGGTGTGGTCTGGTGCTCATGTTTGTTGGTGCAGTGTTCCAGAGAGCTGGAACTCTTCAGGGGGACCAGACAGCGTTCAGAGGGCCGTCCGCTTTGCAGCACCCCCCAACAGCACAACACACGCAGGAACTCCCTTCTCATGTCCTTGCTCCGCAGAGTGTATATCATAGGGTTAAGAGCTGAGTTAAGAGTAGCAATGCTAAAAAATATGTCTGCTTTGGAGAGGATATTGCAGAGCTGTATATTGCAGGATGAATCTAAGAGTAGGATGGTAAAAGCCGGAAGCCAGCACATGATGAAGACCCCCAGCACTATTGTGACTGTTTTCAAAAGGGAATATGCTTGTGAGTTGGTTGCTTCTTGGTGGCTTGAGCGTACAATCAAATAGATCTTCACATAGAGGATAACAATAGAGAGCAAAATGAGGCTGAAAATGCTGACAACAAAAAGAATGTATTTCTTAGAATATAGTGGCAGTACAGCCGAGCAGTCAGGGAGGTTGTAGATGCAGTTCCATCCTATGATGGGAAGTCCTCCAAGCAGGATGGAGGTGACCCAACAAGCTCCTATCAGGAGAAACATACGACATGTTTTGTTGGAGCCATACACCTTAACCTTGGTGATGGCAATATAGCGTTCTATAGCTATTGCCAACAAGCTGAAGACTGAAGCAGCCAGAGCAATGAATGCTGTGCCCTCCCTGATGAACCACTGCACGGGTGTAAGTTTAAAAGTCCTTGAGCCTGACAGGAATATGTTGGCTATGTAGGCAGAGCCTGCCAACAAATCAGAGAACGCCAGGTTGCCAATGAAGAAAAACATGGCCGAGTGGAACTTCTTGTTGCGGAAGACAGCAATCAAGACCAAAAGATTCTCCAGGATAATGATGGTGCACAGAACCACAATGACAATATGGAGAGTAGTTAGCTGTGTTTTACTCTTAATGTGTGCATTCATTTCCGTAGTGGTCATATTCTTGGCGTAGGCATAATAGGAACGGATCAGACTCAAGTTGTAGTACTCAGAATACTTGCTCTTCATGGTGACAGGGTGGCAGAGCACAGTGGCTTTACCACAAAGATTCATTCACACTGTAGAGTTGTCCAGAGTGTCTATGCCATTAATTATTTTCCTTGTGTAAAGGACAGGAAAAGCGCTGGAGAGGGGACTGCATGTCCAACAGTCACGTCCTAGGAGCAGTATGTGGGTCACCTGTAGACACAAAGAAAAGGAGAATGCCTCAGTTACTGGCAAAGGAAATGTTTCATAAATTAAATAAACTGCTACAAGGCAAACACACATTTTTCACTGAATGTGTAAACCAGAGTCAAAGCCTCATGCAAAACAAAGTATCCAGGCAACAACCTGTTCCTTGGTTTGAAAAGTGGAAAAAAAAAGAGATTTCCTTTTTTTTTTTTGTTATTGTTGTTTTTGAATGACTGTCAAAAGACTGAGAACAAAGTCAAATAGCCTAGAAAGAGCATTAGAACAGAAACATAACAATGGTCTATCAAAACATAAACATATTTAAAATAAGGAATCTACATTCACATGAAAAGGCTAACAATTACACAACACAAATAAAATGCCACACAGCGTACATACTGATCTCAATGTGTCCATTTGTTACATCCCAAACTGAAAACCCCCTCTGCACTATTGGCCTTCAGAAATAATGAACAGAAACAATCCAATAGCTTACAGGTTCTTTGCATTTTATCATAAAGAGACACTTCCATGGAATATTTAAACTTGCTCAGCATGATAATAACATGCAAAACTATTCACTTTTTCAAATGATGGAATTGTGCAGCAGCTGCACAGGTAATCTATAGGTATAAAGTGGTGTGTGAGACGGTGTGGTGCTTAGGAGGGCTGCATTTGCAGTCTGAAGAGGACATTCCACCAACCCTGTCTGAGCATTCGGCTGTCAACACACAGCATTGTTGTGCGGAGCGAACCATTCCACTCTAGTGAGCTACTTCTTGAAACTTCAGCATAGCTTGTGGATCAGCCGGACCTCTTCACCCTGACCTGCTCAACCACCCACCTCCAGCCAGAAGACAAAAGCTAACAGGACATCAAACAGATACCTGAGAGGAAAAAGCGGGGGCTTCCCTAACTTTTAGAGAAAAAGCCTGTTAAGACTTGATTGTGGTGTGCAGTATCACTGTATTGTATATTTAGCATGTTTCAACAGAAAATGTTCACACCAGTGCTATTTCTGATCAATTCTTAAACATAGTGGCAACAAGTATTAACCTAGAATCTAAAAGCTTTCAGGTTATTTATCTAAAAACAACTGCAACAGGAAAACCTTGCCAGCTGCTAACCTGGTTTCAAATTACTCTTTGCAAGGCACGACCTCTTCACAAACAAAAAAATAAAATGGACTGCAGCTTCAGGACTGAGCACAAAGGAAAGTTGGAGGCTCTGGAAATCTAATTAGAGGTGGAGTTGGTGTCTTAAACCTGTCAAAAGATCCCGCTGCAGACCAGCTCCCAAGGTAATTCAACACTGATGCTTCCATTGCTTGTCTATGCTGGCCTGGACAAATTAAACAAATGTTGGCTAAAAAATGAGTGGAAACTGGGCCTGGGCCTCCTCTGTGTTCTGCTGGGATTTGAGTCAGAACCTGAGAGGCTAAAAGAAAGAGAAGGCATGAGACAAAGTCAGACAGAAAGCATGCATGTGGAACGGCATCTCGACACAAAGGCTGGAATCTGAGATATCACTGCTACGTGCACACACATACATAAACTCACCACAGACCTTTGCACATGCACAGGAATCTGTCTTCAAACACTCGGTTAATCATGACCGATGGAAAACACTGTAGAAAAGCGTTTCTATGCATACCGGCAGGTTCACAGCTGCAAGTGGCTGCCAGTAAGAACCAGCACACTGTTTCCTCAAGCAGGAACAACGAACAATAGTCTCCTTCAGTGTAGATAGCGTTGGCCTTCGGTCTCAATAATGGGTCAGCACACTTCCATTTGGCTGCTGCAACTGTATCATAGCAGAAACGTATTTACGGTTGAGCACTCCCTTATCGAACTGCCGCCTCAGGATGTCTAGTCTTCTCTCCAGGCTTTTTAGCTCCATTAATAGACAGAAATAAGATGTGTGAGCCTGAGCACATGTGCCAGCTGCGCCAGGGTAATAGCATTAGGCTACATTATAGAAGCATAATGATTTTAATTCTGGAATAGTCCACCTCTGTATCTCCACAATCTCCCGTCTGCTAAAGGAAACATTTCCTTCATCTTGATTTTTCTCTCAACTCTGCCAGGTTTTTGAAGGACACCTCTCTTTCCATCTGTTGTGTAGACAGCTCAAGGTCCTCCTGTCACCAAGGAGTCTTTGGCATCTGTCATCAAGGGATTTTACTCTTTGTGGAAAACCTGACAAGCTGGTTTGCCGACAGCACTGTCTTATAGCGGCTCAGCCCGTCTACCTGCTGTGTGCCATTCAAATGTATCCACGGTGATTGGTCAATTGCACTGCATACTTGTTGCAGTGTAACACCCTCTCTTTGACACAGATGTTCCCTGTATACGACCCAGACACCTCTGTCACACTTCCATAAAACAGCAACACATTGTCAAACGTGTTGTCATAGAATGGCAACCAATGGCTTGTTTGATAGCCAAAACAATGAAAAAGAAACAGCAGAAAAAAACTCCAATATACCAGCAAAAGTCTTGAGTTACTATATATTTTAATATGTGTGTTACAAGAAAGGGTAAGTATATGCTAAAAGAGTAAAGTATTTTACAAACTAATATTTTAATGTTATTTGCATAGTGATAAATATTACCGATGCCCGGTGCATGTACCCCGTTCTCTAATAATTCTTTAGTGGGTCTAGCATTATGCAAATACTATGCGGCCACATTTAGTTCTACGAACATGATGTAAAAGTAAGTATCCAGATGTAGTAAATACATAATTCAAAAGGTATTAGACTTAAGGTTTAAGTATGCTTCTTTCATTAAAACAGCAATAGTGGGAAAATGTGAGTTTCATCGGTGCCTTATGCGTTTACATAGAGGTGAAAGTGTAGCAATGATACACAAAAAACAGCTCAATATCCTGACTAGTTTTGCAGCAAAGCTCAAAGCCGTTCTAAGGGTGAAGGAAACGTGTAGACAGAAGAATGATGAGAAGTGACAGATAAAGTAAAAGAAGAAAGAGACAGCTGTAACAGGATATCCTACCAGAAAGTTTCAAGAAATACCCATCACCAAAACTGTGCATTTCTCACCATCTGAGAACGTGCTCTTGTGATGCGTATTCCCATGTGTTGTTTTTTTTTCTTTTCATTTTCACAGCTCCACCTACTTTTTACATACACAAAAAAGGATAATAATCTTATTTATCATAGAATCTCAGCAGCTGCTGCAACCTCATTTAGTCTCAGATTGTTGCAACATGGAAAGTATGATTAGAAAAGAAAAAAAGCGTGATGCTTGCTGCTGAAAGCCGACTCTTTCATTTTTCTAACACTACCGAGACACAAGTCTTCCCTTCTGCATAATGGGACTGACGGCTGCACAAAAGCCTCAGGTGTTTTCCCAGAAACACCTGATAAGCCCCAATTAGCAAAGCGTCTGCTCACCAAAAACCAAGGCAACTCTGCCCCATTAAACCTGCAACCTGTCACACTACTTGAACCCAGCTCCACTTTCTCTTTAAGGGGGGAGCTGCTAAACCTTGATAAAGTGAGCATAGTCACATTTTAATCCATATATACATTGTCACTCACACATCAGTCGTTTCTGACAATAGCAGCAACTAAGCAGAAGTTTAAACCGTTTACATTTGCGGCTTATTTATTTATATTCTAACAATTTAACTGTTCATTTGCATAGTGTCACTGAGCATGTTTTGCTGTATAGCAGTTTGCGGTCTGACACATCCTGTAGCACATCTTTTTACATCTACCCTTCATCCTCCATGCACACAAGCCACTGTTGTGGCAACAAATAGCTCCTTTCCAGTCTGCCTGATTTTATTCCAGTGGCACTGAAAGGCCAGCGACTTGAGATCATAAAAGAAAGTCTTCTTTGTGAACACTTCAACATGGAGGCATTAATTACAATTAACAAGCACTTTTTTACAGTAACAAAATTAAATTGTCTTCTTGTGCCTTCTACATGAGATCCGACTTTTCTTCGATAGAAGAGACTTAATCTAGCTTTAGTTTCATAAACAGCAATCAAAGAGCCCATCATGAAAAGACAGAAATCTTCTGCTGCTGTGATTTGCTCCTTCCTGTTTAGTTTCTCATCCATTAATATAAAGATTTATCCTAAATTTGACTCTCTCATAACTGTGAGCAAGATCAGTCTACATCTGTCATTGTTCTTTGATGTGCAGCATCCTTTTAATGACATGAAGACCTACAATGGTGACTGTGTGAGATGATGGAGTATGCGACTGCACATAGCAAAGAGACAACAGCTGCAATTGCAAAAAAAAGAAGAAATAGCACAGTAGTCAGAAAGTTACCCACCTCAAATGTTAACATATCAGACACAACGTATGGTAAATAACTACTACAAAGTTTCACCACAATTCCCACAACTTTTCAAAGGAAGTGAGAAAACTGAGAGACACGTCTCACTCTCTGCACTCATTCTTCATACTTTTACATATTCCATATTTGCCTTTGTCTTTACAGTGACAGTCCAGTGTTTTTCTAAAAAGCTTTACAATAGTACAAAGACAAGCCCCTTTAGGGCAGGCTTTTCTCTCTCTTTTGTCTTTTCTTTTTTATTTATTTTTTTCTGCTCCATGTAGTCACACTATGCAACCAGAAAGCATAGAGATGGATGGACTGTGTCTGCTAGCAGGTGGTTGCAGCATCTCTCTACCTCTCTATGCATTAGCCCCAGGCCTCTGTGTGGGACATTGTTTTACACAAGCACAGCAACACTATTGATTGTTCACTGGCAATTTCCATGAAGAAAAAACCCCTCATGTTTTCAGTATGACTGTAACAGGAATGAGATAGATTTATGTTGGTGCTGTGACATGACCTAATGTATCCTGGTCCTTCAAATGACCATGGCATACTAGATAGTCACACAGAAAGTCACACACAGTTGGCGAGGTCTCATCTACAAGATCAACAAAGGCAGAACAGTTTTTACCTTATCACTGCTAGAGCCTGTCTCTAGCCATCATCTTATCTGTATAACATGCCACATTGTAGACAAGCTTACTGATAAAGACCAATGACAAATGCAGAGACAATAAAGAAGTGCAAATGGTATGAAAGCAACTATCAAAAACGCATGATTGACACAGGTCAAGCACAACTGACCTCAACTACCCTCTAAAGTGCCAAGCAAAAGTTGTTTTACCCAAAGAAATAATTTCACCTGACCTCAACCTATATGTTCACAGCTCTAAATGTTACTTTAAAAAAGACCCCAGATTAGCTGCAATGGTGCAAGGCAGTCTCTTCTGCTCTTTCTTATCTTTTATACTAGAAATCTACAGTTGTTTGTCAGTTTTTTCTAAAGACCAGAAGTAGTCATATTTGGAGAGACAAAAGCTGACACGTTCTAGCGCTAATTTCCTCAGCTGCATGTTGCATTTCAGAAACAAAAACAAGTGAATGCAAGAGTTGAAACACTGGCAAGTAAGTTTTGATCACACAATCAGATAAACAAAAAGTAAAGCTGTAGGAGAAGTGTAATTTAGAAACTTGTAACTTGCACAATCAAGCTGCTACATATCAGTTTCTAACTCAGAGAGGAACTCAAATGAGGGATTTATAGCAAATTTAGCAGAAGAAAATATCCAAAATAAAAAAAAAATGTAATTGCAGACATAAATAACACCCCTTTTTCTCTGAAAACTACAGAAGTCATTTCAATTTAGTATCAGTGTTGTACCTGCATTATGGTTTTATATTAATGCAATGAACAGAGAACTTCCTTTTACTGAAACGGTTCCTTCTTTTTGTTCAAGGTTTAATTTTAGCTGTAAAAGCAACCATTCCTCTGTCTTTGTCTGCCGTTATGCACACTTAGCTTTCACTTAGGATGCATATAATCTGCAAGACATGAGGGGAGTGTGTGTCCCTAATACACGGGGTATCATCATATAATTAGGGATTACCCTTTCGCTCATCAAACAGTTTGACAGTTTGGGCACAGACTCTTCTGAGGGTTCCAATCTGTCAACACAGCTCTGTCTGGAACAAAAAAACATTTTTTCCACTCCATGTTTCAGGGTGACCTTTGTTATTCTCTCTTTCTCCACAGTCACCTATAATCTCAGCAAGTTTGCATTGCTTTATTCATCGCAGCTGTTCATGTGCAGTGTTTTTTTTTTTGTTTTTTTTTACAGTGGTAGTGAAAGGAGATAGAAACAAAGGGCTGCATAAAGAAGGGCATCATTCAGCCTTAGGAACCATAACCCCCTTTCCCAAACACACCCCGTCTTCTGTCCACTATACCCAAATGGGGGTGGGGGAATCTCCAAAGGTGCCGCTTGAGAGGCAATTACTATAATATGTTCACCCTCAGACTATTCCTGTCAACTTAAGTTTTGTTTCCAAATGATTTGTGCTTTTATATCACTGTGTTTTGCATATTTTCCTTTAATGCTAATCCCTGATGTGTAGAATCACATCATCCTCATTCTAACACCCCCTCCTTGCCTTGTGTATTTTAAACTTCACCACAAAGATCAAAAGACAGGACCACAAAGAGGTGATTAAATGTACATCAAGACAGATTTATTTAGCACACATCTGGAGGAGACATGTTCTTATAGCCCCCTATTAAAGACTTCATTACAGCACATACTGTGCAATCAGCTTTTTAAGGAAGCTTTAAGAAACCCCATAGCTTTGCAGCACAAACCCCCACTTCTAAACATCACACAAACGTGTATTTTAATATAGCCCTAAATAATGATTTTAGAAACTAGTTCTACTATAAACGGTTCATGCATTACCAAGATATGCAGGATGTAGATTCTGCACACACATTTTTCTGTGGTTTGTTCAGTATGAAAAGCTGATATTATCTGAGGTACAAAGGTTAAATCTTTCATTAAAAGCTCATCTGTAAGTTTGCCTGGTTTATGTGTGAAAAAAGGTAACACTAACCACAAGCCGCCTTCATCTGAGATGCTGAGTGTGTGTGCATCAACTGTGCATGCTGTACAAATGTTTTTTTTTCTTTAAGGGCCGGAAACATGGTTTTCTACTTAAATGGAAAGAGATGTTAGTCCAAGTGTGACTGTCCTGCATTTAAAACATGACACGTTAGATTGGGCTTGATTTAGGTTTCAGCAACTCTGCCCCTGTCACATTTTCACATGTTTTTGTCTTCAGAGTGAGATCTCTCTTAATGAATGGTTTCAACCCTCATTTGATATCTTTTGTCCTGGTTCTCTGCTTCTATTTTGCTATGTTGCCAGACCTTGAACTCCACCCCTTCTCATGTTCTCTTGCTTAGTTGGGAAATCATCAAGATGCCGTGAGACAATGTGATTATTTGATGTGTGGTAAGCCTATGAAAAAAAAGTGCTCAGAGTTTCTATGACTGTAACAGTTATGTTTGTGCCACTGATATTGCTGTGATTAACAGTGCTCTGAAAAATTTTGGGGTAGTATACAAATAAAAAAGACAGGAAAAGGAGAATCCGCTGTCAACCAAGCAAATCATTCCACAGTGGAAAATGATAACATCTATACAGGCAAATACACAGGCACAAGTCACTGTGATTGCCTCTGCCTAGTGCCCACTGATAAGACGATGACTTGATGGAACCCTCCATCTCTCTTCTTCATGGTTCATTATATAAAAACAATTTCAGACTGCAAGGCAAACATAGATCCATTAAACACAGTTCTGTTTTTGGAGAAAAACACGGTTGCCTAGAGAGGGAACATTGTGAACATTGTGTCCTCACAGTGCACAGTTGCAGCCCCAGTATTTTCTGGTTTCAAAAAAGTGAATATATTTTTTTCACAACTTGAGCACATTGTAAAATGTTAAAAAAAGGCACATTTTCTTTTAAAGGCCACTACATTGCCAATATACATTAAACACCAGTGGCTGCACTGAAAGAGACCAAGAGTTTAAGTTTACCCAGTTTTGGAGAGAGAGATAGACCCTGTCTATTTTATTTCCTGGAAACATTACACAAGAAAACATAAAATTTAACAATAAATAATTAAGCTTTTATGCAGTGCCATTGATCATCATTCAAGGTTTGGGGTTTGGCTTGCGGAGCATTATTTAGCAAGAACAGCTAACAGGCCAGAGTGTAATTGGGAGTGCAACTTTTTAAGGGAGACAGGGCAAGTACTTGACTTTGACTATATCTTATGACATGGCTCATCCAAAATGGGCATGTTTGAGCAGTTGTTAGTTACGCAAACAGCATCCACTTCCACTCACTCTGTCAGTTCTAACAGAGCTGTCTGGCCTTTATCATGACCTGGCTTGTGTGTGGCTATTAGTTGAGTCCATCATGTTTACGCTTGGAAAGTCTAACAGAGGTCTTTACTGGATTAGCATTTTTAATTTTTAACAAAATATGCCATAGTCAGAAGTTTGGATTTATTTTTAAAGTCTGTCAGCTATTAGGAAACTCTGATGACTAAAAGAGCTCATGAGGAAGACAAACAAAGTAAAGTTTCAGTTCCAGCTGGAGAAATGGCTTTAGCAGGCTCTCACTGGCTGTTGCATGAGGCAATTCAAAATCCAAGAAAAGGGTCTCTAAGTTACCTCTGGGTCTGGGGAGGTGGGGTGTTGAAGTAATCCTGCTGAGTTTTCCAGCTGCACAAACAAAGCTGATTGGATAACAAAGGGTTCCAATAGAAAAGAAAGAAAAAAAAAGAAAGATGGTGATGGTAATGTGTGTGTGTGTGTGTGTGTGTCCAGAACCCCATCATCTTCATGTGTACCTGCTCTAGGAATGCTCAGGAGCAAGTTCTGAGAATGACCAGGAATCAGGAAACCAGGACATGACCACACTGATTAAGCCTGCTGCCAGAACAGACAATGTGTAAATCAAAGTACAAACTAAACAGAGGCTGCAAAGGGCTGCAGTTCTCATCCAAAGCCACAGCAGTAACCAGAAACACTGTTTACAATCTACTTGTCATTGTGTCCAATAGATACATAATGTTCTTGTCTGTAAAACAGCGTCTCAGTCTGAAAAATGCCAGTCCACTTAAACCATTTTCTGCATTACTTTCGACAGGAAACCTTCTGGAAATGGACTGGTCTAAGCTTGAAATGTAAAAGAAGAAGAACAGATTTATCCTCACATCAGAAAGCATTAGGAAATCCTGGCATGCTGCTACAAGCATCAGTGCCTGGTCATGGGGGGTCATATGGTTTGTTCAAGTCCTTCAAGTGGAAAAGGAATGTAACAGAAGACTTAAAAGCTGATGGGTTCTTTTACAGGGTAAAACACCTTCCGAAAATAGCCAAAGGCTTTTCTTTCTCCACAAAATATCCATTTATACAAATGTTTATGTAATAATCAGAGCAGAACTAATGCGTTCCAGAAAGTTTGTTATGAAAAGGAAAGATAGATAAGACAAGTATTTATCTATTTCTCTACCTGCCAACAGCATACAAAAACGTCCTTTTTCTCAGTTGTGTTAAAAACATTATTAAAAACCTAAATTCTCTGATCAGAGACACTCCCAGCTCTTATTCAGACAGCTACTGTCAGCTGTGTGTTGTGACTTGCACTTGGGCAACTTGTGAACAGAGGGAGTCTATTTTGTTCCAGCTGCCACACCCAAGAAAAGTGTTTTTCTGCAGTGGGGAGTACCAGCTAGAACTCTGAGCTCACAGAGCACAGAAGACTGTCCAACCCCATTATTAATATCACAAAGTAAACCTATAAGAAATCTATAAGGACATGCTTCATCACATGTTATCTTGCATGGCTTTTTTTCTGTATGCATGTATGCACTGACCTTTGACAAGTTTCATTTAACCAGGTAGGAGAAACCAGGTCTGGCCCACCGTCCACCGCTTCTCTGATCCTATAGTTCAGAGAAGCCTATTTGTTCTGACTGAATAATTTGGTCATTACAGACAACAAAAGTGAACTTGGCCTCTCTAGGGAAAGGCCTTCTCACTGCTTCCTATTAACCGACGGCTCCCAGGCCTGAGCTGAAACGTGAGCATCCTTTAGGGATGGACACCACCCACCCACCATCCAATCCTGCCTTCAACCCCCTTGTGAACTGTTCTGTAAAAACAAAAAAAAGTCCCACAAATCCAGTTCCCACCACTCAATTACCATTCATTTATTTATCCATGCATGCACTTATACGTCTATTTATTTATTCAGCTCATCTATTTGTCTTCATTTCTCACGCAACCCCCAGCAGTCTCCATTGAGAAGGGTCCGATTACAACAGTCTTCTTTTAGAGGAAAATAGGGCCACTGAGCATAGTGAGCTGGGTCAGCAACTCACAGATCCTAAACTCATGAGGTAATGTGCAGCTTGTCTGAGTCAATATCCCTGCACGGCAACATAAAGATTTTAAAGCCCCTTTATGCAAACTGCTAAGAGTAAGTGTGCTACATGTCTGTGATAGGCTGCCTGCGCCTGACACTGTGAAGTATCTGGCAAAAGCATTAAAGCTTTTCACAACACCCTCTGGTGACTCTTGCCAAGGCTGAGGACGGTGAGGGGAGAGTGAAGAAGGCTGACAGCCGTCAGGCCTGGTGGGGTGCTGGGTGTTCAGATCCAGTAAGCCATGTGGTTACACAAACCAAACACTAATGATAGACAGGTGGCTGCAGCAGGTCACACCAGGGAAAGCGCCTGGGTCTGTTGGTGGTCATGCATGCCCAAAACAAACTAAGCAGCCCTTGCACAACACAGCTTCCATGAATCTGTTGACAGGCGCTTCAACACTTGATAGTCATATCCCAACACTACTGATCACGCTTCCTCCTCACTTCTCTCTTTTGGTGTTATCGTAGTAAGAGGTTAGCTGCTAGTTTAATTTGAGAGCCTTGCAGCATCCATGAATGTTTGCATTTGGTTTTCGTATCGCTACATATACTACCATGCTTGAGGAAATAGATAGGATCATCAAAATGCTTTACTCTTTCAGACGCCTACTGAGCACCATGGTGAAGACTGAACCAGACCAAGCACAGGATAGAGGATGAGGGATGGGGGCTTTTATCAGGGCAATAAACATTACTTCCTCTACTTTATCATCTTATCACACTGTGACTTGAGGATTCTCCCATGATGCCTACTTGATTGCTAACACCTATGTATCCTGCAGGATTTATGCTTTTGGAAAATTATTAAGCATGCTCTGTTTACAATTCAACCTTCTTGTCTGTCATACAACTACATTTTGAATCACATAAATGTATGCAAATCTAAATTCAGTCTTTTCTCAGATAAAGTTTTTCCTAACAAACTGGATTTTGTGAGGTCGCTGCTTGCCAAAACTCTGTGCTGGCTTTCTCTGAGCAGCTCAGTTCCAAAACCATGAGATTAACTCCTGTACACGGGGATAATGGGGGCTTTTGTCTTATTAATACATCCTTTCAATACAATGCCTTCTTTAGTGTGACGGATGAACAAGCCTCAACAACATCGAAGGGGTCAGAGCGGGATGGACGGAGGGGGTGGTGGGCACAGCAGGATGCGCAACGGCTCCAAGGAGTTGTGAATGTGTACGTGCTCGGCGCGCCTGCTGTGCGCGCAATCCCCCGGCCCTCCAACAGCTACAGCTTACTACTGTCTACACATGATGCAGGAGACTGCACTGCCCCCACATATGATGGACTGCTGTAGCCCCTTGTGTTGGTATTTAACATCACACACTGTTATCTATTAAAACAGAATGTTGAACAAACGCAGCTGTCAAGTGGGATCCAAATACTGACTGCAAAATTTTTTATGGCATGTTGGCTTTCCTTAATGTGGGCGATCATGCTGTCATGAGTGCTTGAGTCAGTGGTGCGTTTAGAGATATTTGTAACCTCATTAATGACTTCCTGTTCATTATTAATGCGATTTATTGACCAAAAATGCAATAGGGGAACCTCGTGGAGTTTGGAGATAACCCCATTAAACAGCCATACACTCCAAAAAGCAATGAGAATGTGTGACTGTGCGTGAATTTCAAAGAGTCGTGGATCCTTTTGTTGGTTTGAGACAGCACATGCTGTCTCACACTAATATTTTGACCAGATGCTATAGCTTACCCCATGAGAGATGAATAAAAAGCAGCCAGAAGACTATCCGCTGAATATTCTTGCCCAAAAGTCCTCACATGTGCGTTGGTTTTTCTTGAAATGCTGCGTCAAAGTTCAGCGCTGCGCTCCGCTCAGGGGAAAACGATGACAATCAAAACTTTGGAGCACTAGACAGCGTGTCTAGTCTGTGGTAAATCCATAATGCTCTTTGTACCACCACAGTCAAAAACCATCCTATGTTTATCCGCAAGTGCGACAATTCTCAGTTAATGAAAAAGAGAAGTGATACAAGTAGAGTAACCAAAACCAAAAAGACAAACTACTTTCTGTTTTCTTGCTCCAGCAGTCTGTCTGATTGTCCTGCTCTCTGGAAACAACAGCTTCACATGCGCTGTGAAGCGTCGAGGAGGCGCACACACAATGGGCCACGCTACACACAACACGCACCAGTAGACGGTGTGGGGTGTGTGGAAACGTCATATGCCCATTAAGAGTCGTGCGTTTCACTATCGGAATATAATAACAGTGCAGATTTGTGGACAGCAATTAATATGGAAAATCCCGTATAAGCCTATTTCGGGACGTTTTCACCACTCTGCAGCACGCAAATGAAGTCCAGATGTTCAACCTCCTCACTTCCTTTTCCCTGGCAGATCCCAGCCGCATGAGCCACGATTTACACATTTAAACTCATCATGGCTCATTTTTCCAAGAGCGCAATAAGCATGAAAGTGTTATATTTGTTAAAGTGCAGGCTTGTGCTAAAAAAAAAAAGAAGAGATAAAAAACATATATTTATTTAGGCATTATTCTTCTTTTTCTTTATTTCTATTGCGTCTGTTTCAGATGACTAAGCTGCAATTTTCATATTCATCCCTCAAATGTGGGTGGTGTCATAGCGACGGTGAGGTGAAGGTAAGCCAGGGCTTGTAAGTCATCAGGGCTGTGTCTGAAAAGGGCAGGTGCTGGCTCCAGTCAAGAAGCCTCTGTAGGTAATAATGTCTTCAGTCATTATCTTGAAAGCCAAAGTCATCCCAAGTGGGTATGATGTCATGTGTCTGTGAAAAAGAGCTTCATAATGTTGTTATTACTTTGCTTGCCAAACATCTAAAGCTGCCTGGCTTCTGTGCTACAGAGATTTGTTCTCGCAAGAGATCAAGCTTTAAGATTTCAGAACTAAATGGGAAATACTTCTGTGTATTAATAGAAGCGGAAAATGGAAAACATTGTAGGCAGGAAGCAGGTGGTACTTCAATAGAACTCTTTAGCTTTTTTTTTTTTCTTTTATTAGTCAAACTTGGATGAATGATATCAGAATATATTCAATGGGAAAGTTCTTGTATGTCACACATAGCTGATTTTTAGCAGTGAAGGAACCATAGCGGAGTTTTCAGATGAGTTTTTGTGCTTTTGGTTTCTACCAAAAATGTTCAACAACATTGACTCATAATGCTTATGCTGTTCAAGGGGGAGAAAAGGTTGTGCAATCCACTCTTACCGCACTCATCTCAGCCACCCCCGCAGCAGCTATGTTGAAAGTATTCTCTCTAAAGAAAGGGAACAACTCATTTCATAAAGGAATCGAGTTTTCAACACTTTTGTTGAAAAACTCTTAACCTGCAAACTCCAGAGAGAAAGTTAGTATAACAGTAAATCTTAGAATCCCTTTGTTCTCACTCTGTGTTCTCTGGTAAAGTGCTACCAGGTTGTCTGATCTTATAGAAATGTAGCAGGGAGACTTTATGGACTAGCTGCTCTCTATCGGCAGGTTTATTATGAGACACTTTCAGGAGTTCGCTACACTAAAACTGCCCCACTGCTGTGTCTCTCACTGAGACTTTAGGGGAGGGGTCAAGAGCCCTGACCTCACTTCCTGTTGGGGGTCCTCACAAGCATTACATTGTCTGTGAGAATGTGAATGGGCTCCGGGGACTGTGAACATCTGGCAGCTGTTATTAGCAACCTCGTGTACCCACCCCTGCACTCCTGAGGAAGATTACTTCATGTGCTAGAGGATGTGTGCCCCACACACCTCAAAATAAAAGTCTATGGGATCTCTGAGATGGGATTGTTTCAGGTTCCTCCATAATAACATAAAGTTTTTAAATTTGAACACCCAAAAACTAATTTACTTAGGTCAACATAAAGACTGAAAACTGTGGTAACAGTTGGGAGAGTCTCTGTTGGCATGTTTTTTTTTTGTTTGTTTTTTTAAATGACTAAAGTGTTGTTAGGTTGATCTTAATACAGCTGCTTCTGAATCCACCTATTTTTCTCATTCAGACACACTCAGCAATATATCAGTTCTTACTCTCAAATTGCAACATGAACCACATTTACCAAACATCCCTTTGAAGAAGCTATAATGTGCATTTACACCAGATAGACTACAAAACTATATCATGCACCAGAAGCCTTTCGTTGGGCTGTGGTCACCTGACCTATGTTTGAACTTACTGTAAGCTGGTTATATGTTGGAGACATATAACCAGAAACTGCTGGATCAGCTTTATCATAAAGAGTCAGTGCTTTATTTGCATCACTATTCTGTGCAGATCATCATACAAAGAACGGAAGTCCCAAAAAGGCAAAGTGATCTGAGAAGAGTGTGTAAATGCTGTGTGTTTCTCTTTTTAGATGCAGGATTACACTGGGGAAGTTATTAACAGTAGAGTCTAACTGTTCTCAGGCTCTCTGTTGTGTGAAATGGGGAATTTCCATCCCTTGTTTATCGTCTGTCTGATAACATAAAAAGCTAAAATACAGATGCAAATGTCAGAGGGTAAATAAAAAAAAAAAGGTACATCTTGATTTTAAAATGCTATCATGTGGCCCATTTTTGTTTTTAGTAGTACTGTAGTTGTGAGTCACTGCTTTGCATGTGTGTGTGTGTGCATGTGGACATTGGTGTTTCTAGACAAAGAAAAACCAAACAGTTTCAACAAAATACACATTACAATCATTTAGCTGACGCTTTTATCCAAAGCGACTTACAATGGTTAGGCAGTAGCTTTAAGGGTCTTGCCTAAGGACCCAACTGGAAGGTGTTAATGTCTGACCCCTGGGGGATTCAAACCCTGGTCTCCCACATGGGAGACTGATGCTCTACCAATTGAGCTAACCAGTTCTATTACCATAGAAAGTGAGGAGTTGGTAAAAGATCCTCCCATCACTTCCTTTTTATTGAACTACGAACATCAAACAATTTCTCTGGAAACTGGATCCTGTGTCAAAGTCAGGACAGTGTGATCTGAGTGACAAAGTTCACATAAAACAGAGAAGGAAAGTAAAAATGTCATTTTCTGCTGCCTTGTTGAATTTATAGATTTAAGATTCCTGCCTGGAGTCGGGGCATCTTATCTCTTTAAACACTGGGCTTAAGCGCTGGCTGTGCCACTTGTCTCTGCTGCTCAAAGGTTTTAGCAAAAATCCGTCCTCTCTGCATCCCCCCAAAAAAGCTAAGTATTATGTTACTGCTTATCTTTTAACCATCTTACAGCCTTTTTTTTTACTGGCACAAAAGAACCTAATCTGTTCGTTGTGCAGGAAAAAGGTCTGAATCACCGTTTGTATTCAGGTCACTTTACCTGTCTACACACAAAGGAAATGCAAGCTTCATGGGTTCCTAATGTTAACCCTTGTGATATAACAATCTGCATTTTCCACACTTTTTTCCACATTTTATTTTACAGAATTTCTTTCATTTTTTTTGCCTTCAGCTAAATGCCATTGTAACACTTTCATAATCATTTATTGTTCTAACTATCTGCTAACAAAAAAGAATGGAAAATTACCCTTTATTTAATTTTTTACAATAAAGTTTGAAACGATGGTTCTCATGGTCCATTTCTGTTGTTTCTGTGTCTGTTTCATAATGCTTGATCAATGGCACTGTGCATCTGTTGTTTGTTAGATCCTGTGGGTGACCTGGCAAAAGAGTGTTGGTGGAAAGTAAAGCAAGAGACCCGCTTGGTTGTGGTTGGGGGGTGCAAGTCATGACTTTTGTGGCTTCCTGCAGATTAACAGTGTTTATAGAGCTTTCTTGAAGTACCGCTAGCAAGACACATTTAAATCCACACAGTCATCATTTGAATCTTCTCCATTAACTTGTGAACTCGAAGCATTTGGTTTTATGGTGTTGCAGAAGCAGACATTAAAACTCTCAGTCTTGTGGTCAAATTATCATTTGACAGTTGTAGTTGCAGAAACAGTGTAAGGTGTAGTATTAAAAAGAAGAAAGGCAGTGTCCCAGTAATGGTAAAGGAGCCAAAAAAGGCAATAGAAAGGAGATGGTTGTATAGAGGAAAAAGAGGGAAGGAAGTGAAATGGTGTTGGTCAATAGAGTGTAAAATACGTTTTCTGTAACCAGGTCAAACATGTACTTAATGGGCTCTTGCCTGGAGAAGTTTAGATGTTGTGATGCTGAGGGAAAACAGGTCCAGTAAGCTGCTCTCAGTATGTTTTTGCTTGAGGCAGATTGCTTTAGCATTGTTTGAAAAAGTGCGTTTACAAAAGGGCATTTATCCTGAAACATGTGTCAAAAGGTGTATATTTCTCTCCTCAAGGAGAACTTATCTCCTGCTTCCCAAAGGGAAGCTGGAATTTCGCTGCCAGGGTCAATGTTGTAGACCATCAGATAACAAGGATCAGGGTTTAGCCATTACTTTAATCCAGCTGTTTTAAAAAATATAACCTCTTTGCTTATGGCTGAAAGTGAACAATTGTAGAACAAAGTTTTCAGAGATAAAACATGTTTCATATATTAAAAAGAAATCAAGAAAAAAAATGTGAGCAGAGGTGGGATGATGGCAGCAGGAGTGTAGATCTCACAGTCTCCTGACACAGCCTGAAGCTCTTCTGTCATTGAAGCTGACACACAAACACATACAAACACATGCACAAACATGCAAACAATTAACATGAGCTAGAAATCATTCACATTGACTTAGATTCAGATTCAGATTCAGATTCAACTTTATTGTCATTGCGCATGTCACAGGTACAAGGCAGCGAAATACAGGTTG
>JBAMHW010000023.1:18357635-18369771 GCA_037177495.1 Rhadinocentrus ornatus
TGCTGGGTGGCAGGAGTCCTTTCTAATGTTTATGGCTCTCCTAAGACAACGCTTCCTGTAGATGTCTTTAATAGCAGACTTAGGGTGGTAGACCAAATCTTGTGCAAGGGCCATGACAATTCTGTGATTCCATTTGTAGCCAGACTGACATGCACAACATTACCTCAGAGGGAAGATGAACATAGTTCTCTAGCTGAGAAAATTACTTGCCTTCATCAACTTTTCTGTGACAGGAATATTTTATGAGGTTATTTTCAAACTAATGGGTCTTATATCATAGCTACTGATGCCAATATTTGAATTGCTCTTAATTCTTCTCTCATTGTGACACAGTTAATAACCTTTGAACTGCAGAGAAACCCACTCAGGTTTACTAGCTGCTCGCTGTTGCCTCCCTTGTGGCCAGGCTCCACACGCCACCCTGGAAACGGTGCTTTGATCAGCGCACTGCACACATTCTTCCCATCATCGTCTCACTTCCCTCCCCACTGTTTATTATTGGCTAAAGCAGAAACACCTCCAGTTGCTCAGACCTCACTCCACCAAGGTCGGGTTGACAAAATCTCACTCCAGAGCTGGAACAGCCCACCGCTGTTTGACCTTATTTCTAGTTAGCATCCAGGTTAAAATCAAATGTGTCATTTTAATCTTAATGATTTGACACAAAAGACTTTTTTTAGTCCGTTCAATACACCTCAGGTCATTTAAGATAACATGTAAAAAATTGTTTTGCCTTAGTTTTACTTTGTTTTCAAGCTGTTTTATTGGATACTTGCTCCTGATGTGTTTTCATGACTTTGACATGTATTCAAAGAAAATAAGAGTGACAAGCTACATAGCTAGAAAAAAGTATGATTACAATAATATGATAATGTATTACATGTTTTAACTAATGTAATGGAAAAAAGTAGAGAAAGAACTATACTATACAGAACCGCGCCATATTACAGGTTTTCGGTGTAAATAACAGTACAAAATTGACTCAGACACTTTAATTAGTCAGTCTATCAAATATGTCTGTTTTCATCACATACATGAAAGAAGTGCTCCTGTCCTGTCACTTTGAATGGTCATCTCACAGCTCTTCCATGTTTTAAGCACTGAGAATGTCATTTTAACTCTGGTGGCAAGCTTTTGATACAGAGCTTGTCAATAGGAAAGACCAAGGTTTTAACATCATAAAGTTTCTGAGCTTTTAGTTTGTAAACAGAAATATGAGTCACTAATGGTAAAAAATAAAAATAAAAAAATCCAGGGACTCTGAAATGAGCTGGCGTATTATGACATAACTTTCTCCTCTGTGTTGACATGTTAAAAAGTCAGTTGTTGCAGTAGGTTGTTGCATGACTTGTAAGATCATTAGGGTTAGTTCCCTAATACTTTTATGTCATGGGGGAACTGAAAAGGAAAAAGACACTGTAGCCAATAAAGCAATACTGATGCAGCTCATTGGCCTTACCTACATCCAAATCTGTAATGAGGGCTTCAATTAAATTAAGGTAACCAGATACTACAGACAACGGACAAAAATACATGTTAATTATTTTCTTAATTTAAAGAAAAACATAAAACATAAAGGGATGGCAGTGGCTCAGGAAGTAGAGCGGGTCATCCAATAACTGGAAGGTTGGCGGTTCCCCAGTCATCTACCATTGTGTGCTTGGGCAAGACACTTCACCCTCCTTGCCTCCAGTGTCGAAGAGGCAGTCAGCACAGATTGGCTCCCACATTTCCGTCAGTCTGCCCAAGGGCAGCTGTGGCTACACATGTAGCTTACCATCACAAAGTATGAGCGAGGAGTGAATGAATGACGGATACAATGTAAAGGGCTTTGGGGTGCCTTGAAAAGCACTATAGAAATCCATTATTATTATTATTATTATTATTATTATTATTATTATTATTATTATTATTATTATTATTATTATTACTACCTTAAAACAGAAATAAAAAAGTGGTTCTTCAAAAATTAATAGAATAATTTTCTATTGTGGATATTTATCAAAAACAATAAGTTGTCTTTTTTCAAAAGGTCTTGTAACATTTGCGGCTTTTAACAAGTTTTATTTAGCTTGGCTGAGGAAATAATGGCTCTTTAGATTGTAAAGGTTGCAGACCCCTGCTCTAGACAATACTTAAAGCTCATAAACTGCAACTCCAGGTTCCACAGACTTACTTACATACAGTCCAATGCCATATCTCATTACAAGCTAAAGACACGCTCCATCACTTTTTCCCTGCAGAAGTCCAAGATGAGCAATTATGACGTAAGTATGACACCCACCATTCAACTTCTCCCAGAACACATTTAGCATCAGTTGATGTGTGGACCCTACATCCACACGTCTGTGAGTGAGGCATTGTCACGAGAAGATGACTGTTTAGCTCATGCTATTGCTTGCCAGCTGGTCTGGTTCTGCTTTGTGAATCATGCCATTAAGAGTTCCAGGTCTGCAAAATGCAATATAAACACTGCTGCATCATTATCTAAGGACGAAGGCTATAGCGAAAAATTAAAAGCAACCATTCCTTCTGGAGCTGAAGCAAATGATGGGAAATGCAAAGTCAGAGATGTAAAGTATTCACTCATAAAAAAACAGAATTTGGCATCATTGCAGCTGCCACAGAGAATACTCCATAAAACGCTGCTGGGTAACAAAAAAGAAATGTGGCTTTAATTAACAGTTCACGTGAATTTGTCTGAGACTGGCAGTAATCTTACTAACTTAAAACAGATTGAATTAGGCATTCTTCTTAACGATAAAGTAACAATGAGACCACAGTTTTTACTACAGAACATTGGAATGACAGACCCAAAATTATTCTCTGATGTTGCACAAATTTACAAAAATTTGCAAATCTCACATATTTGTGTGAATACTAATGAAGTCCTTGGGTGTACAATTTTGAAAAAAGAGACTTTTAGTTACTTTTAATCCATTAAAAACACAATACTCTTCCATTTTGAGTTGCTAAATATATAGCTACGTTGTAGCTCAAATGATGATTATCTCATATTTTAATCACACTGCCCATATTAATCACCCTACTGACAGTTATAAAGAGCAGGTGAAGGAGTACTGATTTAGATACCTAATGTTTTAGTCTCAGTCAAAACTGTACATCCTTTGCACTATGAGCCCAAGTACTACCAATACCACGACTAAAACAATCCTCAAACTGCGTTTAACTTTGAAAATGTAGGAGACTAAATGTTTATTAGCCCTGTAGTTTGACTCCATCTGAGACAAATTGATGTAATGATCTCTATGGAATGCCGCTCTTATGCTGGCTTTGGATCAGTCATGCCCCCTAACCTCTTTCATGGCTAACCCTCCACCCTGAAAAACAACCTAAAATTCCAAGAAAAGTTGCTGCAAAGTTCTGCCTACCATAAATCACAATTCCATTCCCCAGCCGCTCCCTGCAGAGCACCAAAGGAGAAACATCATCCCCTTCCCTTTCCCCGACCCCCACATCTCCGCCCACCCTGCTCTCACTGTTTTAATGCTGCCAAATTTAGCAGATGAGAGCTTCCTCACCATTTCTTCACAACCTCTACAGGTCTCTGTTTCACTTTATGTCGCACACTGTGTGCTCAGATCTTTAC
Source organism: Rhadinocentrus ornatus (assembly GCA_037177495.1). Classification (NCBI taxonomy): domain Eukaryota; kingdom Metazoa; phylum Chordata; class Actinopteri; order Atheriniformes; family Melanotaeniidae; genus Rhadinocentrus; species Rhadinocentrus ornatus. Next base: position 18,361,246 of record JBAMHW010000023.1, read on the forward strand.
GGCCCCGTCTGTCACAGTGCTATGGCGTCAAAGTCAAGCTGCTTCAATCGGTCTCCCTGCTTTGTTTACCTGTTAGTGTTTCTGCATGTGGTCATGTTGTTGTTAGGCCTTTATTGCCTGCAATTTTAAACAGCGGTGCCAGTCAAGACTGACTGACTGCTATCTGCTAACAGTCAATTTATAGTGAGCACAGTGGCAAACAATGAAACACATGAGCTGGAACTCCAGCAGGTCTATGGTGCAAAATGGCACATTTAACTTAAAAGGGCAGTGCTACAGAATCTATGCTGGGAAAATGTTCCATGACATTACACAGCCTAATTTATAAAAAGACTGTTATGCAACATGTTGTACAATACTAGTGAGAAAAAGATTTTTGTTAATTGTGTTTATGCATAAAAAGAGCATGTAACTGCAGCACTATAGCTAAACCCTTAAGCATGATAGACGTGTCTATGCATGCCCATTAGATACAGGTGAGTTGATTAATACACAAAGTTTGATTCACATGTGAGTCATAGATTCATCACATGGCTAGGATTATGACCACTATGGCCACAGGCAATGGCAGGAACTCATAGCACAGCTCTCAGAACGAGCACATTAACAGAGAACATCCATAAACAATGTGGAGAACTCTTTTAGACTTTGCTCCAAAACGGGTGGGTGGAAAGAGGGAAAGCAGAAACTGGAATGAGACAGAAGGGCAAAAGAGTGAAGCACTGCAGCTGATATTCCCTCTATGGTTACTCGGTTGGGAGGAGCAATATCAGCCTGCCTGTGCTCTCCTTGGGGACCTTCTGCCTGTACAAACAAACCGACCCCAGGCCTCTGGTCTAATGGGAACCAGACCTGCTCAAGGACCAAATCTCCACTCTTTCCTTTCCTCTTCTTCTTTTTTCTCTCTGTATGACCAACACTGTTGACTCGCACTCCAGCTGAAGGACGCACTTCAATTATCCCAAACAGACCTGAAAATATTTCCCTGAGTTTTCCCACACAGCAACAGTTCATGGCGTTCCATGTTTCTACATCAGTGCTGACCTTCTTGACCCTCAGGCAGCCAGACTCCAGTGACCTGCACTTATCTCTGCACACTCACATGTTTTCTCTATCACTCCTCCTCTTTCTCTCAATCTATATATCACGCATCTACTCACAGAGATCTCCAAGCACTCAAGCTGATACTGGCAACGTTTTTTTTCCCAACCAAATCCATACTTCTCTCTGTCCTTTGGTCGAACCGTGAGTCTTAAATCAGACAAAGGTTTATTTAGTAAAATGATTATCAACTTATGACGAAAGCATGGAGTTCAGGTCACCATGGCTATCTACTATGTGCTGAGTGAGAGCAGCTCATCCCTGCCTACAAAGTCTGAAAGTTCTCATTGTGAGGGTTCAGAATTTATCAGTAAATGTCCTCCCAGTCTCGCTGCTGTCTTTATCTGAATGTTCTGTTTCACTAAAGTATGAATATTGGCACTGAGTCAGACAGAGAGCAGAAAAGGCTCTTAAAACACATAGAGCCTCCACATTGACTGCACAAATGAAGAAGAAAGGGCTGATTGTGATATGACCTGGTGACAGTGAGCCTCACAGACATGTGGTGCTGTTTAAATTGCACGACTTTATCACTGCATTCTTCTTCCTGAGAGATAAGTGCAAGATAAAAATACATGTTAATGCTTCCTTCTGTTAGTCTTCTCTGGCTGTACAACCTTGGCATGCCCAAGTGTGTACGCTCACACACAAATACAATTTCCAAGGCTACAGAAGCTCACTATTTGTGTGCTCTGTGATGCCAAGGGTCTGGAAGTATGGCAGATTTATTGATGAGAATAGACTGTGTCTGAAAAGCTGTAAACACTGGATATAGCTGTTCAGTTCTGGCTCCTCATTCACACTCAGGCACATACAGCTGGGTACAAACCCATCAATGTTCCTGGAGGCAGAGATCTGTGATGAACTGAGTTGAGTTGATGCCCAGCCATTTAACTCCCCCTCCTGACACACACACACACACGCACACACACACACACACACACACACACTTACACATGCACACTCCACACCCTAGATTTAATTTTTGCCTGGTCTTGTAAGCTTCATGATTTCTCTCATTTTCTCTTTTCTCCATGGAATAGCTGCAGGATTTCTGGCACGGTACCTCTTTGTGCTGTGCAAGTCAGGAGCAGCCAAGCAGCTTCATGGAACTGAAATGCTTGTCAACACAAAGCAGGTAAAAACCTGTTCCAAACTTACTCCATCTGTTTCCCTGGAAGAGGTTAGCAGCAGTGGTAGCTATTCACAGGATGAGAAGCAAACATGTACATGTTGATAATCTGGCCCTGAATTGGTCATACTGCATTTGTGAGCCTGTCCTTGTATGACATAGCTCCAGGACATTTTCAATTGATGTCCTATTGATCTGCTGTAAATATGCACTCACATGCTACAAAGTTTTAAAGCATAAAGAGGAAGTGGATCAATAGAGTAATACTGAAAAACGAAGACATTTAGATATCAAAAGTGAGTGCAAAAAGTTGCACTGGAGAGCGGTTTTCTTTCTTCTGTTTGCTCACATTTTGTTATGCTGTAATGGAATAGCGTTATGCAACCTGGACTGCTTTTCAATAAAACATACTTTAGTCTTCCAACACAGTCACAAAGAAATAACATGTAGCATGTTCTCTATAATATATTCAGGTGGGTGTGTCCAGCCAGCAGTTGACTTAGTGTTAGTTTATATTTCCACAGAAGACATTCGTTATGACGACAGAGCTTTGGCAGGAAGGAACTCACAAACAGTCACGGTCATTGACCCACTTCAGGGAAAAAGCTACCAATCAGCTGCCACTGATGTTTCAAATTAATGATTATCCCCTGATGTAGGAGAACTGATGAGGAAAGACAGCTTTCTTTGTTTATCATTGATCTCACGCCACATTGTTGACCATTAATGGTTAAACATAAGCTACATCTTTCATCATTTGTTTAAAGCTCCTTCCTCTTCTCCCCTTTCTTTTCTAATTTGGTCTCTTCCTCCATATTCTTCCACTGCCACGTTGCAACCCCTTTGGAGCAGGGGAAGTAGGGACACCTGGATTTAGCTTGTCTTTTAGAGATTGTTCTCTTTCCAGCATAGTTTGCAGCAAAGTCTATTACCATGTGATGACAATGATGATGTGGCACAGGCTGATAGTGAGAAACTAGTAAATGCGGGGACTCCACACCCCCATGGTTCCACAGCACTCCTCCGTCCTGAATCGAATACACAGAGATGTGTGGGATTACTCTCATAGGAGGAACTTGAACCTTTTGACTTCCTGTCCGCTGCTGAGGTCACTGGTCTCAGTGGGAGTGTCTGTGAAATGCCTGCTCAATAACAGTCGACTGATGGCAGGGCATGAAGGGAGAAGGAGGAGGGGTGGAAAGAAGGAATGGGAGGCAAAGCTGGGGTAGAGGAGTAGATGACAGGTTGATGTGGGGGAGGTGGAAGAAGGGGGGAGAAGACTGTCCAGGGCTTGTTTCTCATGTGCCTTGGGCAGTTGGCAGTACATAGCATGTGCTCATGTTATGGAAAGGACTCAGATCGCTCTTAAAAGAAAAAAAATTGCACAAAGGGGGTGGGGGTGTGAAGAGCACAGCCAGGAAAATCTCAGTAAATGACAAAAAAAATTTCTTAAGCTGTTTGACATAACGCTCTGTTTTTTATTAGTGTTGCACAAGCCAGTTAGTAATTGCTATTTGAGGCAGTCCATGAATTAAAATTCTGAGGGCTTTTTTGTTTCATCTATGGATTCAGATAAAACTCTGGGCTCTTTTTACCAGAATGCTCTGCATCACCCTGAGGCTGACCTCATTTAAGACCAGCAGAATAAGGCTTCAACAAGCAACATAATTTTCTGCTCTGCCTTATAGATGTCATGCTGTCACAATAAAGTATTTTTTTACACAAAAGGGGCTTATAGAGAACTGCAAACTTGTGGTATCACATGCTGCTCCCTGACAGCTTGCCTGTCTCTTGCTGTCTCCCAGCCAATGTCAGAGCACTCTTGATTAAGGAGCAGAATGACTTTGGTGCCAATGAAGGTCAGGTTGCTCTGAGGTAACTGCTGCTCCTTAAGCAGCAGTCCTGAACTGCTCTGAGGCAAATGGGGGGAACACCTGGTGCACAGCGCCTGTAGCCCTATAGGTAGTGTAGGGGAAGGAAGGGAGGGGCAGGATGGTAATCTTACATACAAAGCCATCTTGTTTTAGAGCAGGCTCAAATGGAGTTGCTCTGTTGCCAAGGGTTCAGAGCTCTACATCCTGCCGGCCAGTGAAAGACCCAGTCTTCAAACAAGTTGTATGAACAAAAGAGTCATACAGGACTATGTACATGAGCGCTCCTCCAACACACACAGAACAAGTACACTATATTTCTTTATCTTGCTTTAACTCATTTTCTGTTTGCAATGCCACCCTCATTTAAGCATTTCTCAAGAAGTCACAGTTCTATAATAAACAAAAACAATGTAATTAAATCAGTGTAACACACACAGCTTGTTCAAAAACACATACATACACACACACGTCTCCCTATGTTTTCCCCGCGGACAGCATCAACATAATGCCTTCCAGATGTTAGGATGCTGTATTCTCAACCAAACCTTGAAAGTTTGTGCCCCTCTCTCATGGTGTTAGGGTGCCCAAGAGGCCTTTGTGGAGGGGAGGAAGGGGAGGTCAAAGGACCTTTCAAGCTCCTGCGGAGCCAACAAAGAGGAGCTGGGATCCTTTCCCTTTTCACGTGGTAATTATTGATCTGTCCTCTCTTTGCATTGATCAGCAGGGTTTCAAATGGAATGCTTTATAAGAAGCGTGGGTGTGGTTTAAAAAGAGATCCTGCTAACATTTGTGAAAGGAAGGCATGCTTACAAACAGGGAAAACTAAGTCCTCTGCAGCTGTTCTCTATACAGATGGACAGTGGTGGTAAATACTATTAGGTTTCATTTGTCTGCATCCTTGGGTTGGGCCTTTGGGTTTCTTGTGTCAGCTGCTCCTAATCAACTTATAACAACTATGCCCTCTGTCTCAGCTCAATTCATTGAGCGTCCATAAAAATCAGTTGGAGACTCTCTAGAGCTAGCTTGTGTTACCCAGTTTCCTCCCTTCACTCCCAGCAAAACCTGCTATGATCTTGTGTAGCACTCAGATTAATGTTCAATATAATGTTCTATGCTACAAGGGCCAATCGTTAGGGCCCTATCTGTTTTGCTATATACCCTAAAACTTCCCTGGACACAGTAAACATCCACTGTCCCTCTGGGAATATCTTTAAAAATACTGTTTCAAAACCAGGGTTGGAATTCATCCAGCTGCTTGTTTCTAACTTGATGATGCTCATTTGCTACAGGCTTGTCATGGTAAGCTAATGAAAACTGTACGTGACAAAGAAAAGCTTTCATATTTCAGATAAATCATTTGACTTTACAGACAAATGGGCATGCTGTAAGACGACACAACATTTTGGCTGGGTGGTGGATCCACTGAGGCCATGAGTGAGCCCCAGACTGAAACCCAATGAGGAGTAAGCAAGCTGGAGAAAGAAGAAAAAAGCTCTAGGCTGGAGGGCTTGTGAGAAAGTGTCCATCTGCAGCGCATGTTGGAGACAACCCAAAACAAACAGGTTAAAATTAAACCACAGAAAGACAGCCATTCTGTGTGTTTAAAGTTCCAACAAACAGAGGATTACCGTGTTACCATTTCAAAGGTCTGAGAAATAGTCCGTTTTGTGGTTTATCCCACCACAATGCAACCAATAATCTCTCCAACAGCTACATGGCTGGCTGAGGCACAGCTGTTTCCCACAAACTGAAGAATGATATGAAATTTGAAAAAAAAGAAAAGAAAATGCACTAAAACTAAATCATGTGGAGGAAATTTATTTTCTTGAGAGCAGAAAGATTGCTTTAAATCAACAAATTATTTCAGTGAAAGCTTTATGTTAAAATATGATACATTGTGCATGTGACATTTACCCTCAGCTTTAGATATTGATATATGTTTAACTTCATAACAACTCCAGCTGTTATGATTGAACAGCACAGAACATGCAGGACAGCTATTTAAATTACTGTGTGGCAATAAAAAGGACTAAACGCAAACAAATCATGTTCGCAGAACATTTCTTTTGAAGTGTGACAGCTCTGCACGAGATAACACAAAATCAACCACTAAATCACGTTTCCTGCCAAATGTACTATGTGGGAAAATGTTGCCTTGAGATAATTATGGTTTAAATTAATGCAGAAAAAATGCATTTCCATATAAACATGTGAGATTATCTCCTATTTGTCACTAATACAACACTGTTGAAAATTATAAAGAGATTGCAGTTGACACAACATAATCCCACTTTTGTCAGTCAGTAACTTTGACTCTAATAATTGAGTTTGAGCTTAGTTAAGGCCTCAAAGTGAGTACATGTGGTTACTGTGGTTGCCATGGCTGAGGTTTCCCAAATCAATATAATATCCTACTTTTTGCAGCAGCTCCTTTCTCTACCTTTCATTAAAGCCAAGTTTGTCCCACATGTTTGCCCACTGCCAGATATCAGAATTTCCCATTTCAGAATTATTTGGCAAGATGCTGACATCTAGTGGTGATAACTGAGACTGACTCTTGTGTGCTCTCCTGTACAAATCTAGTAAACAATGGAAAATTATTCCCGCATGGTTAACGCGTTAATATTTTGTATAGCTAATACTAAATCCTAAATGGGTATTTCACATTAAAGAAGTTCAAAGTGGTGAATTATACTGTAATTTACTGTGGGTTCACTTCGTTGACTGCAACTTGAGGGGGAGCCAGAGATCAGCAGTGATTGGTAAGTTTTTTTGTTGTTCCTGCAAGATGCCTGTCATAAAACATCTACATTTGCTTTCATGTCTCCCCTTGCACACAATTAACCTCATTAACAAAGATTTTTTATGTTCTCATGCAAACACTTCGGCAGATCTCTCCTCAGAGTGGACTCACCCAGATGATGTAGTAGGGTTACTGCGGTTCAGCAGATAAATGTTTGCAGTTTATTACTTCCAGAATGCATGATATCACAATCTTCATACAGCACGACCCCTTCCCAAGCCCAATTTCCTTATTGCAAAACACATTAAACTGGGGCTGTTGAATGTTTAAACAAAATGTGAATTATTACTATTATTATATTCTGTTGTAGTATCCTATCAAACCAAATGAAATGTATACTTAGAAGAAACTAAATGAAATCTTATAGGTCTGCATCCATCAAGCAGCTTCTAAACATTTCCATATGGCAGTGATGTCAAGCTTACAGAGATGTTACAGAGAAACTATCTTCCCTTGGGAGCATCAGGGTCACATAGAGCAGTTGCATACTCCATGGAGGGGGGATTTGAAACAAGCTGTAAGACCATATTACTTCACTAAAATGCACTTCAATAGGTTAAAAAAAGCTGATGTCCTTTCAAAGATGTCTCAAATAATCGCTAGAATTTTTCTCTGGAATATTTCGTGCTTATCTTCACCTGACCTCTTGTTTTAAGGAGTAATTCTTTCTAACTTCTTTATTTATGTAAACAGGTTTATTCTGAGTCTTGTCAGCACATATTAAACAAAAGGGGGGCCTGTAAAGGGGAGGTTGTTCTTGGAGCAACCTTCTCCTATGAGTCAGTTGAACAGGAGGGAGCCCCTCTTCCAAAATATGTCAAAACAGTGTAATTACTGTGAAAGAAGTCCTTTAGTTTCAGCTGAGGCCTCCAACAGTATTTCTTCATTTCCAAATCAAGAGAGCTGTTGCATTTTAAAGGAGACAAAAGAAAGGAGCAGACTGGGAGCTCAGAAACGAGGGAGGGTGGGGTGCATTAACACAGAAAACAGAGGATTTAGCAAATGTACATTGACTGTTGCAGGGTGAGATCCACATCTACTTAATATAAGCTTATAGCAGAGGGTGTATAGCTTTAGTGTTTATGCAAAGGTGATGACCAGGTCAAAAAAGTAGATTAGGATCACACTGTGACTGTTAAAGCAACCTGATGCAAGGAGATGCCCGGCGATGTTAACGAGGAATAGAAACCACACTGTTATTGTTAAAGTAACCTGATACAAGGAAATGCATGGTGATGTAAACGAGGAAGGGGAAGCAAGCATGTGGGGTCTAGTAATCAGAACAGGAGGTCATCAGATAAGCAGTGACACCTACAGAAGAGCTTTCCATTGTGTTACAGACTTTGGACTGCTTCAGACTCTACCTCTAATTTTACACATCCTTCCTTTTTCCTACACTTGTAATGCTTTTGGTTAGATGCAGGTTTTTTGCTCAATGAAAAGAAACATACTAAGACACTGAGAAATATTAACTCTGTCTTTGTTTTCAGCATGTTGATGTGCCCCTTTGGCGAGCGGGCTGGCCCCTGCTGGTGGGGCTCCGCAGGTTCACCTACGAAAACCTTGTTACGACTTTTACTTCCTCTAGATAGTCAAGTTTGATCGTCTTCTCGGCG
>JBAMHW010000023.1:18389640-18401715 GCA_037177495.1 Rhadinocentrus ornatus
TATATTATCATTCATTTGTTTTTTTTTGTTTACCTGAAAATCTTTATATTTAATTTGAACTATTTTCAGTGCCTTTTTAGATCCAAGTGTTCAGTCATATCAGCGTTTTGAGCTTGGAGGTGCAGGAGTAGATCAGGATGCAGTGAGGGGCTCAGCCAGTAAGTTCTTAAAGCTTTTTTTTTTTCTTCTTCTTCTTTTCTTTTCTTGTTTCTAATAAAGTCTGACTGATAAAATGATTAAATGAAAGTTTTCTAGATGCAGTTCTTTCTCTGCAAGTTTATGAGTAGCTCTGTTGCTTGGTTTGCCCAGAGATGGCTGGTTAGTCTTGGTCACGACCATAGATATCTATATAAAGGTCTTTAGATAGATATCTAAGTCACGATCACTTTAGCCACTTCTAGGCTCCGCCCCTGACAGTAACGCCCAGGTTTTGTTTAACAACTTCTCGGAAAATGCAACAACAAAATCTAAACAGCAAGCTGTCAAACAGGAGTTTCATCGGATGCGGATTTAATGTACAGACTTATATTTTTCATATTACCGAATTATGAATTCAACCCTTTAACATGATAAGTTCAACCAAAGAAAAGACAGAGTGCGTTTAGCAAAATTAAGTTGGCGATGTGTACGAGATGTACGCTAATGCACCTTAAGTGTTTGGTTTCGGTACCTGTATGATTCGGTTGCTAAATTTAACGAGACTCCTCATATCGGGTTAGTACAGTAGGGACGAAACGTATAGATCTACAGGAGTAGGCTACGTCTTCTCAGCTGTATTTGTGATATATTTTCTTTTGTTGAGGAACTTACAGTCGGCGAAACCACGATGCGGCAACTCTTCATAGTCAGCTTCCTAATCTTGAGTCCAGGTAATACTTTTCTCTATTGTGCTTGTCAGTAAACTGCAGGTAAAGACACCCTTCTGCGTTTCCATTAGCTTGTTGCGTCGTGTGTATTTATAAGAGCCTACGACCATTGTTTTATTTCCTTTAAGCAGATGTATTGGTAGAGCTACTTTGATCAGCAACAGATAAAAAGTGAACCACAAATTGTGTAAATCATTTACTGCAGTTTGTGTGACGCTGAAGTTGCCAACTTATCTTTTATGTATTAAAAAAAATTTCTTTAACATGGATTAAATTTACATTTACAGGATTAAAAGTAAAGCTCGTTCACGCGATAAATAAGCAAATGAGTAGCTACTACATGATTTCCAAAAAGGTTTTAAAGTTCTGTTAAAAAAAAAAGAAAAAAAAAAAAGATGAGAAGTCCCCCAACAATGAATGCATCTTCTCATTAAGACTTTAATTACAGCAACTTGTTTCACCCTTTCCAAACAGTGTTCACTACTGTGGACACCTATTTACAAACAGTTTTCTAGTAAATCTATGGGTGGAGAATGGTGTATTTGTACATTTACCACATCATTTGTCATCATCCCACTCACTTAAAAATGAAGAAGAATAAATATATCATAATTTGATCTATACATTGTAATTACTCATTTTGCCTCAGCGATAAACAAAAAAAATTATTTATATTTTTATTGAACATTTATGTTTTATACGTATGAAAACAATGCATTGAAGTTTTTTTAAAAAAAAATAGACTTAAAATTAAAACGAAAAGTAGAAAATGATTACAAACAAAAAACATTTTTGTACAAATCTGTAGAGTTAAAATATTGTATGTGAAATAAATTTTTTTACTTATGCTGTTTTATTTGATTTTATTATAATTAATTATTTTGTTGAGATTTTTGCTGTTTTTTGCTGCCTTTTACTACTTTTTAATGCTTTCTTTGCACCATGTGTAATGCTTTTTTTTTTGTTGTTTTATGTAAAACACTTTGAATTGTCTTGTACATGAAATAAACTTACCTTCAAAACATGTCTTATAAATTAACCTTTTAATACAATGTACTTTTATTTTTTAAATCCACCAATTCTTTGCAGTATAACTTTAGATACACAGCTTTTAGATTTTTGTTGTGTAAATAGTTTTCCAGAGAAGTCACTGTCTTCTCTGTATTTGATCTTTATTCTGATGACTCAGCCACTCTGGGCACACCGAAATTTGTCCTCTGCTTTTAACCCACCCCTAGTTATACTAGGAGCAGTGGGCTGCCAGATTCCAAATTTTTTTACCTTAGTTGAGCCCCGGTTCTCCAGAAACAAGCCCACCTCATAACATTATGTTATGTTAATTTTAAAAATGTCTGCTAGTTTATTTATTTTTTAAGAATTATTATTTTTGTAACCATTATACCCACTAACAGAAAGGTGTCTCTCTGTATTCTTCCAGGATTGTGTGCGAGTGCCTGTGAAATTAAAATTAGCCCCCCAAGTATTGTGGTGAGATTTGGCGATTCCTTGTTAGCCAACTGCAGCTGGTCATCATGCGACCAGGTGACTGGAATTGGCTGGGAGTCCTCATTTGGGGGAACGGGACTTAAATCAGGGGTCTCTTCATTGCCCTTGAAAATTGAAGAAGTGACAACCTGGGAAATAAGACCAGAGTGTTATATTTATATACAAGGCCATCTCTTTAAAGACCTACAAGTCACTGTTTACCGTAAGTAGCTCTATATGTGAACTTCAGTCATGTCAAATTTTTCATAAGTTAATACTAATGATGTTCTCTCTCGCCAACCTCCCAATCCCCCACTTTTTGCTTCAGAAATGCCAGACAGTGTGTTCATGTCTCAGGCTTCGATTAAAATGGTGGAGGGTCAACAGTATCTCATTGAGTGCCACATTAAAAATGTTGCACCAGTGAGCAATCTCTCTGTGTTTTGGCACAAAGGAAATGAGATATTCCACAAAGAGACATTTAACGAGTCCAGTTCAAGTCCACGCAATGTTTCATCTAAATACAGACTGACTGCCCACAGAGATGATAATGAAAATCAAATCTGGTGTGAAGCAAAGCTGAACTTATGGCCACATGAACAAGGTCCTCCCCCGATGAAATCAGAGTTGCATAGAATGACTGTACTCTGTGAGTTTTAACATTTTCTTAATTTAACCATCAAAATTTGACAAATGAATATGTGACTATTGGCTTTTCTCTGTTTAATTACTTGATATCTTTCTCTGCTTGTGTATTAACAAAAGACCCACCAACCTTCGTGAAGTCTGCAAACGAGACAGTGGAAGTTACTGCTGGTGGGAACGTAACTTTAAACTGCACAGCAACTGGAAACCCAATGCCAATTTATAAATGGCATTTCTCAGACGCCACCCAAGAGGAGATCAACAATCAACAAATAAATGAGCCCATTTTGACTTTGTTTCATCATCTTCATGGAAACTACAGCTGCACAGCCTCGAATTTGCAGGGCAGCAGTACCAAATATTTCACAGTCATTGAAACTGAAGGTAAGACTTTATTAAGTTTCTCATGCTGTTTTACCGTTATTGTCGGTAATTTTCATGCCGCTATCCATCAGGCAGTCACCCTGGGACTACTCTTGTGGATTTTATTGGTTGTTCTCTTGTTTGTAATCTTTATGTTGGTATGCATGGTTTATCAAAAACAGAAAGTTATCTGTTGTGAGACAAATGAAATGAGTGTAACAGAAATTCCCATCTTCCACAGGGGATCGAACTACCTTCATAGCCATAGTGACATCACTCGTGTTTGTTGGAGTCCTGCTCGTCGCTGGTGGTCTGTACTTTGTGAAGCAGGATGGAACATTTTCTTTCAAAGGACAGGGTCGCTCAGAGGTTTTATGAAGCAGACATTGTTATAAATGAGTATTTGCATGGCTTTGTTATTGAAATTGTATTTTTTTATTCAATTTAAGCTCAAAGAAACATATTTACATGACTTTAACTGTGAGGGGGGCTTTGTCTATGCTTCATTCACATTTTGTCTGGTCATGCTTGGCTGATGTCTTTAAATCCGCACCGATCAAATGTATAAACAAGCAGTACATTAACTACATGGAGAGGGTGTTTCAATGCGCTATTTAACTTTTAAAGAAGCAACAGACCAAAATCAGACCTTGCTTTCAGATAATGACTCACTCTCTTTAAATGTTTATGGGATGCTGGTTACTTTCTTTTTAAAGAGAGCTTCTCCTTTCAGTTACTTTCTTTTTCACCCTCACTCTGACTTTTGACATTTGACATAATATAATAAGTTATATCATCTTGGAGATCACCAGAACAGAGCATTCTCTAATTTAAAGGGGTACTTACCCCTGCAAAATCTTTGTCACACATTTGCAAATATCCAAAGCTGACCACAGGCTGGTTACAGGTGTGCATGTAAACACCAACTCAAATCAAATCAGTGTTGAATACTGAGACATTGACACCAAACTGCGGCTCTACTGAGCATTAAAGCTTCTACACTGTCAGAAAAACGATACAGTAGGAGTACGTTTCTGTCCCCATGGTACAATAAGGACTTACAGTGTGTACCCACTAGGACTGATAACTGGACATGTGCACATTTTTGTGAAGGCGTGAAAGGTACAATTATGTTCCCAGGTAGTAAATGGTTTATATATCGTTTCTTCTGATGCTAGAGTATATCATCTGCTATTTAGGGGTTTGTGGTTTAAGTCAAATATTCCCCAGACCACATGTCAAAATATACTTTGGCCAGACTGAAACCCATGTTGCCTCTGATGCCTTCACTGGCATGTGAATGTATGTATTGGGGAAAAAAAGCATTATCTTTCTGTTGGCTTGTGATAGGAGACCTACATTTTTTTACTTTTAAATCAGAGTACAACACGACTACCAGGGGTACAAGTGGCACAAACTACAATGGTACAAATACAGTAAGAAGGCTACCCACTGTTGAAGTTGAGGGTACCACACCAGTAACAAGCCTTTGTACCCCTGAAGTTACAATTAAGACACAAGTGTAGCTCATTGATTTGATCGTGTTACATGTATATTTATCTTTTTATTTGCAAATCTGATCAACCTACTGTATACAACCTGCATCTATAGTATTTAATTCAGTTTTTGCATAAATAATGTTCATTAATGTCACCTAAAACCCAGGAACTTCTTGGTGTTGCTGAGACATTCAGGTACTTGTCATTTACCTCTTGTTGCATAAACTGTGTTCTAAAATAATTCTTTTTTGGAAGTTTTTAAAGATCAGCATCACATGGTGGTGTTGCACCTGCAGCATTTGAGGTCTTCAGTACAGATGCTGTAATTGCTCAACACTGTACTGAAAATGTTATTTTTTTTTCAATGATGTTTATAAATAAGTCTTTCCATCAAATCATTAAGACATTTTGTACGTGATATACGCCTATTAAATGTTCAACAGTTTGCCTGAGACTGAACATGCCATGTTGTGCCTAGACCTGTTTATGATGAAACAGTCGATTGCTATTTTGAACCTACCTGGCTTTAAATTAAAGAGTCTTTAAGCATCAGTGAAAACCTTTCTTGAAAAATAATAATTTTATATTGTGTAAGTTGAATTAGGTGCAAAGACAAACATTCACATTGCTGTATGTCATTTTAAAGGGGTTGTCAATTAAAAATGTTAACGTGTTGTGTTTATCCATCTTCTGTCTCAGTGACCTTCTTAGACAGAATACTGATTGAGGTGAAGTCAAACCAGTGTTTGTACCTCTGCCACTATTTGTCAATGCCTTGGACCTCTTTTTCCGTCTCTTTCAGACCTGCTAACATTATACAGTGCTGAGACTGCCATACTAATTAGCTTTTCACAAAGTGAATGTAAAAGGCTTATCCTGCCTACTGTTGCCAATATAAAACTTTTTCTTTTTTTTTTAAAACAAGGTTTTTTTGTGTTTAGTTCATGTCATTCCCACCAAAGATTTTTACCCAGAAGTAGGCCGACTGTTTGTTTATGCTTTGTCTGCGTTGCCATAACAACCTGGCAGACAGGATACTGCACAATTAGTCATAGATGTAAAATATTTTACAATAGAAAACTTGTTGAGGCATATTTAAAGCTGCAAGTGAAGATAGCATGTCAGATAAGCTGTGCCTTGAAATTCTCAGCTGTCCTCGCCATAAATACACCCAAAAGCATCTGATTACTTTCTCTCTTGGCTGATGTGCTGTGTAGCATTCTGGTCACAGTGTGAGTCTTACAAGCTACATGCTGCACAAGACCAAAACTCCAGCCTGCTGAGATTTCACAAAGCATGGAGGACAGAAACAGTAGGAGACAAGCATGCGAAAGGAACTATAAAAACAAGCTTTTCTGCTAAGTTAGTTATGATCTGACTCTAAAGTACAGAATAAAATCAGTGGTTGGATTATTGGAACAATAGCCTCACCTTAGGTTAGAATGTAGCTGACGCAAATGAGTGGAAGAATTTAAGTCAAGATCAGATTAAATCTCCAAACTTTAATAAATTTAAATGCCTCATGTTACAGAGGAAAAGACTGTTTGGACAATAGAGATGTTTCTGCTATAGATCTTTTTAGTGCAAAGTAAAGCACTGTTTGACAAATGCCTGCCTCTTGTTAAATTTCCCTCTTTACCCCCTCCTATACCCCAAAGTCAGCTGGGAGGGAACTATGCTTTGTTCCTACATAGTTCCCTGCAGAGTTGCCAAGGTTGTTGAAGTAGGAATTTTCAGTCTCTTGAAGGCTCCGTTCAGAAAATAAAATGGGAAAATACTTCCTATCATGGATTATCATGTTTTGCATGCTTTGTTCAGGTAAGTTGTGATGGGAAATGTGTTGTTTTTTTCTTGTTTGGGTTGTAGATGATGTTTGTTGCAGTAAAATAGATGCAATATATGTGGCAAATAAAAATGTTAACAAAGTTTAGGCTGCAGTGAACTGAAAAGTGTAAACAAATTCTAAGGTAGTTCACAGAATTATAATAATTAGCATAGTATATGGATCATAGCTGTAATAACCTGTTAAGATGCATGCTTGTGTTTTTGAATGCTTGAAATATTCTATAAGTTTTAGATTATTTGACATGCATTACTTGTAATTACAACTATGTTTTTTGGTAACAAGGTTGCATCATAGGTACTACATTTATGTATTGAATATGAAAGTGAAAGGTGGTGTTGATGCCACAGGCTATAATGATGACTACGGTTGTGTGTCTCAGTGTCAGGTGAAGGTTGCTCACTAATCCTCAAACCCCCCAGGGTTGTGGTGGGCTTTGGGGAGTCTGTGTCAGTCATTTGTGAAGCTGCACGCCCAGTTCATGTACTGGGCTGGGAATCAGCCATCAGTGCTACGCATATACAGGAGGACCAGTCTGTCCAGTGGAAGGTTGACAGTCTTATTGACTGGATAGAGGAGCCTATCTGCTATGGGGTGTTTTTCACAGCTCCCAGACAGTGTGAGGAGAAACTCAACCTTGTCCTCTACAGTGAGTGTCCTCCTATCTATAACCTACTTTTAAAATGAATGACTAATTAATCTGTTTGATTGAGCCAAACTCCATGTATTATTCATCTAGAAACTCCAGACAGCGTCTCCATTAAGCAGGTGAACCACACTGGACCCATGGTGGAAGGAAAAGAGTACCAGCTGCTCTGTGAGGTCCAGAATATTGCTCCTGTTCAGTATCTCACCCTAAGGTGGTACAGAGGGCAAACGGAAGTTTATAACCACTCCTTCTCTGACCTGACTTCCTCTTCACCTGTCCAAGTGTCTTCTACCTTTGTCATCACCCCAACCAAAGCTGAGAATGGAGCAGAGTATAAGTGTGTAGCAGAGCTTGAGCTTGGACCAGAGGGACCACAACCACCTCCTACTGTTGCCTCAGAGCTTCTAACATCATCTGTGTACTGTGAGTTCTGAAGCTATTCCGACTTCTTAAAGAAGTTATCATATATGTCTCATACAGTGGTCATACAGAGTGATGTGTTTTTTTCCCCTCCCCTCTAGTTCCACCAACATTCCTAAGTCCCGAAACGGAGGTTTTGGATTTGACATTAGGTGAAGACATCACCTTAAACTGCACTGCCACAGGAAACCCTGCACCTGTATTTAGCTGGGAATCCTCACATCCCATACAAGACAAGATGGAGGATGAAGCAGTTGTTACCTCTTCCTTGCTGCTTCCAGGGACCTACACCTGCACTGCCTCCAATATGCTGGAGAAGAAGAGCAAGCAGTTTGTTGTCAAAGCAAAGACCAAAGGTTAGGGTTCTATACCCTAAAGTGCTGCACAACGCTGCACATGCAAGTTGTCTCCACGTAACTTTATCTTAATCTGTTTCTCTTTTTACTTTTACTTAGGTGTTTGAGGCATGCTATCTTGAGACGAATCAGATCACTGCATACAACCTACAACACTGGGATTATTCCACCAAGCAGATATTACTGTTCTGCTTGGGAGGTGGAAATGACGATGATTCAACAGATGTATATAAAGAGCCTATTATCATCCAGAGTTAGATTTAATAGAGAAAAAGACCTGAACATACTGCCATTTAATGTATCACTGTTGGTGTAGCTTGTAGTTCATGTTTTATGTGATTTTATTGTGATATTCTCTGTCTAATTTATATTTTGGTAGACTTATTTTCCCACTAATAAAAGATCTTGTAACACTTCAAAAGTATAGATTATCTTGATATTTCAATGACTAGCAGGAAGTTGTTATTGTAAATATTATGTTTCTTAATGTTCTTTATCAATAAAAACTAAATGGGGGGAAAATTAGTTATTGATATTATACTTGTGCTTTTTATATGATTATTTGAGCAAATTTGTGTTTTAATATTATTATTCGTATTATGTTTTGAACAAAAAAGAAAAAAAAATGTTTAGTAGGTTGACCACATCTTCAATCTTCTGTTAAAACAGATGACAAATCCTGCAATTCTGAGATTAGGGTGAAACAGAAAAGCAGCCTATTACAATGCCATTACGTATTACGGTTTTCAATCATACTATGTTACAACACAAGATGTCGCTGTTGCCCTGTGTTCAGAGATGATTCATTATCCCTGTGTCACGTGACCAAAACAGTACCTCGCATCAGGAAGTAGCGGTAGTAGCTAACATTAGCTAACGACCTTCCCTTGTAGACTTGAGTCTGCTCATTTAAGGACCACCAACTTTCTGCCCACAAAGTTTGTCCTCTATGATTGTATGCGTTTGATCATTACAAGCGAAATGATTATTTAAATTTGCTGTCTGGTTGTTTTCTTTCAGATATGCCACAGAAAGATCCGTGTCAAAAGCAAGCATGCGCCATTCAGAAGTGCCTACAAGGTACTCTGAATGTTGTATTGTGTTCAAGGAAACCCCATTAGAAACTTCTGTCTAAAAGTCGGTCATCCTCTTGCAGCAAACAAGTATGTGGAGAGCATGTGCGTGGATGTTATCCGGGAGATGCGGCGGTGTTGTGAAGTTCAGGGTGGAAACTCCATCTGCTGCTCCGGTTTTAAAGACTCCAAATCCACGGAAAACAAGACTAGCACATAGCTGACAACACAGGAAATGTATTGTATGGAGGTGATGGTAGACCGCAACATTGCCTCAGTGTTGTACATCATTCTACAGTATTTATATTGTAACATTATAGGCGACAGACTTGTGACATGACAGGAAAGAAATCGAAGTTGTACAAATCAAGCAAGCTTAATGGTTTTCATCAACACTGAATGTCAATTCTGAGTTTTATAGCAAAATATATATATATTAAAAAAAATCATCAAAAGTGAAAATGTTTATAAACAGGGGATTACCGGATTTCTTTCTAATCTACATATTAGGAAGCATGTTTCTGTTACATCAGCATAATTAAATGAGGTAATGCTAGTTTCACTATGATATTCTTGGACATTTTAGAATTGTGCTGCTGCTTTGCCGGACTAGGTGAAATCATTGAATATAAGAAAAAGAAATACCTGTAAAATTAATGACATAATTTAAGTTCTATGAAATAAACATAGAGCAGTACAATAAAAAAAATTAATTAAAAAAGCCTCTTTTACTTTTATTTGTGTGATTTATTTAAAGTTATTTAAAGGATTTATTTTATATTAATATTTCTTCATGAGCTATTTTTATTTATTTTTGTATTTAATGATTTAAAACATCCATTAACTATATTGCCAATATGAATGTGGGCAGGGCTTTCTTATATTAGACTTCCTTGTCATTGCATAAAGTTATAAACACAATGCGCCCTCTGGGTTAAATGTAACTGTTGTTAGATTGAGCTGAAATGTTCACGTCATTTCATAACCGTTGTTAAGTCTGAGGCACTGGTTGGTGCATGTCAACAATGAGCAAAGAGACAGACCTATTACAGATGGGTAATGTTAGCTCTACACACTCATGAGGAAAGATGAATAGCTTACATCTTGGCTGTGATTGCCTGACTGTCCTGGTGGTATTTGTCAAGGCTAGACAAAACTACACTCTCAATTCATAATACAACATGGTGACTTTACAACTCCCAGCACCACTCCACACCTTTTAAACCTTTCCAGCTACGCCATCTGGGTCAAATAAAACCACTGCTGAACTTTTGATATCAAATACTGTATATATGCAAATACTGCTTTGCATGATCCATCCATTTTCTGTACCGCTTGTTCCCAGTAGGGGTCGCGGGGTGAGCTGGAGCCTATCCCAGCAGTGTTTCAGGTGAACTTTGCATGATCCCATTATTATAAATGAATAAAATAAACAGTCTTGTCATATTCAAGCTGATCTATCTCTTTATTTTTTTTTAATTTTCAGTCTTTGTTAACCTACCCAAGACTTTTAATTAAGCTTGTATCACCAGGCATCTGAAAGGCATGCCATGCCAGGCCATTTCTTTATTTGATCAGTATGAAACAAAGATTTTCATCATCTAATTAAATACATCAGTGTTCATAAAGGAGTGGGAAGAAGTCTAAGCTTATTGAATCCCACTCCATTTCCTGGTGTCATTGTCTTCCTTTCAAATATCCTGCTTTTCCACATTTATTGCATGTGTATTGTGTAAAAAAAATAAATAAATAACAATTTGAACAATAATATCAATTATTTATATTATCACCATCATCCTCTTTGCTCCGTAGCAGACAAGATGAATAAAAAATAAGCATAACAGCCAAAGAAAGAGCAATATAATAACAGAGGTTTTGTTGGTTCCTCAACTGCTCGCCTACTCCACGACATGGGATGCAAAGGGGCGGGGCATCGGAAAGCCATGAAAGAGCTGGCTGAGGAGGCAGAGAAAAGCAGCTTCTGGCTGTGGTTAAGAAGGAGCTTAGGAGGTGAGAGCCAAACAACACCTAGGGCTTCAGCAGGGGGTCGCAGGGAGAGATCCCTGCCATCGCTCCGCCATCGGGAGACGTAGTGGGGTTAAAGGAGCAAAACGTCAATGACTGGTGGTCCCCAGCTGAAGACCCACACAGGCCAACAGAGGTGTTCAGTGAGGTGTCATAGCACACCTGTCCAAAGGCACTGGTGGAGGTGCGTCAGGCAGCAATGCAAGGCAGGATAACGTCATCTGTATCACGACAGACTAGTAATAACAATTATGACCATAATCACAAAAACGACATCAAAACATCAATAATAATAATACTTATAACAATAATAATGGACAGTACAAACAATAGTGCCATTCAAAATCCCATTTCAGCCCTGTACCGTTAATATACATTCTGTGCATTTATTCTTACGTTGTTTTATGTTCGTACATAAAACTTGGTTTATACACTAAGAAATCATTTTTTCCTATGGGTTTGTATCTGGTTAGTGTTGTGATAAGTTTGTGATGTCTTTTATATTTGGTCATTACTTAAAAACTCTTAATCTCTGGCAGCTCTGTTTTTCTGTAAAAGCTGTAAGACATTTTCTGGTGTGTTTGTACAAATGTAGAAGTTTGTTAGTGTGAATTGAAGGGTCGTTGTCTTCTGTCTGTGGTGTTTTTGTCTCTTTCTTCTTCTTTCTGCTTTCCCTTTAGCTTCTTTTTGCTGCCTTCTTTCCTTTTCTGTCCTCTCCGGTCGGGTCCAGCAAGATTCCATAGATTCCATGATTCAAAGTAAATAAATAACAGAAAGTAAGTAAGTAAGTAAGTAAGTAAGTAAGTAAGTAAGTAAGTAAGTAAGTAAGTAAGTAAGTAAGTAAGTAAATA
>JBAMHW010000023.1:18401815-18420734 GCA_037177495.1 Rhadinocentrus ornatus
AGTAAGTAAGTAAGTAAGTAAGTAAGTAAGTAAGTAAGTAAGTAAGTAAGTAAGTAAGTAAGTAAGTAAGTAAGTAAATAAATAAATAAATCAGACTATCAAGAGGAGTCTTATAGTTATAAGCCTCCTCTTGGCAAAGCAAATTTGTTCGACTACCATTCTGCTTGCTATGATGCTGGACAAGACAAATGGGAAAGCCGTTTTCATCTACTTCAACACAAATGTATGCACACACACTAACAGCAGCACCTACTCCTTATTGGTTTTGAGAAATTTGGGACCTTTTCCAGCAGGTATACCAGCGAATCACATAGACTTCAACACTGGATTTAATATCAAAAAAGTGCAAGGCTAACGGTTTAGTGTAGCTAGATTAACCTTTGAAGTATCAAGTACTGTCACGAATGATCTGCCTAATGTTCATTCAATTTTCAATTCAATTCAAAAGACATACAGGGTTTAAATTCTCCGTTTACCTGTTATGTGTGTTGGTCCAGAGCCTTGCCCATTGGCAGCCACTACAACTAAAGAGTTGTCTCTCTTCTTTAAATCAAAAAACGTCTGATGTCCATTTTGACCGCTGATGAGCGCTAGAAATAACACCGGAGTTCAGATTAGGGATAAAACACCGGGCTGGCAGCCAATAAAACACAGAGGATTTCCCGCTTCCATAAAATTCCTCTGTGATTGGTCATATTGTTGTACCTGTGTTGTATTCACAGAAGCCAGGAAATTACAAAACTACCATCTTCTTTAATGTCGTAAGGCGGCTTAGTTAATTTAGATTTATTCCTTCTGGGTTGAAAAAAACATTCGGGGCTTGATGTAAAATGTTCGGGGCTCGAGCTGGGAATGCCCAGGCCAGGCGATACCACTAGGAAAAACTCTCGGAAACTACGTCTGAAAGATGCGCATGTTCGCCTGCTGGTATGACTTTTGTAAAGAGTAACAACAACTGAAAACTGTTGCAAGGGAGCTTTTCTACTGTAGGCTAACAAATTAGCCGTTTCAGCCATTTTATATAGCAAGTAACAGTAAATGATCCGACTTAAACAGGAGGGTAAAGTAGTTGCTGGACCACCCTGCCCTGTTTCTAACATAAAGCCAAAATAAACTTCACTTTTAGAGGGAATTAACTTCCTATCCGGCAGAAAGCCTGCAACCTCCGCATTAGTTTTTATGTCCCTTTTGCAGGTAAACGCATAAGGCTAACAAGTTTGTCCCTTTTCGGCTACTGTATTCAAAGATGGCGATACAACATGGCAGCCTCCGGTTGTGTGTGCCGCCATCTATGTATTTATAAACAACTCATTCTAAGCTATGAGAACACCTTCATTTGGATACGATTGTGATTAGATTTTGGTAAAATACGTATTTATGAAAGCGATACTTGATTTTTGCTAACAACAAACAAACCTACACACTGTACCTTTAAGAAGTTCATAACTTATTTTTCTCTTAAAAGTCACCTTAGTTACCATGTCTTTTTCTTTAGTTTCTCTTAATACTAGGGGGTTAAGGCAAACATATAAGCACAAAGCCTTGTTTTTAACTGCTAAACAGTTTAAAACAGATTTCTGTTTTTTTCAAGAGAGTCATTCTATATCTCATGATGCTAATTTTTGGAAATCACAATGGGGTAATGATATCTGGTTATCCCATGGTTCTGAGCATTCTGCTGGTGTTGCCACTTTCAAAAGAAAATTTTCTGGAGATATTACATTCTGACTGTGACAGTTTAGGACACTACATCTATCTAGTTGTTAGACACAGTAACATCACCTTAATTACGGTCAACATCTACGGTTACAACAACAAAACTGAGAATGACAAATCACTCTATATCTTAGAGTAGAGAATCCCCTTTTGGCTTTCTAAATATTCTAAATCAGTCCTTTCAATCTCAACATTGCCTTACATAATATGTTTGACAGATGGCCTCCGGGACATCAATCTTCATCCAGTACAGAGTTAAGAAATTTTATGGGGAAATTTGATATTGTTGATATTTGGAGAGAAAAATATCCAGGTGACAGACTTTTCACCGCGAGCAATAAGAGTGACATCACTGTTAATACACTTGTCACCCCTCTTACTGATCATAGGGCAATTTTATTAATATGCAACTGCTAACATCTGACAGCAGTCCACATAAATATTCTCACTGGAAACTAAATAATTATATGTTAAAACATGAAATAGTTAAGATTCATCTTAATAAATTGATTAATTATTATTGGAACTGGGTCAAAAAAAAAGAAATCTTTTTGCACCAACTGGGAACTCCAGTTGGTACCACTGCAGAGTCTGCAAAGTACCCATAAAGTACATAAATAATGTTTGCTTTCATAAACTGCCATTGGATTTTTTTAACCATAGGTCAATGTGGCATCAAACTACCGAGCCAGCGGTGGCACTGAGGCATTTACCACCTGGGCCTAGGTGAAGAGGAGAAGGCAAGAGAGAAATGTTTCCATAAAAAGTTTTAAATAAAAGGTTTGCTGCATCCCTGTTTTAGCCTCTTCAATACTGCATTTCATATTTTTAAATGATGATTTCTGGTATAACCGGTTTCCTGTTGCCATATGTGAACTGTACCAATGAAAACAGATGTGTATGATGTAAAGTACTTTAATTCAGTGTAGATATCTTTGCACATTTAAAAGCTGTTTTACTAGTTTTTTAAATTGCACTTTATACTAACAGGTATGGGGGAGACATACAAAGACACATGAACGTGTGCTGGTGGTTTCTATAGTTATCTACTGAGGTCGACTAATACAGTGTAGAACACGGTACTTTGTTACACAAATGAGGGTGAAATACCTTAAAATAAATAAAAAGCATACGTTCTAACTCATGTTCAGCCGGAGGAGAATCCTGCGTTGACGTTGGAGGCGACGTAGTTTACAGGTGGGGTTAAGTAAGAAGTAAACAAAAGAAAGTAAAATCTAGAGTTGATAATTCATTCTGTAAATTAAAGCGTCACCACCGGTTAGTGCAAAACGTTAGTGCTCCATTTGTGTCAACATTAACCACGATAATGTGCACTACAAAGGGTTGTGCTTAGTGCGTACTTCGCACTGCCTTTCAGTGCGTGCGGTTTGAGACGCGCTGCGCCGTATATCCACGTGACAGTGTAACGTGTTGACGTCAACGGAAACTCACGAGCGATTCTTTCTAGAATTCTGTAGCATTAACTAGTAAGCTCACGTTGAGAGGGTTCAGTTGAGGGTTTTTTTTGTCAGGTTTTGGCCATCGCTGCTCTGAACATTAAACACATTTATACGACCTGTAGCGCGCGCGGGGTGTATGCTCCTTAAATAAACCTTCTTGTTAGCTTCGTTTAGCTCATTTAGCCACTTCTCATTACAAGCTAACGCCATTAGCGTTAGGTTCTTGTTGGCAGGATGTCTAGAATCGATTATAGCGTGTGGGACCACATTGAGGTGTCAGATGATGAAGACGATACCCACCCAAACATCGACACACCCAGCCTCTTCAGATGGAGACATCAGGTACAGTTTTATGACTTTCGATTAAGCTGGCGAAGTTTGGAGTTTGTTAGATTGAACTGCATTACTTTTGTTAGCTCGCTTCCTGATCTTATATTTGGTGTTATATTAATTATTTTCATGCATACTTAAAATAAGCTGAAATCTATGACCGGGGAATATGGATGTCTAACATACTATAAAGGTTGTGCCCTTGTAGTTTTGACGGATTTCATATTTCCATCTCAGGCACGTGTGGAGCGAATGGAAGAATTTCAGCAAAGGGGTGAAGATCTCAAAAAAGGACTCTCTGAATGTAGGCGAAAGCTGGCTGAGACACAGAAAAAGGTGCAAGAGTTGTCTATTGCATCATCGGATGATACCAAAGCAGAGCTGAACAAAGTCCAGGCTGAAGAAAAGAAACTGAAAAAAGAGGAGAGGGAATGGGATAAGAAAGTGAATGAGCACAACCGAGAGGAAAAGAAGATGCCATGGAATGTTGACACACTCAGCAAAGATGGCTTCAGCAAGGTGATGAAGACTAAGCAGGCTACTACTGTTCTACATAAGATTCAGGAAATCTGATGTTACTTTATTCACTCTTTCAAATCAAAACTGTCAGGCAATTCCCTAAAGAGAACTAAATTTGTTTTTTTATGCACCATACCACCTGCATGGTTTATCTTAGTAAGTGGTAGTACTATTCACTTTCTATATGTAAGGTCTGTATCCCCTCTTATTTTATTTTTTTTTAAATCTCAGTTCATCTAGGTTTACAATTTTGGCTAACATTTTTAGCCAGTATATGCTATGGCTAACCAGGCATCAATGGTGATATCCACACACAATGGGGCAGTATTCCTCATAACCAGGTTTTGCAGTTCTAGCATGCAACACAGTGTGACATGTCTTCACATTTTCTATTCAGGCAACAAGTCCAATCTTTGTAGGCAGATCAGGTTATAGGCTTGAACCCATTCTGGTCAGATCTCCAAGTACTACAAAGGTTGTTTCAGTTTTTTGTTGACATCAAAAAGCATATATTAAATAGGACTTGATTAAAGTCCTGTTTAATAACAGACTAACTGACTTATTTTTTCTTATAATTCAGATTCTTATATTCTTATATACTATACTATATAACTAATACTATACTTATATTCTTTATACCTTTTTAATTTGCAGTGGGTTAGATTTGTCTGTGTATGACGTCCTTTCAGCTGAAAGACTCTTAATTCTCTGTTTCCCTCAAATGTCTTCAACAGAGTATCGTTAATGTGAAGCCTGAATCTGCTGACGAGACTGAAGAGGAGAAGGAGCAAAAACACAAAACATTTGTGGAGAAATATGAGAAGGAAATCAAACATTTTGGTAAGCATCATTAGCAACCATAACCTTTCAAGATTGAGCTCCGAAGGAAGAGCAGTAGTTTATTAACCAGAAGGTTTGTGGATCAATTCTTGTGCCTCCTGACTAAATACTAATGTGCATATAGACCCTGGGCAAGAAAATGAATCCCATGTTGCCTCCTGATTCATCTCAGGGGATGAATTAGTGAGTTAAAAAACAAACAAAAAAACACTTGATATAAAAACAACAGAATGCTGTATGAGTGTGTGCTTGGGTAATTGTGACATGTAGTGTACAAGTGCTTTGAGTGGTCAACACATGACCAGAAAAGCACTATGTAAGTATAGTCCATTTCAATTATTCCATGTTACAATTAGAAAGTAGACATGCTCATTCACTACTCTTTTCTACAGGCATGCTGCGACGTTGGGATGACAGCCAGAAGTACCTGTCTGACAATCCTCATCTTGTATGTGAAGAAACTGCCAACTATCTTGTCATTATGTGCATTGACCTTGAAGTTGAAGAGGTAAACACAGTTTGTCACAATTTAGTTTTTCTGCATGTCTCATGTTCCAAAAATTTTTAATCAAATAAGCTGAAATTAGTTTTGAGTTATAGCTTGAGGATCCTCTATGTTTTTATGGTTCAAGCAATTCTTTTTACATAACAGCTCTGTTATCCAAAAGTATGTTCATTATTCTGTGTCTTCTATCTTTTGCAGAAAAGTGCGTTAATGGAGCAAGTGGCTCATCAGACCATTGTCATGCAATTCATACTAGAATTGGCCAAAAGCCTCAAAGTGGACCCTCGTGGTTGCTTTCGTCAATTCTTTTCCAAAATTAAGGTACTTTTGTTTTGATTTCACAAAATTTGAATTTTGTTCAAAAGTTTAAAAAAAGAAAAAGAAAAGAAATGGACATGCAGGGACATGTAGCACTTGGTTTCTTGGATGAAATGGATTAAGTTCCTGTTGCTTTTAGTTTTTATCCCAAAGTTTCTGTAAAATCTTCTAGCTCCTCAGGGAAAGGTGGTGGAATTTACCTAATACATTTTTATTTGTGCCCTGACAGACAGCAGATCAGCAGTACCAGGACGCTTTCAACGACGAACTGGAGTCATTCAAAGAGCGAGTTCGGGGAAGGGCAAAGATTCGCATAGAAAAGGCCTTGAAGGAATATGAGGAAGAGGAACGACAGAAACGCATGGGACCGGGGGGGCTCGACCCAGTAGAAGTCTATGAGACCCTACCACTTGTAAGTTCATCTTCAAGAGGACTTGATGCCCTTTAATCAAATCTTTTCAGTTCAAAGTACCTTACAGAATGTGTTGATAATTGCAGGAGATGCAGAAATGTTTTGATGACAAGAACATTCAGATGTTACAGGATGTTATTAGCAAAATGGACCCAACGGTAAGTAATTTAGTCAAACTATCAGATTTTTATTAAGAAGTATTTGAAGCAATGCTTTCTTATTTCATTGAATGTCGAAATGCACTGAATCGTGATTTAAATGTGGTTCTTTCACATGATATAGGAGGCAAAACATCATATGAAGAGGTGCATTGACTCTGGGCTCTGGGTCCCCAATTCCAAGACAGATGATGGGGATGAAAAAGAGGAAGAAGCCACTTATGAAGAGGTTAAACAGGAGCAGGACGAAGCCAAGAAGGAATGACCGGAATTGACTTCCTGATTTATTGTTTGTAAATGTACTTACCAGCTGTAACTAGCAACTCCACTATACGTATGATTAGTTTGCCAATCAAGTGAAATGCTTAGCTGAGACTTAAGATGTTGATGTTGACTTAACTACACAACTATGTTGCATCAATTACCCCTGCTTGGACAAGAAACTTATGCCTGTATGTTCACTGTCACTATTTGTTTTTTTTGTTAAGTATACAGTTGTCATCCTCTGTAGGTGTGTGTATGTGTTCACACATGCCTGCCTGCTTTATCTGTTGCTGTTTTTTCATGTCTGGGATTTAAGATTTCTTTTTGTTTTGTTTGTTTTTTTCTCTTAATGCAATTTTCAAATTCAGTATTTTAGGTTTACTTTTAGGGCTTAAGCAGCTATTGCTCAGTGTGACTTTGTTTTTTTTATATATAAACTTGACTAAAGGTTTCATTCTGTCCACCGTCTCAAGACAGTTTTTTTTTTTTTTTTTTTTGTTATGTCTGAAATTATGGTTGGCAAGCATGCTCTTCAGATCATTAAAGTACAAGGAAATATCTCATAAAATTGACAAGAAAATCATGAGTAAAAAGTTTCCCCTCTTCATTAAAGGCTACCTGTAATGGTGGTATTTTTCATTTTTTGAAAATGTCGTTTGTTCCATAGAGACCCAGCTTATACAAAGGTGCTATTTGAATAAATTTGAAATAACTAAATTGAATTGCTTATTGTAAAAAGCGTAGGGTTTGTATAAGGTTGCTTGCAATGAAAGACTGGAAGTGCATGACTGATGTTGCATAGAATATACAGTATAACAAGGTACGCATGCATGTGTTTTACTGGAGCAAAATAATTGAGTGCATCTGATTCTTGCATAGCATTGTTCAGGGTGATTGAAGGATGTGAAATAGGTGGAATGTGCAGTAAAGGCATAACGGATTGTATGAAGCAACAGCAGTTATGACTGAAAATCACAAGGTGTGGTAACATTTAACGCTAAACAAAGCCACAATCAACTGAAACTGTTGGCCCCAAGAGTATTTGCTGAACATTTGATATGTGATTTTGGTTGATGGTTGGGATTTGCCATGAAAAAAAAAAATTGTGATAGAAGATATTAACATTTCTGTTACCATAGCAAATATATGAAGAGTGTTGTTCATCTGGACAGAAGGCTGAATATAGGGGACTGATGGGCTGTTTTACAGCATTGTGTCAACATTACTGCCTTATCTTAATCTATTATAAGGGGTGGATGTGGTGAAGGACATGGGTTATAATACGAAGAACATCCTCCACTGCAACACAACATAAAATAGTTTGTTTGGAGATGCTTGTGCTCTCAATGTTTGGAGCAAGACATTGCATATCTCCTCTAAATATGTGGTGGAAAGTGCTTTTTTTTTTTTTTGTCATATGCAGGCAGCAGATGAGGGTGAGCTCTACTGGGGGCTTATCTGGATACACTGGAGCTGATAGAGTATTGCACAAGCCTCTCATAACAAACAACACTTCATACCTTCTACACCAGGTTTTTCTCAATCCTGGCCCTCCATGCATGTTTAAGGTGTTTTTTACTCCTCACCAAGTTCTTTGCAAGCCTGTTAATACAGAAACATCTAAAACATGCAGGGAAGTGTTTCCTGAGGACCAGTATTGAGAAATGCTGCTCTGCACAACATGCTGATTTAATGATCTAGGCCTCGGTTAGAGGCTGATTTAACTGCATTGCATCACAGATCTATTCAGGAGGTCTTTATTGCCCACTACATTAGTTGTTTTTTTTTCCTTAATAAAAACAAACAAACAAAAAAAACAGTCTATCTGCTCTTTACGGTTAGTCAAGTATTGTTCAACTAATTTCAGTTAACTTTTATGAATAGCATATATCAATATCAGCTCTTGTGATGAAAACAGGGATAAATTAGTCTTCATCAACTTGGAAGACAGAATTTTTGCCCGAGGCTGTTGAGATATGAAACTGCCACAGGTTTAAGAATCTCATCTTGATATCTCTCTTGTCTTCAATAACAGAAAGCCTTGTTTATCCAGTGAAGGAGATGCCGCCCTCACCATCACACTGCCTCCTCCACCAAAGGCAGTTACTCTATCAGTATAACAATCAACAAAGCATCCCCATCTTCTCCACAGTTTGAACCCATGAGCCAACTGCTGTGAAACCATGGCTGAATAAGACGTTTCTCCACATGTCCCTGTTCCAGTGCACATGTTGCAAATGCCAGTGAAAATAGGCCTGTCCTGAAGTTTTTCATAGACTCAACCCACATTCTCAGCTTTGCTGCTCATCCCACAAATTAATTTTCCGTGCAGGGAAATAAACAAGCTTTCCAACGGAATAAGGCCATTCCAAGGAAATAATCGACCAAACACTCGTCCTTACATTTTGTGCAATATTTATTAAAAAAAACAAAACATTTATTGACAAAAGGGACACAGGAATATTTAATAAAAGATGACATTTTAAAATTCACTGCTTTTGAAAAAGTTTTGTAAAGAAAGCAAAAACAGAGAATAAACACGCAGGCAAACATACTCGATGAAGAACATGTCTAAAAATAACGTAAGAGGTGTTTGTCCAAGGATGTTATTCTCCCATCTGGCTAGGAGTGAATTTTGGTTTCTGTTTTGGCATTGGTTTTGCTTTTCGTTTGTGGCAATTTATTAATTTATTTTCAACACGCGTATAAGGTTAAAGAAACAGATGACAAATTTTGTCGTGGTTTATTACGTCGGTCTATGTGTACGTGCGTGCACAGTCTTGCACGTAGGAGGAAGAGGGTGTGGCCATGTTAGTGTCGGGAAGCAGAGTCCTGTCGTTTCTCATACAGTTCACGAGAATCGGAGAGTAGGTGTTGGTGGGGAAATACGCTCTAAATTATGAAGCTTCACCGTCAATTCACTGTACTCTTTTTAAATAACGCGTTCTAAAGCTCAACGTTCAGTGGTGAGATACTTTTTTGTACACATTGATAAGTGTTTGCATATGTCTAAATAATGTTTAGCCTAATGTATTTCCTCGTTATGGCATCGAAATATTTGAAGTGGCGTATTGTGCACTTGATAATAGACTAAGTGTGTTATAATTATTTTCTATTTGAAAAAAGTAATGGTTTTAATGTTATAAATGCGCTCTAAAGCTTTATTTGTTACCTAAACAACATGTTCAACATGGCGTAATCCCCGGAAGGCCTTCAGACAAAGTGATCTGTTTGATTGGGGTAATATTTATTAAAGTTATTTACATTTCTTTGGCATCTCTTACGCTGCAAAATTGATTAAAAATGAAAATCGTCATGTTGAATGGAACAAGTTAGCATGGTCTTTCACAAAAGCGTAAGGTGCCACTTTTAAAAATGGCTCTTCTTTCTGAGTTTGCATAACATCTAATTCTTACATGACTCCAGCCAATAAAACATGTGGTTCACTTAACGCTTTCTCGATTTGTGTTCCTGTCAGTGATTTGGCCCAAGATGTCAAAAAGAGGATGGTCCAAGTTCCTCAGGCAGGGATCATTTTCAGGCCCAAGTGCAGCTTCTCAGACTCAGGGTATCCATGTTTACCTTTTCTGGAGCAAAGAAGGGGAGAGATACTTGTCTCATTCAAGTGGAGATGTGACAGCAGAGGAGCTGTGCATCTCAGCTGCAGAGGCTGTAGGTGAGGGTAATTTCTACATTTTAAAAAAAACAAAAACGGAAGGAGTTTGTATTGATATTATTTTCATTTTGTGGTCTTGGTATGTGTCTATGTAACTTCACTGTTTCCTCAACAGGGATAACTCCACTGTGCCATGTGCTCTTTGCCTTGTATAACCCACAAACATGTTGCTGGTACAGTCCAAACCACATTTTTAGTCCACGAGAGAGCACCAGCCTAGTGCTTCACTACTGTATGAGGTTAGTCAGTGATTGTGTAACACTGAATTCAGAAGAGATTTAGTATATTCACGTAAGCCTTCTGTTTTCCTTGTGCCTAGGTTTTACTTTCGGAATTGGCATGGACTAGATGACAAGGAGCCAACTGTGTCCCGCTATGGTCTCAAGTGTGGGACAACTCAGGGGGGTGCTCCTCTGCTTGAAATCTCATCCTTGGAGTATTTGTTTGCCCAGGTTTGTGTTTTACATGTTGTGATATGCTCTTCATGTACATTTTTCATACGCTGACATTGTAGAGTATTCAACCTCTTTGTCTCCTGTGTCTCTAAACCAGGCTAAACATGAATTTGTGAATGAGCTAATACAAATGAAGGACATTGAGTCGGAGGAGGAACTAGGTCGCTTTAAAAATGAGAGTTTAGGAATGGCTGTACTTCACCTCTCACACCTTGCAATAGAGAGAGGTTCTACTGTGCAGGAAGTTGCTGGAAAAATAAGGTAATACTTTGAAAGGGAAAAATATGGTTTCTTTTTAAATGTTTGTTATTGAACTGATATTATTGCAAAATACTATTATACAGTCTACATCTTTTTGATTATGCAGTAGCTATTATGTCTTATATTTTCTGCTGCTTTTACAGGTGTTTTCTGTTTTAATTTGTCTGTTTTCAGCTTCCTAAACTGCATTCCAAGATCTTTTGCCAAACACATTTCCAGAGACAACTTTCTGACAAAAATCAGGATCCGAAGGGTGTTTGCAGAATTTGTGCGGACCTTCCAGCAGCACACTGTGGATAAGAGGCAACTTGGTGCCCAGGAGATCATGTATAAGTACATCTCCACTCTCGAACACCTGACTCCACGTTTTGGCACAGAGACTTTTTTTGCAACTCACCTGGAACTGAGGGAGGATGAAAGCAACACGTATTCCAACAGCACCCATGGCGAGGGTGTCTCAAAAGATGACTTTGTAACTCCTGTCACATGCGAAATAATGGTGTCTGGCACCAAGGGGATTCAGTGGAGAAAGGTGCACATTCAGAAGGTTTGTCAAAAGATATTTTTAGTGTCCTGATTTTATTTATTATATTATGTTGACGTTTTAATATCTCAACTTTTCGACCTAGGCACAAGCAAACTCTTACCTCAGGAATGACTACCTGAACTACATGAAGAAAGCAAAACAACAGCCCAGTCAACCAAATGAGGAGACTCCCAATAAATGGATCTCCTTCTGTGATTTCCCTGAAATAACTCACATAGCCATTACTGAAGCTAATGTGTGCATTTGCACTCAGGGCAATCAGTGCATGGTAAGAGTGCTTGTTTATCTTTCTATGTAAAAGCTGTTATTATTTAACTGGCATATTTTCCATTTAATATACTGTATGTGAGCAATTCTAATGAGGTTGTCTAGCTTTTTAAATGTTTAAATCCACAGTATGATACACATGTATGCGCCATAGTCTTCTGTTTAATGTGTTTGACTCGGAGTGCTTTTGGTTTTGATTTGGGCATTTTGTGAAGTTTAAATGTATGTGTCTGTAGGCGGAAGCTCAGAGTGTAAGCTAGTGTTATTTTTTATTTATTTTTTTGGGGTATGTATGTAGGAGGTACACATGAACTCCAGCCAGGAGGCCCGTTCCTTCATCTCCCTCCTAGATGGATACTACCGACTGACTGCAGACGCCCACCACTATCTTTGCCAAGAAGTGGCTCCCCCAAGGGTGCTCCTGAGTGAAGCAAATCTATTGCATGGACCTATGCAGTAAGCAGTTTTTATTATATTCTTATACAAGCACATTTAGACACAAACACCGTATAGAGAAACAGTATTATCATGACTGGTGTGCTTTCAGTGATGATTTTGTGATACACAAGCTGAAAAAGGAGGCAACAGAAGAGGGAGCGTTCCTTGTTCGTTGGAGTACCCTCGACTATTACCGCGTCATCCTGGTTGTGCTAAACAGAAATGAGGTAAGTCCACACCTACACTCATCTCTGGGAGTTATTGCAATGCAGTATTGTTGAAAAATTTCAGATACTACATGCACACCAATGTTTTTCCAAACAGAATGGCTCTGCACCAAGCCATAAGCAGTTTCGTATCCAGCAGAAGGGTTCAGTGTTCTGCATGGAGGGATGGGACCGAGAATTCTCCAGCGTGAAAAAACTCATAGAGAGCCTCAAATCATTTGTGCTCAAGTCAGGTTCAGACAGCTTCATCGTTAAAAAATGCTGTTTGCCAAGACAAGCAGGTTTGTGTATTGAACCTCTCAAATGTCGTGCTATGAAAGGTAATCTGTCCATGAGCATTTAGGTGTCAACACAGGTTTATCTATTTGTTCTTGGGGTTGCAGAGATTTCCAACCTTCTGGTGAGAAGGCAGGGTGCTGATCACCACACTTTCTTTGACTCTTTGCCTACGAATCCGACTGAGGTGCTGCGCTTCTACCCGATCAAGGACAAAGAGATCATACAGGTTATTACTGTATATCCACTTTTTGTATTCATACAAGCTGCATATTCTCTGTTTCTGTAGTTAAGTAGGATGGTGTTTATATGCAGGAGCAGCACTTGGGCCGTGGCACCAGAACTAACATCTACTCAGGACGTTTGATGCGTGGAGTAGAAGACGATGATGAAGATTATGATTTTGAGTTCAACAACAACTTTGATAACCGCAGTGGCATCCAAGTGGTTCTCAAGATTTTAGACCAAAGCCATGAAGACATTACTTTAGTGAGCTACATAATATTTAGATAAAAATGTAAAAATGAGTGCGTGTTTGATGTTTACACTCATTATTCCTTCCTCTGTCTTTTAGGCATTTTTTGAAATCGCAAGTCTCATGAGCCAGGTATCCCACAGTCACCTGGTGTTTGTACATGGCATGTTTGTGAAAGGTTCTGAAAGTAAGAGTGATAACACCATCCACTTCTACGCACTTCCATTTCTAGTTACTTCCTCATTTGCTGCTTCCCTATCACATATACTGTATGTTCAGTGGCTATTGTCAGATCCTTTTCAATATCAAGTAAACTGTGAAGCAAGTACAAACGGCATCAACATGTCCTGCTTTGAAGATGATTCTAGTTTGAGTTTCTTGTGTCTTTATAAGAAGTTGGACCTCTTAGACTTACTCTTGCCTCCACAGACATCTTGGTAGAAGAATACGTAGAATTTGGGCCCTTGGATGTTTTCCTTCACAAAGAAAAGGACGTTGTGAATGCTCAGTGGAAATTAATTGTTGCCAAACAACTTGCCAGTGCCCTCAGTTATCTTGTGAGTTTAAATACTTTGTGTGTGTGTGTACCATACATCATAATTCGAAGTCACCTACATAATCTTGCACTATTTAGCTGCAGTTCTGTGAAAAGTGCGTTTTAAACATAATCAGGAAGTGCACATTTCTATCTGGACACCAAGATTTGAGCTTGAGCTGCTACACTCAGGCAAGAAATTAAGTAATATGATCAGGGCCAGTTATTAAAATTATCCAATCACAAACTCTACAATGTACAACTGAAGAAAAAAAAAGAATGAAATCTGCTTTATACCAATTTACATCTAAAGAGTCAAAATCTGCACATTTCTGCTCTTTTAGGAGACAAAACGATTGGTTCATGGAAATGTCTGTGCAAAGAACATTCTGGTGGCCAGGCGAGGTCTCGAATATGGCACTACTCCTTTTGTCAAGCTGAGTGATCCAGGAATTGCCCTGAATGTCCTCACACGAGAAGGTCGGTACTTGCATAAACTCTTAATTAGCCTAAATTCACATGGACGTGTCTCAGTTCAGTTATCTTCAAATGTCCTTTACTTTAAAGAGCTATAGCTATTCAGCAGTAAAATCAGATATAGGAAACAGGAACATTTACCACACCACATCCTGTGAACCATTTCCTGTTGCCTTGTTGTCTTGCAGTTTTACGCTTCAGAAACCTCACCAGGCTCAGTGGTGTAATTCTGACCACTCGGTGTAAACAAGTTTTGAGGAAACAAGTTAAAAAATATGAAAATAAAAATATTTTCAATTACTTTATAAGTATTCACTCTGTTTTCTCATGAATGATAAATTACATTCTGTAATTATGAAGAATGAGGATTAAATAAAATTTAACAAGAGCTTTTAAAAAGTCCTTTTCATTGTTGCTCTTTGACCCTGCAGAACGTTTGGAGCGTATCCCATGGATTGCCCCTGAGTGTGTTGACAGCAGTGCAGCTATTGGTAATGCTGCTGACCAGTGGAGCTTTGGTGTCACATTGCTTGAAATCTGCAACAATGGGGATCTTCCCATGAGTGGCAGCACATTGACTGAAGTAGGCACATTCTTCAGTTTTAATATATGCTAGTCATTCAACAGCTAAAAGCTTCACATGCCCATGCTATCCTTGCTGCATCTAATTCTAACACTTGATGTTTTTTCTGTTTTTTTTTACTTCGACAGAAAGAGCGATTTTATCAGCAAAAGGGCCGCCTGGCTGAGCCGACTTCCCAGGAGCTGGCCAAGTTCATCAGCACATGTCTGAGCTATGAACCTGAGGAGAGGCCCTCGTTCCGCACTGTGCTCAGAGAGCTCACAGAAATCATGACAAAAAGTTAGTCTTTAATTACCTATGTTACTTTTCATATTTCTTTCAACCTGTTTCAGTGCATTTTCTAATGTTTTATTCTTCACACAGATCCAAACATAGCTCCCAGTGACCCTTTCTCAATATCAGACCCCAGTGTGTTTGATAAACGCTACCTGAAAAAGTTGCGGGTGTTGGGAGAGGTAAATTTCAGCACCACACCAGTACATTTCTTTATCAGTGTTATGAGAGAATAGTCTGATGCTTATTGTTCTGTACAAAGGGCCACTTCGGAAAGGTGACACTCTGCATGTATGATCCAGACAATGATGGAACAGGAGAGCTTGTGGCCATGAAGACCTTGAAGCAGGAGAATGGTCATGTGCCTGAGGGCTGGAAGAAGGAGATTGACATCCTGAAGTCCCTTTATCACTGCAACATTGTCAAGTACAAAGGGTCTTGTACTGAGAGGGGTGAGTCCTCAGGTGTCCTCATTTTTTTTTTTTAAACTTCTAACAGTATGCAAAGTCTCCATGAGAAAAAGGAGTGCTTGCTTGTTATCTATCTGTTAAGTTGCTTTGCTCAGCTGATAATTCTTGGAATTGATTTTTGTCCTTGCTTATGAGTAAATATAAACTGTAATTAAACAAATTTCCATTTTAACTCAATATTTTGAGCTTTCAACTGAGTGCATGCTGGGCACCGGTTTTGGAAACTGGTCATTCTGAAAATGATAAAATAAGATAAAAAATATGGCTGTATTGTACATTGACAGGAAGACAAGAGGTACAGCTAATAATGGAGTACCTTCCCCTAAGGAGTCTGCGAGAGTATCTTCCCAAAAATAAACCTGGTGTGGCTCAGTGCCTCATGTTCGCTCAGCAGATCTGCCAGGTGAGTTTAGGGGGTTAAGTATTTTGTGTTTGGACAGTAGTTTATTCCCTGGAGCCTTAGTTCTGCTAGAATCATGCTAAGCATTTACTGGAGTTAAAAATGTAGAGCTGTCAGGTTTTATTCATCTTCTTTCAGAAGCACAGTCTTGTTGAAAAATTTTGCAATGTGAAAATTTCCCTGCCTTGATTATGTAAAAAACATGATACATCACATTAAAATTCAGTTACATTTGATAACGCACTGCCCTTTTAGTGTACATCTCTTCAATCTGTCTAACTTCACTTGTTCAGTTCTATTGCATCATGTTTACACTATTTTCTATTATTAATCTGAAAATGTCTTCTGTGCAAATAAGTTGCTAAATTTATTAATGAGGCAGTTAAGCAACACGTTAGGTTAATGTTGATGTCAACCATCTGTTACAATTAGAATGACAATTCTAGACTGCTAATATTGACCAGGTCACCTGAATGCAGGTAGCATTAGTGCAGGTACAATGTTTGTCATGTTTATTACCTTAGTGTTGCATGGAAACACACCATTTAGCCACAGAACGACACCTCAGGCTGCTGGGAAGGTCACTAGCTATATAGAGTTTTGATTAAAGTTTAAAATATATTACAGATTGAAATTTAAAACTGGTTTAAAACTGGTTTTAAATCTTTATAATTAATCTTTTCATTTGACTTGGTGTAAATTTACTCAAAGTTTAATGACATTGCTAACTGTACAGACCTACGCTGCTGATGTGGTTAAATAATGACAAAATTTTTTAATGTATATTGTGTTGCTCTCTTTTGAAGGGGATGGAGTACTTGCACTCAAAGCGCTATGTGCATCGCGATCTAGCTGCACGTAATGTGTTGGTGGAAAATGATAGCTTGGTAAAGATTGGCGACTTTGGCCTGACAAAATACATCCCTGAGGGAGAGATTTACTACCGCGTCCGTGAGGATGGAGACAGCCCAGTGTACTGGTGAGTTTATGCAGCACCTGTGAGTTTTCTATAATGCTCTGTGTTGTGACTTTGGTACTTAAATTGTGGGTGTTGCACTTTGCAGGTATGCCATTGAGTGCTTAAGGGAGAGCAAATTTTCTTTTGCCTCTGACATATGGTCGTTTGGAGTTACATTGTATGAGATCCTGACCCGCTGCGACAATCGCCAGAGCCCTCCAGTGGTACGTTATTAATGGCTTCATCACAAGCTCAAACGTGTGCAATTACATTTTGGAAAAGTCTAATTTATCCATTTTCTCTATATTTGCTGCTTATTTTTTTTTACCATGTGTATATTCTGTAGAAATTCTTGGAAATGGAGCCAGCCCAAGGACAGATGACCGTGGTGATACTCATTAAACTGTTGGAGAGAGGTCTGAAGTTACCTTGTCCCAGAGAGTGCCCACATGAGGTAATGTAAAATACCCATGAACCAAATTAGCACTTTGTTGCCGTTATTGTGAACCAGGAGTCTCTAATATTATTGTTGTCAACAGGTGAAGTTGTTAATGGACCAGTGTTGGGATGTTGATCCTGCAAAACGGCCACTATTCAAAGATCTCATCGAAAAGTTTGAGGCTATTCGCAAAACCTATGACTGGCAATTTAACACAAACTTCTCTATGTCTAAGAATTGCTGATTAGACTCGGTTAAAACACACCAATGACTACACGTCATTACTTTGATGAGAATGTAACATAAGGTAACCAGTAGTCTTTTATCCATGCTGTCAGAGATGTCTTTATAAATATTTCATGATAAAAGCACACTCATATCCAATCTCTGACTATAACTGGGTATTCATATTATTCTGTTTTCTCCCAAGTTGAACTTCTAATAGTACAATGAAGGCTTGGGATAATCTTTTTGTATAGAGTTTTATATATTGCAGTAAGTATAACTGGGTTCTGTAAGGTGTGGAAATGTGTCTTTGGCTTTGTTTCATTTCTGTTTTTTTTTCATGTATGTTAACCTTGTATGGAGAATTTAAAATGTAAGAATATATTAAAAATGTAATAAATCTAATCCCACCTTCTCTCTTATTGAAAGCTAAATAGATTGTTGAATTAAAGATTTGTCATAGATGTCCTGCATACAACAAAGTTCAGGTATATTTTTCTCACTAAAAAGTATCATTGGTTGCACAGTAATGAAAGCCACTTCTGCACTTAAACTGAATGAATGAATGGAGCTGTTTTTTCTTGCCCTATTTGGTATTTTTCTGTACATTACATTTGCAAGCAGAATAAAATAAACACTCTATTTGCACTTTCTGGTGCAGGGATCACCAACTCCGGTCACCGAGGGCCGGTGTTCTGCAGGTATTGGCTGTTCTGTAATGCAACACCTGATTCAATGGATGGTTCTTCAACAGCTTGTTAGGTTCTGCACTAGTCTGGAAATAACCCAGTCTTTTGAATCGAGTGTTTTACTGCAGGGACACATCCAGTACACGCAGGACACCGGCCCTGTAATTACCCTGTAAGGTGCTGCTTTGTTGGACTAATTCTTCTTACTGTACAAATTAATCAGATTAAGGTGTGAGTACATCTGTTGCAGATAGCCACATGCATAAGACATCAGAAATGAACAGCAGCCAAATGTGGCACTAACTTACATTCTGCACGTGTTAGTAACTAAGACAAGTTTGTTAATAAAATATAGCCCATCAATTCAGCGGGTGACAATTGTTGATGTCTGCCACAATGCATTTTAGATTAAATTCAGGAGCTGGCAATCAATATAACACTGATGTGACATGCTGATTTAACTATCAATGTTTGATTAGTTTAGATTGATTATATTGTTGATCTGTGAATTAATGTATTGTTAGACCTTACACCACAAATGAAGTTAAGTTTTAAAGGTACAACGAATGGTGTGAATTTTTATGTTCAAAGTGGTTTAAGAAAGTCAACTTTGCCTGTGGCAGAAAAACCCCACAACAAAGCACACCTTAAAATTATCACTGACCCTACTCTGTGCTTCCTGGTGGAGATTATGCATTGAAGAATCATACACACATTAATCCAAGA
>JBAMHW010000023.1:18420742-18431037 GCA_037177495.1 Rhadinocentrus ornatus
GTGTGTGTGTAAAATTTTTATGTTTAATATTTATTTATTTTTTTATTTCAATATTTATTGGAATGTTTCAGCATACGTTTTTCATGTCTCTTATCTGATCCAAACACCCCCCCCACCTCCAAAAAAATCAAATAAAAAGGCGAGAAAATTTTTAAGTATTTGTTGATACTCAACTAATGACGGATTAAGCCAATACCAAATAACATAGTGACGTCTACACGTAAAGTTTTGTTTTTGCTGCATATTCCATTTTGGCGCACCACAGCCCCGCCCTCTCCTTACGTTGCGTCGTAGTCATGGAGAATGCGTCCCTATGTCGTCCAATGAGAAGCGGCGCTGGGGCCATGTGTGTATTGTTTAAACTGCTCAAATCGGACACAGTTTCCAGACCGAGAAAACTTCCACCAAAGTAAGTTATGGCGGCCGCCGTGTCTGTTAGTACAGCTGGCAGAGGTGAAAGTACAGACACTGGGCCCAGTTTTGTCTCTCGTCCACTTCATGAAAACCATGACCTCGTTGCGAATGAAGAAAACTTGATGGCCAGAGATCATCAGTATTCCGAACTCGTACCCAGAGAAGAGGACGCGACATCGGGACACGAGTATCAGCGAAGAGTCGAGGAGGACTTGACATCACTGTGCCTCGAAGAAATCGAGAGCCGCCTGGAGCGAACTCGTCGGGAATTTTACAACCGTAGGAAAATTATCATAAAAAATCTACCTTCCGACGTTAGTAATCAGGTACGAGTAAAAATTGTTTGTAATTTGCATCTTCGTTGGTGGATGAATGTTTGATTGATGAATGACTTTGGCTAGTTAGCCTAGCTCTGGGATCCCCTGCCATGCTACCAACGTTAGCCTGCTAGCCCTTTAACTCGTTCACTGCTTTTAACTTTTGTTTGTGTGATATATGACTTATATTAATTTGCAGCTAATTCAGAAACCAAAACCAAATTTAGTGACAGCCACATAACTCTTACAGTACAATTTTTAATGGTTAAGTTCGCCTGCTAAGCCAACTTGTTTTAAACAAGTGGTCAGATGACTGTCAAGTCAGGAATGGTCATCTGTGGCCTGTATGACCTGTCATTTTGGCCTTGTTGGTAATTTTGATATTTGATTCCCCGGTCAGGCCAACAAGCCAGATAGTTGGCGACTTTAGCGGTGCTGAGATGAACAGGTGCACTCTAACTTTTTCATTGAACTATTTGTTGTTAATTCTGACGTCTGGTTGTGTCAGCCTGCCCGAGATTTAGTCATGATGCTACATTTTTTTGGAACGTGCCTGACTCGTGGGGAGCGGTGGGCCTGCGGGCAGTACCATTGTTCACAGAGGGGGTTGTAGCGGTAGTTCGAGATGTGAGTTCCCGTACAACAAAAGGTGGAAGGCGTAGAGACAAAACGTTTCAGAAAATGCTAGAGAGCATCACCATAGGTTTGTGAATGGGCAAAAGCAGCACAGAACAATTTCTCCTATAACAATGAGGGAGTCATTCAATTGTCTTTCCACCCACAGGTGCACTTGTTAGTTTCCCAATGGACATGAACGAGTTAATTATGTGATAATTAAAATCTGCAACTAGGCATATATCAAGGGCAATGTCTTGAACACAGAGTTAAATGATCAATGAACTTTTCTGGGGTTGTTTTCGCTCTGGAAATATACATTTAAATCTTTTGATGTAATAATTGTCTTTTTCATATTAACAGGAGGTCCATGAGCTGTTGGGCAGCTATGATTTAAAGTACTGCTTTGTTGACAAATACAAAGGCACAGGTTGGTTCACCTCCAATATCTTATCATGTTACACATACCCTTTATTCGGAAAATGGCAACTCATGCATGCAGAAAATAAGCTCAACGACCAAAAAACAACATTATGGTGCTCACTATTTGTCAAAGTACAACAGGTTGGCCTCAAGATTTCTAGGATTGTTACAAGATCAAATTGTTGACTCATGGTAACACCTGACAAAAATGATCAATGGCTTGTACAATAAATAAGTTTTAGACCAAAATGTATTTTGTACCCTTAGTAAAGACTTTACTTAGATGTGTGTTCCAGTAATTCATCATTGTTACAATCATATATCTGATTGTCATCAAACAGATGTGGAGTACCACCATCAAATTCCTTGTGAGCCTAATTTAAGCGTGAGACTGAAACATCAGCTCAGAGGGGGCATTTGAAACAACTTAACACTTAAACAGAGAAACATTTCTCTAGAAGTTGGCTGATAATTGGGGGGTGGGGGATAATTTAGTAATTTATTCATTACTTTAACAATAATAATAATAAAAAAAACCCAATAAAAGTCTGACACATTGCTAGACAGTGAGTGCCTATAATCTTAAAATATTTAGGTCTAAATTTGAGTTTATATCTTATTATTATTATTATTATTATTATTATTATTATTATTATTATTCGCTTTGCCGTCAGGGATGCTCAGGCAGTTAAGATTTCTCAGATTCTTGTCAGTCACTATGATTAGTGTTGTATGGTGGTGTTTCTTGACATTGTGCTGCAAGCATTGGCGTAGACATGCCGAGGGGCAATAAACAATCTCAACAACTGAATTTGCTCCTTGAGACCTTTTTTGAAAGTTGATCGGTAGCTTAATGCAGGACCAACAAATGCCACTGCCACACATTATATTGAATATTTAAACATTTTTTTCTGTCTCTGTCTCGTTCTCTCTCTTTCTCTCACTTAGCATTTGTAACACTACTCAATGGGAAACAGGCGCAGTTTGCCATCAAAGAGTTCCACCAACATGTTATGCGAGACAGGGAGGTCTCAGTACAGCTTCAACCGACTGACGCTCTGCTGTGCATCGCTAACCTGCCTCAAGCCTTTACGCAGCAGCAGTTTGAGGAGCTGGTGCGACCCTTTGGCAACCTAGAGCGCTGCTTCCTGGTTTACAGCGCCTCCACGGGGCATTCCAAAGGCTATGGCTTTGTGGAGTACATGAAAAAGGACTCTGCAGCCAGGGCCAAGTCAGAGCTCTTAGGGAAGCAGCTGGGCTCCCGCATGCTGTATGTTCACTGGACTGAGGTGGGCTCGCTCACATACCCACAGCTGCACTCCAAATGCTTGTGCGTTGATCGCCTACCCCCAAGCCTGCTGACAGCCCAGGACCTCTGCAACGCCCTTGCTGACACCCATGCACCAGAGTTCTGCCAGGTCAGATTTATTATACACAGCACACTGTCAGGAAATCATTTGCTTCACAAGAATGATTATCCTGATTTCAGTTTACACCAAGATAAATTAATAAATCCCTAACATGACACTTGTTGCCCTTTATCTCTTATCTTTGGTGATTCCTTTATACTGATTCCTTTATACAGCTGAGGGCAGATTAAGAGTATTTGGAGTTTATTGAATATTAAGTGCTACCATATGTATCTGAAATTGGTGAAGTTGGCCTAGAGAGTATAGGGAGCAATTAAAGGGATTTACTTTAAAAAGAAAAAAAGATGGTCAAATTGTTCTCCATTTTTGATCTGAGTATCTTTCATCTCATCTGTTTTTTTTTTATTTTATTTTATTTTTTTTAGTATTATGTGGCCAAATAAAGTTTCCATAGCAATAGCAAATGCTGGTTTCTATGGTGATGACCACCTGACTCCCCCAGGTGGTGTCATTCAGCAGACTTTTCCGGAATGAGACAGGAGGCGGAGGTAGTTTTTTTTTTTTTTTTTTTTTGTCCTTTTTTTAATAGTATTAAAGGCTGCAATGATTGTGTGGTTATTCTATGGAACACTTTTGTTTTTCAGTTCCTGTTTAAAGAAGGTATGAGTGGCTTGTTTGTTAAATCTGATGCTGTTAAATCTCAGGCCTTCTGCAGTGAGTGATAATGAGGAAATGTGAAAGCTTAGTAATTTGGGGAATTGCAAGCAATTGTGTTTTGATATCTCTTTCCCACAGTTGGCTCAGGGACAAGATGGAAGTTTCCGGCGTTTTGCTGTTTTGGAGTTTGCCACCGCGGAGATTGCCGAGGAGGCACAACGGTTCGCAGATGGCAGGCTGCTGGGCAGGACACACATCAGGGTGTCCTTCTGTGCCCCTGGCCCTCCTGGAAGAAGCATGCTGGCCGCTCTGATTGCTGCACAAACCATGGTATTACAGTTAAATCAATATGCTGCATTCACATGTCCTAAGCTGCCCCCTGATTAGCCTCATCTCTTGTGCTGATTCTTTGATCTGTTATTTTCTCCAAGGCTGTAAATCGAGGCAAAGGTCTCCTCCCTGATCCCACGGCCATGCAGATACTCACAGGTCTTAATAACCCTGCCACCATCAAGATGTTGCTAAACCCTCTACAGAAACAAGGTGAAAGGTCCATAGCGGCTGCATGTGATCAATAATTTATTTC
Source organism: Rhadinocentrus ornatus (assembly GCA_037177495.1). Lineage (NCBI taxonomy): Eukaryota > Metazoa > Chordata > Actinopteri > Atheriniformes > Melanotaeniidae > Rhadinocentrus > Rhadinocentrus ornatus. Next base: position 18,425,125 of record JBAMHW010000023.1, read on the forward strand.
TAAGATTTGTTCTGGTGTTATAGATCTTCGTGTGTGTGTGTGTGTGTGTGTGTGTGTGTATGTGTATATGTTTATTTTTATTTTTTAATTTTTTTGCAGGCCTCCTTGGAGCAGCCCCTGCAATGCCATTGCTGGCCAACCCTGCTCTCTCTGCTGCCCTACTTCAGCTGCTTTTGCAGAACCAGGCCAAAGTCCAGCAGGTACCGCTACCTTTCAGCATATTCTCTGACATGCGTCTTCCTGCTGCTCCTTCATCCTGTTTTTGATTCATCCTCTCCTACTCATACTTGCTTTCTCCTCCCTCTTTGTTCCATCCCTCTGCTCCATTAGCAAGCCTTTCTGGGAAATCATCTTCTGTGGGCTCAGGTGCTGCGCAATAAAGAAAACCCTCTAGTGCCTTGTGTGAGTGATGATGGTGTTTAGTGTTTGGCTTTCAAGTGTGTGAGGTGGAGGGTGAAGCTAGATGGATCCTAGTCTTTTTATGTGATTGCTTATAGAGGACAGCTTTGCCTGGGTTGGTAAGCTCTCTGAGAAGGTGTGAGGTTTTTATGATTGTATGTGTGGGGTGTTTTATGAGTGGTGCTGAGTGATGCAGTAGGTGTGCTTCTTTATTGTGTGCCAAAATTGTAAATACCTGTTCTATGAGGACATAATCTAATATGTGGTGAGTAAACCTCTGCTGGTTAGGAGTGCTTGTGTAATTCGGTGTTTTTCACTGCAAGAGTGCTGTAGCCAAGCTTAGTGACCCTCCTATGACACCGCTCTCCTTCGGCCAGCAGGCTGGACTCATCGGGGAGAATCCTCTGGCTGCTCTGCCTGTCCAGCAGGGAGTCCATCTGCTCGGAGACCTTCCTCAAGGTTTGGCATCCATCAGTTCCAGCTGTAGCTCCTTGAGCTACTAATTACATGTTGTTCCTTAACCTCTCATTCTAAACATCTGTATCTCTCTTGGCTAATTTATCATGCTTTGCACTGCTTATCTTGGTCATATTTTGTTTACATTGCAAGATTAGGCTTAATGATGTGTAGCGGTAGAGAAAAAAAGGTTATTTTGATGACGTAAAATCTTAGTCAAACAGATCAGATTAACTGAATCGATTTACAGATTGGAATTGCAAATACTTTTAATTGTGCTAGGTGGTGTCGCCTCAGGGCTGGGCCTGCAGACAGATCCCCGACCCCCACTAAAGCAAGTACCAATAGGCAGAGCCCTGGCACGAGAGCAGGATTCCCCCACATCAGCATGCAGCTTCCCCCAGACTTCCTCTCCCACTCTACCGGGCGTCTCCATGCCCCTGGCAAGTGGAATAATGGGGGCAGATGGCCTGGGATCACAAGGGGTGAGGTTCCAAGTAATTTCCATAAGGATGTTTCAGCTTCTCGTACTTTAATACCAGCTTCTTATCTTGTGATAATGAATAAGAAGTTTTAGAAAGAAACCTTTTGGCTTAATGTCAGGTCTCTATACTGGGCGATCCTCCTAAAGATGTGAACCTTCTCCAGAGTGCCTTCCTCAATGTCAACAATGTTTTCCCCTCAGGTGAGATGACCCCTCCCCCAACACCTAATTTTCCTGTTTGGTAGTCTGTTCTTGCTTACTGCATTATCTCTGACATTCAGCCAAACATATCCATCTTATATCAGCCTGCCTTCCCTCCTTTTTCCAGGAACAAGTTGCAGACCTCATCCCTACAGGAAGAGACCTACACTAAGTAATGTGTCCAACCAGCACACACATCCGAGTATACAGCAGAATTACAACCTGCGCTACCAGGATTCCTTCAGCCCAGAATATCCTTCTCTGCACCAGGTAATTAAATAGTCCTGTTTTGTTTGTGTCAGGAATTTTTGTTTATTACACTGAAAAATGTTACTTCACTTCTCATAGCAGCTAGTGTATTGTGAATTATATAATGTGAAATGGTCTGGACAATGGTTTTTCCTTTTATCCTCAGGATCCCCTAGCCCACTTGTATGAACAGCAGGAAAACCTCGATACAGGGGCCTTGGCAGGATTCGGTCAGCAGGTAGTGTTTAATCAGTGGCTTTAAGCTGGCTCTGGCACATTTTTAAAATCAATAAATGAAATTAATAGTTTTGAATTACTAATACAGTTGTTGGAATATCTACAGCTCTCTCATCATGACTACAGTGAGCGGTTTTCCAACTACAATTACTCTGTCAACCCACCCCTGTCGTCATACTTCAGCTCAGGGCCGGAGGCTCCCAGTACCATCAGCCTTTCAACCACCCACCTCAACAGGGTACGTCCACATGTTCTGATTGATTAAGGTCCTTTTTTGACTATTGATTACTTGTGAGCACAAGGTAGAATTGAACAATTAAGTGGAGTGTTGGGCTCTAGGAATAAGCCATTGTCAGTAATTGATGTCACACTGAGTGCCTGAGTACTGTAAGTTATTGAGAATTTGTTGTTTTGTCTTCAGGCTGTGGGAATGCCTCCCATGAGCCACAACACCAACTATCCTCCAGGCCTAGGGAATGTTATGAAGGTAAGTAACAGAGTGTCTTAAAAACGTGTTTGGTGTTACTCTCATAAAAAGGTACTCCACCATATCTTTTTTAAAATTTTTATTTATTAATTTATTAAATTGTTTTTAATTTTATTTATTTCGGTATTTCCAGACACCCATAGGAAGCCACAAGCGCGTGTTCTCTCGGCTAATCCCATCTCCAGAGCCGAGCCCCGAGGGTGGTTACGTGGGCCAGCACTCCCAAGGCCTCGGTGGTCATTATGCAGACTCCTACCTTAAACGTAAGCGTATCTTCTGAATGTAGCAGAATACCTCTCGCTGTAAGAGTAGCCATTCAAGAGCTAGGTCACGGTGTCATATCCTCCAAACGACTCAATGTCCTGATGGTCCTTGGGTTTGTCTCCTGTGTCCTCCTACAAGTGACACCTTGAGAGCACTGAGGAAGGTGACCTGTTGCTGTCTGGACAGTAATGTAGCTCCATAAGGAAGTTTTGTGTTTACTACCAATCTCCCCTATTTTTTTGTGTGTATTCTATTTTACTATACCTTGTAAATTAACATTTTACTTTTTTCCTTTATTTGAATTTTATGTTAAATTGTACAGTGTGAAAAAATGGTAATTAGTTATTGAAGTCTTTCTTTTTAAACTTTATTTTTTCTGATTATCCCTGTATTGAGTGTGGTGTGTCAACAGATCTATAGATGGTTTGACCAGTTTACGGTGCCAAACGCACTGCTTTTAATAATGGTTGCCATCTCATGATAGTGATACTGTCCACAATTTCCGGCAAAGGGATTTGTGTTGTATTAAAATCTAGCTATATTTCAGAAGCCTTACTTTCCTGACTTAATGTAAAAAGTTGAGTAGATTGTTTTGAGATGGTGTTTTTGTGTTTTTCTCTCACCACAGGGTTGTATATTTTGCTGTTTCAATTATTTCTGGTTTCAGGCTTTTCCTAACTGCTTAACATGCAGCTTTCCATCCACCAATGATAGTTGTATGTACCCAACAATATATTCTAAGGTGAAGCTTATTATTATTATTATTATTACTTTTATTTTTGTAAACAATTCTGGGATATTTTCTGGAGCCTTAACTTTTCCACGTTGTCTTTTGATCCACACCCTCCAACCTGTTTTTTATGCAGTCTTTTCTCAGCACTAGTTGTCGAGTAATGCACTTGGAGAACACAGGTCACAATTCGTTCTCACCTGTAAAAGATGCCATTTCATATCTCCTCTCACTTGTTTCAGGAGTCAAATATTTTATGTAACTAGTGTGTTTTTATGCTAGTTTTTGTTTTGTTTTGTTTTGAATGTCTTAAATCAAATGCCACACCTTGTTGGTTGCGCTGGGTGGACGGAGGCTGTGGAAGTTCGTTGTATGCCATCTTTTGAGCTGTCAATACATGAAAAACATGGGAAGGTTTGCAGTCTCATCAGTGGGAGCCTGAAATTGCTCGTCTAGTTGAGTGCAAAGCAGCTGGAATGATGGGTGCAGTCCGTGTTTGAAGTTTCCCAGTAATATTGGAAGTTAAGTCTGTTTGGTGACATACTAATGGAAGCTTTTGGCGAGTGATTGGTAATGTCTCGCTCTCTCTCTCCTTTCTCTCTCTCTCCTTGATAATTATCTGCTTGACAGTTTGATTGTGAAAACCCATTACCTCTGACTTCTGCTAGAAAAAGCAGTTACACTTGAGCCTTAACAGTGTTTTCTGTGACATCATCCTGCCCTGTGTTGGCTTCCATCTGCATTTACCATTTCTCTGTTATTTGCTGTGTAAATAGTTGAAAGCTTGATCAGTTTTTGGAGTCCCTAACTTTTTTTTTTTTCTTAAACGCACCTACCTATGGTCCGGTGTTTTGTTTTTTTCCTCTGAATGAAACCTGCTGCTCACTGTGATGTTTTCCGTGTATGTTCTGACTGCATTTGTGATGGAGTGGCACGCAGCAGACTGCTCATGTTGTGTATGGACCAAGAGATGCAGCTGTGCTGTATATTTATCATTCAGTTACATTGATTTGAACTTTGACTGCTATCTAATCTGTACCACCATGATTGTCTCTGTATGTGTGTGATGTGTGCAAGTAAATGTTATTTAAATTCATCAGTCTTTGTGGACTCATTTAAAAACAAAAAAAAAGAAGCATTTTTAAAAATGATTTTTTTTGCCCAAAATATTAAAGTTTTTGATTTTTTTAGTTTAAAAAAAGTATTTTACTATAGAAAGCAATGGTGTAGTAATTAATAAAGGTAAAATTGACAACTTGGCACCCTGTGGTTATTTTTGATTTGATTAGATAAGTAATGAACCACAAGTGCCTCTCAATCAGCAAAGATTGCACACAGCCAGGACATGTTTTGTGCCGTTTGTTCAGAAACTAGCCAAAAGGATAATGTTTTCCCATGCAAGCAGGCAGGTTTGAATAAGTCTGTTGGGCAGAAAAAAAGACTCATCAAAACATTTCCTAATAAGGTTTCTGGATTGAGATCTGACTAAATGTCCTCTTGTGTTTCCCCACATGGGGAAAAAGGAGCTTCAAAGCTCGAACAGTGTTTCATGATGTGCTTACTTTAATGTTGAATAATTGATAACCAAACCTGCTGTTGAGGTGCTTTCTCTGTGTACTTTTTTTTTTTTCTTTTTTTTTGTGAAACACGTCTCTCGTGATTCTTATAGGCTCCATCAGTGCTTCACTGCTGGAAATGTGATCAATTTTAATGTTGTTGCTAAGAGGGTAATTTGTGCTGCCTGGATGGATAATTATTTAAAACAATAGAATAGAATAGAATGCCTTTATTGTCATTATACACCGGTACAACGAGATTAAGCCATCACCAAAACAGTGCAGGAATTAAAAAAATAAATAAAACAAAATAAAATAGAATAAAGGCACATACAAAATGAGAGAACAAATTCGGTAATCTGCTATAACCGTTGATAACGGGTTGTTCATAACATAAAAACACTTGGAAGTAAGTCAAATTGATAAGAGACTTTTAACTCCTTTTGTGATTAGAAAACCAATGACATTTAGATTTGATTTGGAAAAAGGGGGGTGAAAATGAAGAAAATGACTTTAAATGTCAGCCATGTTCTTCTGGGTCCAGCAGTCTGAGCACACCTTGAAACTGAAGGAAGGTTATCAGGCTGACCTGAAAAGCTTTAAGTCGTCTGTCTGGGAAATGTGCTTTGTAGCACTACTCACCCTTTTACACTGAAGTCCCTCACCCCTCATAGTGAGGTGCTAAAAGGCAAGTAGTCCTACTCTCAGCAGCCGTCAGGGTGCGAGGCTCTGATTGTCTTTTTTTTTTTTTTTTTTTTTTTTTTTTTTCCAGGTTGGGGGGGGGGGGGTTTTTTTTTTGTTTTGACTTGTCCTGTCCCCCATCTTAAGCTCATCTCCCTTTTTTTTTTTT
>JBAMHW010000023.1:18440547-18452296 GCA_037177495.1 Rhadinocentrus ornatus
CACTCCCCCTCCCCCCTTTCCCTCCCCCCCCCTTCCCTTCCTTTCCCGCGTTTGTCGCGTCGCTCCCCGCATAATAATAATAATAATAATAATAATAAAAGTTATTGTGATTTTTATTTTAAAAAACGAGTCAGAATTATGCAGCACTACTTAACCTGGACTTGTGTGGCAGCAATGTCATACAGATAGTTTCAGACAGCATTAATTGGCACGCATTGCTGCCTTCTGAACAGATATGACAGAAAAATATTCATTGCATTAAGGAGAGGACACTGAGCAACACTGCGGACACAAAGCAGAATTATATTTCACTTAAACTCCACTAGCTGACAACGAAGCAGATTAAAGGCTTTTCATTAAGTGAGTCATGGAATGATACAATTTTGATACAATTAGTTTGTCCTTGCTCAACAATAGCTCTATTTATCTTGTCAGCAAAATGTATTAAATGCAAGTTGATTTTTTTTATTCCTATTAGCTTCTTTTCAGGACAGCAAAGCAGGTATATTTTTTAAACATCCAGGAATATGTAGCCTGTTCAACAGGAGTTAGACTTGCGTTAGCAGTTTATGTGACTCATTTTTGTTATTCCTGTTTCTGTAAGAGACCGTCAGAGAGATGGTCAAGGCCTTCTATGTTGTTTTTTTCAGTTTGCTCCCTTATCCATCCTATCCTTAGTGTAATCCAAAATCCTAGGATGTTCTCGCAAATGAAAGAGATGATTTACATGTCTGACTCCTTCTGACTCCCATAATATCCCCCTCATCTTCTTCTAGATGAAGCCCAAATGTGTTCTTAATACAAAAACAACACAAAGCAGTGTGACTGTGAGACTAATTGCATACCCTTGACAATGTTGGGGTCTTCAGGGGACGACAGGGCTCTAGTATTTGCTTCCTTTACTCCTGTCATTATTCGTGGGTCTTTTTTGTTTTCAGCGCCACAGACGGTCATCCTGACAGGCCTCTGGGAGAGGGGCCAACTCCAGCTGACTGGAGGAAAGGCTGATTTGTATTTCAGACCCCAGGACACATGCTGAGGCAGTCCAATCTTTCGTGCATTGGGATTGACTCTGCCTGCCCTTCTTCTGTGGGCGGCAAAGAGAAAAGAGAGAGAGAGAAAGAGATAATTTGATTCCAACAAGCTCAGTTCTGAGGGCACACCAAGCTGGCTCCAACTGTGTGTTTGTGTGTGTGTGTGTACCTTAGTACATCCGTGAGGTGATGTGTGCAATCTGTGGGTGTTTGTGCTACACACTGGTCAGGAAGACGGGTGCAGAGAGGAACAGAGACTGCATGATAAATGTGGTGTGGCATTAGAAGTTGTAGAATGCAGCCTCCACAGTGTGTTTGTGTGTGGAGGTATGCATGTGTCAGCTGTTTACAGGCTGGTGTCTGACCTGTAGCCCATATGGCTTCCAATAGGTCTTGCCTTATCTCTTTTCATATCAGTAGGAGGCCAGAGGGATTTCCATCATGTTGATATTATTTTCATTCTTCTCACATATTACAGCAATTGTAAATTCTGCCTCTCTGCTCATTTCCGGATAAGAGATGCTTCGAGGAGATGCCTCATCTCTGCTCTTTTTTTATTAGCAGTCTTAATGAACATCTATTTTGATGCAGCGGCTCTGTGCTTTTAGCTTAAGGCTAACTTGTGTTGAGTCTGGTGTTTGGAAGGCAACTCAACGCACATCTATGAGAAAAACTAAATGTGCTTATTTACATGCAGGCGGTGCCTGAAAGTAGTCTCCTAAAGCCTTCCTTAATGGCAAGAGACAGACAAGAAGCATGATTTAACCTTAAATTCGGCTTCTTTACTTGGAAACATTTCAACAGTTTCCCAGTTTTGTCAGTGACCAAATTTCTCTTGCTAAAATGTTTGTGATGCTTATGAATTAAATATTTTTACATGTGCACAAACATGTTTTTACTATTATCATGGCAAATTAATGTTATTCAGATTCATTAGCCAGTAACTTTGTTTCGTGGAGTGTGGAAAAATAATTGGTCTTCGATTGGTTGAGCATTACTGACCTGGCGAATGACTTTTGTGTCTCAAAGTAGCAGATCGTTCAATCACAGAAGAGCTGGTCAAGACCTCATCTAAAGGTTCAAACTACCAATCAGCCTATGAGCTGCTGGAGAAACAGCCCTGGACAAGGTTAAGAGAGAAACAGACTTAGCTGTGAAACTGTAATGTATAACCTTGGATAATAAAAAGAACCGTTCCCAGCAGTCAGGAGTCTATGAAGGAAACTATGTGCGAGGGAATCAGAGGGGTGTTTTGCATACAACGTTCTCTGTAGCTGTTTCCACAAGCCTATTTTTGTGCCTGTGTTATGTTCTACAAAATGGCAGTCTTAGTGGCAATTAACTTGCCCCCCAAGGGTGTCAGTCTACCTCCTCCCCCAATCCCTGATGTCTTTTGTTCAACCGTCTTGTTAGTCTGTTTATCAGAGGATGTTAATATGAGCATATCAGTCATCAGGTCCCATGCCCAATACATGCTGGGAAGTTTTAACACTGAAATGAATGATTGACACTGAAGGAGTAGCAGCTCTGCCCACAAATCTGTTGCTATGGTTACTTGATTTGTGCTTTTGTAGATTTCATTTACCTAAAAAGGAAAAGCCTACAAGCACTTGATAGGCTTGACTGTATAATATGTCAGTATGGAGCAGATCCCACTGGATATGCATCATGGCTCATGTACTTATAGGGGAGAAAAAGTTAATATTAACACATTTCTGCTGAGGAAGGAATGTCTTCAGGTAGTTTAGTCACAGTGGAGCTGGGTCTATGTTCAGTCATCTGCAACAATTTCAAATCAAAGCCTTGCTCACTTTTTTACCAGTCACTTCATACATTCTTTACACCTTTCTTCCCCACAAGCTACAGATCCAGGGCAGATTTGTAAGCTTGAACTGCTCTTTTCCCTGTGGTACTGGCTAGCTGCCATTATAATTTAGCTCATAATAAGGTAAATCTTCAGGTTATTACCACAAGATTTGTATTTTGCTGTTGATTACACGTTCAAATTTCTATAAATTAAAAGTCTTTTGCAAGAATATTCAGGAACTTCCCCAATAAATGTGTTTTAATAGCGCTAAGTAATGGACCTCTTATCTCATTTGTGTAGTGGAACCATCTGTTTAAGCTACAGATTGTACTCCTCTGTGAATACATCATGCTTTCTCTTTACTCTCAGTGCTAATTAGTATCTGGAGGCAGTTCATGTACTGGAACGCTGCTTGCAATTGGCTGACTCTTGCAGATCATAGAAACCTCTGGTAAAATCCCTCCAAGTTCTTTAAGCAATGACACCAAACAGGTGTGTGCTCTAGGGTAGTGTATGCAGGCCTCATCTGAAGTCCCTTTTTGTGTTTTGATCTATTTTCAAAATTTTGTCCGACTGTAACCCCTTACAGAAACTCAGAAGACTGGTATGCACATTCTCCACATTTAGTTTACTTTGCCAAACCAAAATAAACCTTGGCATCATTGCATTTTAATTAATTTCACACCAAATCCTCTCAAAGTGAAGATACACTGGTCTTGTTTTTTATTTGACTAGTGAGGATGGGCAGAGATCCCAGTAATAAAACAAAGTAAGTCACAACATGCAGCACAAAAAGTCCACTTGTTACCTACAATTATGTCTGTTTGATGCAGCTTATCTGCTTTCATTTGGTCTCTAACAACCCCCAGACCTTATTCCCTCTCATCTCATGGTCATAGCCATTAAATAACCTTCATTAACTTTTCTACCACAGTTTATTATGCATCAGTTTTCTCTGCCTCAATCAAGATGCCTATTGTGATAGTGATAAGCCTCATGCTGGCCATTTTTTATATTCTCTTATCTTATAATATTATTTGAGTCAGTCCTTTGCTCTTTCAAATAACAGTGTTTGTTGCTCCATGTCTCTCTTTTTGATTGTCTGTCTTCTTTGTGCTTCATTTCACCTTAGTGTAAATGGGGAGTATTGATTTCATCTCTATTTTTGTTCTCTGCTTTGTTTCTCCATTGTGTGGCCCGTCCCGCTGGTTCCCAGCAGCTTCTGAGATTGCTTCTGATAGCCTTATTCTTGCTTACAGCAGCATTAAGCACACTATCATGATTCTATCATTTCATCCTACTCTTGTCCACTGGCATCATATGCAAACCTTCACATCCCAGTAGGGAAACAAACCCTTCGCAATTTTCAGTAGCTTATAGCCTTCTACAGTCTTTTAGTTAAAGTCACTCTATACTCATGCGATTCAGTAAGAATCATAGACTTCAAGAGCATAGTGGGAACAAACACACTCATCACATGACTGGAAATTAGCTGCCAATAAAAAGGGATTTCAAACAAACCTCCACATCAAAGAGAAGTCTGTTTTAAGGGAAAAAAAACCCAACACTATTATTTAACAACACTATTATTTTAAGGAATAAAAACATCTTGTTAAATTTAAATTACCTTTTTGGATTTAGTCCTTTTATGACAGAAAATAAAGATTTTTAGTGGCAGAAATAGTAATTTATTCTTTAAGCCTACAGGTGCTAAGAAGAACCAAAAGAAAAACAAAATCTTTTGAATGCAATCAAATTGCCCACTTCAAACTAAGAAAAAGGTCTTCTTTGCAAAGACCTGGGAGACTTTAAATGTCAAAATGTGTGGTGTTCAGTTTCAAATAACTGGATGTCTTTTGCCCCTCAGCAAATACCCTAACTGAATAAAAAAAAAAAAAAAAAAGGAATATAGTGTCCCTTCGTCATGTCTTTACCTTACAAGGAAGAAATGTTAATAATGTGCTCTAGTAAGTGAGAAAGGCCTCACATTGTGGTGCAGAGGGATGCCACGGAGAGGGCCACCCCAATGAAATATGCTTTAGGCTGCTGTCTTCGTGCAGATCTGTTTGAGCGACTGACAATCCCTCTGTCAGCTGCGTGCCGGTGAAGAACGCACACAGCGGAGCAGAAAGAACATATGCTGTACACCTGCCGAGCAGAGTGCCGTGTTAAACAGTTGTGAGGTAAGTCAGGGAACCGCAAAGAGAGCCTAGTTCAAACAAGATCTCACAACGAATCAGAGCTGAAATGGATGAACACGTGCACCAACTTAATTTCGAGACACTCAACTTAAAGACTGCATGCTTGTTCAGCTGCCTGTGACAACGTCTTATCTGAGGTCTCACCTTCCAGACATCCTACTTTTAGACAATGTTCTTTCCCAAAATTATTGGCAGAGTGTCAGTTTTACTGGCTGATTATGAAAGAGAGACCATCATGTTTAGTGTAGAGACAGATGGCATTAATAATGGCACCATGTCACCTTACTCTGTACACCGAGGTCCAGTCCCACATTTTTAGACAAATGCTTTCATCAGATTTTCATTTTGATCTTATTTATAGCACAAATCTTAGTTACATATCTTTATTGACAGAATATGCCTCATTCTGAAATACTGTATCAAGAAATAAGTGTATTTATTTTACCCTCTGTTGGTCTGATGCAGCGTCACAAAAGTGTTATTTTTTTTAGCTCGATTGGAAAAAGTCTAAAGAAAACAATATCAGCATAGAGGCTCCCTTAATGTGCCACTAAATATTTCATAGTGAGTTCATTTAGAATACAGAGAAAAAACAACCCTAAAAACAAAACAAAAAGCAATCAGCCTGCAAATACTTATTGCCTCTATGGAAAGTCTTATACTTTCTTTAATAACATAAAAGAGAAAAAGAATTTTGCACAAGAGGAAAATGGAGCAAAAAACAATGTAAAATATTTAATTAAATAAACGAAATCCTGCAAAATACATAATGTGGCAAATACTCCAGTGAGACACAAAGCTATTTTTCCTGATTTTATTATATCTGATGTGATGTAAACCGCATTCAATATTTGCTTTTTTTAAGCTAAGTATCTGCATTATCATTACATCATTAGTTTATTATTAATACAGTCATGGGGCCTGCGTGTAGTAACACACAACATGTGTTGCTTCCTCCATCCCATAACTGAGCCACAGAATGGCTCAGATACAGGATGCAAATACAGTAAATACTGGCCAAACGTCCAAATCGGCCAACATTCAGCTTGTTGACTGCAATCAGCCATCAGCAAATATGATAACATCAACTGATGGCAGTGGCTGATGTTTATTTTCTGTGTCCTGGCTCTGTTGCATCGACTTTATCCCTGAAACTGACAAGATTTATTTACATTTTATTTTGTTGGACAAAAACAGAATCAAATGTAGGTGAAGAATTAAGCATTGAATACTTAATGGGTTAGTATTGGTTTAATAGGTTACAACAGACTTGTATGTGAAAGGCTATGATTAAGTTTGTGTTAATATACATAGAATTTATCATAAAAATTAAAATACCTGAAAACTTTTCAGTTATTTTTTATGACACATATTAAATTGTTTTCCTAACACTGAAGGGAAACTAAATAACAGAAATAATCAGTATGGGTGATCACCAAAGCTTTCACATAAGTAACGTTTTATATATCCGGACACCAGCTGCTGCAATAAGGTTTGTGGGAACATTTGAGAATTTTAAATAATGCATGAAGCTGCTTATGATTCATAGCTGACTGAAGGTGTGGTAGACTCAGTTTCCTGTTTGTTTAAAAAAAACAAAACTATTTTCCAGCTCCTGACCTCTGCTAGATCAAGTGTGAGCTACAGAAACTGTCAAAGCATTTCTTGTAGGTCATGTCCATGTTCACACATTAAGAAGCAACATTCAGGCTGTTTGAGAGAGAGAGAGAGAGAGAGAGAGAGAGAGAGAGAGAGAGAGAGAGAGAGAGAGAGAGAGAGAAACATGGCTTGAGGGTTCTGGATGGTATTTTTTGTGAGGCTACTTTTCAGTCTGAGTTCTTGACATTTTGAAGATCACACACTTTTTTCCTTTGGATAAAGCTGAGCAGCAGCTAGTTCTTAAGTAACATTATTCATTTTACAGTTCACTCAGACTGGATGGGATTTCCAAAAGATGCTGATGCAAACTGGGACATGTATTTTACCCACAATACAGGCAAAGTAATTAAGACTAGGGAGGCCTCAGGCTTCTGTATTTGTGTTTGTTGGCACATCAAGGGCTTATTGTATGATTACTTGTGTGAATTGGGAGTTTTCTTAAGAGTTTTCCTTAACAAAGATCAGAATTAAGTCTTCTCTCGCTCAATGCAGCTTTCCTTCCCAGAGCTTCTCATTTTTGTTGTTGACCTGTTTTGTCAAGATCAACTTGAAAGCTTTCTGATGTAATCTGCAGTACTGACAGAACCCAGTAAAGGTTTCAGTGTCCGTTGGAAAGGGTACCTCATTCTCACATTCAAATGTGTTTGTAGCCACAAGGTCCAAAGTCAAAGACATTAAATGAGTTTAAAGCTGCTCAATCCAAGCAATAAAATATCTTGCTTGAATCAGCAGCAGCAGAATAAGACGGTATCCTGTGCACATGTTGCAGGTTTTAACAAGCAAGCCCCATCAAACAGGTGTGACGAGATGAGCCAACTCTAGAGAGAGAGAGTGAAGATGCAGCGAGAAGAAAGGAACAGAAGGTAAATGAGGAAGCGTACATGCGTCTGGAGGATAGAGAATGAGGCTGACTATCTTCACAGATGACTGACAATTGTGTATTTTGTCACATCAAATTTGATGCAAGACTTGTCTGCGATTGGTCAGCTCTCATGGCCTCTCACAATCCAGTAATGTTATGTACATGAACGCCGGCCTTCCTCTCTCCCAGGGTGCTATAAATAGAAGGAGAGGAGCCCCAGGCTGTCAATGTAATGAGATTAAACCAAACCAGTCCCAGCTTGCATTGTTTTATTGAGCTTTATTTCAGTTTCTATTCTATATCTCAGTATGTATAAGGAAGATATTGAGTGTGGCTGCTTTTGCGTGCTAGAGTCCAGGGAAGAACATTTGGTTGAGCATTAGAATGTAGTGTGTTTGCGTGCGAGAAAATGTCTGTATGGGAAGGCAGAAAATCCCAAGTGAGAGATAATGTGAAAGACTTGTGTGAGTGTGTGTTTAATGTTCTCATTTTGCACCCTGCAGGGCATTGAGCATCTCCTAAAGATGTGTTCATCATAATGGTAAAGTGTTTGTCGCCATAAAGCCGTAACGTCACAAAGCTCCCACTGTTGACTGGAAATTAAATTTAAGTTTTTCTTCTTTGCTTTCTGACTTTCCCATGCAGCTCTCGTGTCTGTCACTGCCAGTGGAAAAGCAATAGTTAACCACAGTGCATAATGCCAGTGCTGCTTTTGTGGAATCAGAATTAGTAAAACACAGACAACCACACTGAAACATTTATTATGGCTGTTTGAGTGAGCATGTGCTCGTGTGAATGCTTTTGTGAGACGGAAAGTGTCTGGGGACATGCAAAGTGGGAGACATGCATTCTGTTTGGACATACTGCAGATTCTCACAGCCCATATTCTCTAACACTGACATTTTCAAACAATCTGCTAAAGTCTTTTTCTACCACAATACTCAGGACTTATAACACAATCACAGCTTCTCCCTCCATCATTTCCCCATCAGTTAGGGAGCACTTAGCACCCCAGGTTCACATTCTCTGCCGATAAATTTGCTGATAAACATGACATTATCATACATCATATTCATGTATGACAAAAACAAATGAGTAAGGGGACAAAGAAAGACAACAGAAACATGCATCTTTGCATTTAAAGCATAAGCAAACAGAACCATGGACACAACTGAATAGTTCAGCTTGGTTGTCTTCTGGATTTTTTTCTATTAATATCATGATTGTGGAAACATTCCGACTAGATTTAGATAACAAGAGTGGTAAATGGGCAGCGTTTTTGTTCAATTTTACTGTGACAGAATTAAATTAATGTCAGACAGAGGGTGAAAGTTCAAACTGCTTTTGGGATGTGATGTGAAAAAAGAAGTTGGAAACAGAATAGATGCTTTCAAATTAGGGTAAAAAAGTGGAAAATGACAGTGCTTATGCAAAAAAAATTATTAAAATAAAAAAGGAGAATGAGGGACAAGAAGCCAGTAAACAGCATAACATTAAAATGACAGACAGATTGACTCATCAGACAAGCCCCGCTGCAAGGCAATGGCCCTGAGGCAGTTTTACTACAAATGAATTCCCACTGAAAGCCTGCTTTCTACTTACTAATGATCTCTCACTGCCATCTAGGATAATCAGGTTCATTTTTATTATTGTTCTTTCGCTGAAATGACTGTCCCAAGCAATGCCAATTATTATGATTATTACAGTGGTATAATGGAGCATATTTTGTCTAATTGTCCTAATCTTTTAGATGTACAATTCTTAAAATGATAAATTTTTGACAAGGTAACAAGATACATCATACAACAATAACATCAATGTATAGTTTCAGAAATATTTTTTTATTCTTTCTTTTTTAAATGCACACTAAAGCATGTCAGCTTTTTCTAGTACACCTACACAGTAACATTATGTATCTGTACATACGCATGAGATGACTCTTCCATGTTTTCAGCATGCCAGTGGAATTGCTACAGATAGATTTTCAATAGGTTAGCTAATCTGGATTAGATTACACTGAATGAAGCTGGTAAGTTGTGAAGCAAGAAGTAGGAGGTAAAAGGTCCATGGTCTCTAAAGGACAAATTCTACGAGCTTTTGCAATTTCTTTGAAATTTCCTCAAGCACCTACACAGAGTAAATTCAGGCTTTTAGAATAAAGCTCCTGTGAGTTGAAATGAACTCAGTCCACCTGCCTGACTAAATCTATTCCAGTTTAGAGTTGAAATAACTTTGACTTGACCTTTTACACACTTTTAAAGGAACTTTGAGACACTATTTTTATCTTAAAAATTACTTTTAATCTGTGTTTTAGAGTCAAGGCTTGAATATTTTAATTATAATTTAATACTATTTTCATTATCACCGGAAAGAGGCCCCGAGGAAGACCCAGGACACGCTGGATGGACTACATCTCTCAGCTGGCCTGGGAACGCCTCGGGATCCCTCTGGATGAGCTGGTGAATGTGGCCGGGGAGAGGGAAGTCTGGGTTTCCCTGCTTAGGCAGCTGCCCCCGCGACCCGACTCGGCAGATAATGGATGGATGGATGGACTATTTTATTAATCCAACAAAGAGAAATATGATGTTTCTTGGTAAATATTATTGAAAGAACAGTCATTGCAGAAGGTTATTATGTAAGGAAGAGAATATAGTTGCTCTTTAATCCGGTATTCGTGTAGACTCCATCATGAGTGTAATTGTTCATATTGTTGCTTAATTTATCACGCTTGTTATCATAGAATTCCATTAGGGAGCACATTAGGTAATTTAGACCAGATACAGTTTCCAAATTTGTAGGGTGTAACAAAACCAGAATCAGAGGTGGGTAGAGTAGGCAAAAAATATTACTAAAGTAAGAGGAGCATTACTTCAAAATAACATTTCTGAATTTAAAGTAAAAAGCTTTATTTTAAAAAAATGAGTCAAGTAGGTGTCAAAACATATTTGGTAAAAGTCAAAAGTACTGAGTAACTGTTCGATTGTAATGTTTTGATGCTATAAGCAGACAGAGATGTTACCAAAACTATCTTGGCTATTCATAATTTGCAATAATTGTTAGTTAATGCTTATTTATTCCTCCATAGACAAAATATTTACCAACAGTAAAAGGGTCTATGTCAGGGCTATTCAGTTCACTGCCACAAGGGGCGCCGTCCTGCAGGTTTTCAATGTTTCCCTAGTCACAAGATTGGAGTTCTGTAACATAACATGACCAGCAAACAGCTAACCACAGTGAAAAAAAATGAATTTTTAAAAATGAACTTACCACAATATGTTTCCTGAAGTTAGACGTCGAGATTTTGTATGCTAAAAGACTGGTTTGTTTATGCAGACAGAAAAGACACCACATTATATTGCTGTTTTTCTGCACTGTGTGTTAGCAAAACAAGCTTTTCTTATGAGGCCAGGAGTATTAAAGCTTATCGTATCAAGCATTAGAGACAGTTTCCTCCACTATTTTTAATTTGTTTTTTATTACCTGTCTACTAGTTATGAAGAGCTTGTGCCACTGTGCCACCATGGTTGGTGTTTGGCCATGTGATTGCATGGCTACACCTAATTGGTAAAACAGTCATGATATTTTTTTATTACATGTGATTGGTGAAACTTGCACCTGCCTTACAAAAATAAAGCACTTCTAACTGAATGAATTGTGAAAAATCAAATAAAAAAGTAAGCCCAATGTATCAGAGTAGGAGCAGTGGTTGTTTTTTTTATCTTCAGAAAATAACTCAAGAATACCTAAAAAGTGTGGTGTAGTAAAACTACTCTTAGAAGTTATCCCACCCTGTCTTCATGGCTTGAACAAAGCAAAATGTGACACAGAAACAAAGGATGAGAATGGCAGACATCCAGCAGTTTGTGTTTTTTCCCCTTGGCATGTGATTTTTAACAACAAAAAATCCACGGTATAATCAAACTTGTTTCCACTTTGTTCTTATTGCAGAGTCACAAGGAAAGTGTCAAACCTTTCAACCAGCCAACTGATTGCATTGTGTCAAGCTCCAAACTTTGGGATCAGATCAGTAATATGGGTAACCAGAAGGGTTCCAAAAAGTAGTATGGCTCAGATCAGATGTTCTGGTACTCTTCCCAATTGTGTACTGTTCAAATCAAATCAAATCAAGTTTATTTGTATAGCCCTATACCACAACAAAGTTGTCTCAGAGGACTTTACAGAAAGA
>JBAMHW010000023.1:18455636-18502984 GCA_037177495.1 Rhadinocentrus ornatus
ATAGATAGATAGATAGATAGATAGATAGATAGATAGATAGATAGATAGATAGATAGATAGATAGATAGATAGATGCAATGGTAGAAAGACAGGAGACACAGATGAAGATAGTGAGATGGCGGGGAGAAACAGGACCACAGCGACATAAAGGTAGCTCCGGATGACTCATACTTCTCTTTTCTCTTTCTTCTTCTTCTTTCTCCCATCTGGATTAAAATAAAAGAGGCCCAGCAGCCCCAGCCTGCAGAGAAGCGTTACGGGTGATGTGCTAAAAATACTACCCCTTGTGTGGGCTAGTTGGGGAGTGTTGGGGGGGGGGGGGGTTTAACAGTATGGGAAGGGAGGTTTCTGGATTTTTGTGGTGTAGTAGAGATGCCACAGTTATCACTACTTTCCACAGTTCCACAGTCCATCACATGTCCCACCACTCCTTTCCCACGACAGTGCAGTTGTTGGCCAGCACAGTTAAATCTAATCTGTTATGTAACAATTCAGTGAGATGCTGCTTTTATCTTTCCAACCACTATTTCTCCTTTAGACACCCCCCCCCCCACACACACACACACACTCTGATTAAGTTCCCTCCCTGAGAAACTCCATTAAACATCAAAAGCAAATCAATATCATACTATTGCTCTCACTGCTTTTATCAAGGGACTCGTCTCTCAGCTCCTAATTTATCTGGAAGTGAGTAGCAGGAAACTAAACAGAGCATCAATTGAACAAATCTCTCCATCTGTCATCTCTGTGGATGGTTCTCTGTGTCAGCTGATACATCTGTTTAACCTAGCCCTGGTCTCCACAGCTGCACAGAAGAAGACAAATACAGTGCAGCTCTTGTAACACAAACCTGCAAGGTGCTCAAGTGGAAAAATGCTCATTCCATGAATTCTTCCACAGGTTTCCCATCCTGATATTTACAGATTGTATAAAAACAAAACAAAACTGGGGTTTGAGAGTCACGATTCTAAAATGCTTCACACTTTACAACCTCTGGGATTGCTAGGGGGATGGATTTACATACAGAAGGCTAAACATCTCTGTCGAAAAAGAAAAATAAAGAGTGAGAAAAGAAGGAGGAATCAGGAAAAAAGTGTTTTTGTTGGTGCTGAATGTACATAACTCAGGTGATATGAAGCATTTTGCAAGCAGCCAGGGTGAGAAAAGAGAGAATAAGAAAACACCAATGGAAGAGGGAGCCATGAATAAAAAACAGTCAGAGAGAAAGAAAATAGCTATTCTGTCAAGCCAGGCTGACCCTGTTGCCCCAGTCTCTAATATATGCTGCAGACAACAACAAAATAGCGGGCAGGTAAAACAGGGACTGAAATCTTTTACTGTTGACTTTTTAGATTTCGGGTATTTGAGGACCACCTAGTTCAACAGTCTGTGAAAATTCCACAATTTTAGAACACTTCAGCTGAAAAAAAAACACATAAATATTGTTTAAAAAGCAGAAAATGACATTGATGTCTTAGTAATTAATTGGGTGAAAAAAGAAAACGGTTCTATGTGTGAGAGCTACCTGGAATCCTGGTGGAATTTGTATTGTACAGTGCATTAATATATTAAAAGGGCTGGCTGTGGCAGTCCTTTCACAATGTGAAGGGCTTGTTGCTGTGACGAATAAGGGCTGATTACCCTTTCCAGTGTAACAGATGAAATAAATTCTCTTTCTGTGGCATTTGCCAGGTGTGTGATAGCAGCCAATCCCTCAGGGGTCTTCCTGAAAGGCATGTGTTTTGCACTTTCACAGGCTGCCAAGCTCTGCATTTAGCCGGCCAAAGTTGGGTTGGCGATCCTGTGGGCAGGATAATCTGCTGTAATCTCTGGCTCTATGATCTGACCACAGCACCGCGGAGAGCTGGACGGGTGGGAGAAGCTACGGATGGAGCGGACAGCTGGGGGGAACACAGGGGAGGGGAACAGACATGTAGGACTGAAAGAGATCAGGGACATGATGCTATAAAAACATGAACTCATTTACACTTGAAATACAAATTATCAGATGTGTGTTCTCATAAAAATTTACTTTTCAGTTTCTTTTCTGCAGTGATTTACTTTGGGTCATAATTCTTTATAAGATGCCATAAGTAAGGCTGTTCTCATGTTTTGTAAAGCCAAATTGATTCCAGTATCTGCAGCAAAATGTGGATACTGTGCTGTACTGGTGACTTTTAAAGTGAGTGTGGGATAGGGGCTCAAGTGGATGTGAATTTTCATCAGGGTTAGCATTGTTTTCATTTTTATCTGAGAAAAATATCTGTGACTCATCTGAGACTGCGGCTTATTTTCAAACTGGATAAAAGAGGCTTTTGGAGCTTTAACTCAGACACAATGCATACTGAGGAGTATTATAATAGGAAGGCAATGTTTCTTAACTCATATAATTTAATAAGCCTTCATCAACCAGGTCAAAAGAAGTGATGATGCTAGAATGGTTACTATAAAAGGAATGTGATTACACTAATAAGTCTTTAGCAGTCTTCCCACAACTCCTTCCAACGGTTTACTTCTGCGTTTGTGTCCTGTCTTTTTTTCTTTCTCTTCACGTATATCATGTATAATATATGCATTATCAGTGGCCAGATGCCCTCTCTTTTTCCATGTGGCTTAGTGCCAGCACTTCCCCTCAGAGCTCCTGCTTCTTGTGCATTGTACTGTAAACGTCGGCATTAAAATGTAAGCAGGCATTAGCATGCCTCTGTCCCTTATGTTTGCCGGAGAAGCACAAAGGGCAAGCTGAGGCAAACAGAGAGAGCAAGCCTGCTCTGGCCATGTCATTTGAGATGTGTTGGTTATTGGCAAGCTGCCTTAAAAGCATGCCACAGTTGAAAGTGCCTCACAATAAAAACCCTTAATGTGCTTGAGAGATGTGCAGATGATTCAGCCACAGCAATAGCATACAGCTGTGATTATATGGTCAGCCTATAAAAGTAGTGCACTTTCCCAATTTGCAAGTCTTCCCTTCAACTGCCCTCACTGCCACCCCCACAGTGGTAGCAATCAGCCAGGTGCTAAATGCCTGGGTGAGGCACAGCACATGGGTGGGTGGGGGCTGAAATTGCACGTGGAAATAAGCATCTATGCTTGCTTGGCAGAGTAGGAAGCAGGGGCAGGAAATAACTGTCATTCTCCACTAAGGCTTATAGATTCACAGTGTGTGTTTGTGTTGTAGGGAAAAAGAGTGTGATGGATTCAAGAAGGTTAATCCTTAACTTAGTGAACTCAGAAGAATGAAGAAAAAAGTTGGAGTGGGAGTGAGGGTTGTTTATTTATTGTTTGTTTTCTAGTAGCTGAACGAGAGGGTTAGCGTATCCCTTTCACAAGAACCTGATTAGTAAAAACGGTGTGATAGAAAAAAACACCAAATAAATAAAAAAGAACAAGAAATGATATCAACCAGACACGAAAACGCTGATCTGGCTGCAGCCGACCCCAGCCAGGGGCTTCTAGAGATAGTTGTTAATGAATAATCAATGGCAAGAGAGGGTCAGTGAAGGGGATGTATGCAAATCTTCTCTACACTCTCATATAGACTTAATGGTTTAATTAAACTAATCGCTGTATTGACTCAGGGCTCAAAAAGCTCTTTGAAGACTGCTGTATTAATAATATAAAATCAGGCTCCCACTTTTGTTGCAGAAATGTGTGCAGAGAAGAAACTAAATGAAGTGGTGCTGCAGCACAGACCAATTTTCTCAGCTTATTTTGCGTGCAATGACTCCATGTGAGAAAATGAACAGTGATAATTTAATAATCCAGCTCAATAATACCTGCATAGAAGTTTCCTCTACCAAAATACAATTACACATTGTTACAACACACACGTGATATATGAGCTTTACATTTTTCAAGTCAATGACCACATCTCTCAGACATGCAAAACATGTTACATTATCTATTATCATAAGGCTGTCTCTGGTGTGCATCAGTGATGCCGTTCAGGTAGCATGGCAACATGAAAGACAGCAGCTTTTATTTGCTCCCTTTTCATCCTGACAGAGATGATTTGTTAGTTTCCACAAGAGAGGGTCACTCTATTGGCACAAATCCCCTTCCCCGTGAAACATCTGATCATCATGTCATTGTCTGCAGTGATACAGTCCAGGGACTCTGCTTTCACAATGAAACCAAGAGGGCTGCCCACAATCCAGCCTATATACACATTGTGTGTATTTGTGTGTGCACATGCAATCAGTTTGCATTCTCTTATTGATGACTGAGTGCAAGGGCTTTAAAGTTAATGCTTAACTGTGTAAGCGCCTATGTGAAACACTGGGGTGTGTTTTTGCCTCTGTGTGTGCATATAGGGGTGTGCATGAGTCACTTTGAGACGTCTCACTAGCTATTATTGAGCTGGGACTCTGTATTTAAAGGGAGATACAATAATTGTCTCTTGATCAGCTCTCCAGAGATTACAATAGTGACTGTCAAGTGTCTCAGAATTCTTGACATTTTTCCACAGTCTATCTTTGAAAGACACTGTTCAAACAAGCTCTGTGCACGGCTTTTTTATGACTGACTTTCCAAGACGAGCTTCATCATCCATCCCCAGTGCATCATAAGCAAACGTTGGTTACTTTCTACTAAAAGGAAGAGGAAAGGTAAAGGGACACAAAAGAAAGGGTAAACTACTGAATGTGAAAGGCAAGAGGAGAGGAGGAACAGCTTGACAAGGCATCTTATCTTTAATGTTCTCTTCACTGTACTCAGGCTTTAAGCTGCCTGCTGAAAGGTAGAATTCATGCAGCTGGTTTTGCTTGCTTTTTTTCCTTTACCCCCTTTCAGCCGGCTGCTGTTGCAGAAAAATGTTGAGGGAAAAACAGAAACAAGACATCTCATTTGTGTTCTCATCTGGTTTGTGCAGTTTGTGTGCACACAGACATGCACAGATAAAAAACACATGCACTATTTAAATGCCTGATCTGTATTCCAAACACTGACAAAAGGTTAGGCTTGTTACTAAAAACAAAAAGTGCTTGGGGTAAAATTTCAACTCATTTGAGTAGGAATTATTGATAACAGTGATAACAGATAACAATGATATAAGAAACGATGCTTCACAGTCCATTAATTTGCAGATATGATTACTTGAAATATGATTTTGCACAAAAATCTGAAACACAGGCTTAAATTTGATATTACTTTCTGTTAATTTAGATAAATACTTCTGAATATTTAATAAATTGCCTCACAACTATACAATTTATGAACAAAGGATTGATATAGTGTTGCTTCTGAGTCATAAATATCATTCTGGAGTATTGATTGGTGGATTAAAGCTGAACAGCAAACTTTAGGACTGCTGCTAAGGTAATTTTTGACAAATTACTGCTTCTTTTTCATTTTCTCAAAGGAAATTTCATCACTTACCTCTGTGGTGTTTCAAAATGCCATTTTTGGTAATTCCAGGGTTAATCATGTAGTTGCAAAGCTATTAATCAATGCCCGAGATTATGAAAGTAGTAAATGATGCCTCAAGAGACTAATCAGGAACTTTGCTGCCGAGAAACCTCTTACAAGCAGCTGTTCAATAGCTTCAGCTCACTTTTTATTAACACTGCAGCAAAGTGGGTTTTTTCCTATAAACTTTGATAGTGTATTGGTCAATGTATTATTTGAGAAACAACATATATTATTTATTTATTTTTTTAAAATCCTGCTTGAGGCTCACACCATTTATATCTACCATATCATCACTGAATTTCTTGTGGTTGACCTAATGCACCTGGTTTGAAAGCTATTTCATGGTCTAATTGTGGCTCAGAGAGAACATTAAAGGTAGAACTGTGTCTGTGCATCTAAAAGCCAAAGAAAATGGTGTTGGTGAACAAGGCTGTTGATGTCAAAATACAAAATGTTTTGGTCGCAAACCTTGCACACTCTTTAGTGGAACATGTAAACATTTACACAGGTGTATGAGTCAACCCATTTTCCCCTGATTTTTCCCCCTCTAATTTCTCTTCCTCTTTCTGGGTTGTTTGTATTTTCTCTTCAAATTCTTGTTACACAGGCTCTGCTTGTTGCTCTATTCTGGCGCCTGTGGTCTGTTACTCTTACAGATCAGTCTTCCTGTTGCTGCAGAGGAACTGTCAGCAGTGAGATAAGGATAGTGAGAGCACATGCTTGTGATAGGGAGGCAAGGGGAGGAGACATTTACAAGAGGGCAAAAGGCTTGCTTGTTGGGGAAATAAACAGTGATTATCACAGACTGCTTTTGGTGAATGGTGTCTTAAAAGATGTGATGAGAAAACCACACAAAAAACAGCAAAAAACTGGAGACCAGATGGGGACAGAGGTCTAGTTTGGGCCGGCTTGTCCCAGCAGTAGCAGCAGCAACTGAAGTGGCGAATTACCAGAAGATCTACTCGATCAGACTGTCAGTGCTGAGGAATAGACAAACTTTAAACAACCGGCACAAAAAAGGATTAAAGAGACCGGAATAAATCCAGAACAAACTGTGGATGTGAGAGGAAGGAACTGGAGTTTAAGCATCCAAGGCCTGAGGATCACAGAAGAGGATATGCATGTTGATGAACTTTGCCTCCTCTGGCATGAGATATGTGGGAGAGTAGGATTGAAGGGGGGAGGGGGATCAAGCCTCATCAATAGATCTCGCTTTGGATTGAGGATAGTTTGCAGCTCCTACAGCAGGTGCTGCGGTTCTCTCTGGCTGAGACATTAGTACCCAGTAAAAAGTGGAAGAGAGAGACTGCGTGGGTGAGAAACAGTAATACAGAGTGAGACAGCCAGTTGTAAGTGGAGGCTGGGGGAGTTTTCTTTAGCTGGTCAGCTTCATCAGCTGGCAGCAATGAGTCAGAGGAAGCTGACACGACAGTTGAGGTTGTGGGAGAGTCCTGAAGGTCCCACTCCTGCCCCCTTGCTCACCTCACCTTTATCACCAGATGATCAATCACGTGGACATGGGGGCTCAGCTCTGTTTCGGCGTATGAAACTGAACCGCAGTATTCAAGAGCGCAGACGCTCATCTCACTGTATTAACAGGTACAGTTTTGCAGAAAGCTCTTGATCTTTAACGCATCCCACTCATGACCCTGCTGTCTTTGTTCCATTAAAAAGAAGGCACAGTGATTTGGGATTCTTCCTCTTTAGTTCAGGCAAGGTATTATAAACATAAATGCAATGTGACTCTCAGTACAGAAGATTTTAGAGAAAATCACTCAACACACAGTGTAATAACCTTAGTCAGATAAATTAGATTTTGGTAAGGTCTGAATATGCCGAAGTCTGATAATTACTCTCAGAGTTCACAGGAAAATAAATTAAAAAAGGGGATTAGCCCCCTGGCAGACATTTTAATGTGTTTTCATTACTGAGGATACTTGTTAAATAATAATTTCATATGCAGCCACAAGTGCAGAGCATTGTGGTTAAAAAGAGCGGCTTCCAATTAGCCAGTTTATAAGTAAAAAAATCTAAATATATCAGATTAAACTTTTTTAACTCAAACTAAGAGGCATTCACAGTTGTGTTCAAAGACTATGTGACAAGTTTAAAAAAAATGTGAGGAGGTGGGTTATTTTCTATAATAAGCAGATGCAGCAACTGCACTGCAGTGTGCTTGCCTGTCAGTCCTTGTTGTCCCAGCATTTAAATGAAGTGATAATAGATTATTATTATCAGTTTATTTAGATCTTGTCAGTGTGTAACAAATGAAGGAAAATATCTTCCATAAATGTGGTTAAATAAGTTCATATCAGTCTGCACTGTTGCCTCAGAATTGTCCATCAATTTATTGTTACCCAATGACATCTTCTAACACCCAGTTCAATCAATACTGACTTCATTTCTGTGCTGCGAGAGCCAATCTCCCTTTGGTTCTTTTAAAGTAGCTTTCGTGGATTTTGTCAAAACTTGCAGAAGAGAAAAGTTACAAAGGTTCCAGTGAAAGAGACCGGTAACTTGAGAAGCTTGTTGTTGTGTTGCTTCTGGCTAACTTGTCAGTGAATGGATTTGGTTGATTTCTTTTAGCTTTGCATTTTGACTTTAACGTTGATCATCAAAGCGTTGATGTCATGCTGTGCTACACTTCCAAACTAATAAAAGAATATAGTGGATTTAGAGAGGTGTATCTTTTCAAAATTCTATGCCACCATTGAAGAGTTAATATCCTCCTTGTGTCCACTTTCTTATATTTAATTCTGAGCAAATTGTATTGAAGGTGACATGCAGAGTTAATTTTTTTAAATATATTTCTTTAAAATGCACAAGATAACACTGAACTTCTGAACCTGCATGTGCATCCTTAAATGTATGTATGAGATAAACAAAATGGGGCCCAGTAGTTATAGAAAAACAGACTGATAGCACAACTAGTGGTCAAAAGTCCCCAGGGAACTTTTAATATGTATGAGTATTCTCAGTCAGTCAAGAGTTTCATTTAACCCTCATTTCATTTAAAATCTGAATCCAAATTGGAAATCTCAAACACTTTCCTGACAGACAGTTTTTGCTGGAGAGAATTTGCGGTTGATGTGGCTCACTTTGCTGACTTAAACATGTGTTTCTGTGAAAAATGACTTGTCAGTAAAGCGTAATTTGCAGCGCAGGCTAGTGACAGTTTGCCAAGCCAAAGTTACTGCCGAGTCCCAGCTGCATATGTTGACGCTATAGCATCTGTCATATCTCTCCTTTAACTTTCTCTCCAAGAAGGCAGAAACACCACAGACCGCTGAGCTTTATGAGCATTGAGGGTAATATTGCAGCCGTTTATTGAGAGATAAGAAAAGCAGCAAACACCAGCATTAAATGTAACAGATGTGAACACACATTCTTGCCTGTCCTTTCTAATCCTTCAGCTTTGATTCAGAAAATGGTCCCTCACCAGGCCGCAGTCCCATGGATTCGCAGGCGAGTCCTGGGTTGGTGCTCCACCCATCTTTTCCTCAGAGCCAACGAAGGGAATCCTTCCTGTACCGCTCAGACTCAGACTATGACACGTCCCCCAAAACTATGTCACGTAACTCATCCATCAACAGTGAAGGGTAAGCATGAAGCCATCATCTTGGATTCTTCACATTGCAATAACCATTCATACACACATGACAGTAATAGCCAATTATCCCAAACAGCACTGCAGTGGTTGGATATTAAATATGCAAGCATTATACTAATGGACCCATGACATAGACATTATATTCAGCACTGCTTCCTGGCCAATCATTGAATAGGCGTATTTTATAAGATTATTTCTCTGTTTAGATCATTGTAGATCTGTGTAAACATCCACATCACTGATGCAGCCTCATATATAAACATTAATATTGAGCACCACAGCTGCTCAAACCTCTTGAATCTCTCATTCTTTCTATTTTGTTTTTTCTTCTCATCCTCCAGGCATGCCGAAGACATGATTGTCACCCCTTTTGCTCAGGTATGCCTCCTTGAGCTTGTCTTAATTTCAGAAGATTACTAGAAAAACTAACAAATTAGAGAAGTGAACTTGTCTCCCTCTCCTCCTCCTGCTCCTTCCTATCCTCTTTGCATCTCTCTCCTCCTTCTATCCCTCCTACGCTGTCCATCCATCCCCCAGGTGTTGGCCAGCCTACGAACTGTAAGAAGCAACTTCACCATCCTCGCCAATGTCACAACACCCACTAACAAGTCAGTATCATGTTGTTGAACACCCCTTCCCCCCATTTGTGATCGTCACGACTGCCTGCTTAGTTTGTAGTGTGTTTATGCTAATGTCTCCATTTCCTTTCCCCTGTGGGGAAACATTTTAACCATCATGATTAACCGGTTTATGAGTATCAGACAATGCTCAAGGAAAATATGATTTGCATCATTTGGCATATTTCCATTTACCTTAGTGAGGACTGAGTGCACAAAGCTTCATTTCTCAGATGTATGTCCCTGACTCTGTGCCCAGACGATGGAGACAGTCAATAATGCTAAAATTATTATCTTGTAATGCAGTAGACAGAAGGAGCTTGAGCTGGCAGACTTTTAGCTCCACGTCAATATGATATATATAAAGCAATGCAGCACAGAATTATAAGTATCTATAATTACACTGTGCTGCACACAGAAAATACCTCTTCCTGTTCAACATTAAAGAAGTATAAAGGCTGTTTGAAAAGAGTGCAGAAATCAATCTTTGACTATTTTTGGATGCTTTAATATTTAAAGTAAAAGAAGGTGAAAAAAACGCACTTTAGAATTGGATACAATGTTTTTTATTTAATGTTAAAAAAGACATTTTGGTACGGACAAACAGGTGTCTTGTTTTATAAGATATAAATGAATGACACCAAAACAAATGTTTATATCCCCTGTGTGAGTAAAAGCTTTTGTTGCCTCATACTGTATTATTGGCTGTACTGGTTTTTAATTCCACGAGAGGGCAGCCTTGTGCAGTTCTTCTATTGATGTAACTATATGTTTGTCCACAGGAGGTCACCACTGACAAGCCAACCCACCGTTCCCCAAGCTACACTCTCTGGTACGCTGTCAGCTAATTTAAACTTTTTATTTAAGGAATTCACTGTTATGATACTCTAAGGCTTCCACACTCCCAAAAATTCATTATCAGTAATGAAACTGACAACTTCATAACGCTGTACTATTAGAGATTGATTCACTGCACTGCTTACAATGTGTGAGATAAAATGGAGATTAAATTGATCCCTAAATATTCACACTGGTCAAGTAATGATAAATTTAATTTTAGAGAAAATTTAGGATGAGTGACCTCTTACATGTAGATAGCTTTATCTTTGCTTAAACAACTTTTATTTGTTGGGTGATACACTGAGAAAATCTTGGAGCATAAATCTTTTACCTCAACATTTTAGACTAGATGCCTTATATAAGCTCCAATCAAAACATTTTAAACATATGAGAGGTGGAAAGATTCATATCAACATATTTCATTCTAATCATCTTTTGCACAAATTAATATATTTTTCTATTGTACAAATGAATAAAACAATGTTCTTTTTTGTTTTGTTTTTTTTACTTTTGGTGGTGGTTGTCAATAATTTGTATAATAAATTCAGTGTAAATCAGATTATCGTGATTTAAACATACAGTATAAATTAATAAGAAAATAAGAGTGTCTTTGATTAACTTTTTTTAGTAAAAGAATGCAGCAACACGTTTTTATTTTTGTTAGCTGTCAAACCTTCCTGGACTAACTCCCTTCATGTCTTAGTGAATTCTCAATACTTCCTTTAAACTCAAGCACTGAATGAAAAAGAAACTATTTTAAAGAGTTTGTCTTGAGACCGATTTAAGCAAAACAAAAACCTTTGTTGTTTTTTTAAAGATTTGTTTAAAAAAAAAAATTTGTGAAAATATTTTTCCAAGACTCGAATGATTATTATTGTACTTTCAGCTCATCCAAATAAAAAGCAAATGAATTTGTTTCTCCTGAATGAATTTGACTTATTATACTCCCAACTTAATAGTATTTCAGCACCACAAAAAACTGTAAGAAAATAACTTTTTTTCTTTTTTGGGGGGGTCATTACTGATATTTTATTAATTCTTTCCTTCATAACTTGATCTCTACGGGGAAAGATATATCTACCTATTCATTTAAATCAGAAGATATGACCAAATGTTTGATTGGTACCAAACATACACTGATGTTGATCATCGTAACAACATTTTTTGCAACCC
Source organism: Rhadinocentrus ornatus (assembly GCA_037177495.1). Lineage (NCBI taxonomy): Eukaryota > Metazoa > Chordata > Actinopteri > Atheriniformes > Melanotaeniidae > Rhadinocentrus > Rhadinocentrus ornatus. The sequence continues at coordinate 18,467,286 of JBAMHW010000023.1, forward strand.
AGGACTTTTTTATTAGGGACAGTTGTTAAATTCTATCTAACAGCTTTCCCATGAGTGCTACTTTCACAAACATTCACATTTTGTTACGTTTATAAAAAAAAAGAAAAAAAGTGATGAATTGCTATAAGTTCCACAATTTATGAATTCACTCATGACACAGTGATGCATTTGAATACACGTTTTTTGCACTGCTGGAACACATCTCTTTCCGACACGAAAAAATGCCAAATTTTGGAAAATTGTTGAAATGATACGTTATATTTGTGTCTTGTCTTATAGTATTAATATTTTTCATAAATGTTTGCAAATTATAACGTCTACTACAAACATGCTGATAAAAAAGTGACGTCATTGACAGCCAAGTTAGATTTTTCTTTTAACTCTTAAAATTTGTATTAAAGCTCACAAATCTAGGTGGTTGAACATGAACAGGCAGAGATCAGGTCAATGCTTTCAAGCCATTTCTGTGCTGTTCTTCTCATGCTGGTTTATACAATGTCTGTATATGCATGTCCTTGTCAGAGGAGACATACCAGCAGATGGCTCGGGAGACTCTGGAGGAGCTGGACTGGTGTCTGGACCAGCTGGAGACCATTCAGACCCACCGTTCAGTCAGTGAGATGGCCTCTAACAAGGTATGCAGCTGTCCCTGGACAAACATGTTCACTTGAACTTTCGCTGTATACCAGCATTAACTCACTGTGGTGTTAAAGTTGTGTTAAACAAAATAGAAACATTTTTCAGGCTCCTCAAACCGCTGTCTGAAACTTATTTTACTTAAGACAAATTAACATAATGCTGGGAACGACTCATCTATTGTGAAAGTTACTTGTTCCATTCTAAAGATGGCCTGTTGCCTTGCCTTACCTTTTATATAAGTAAATAAAAGGGTTTTTTTTCTTGTTTTTTTCAGACATGCAGAAATGTGTCAATAAATAATGTGGAGTATAGTGGGTTTTTTTTCCTCATGGATGATGTTGCTGAGCGTTTGTTGTATGGCTACAAGACATGCAGCCACATTGCACTGCATTTAGGATGCTTGTGTTTTGCATGAATGTCAGTATGCCCGTATATATGAAAATAGGCAAGATTCTTCAGCATTTGTATTTCTAGGGGCATGGGGACAGAGAGAGGGTGAGGAAAGGAATGGATGTGACGGTCTGTGGGTGGGGAGGACATGAGAGGGAGGGTTGACGGGTCCTGATGCTGATGTCTCTGCTGTAACCTTGGTTGCTATCGAACAGCAGCAGGGTCTGCCCTTGGCTTTTAGTCATTGGCTTGCTACTCTGACCATAAGACATGTGGTTTAGGCAACAACCAATGAAACAGAGGCAATGCTCCTTTAATAGTGTTCTGTCTTAAAGAGACAGTGCCGTGTAGCTTGTTTGTTTTATTACAAAAACTGGTTCCATGTTGCACTTCCCTATTAAGAGAACAGGAGGCTTTTTGTCTTAACAGACAATTATTGATGAAGTGACTGAGAGACTAAAACAGCTGAATCGTGAAACAGCATAATTAATGTGTGCATTAAACAAAGTAATGTCTCTGGGGCCAGTTGCGAATATACTGATGTCATTCAGCAGCTGCAACTGAGCTGCATGAAATCCTCTACGTTGTGCCAACATGTAGGTGCACACATGAATATTCCCACTCAGTCTCTCACTCTTACTCACACCCTTGCTTACACACATATTTTTGACAGACGTACATGCTGTCTTGTCGCACATGCGCACTAAGCCTCTGACAAGAGGCAAGCACTGACACACACACATGCACGCGCCTGCAGCCACACTGCCTGATTAGCTTGCGAGGGCTGTCTACAGCATCCAGGGAAATGGCGCAAGAAGCAGAGAACTGGAGGAGGAACGTCAGCCTAAAGCAGCAGGATTAGACCTCTGGCATTTTTGCCAGCTGAGGCATGGACTGACTTGGAGCAGAGGACTTGGCAACGGAACCATCAGGAGGCAGACTGACTGATGTGCATTGACTGTTTGTAGCTTAGATCTGTGAAAGACGGCACAGACAGGCTGATGCACCGGTAGGATTGGGCCAGGCCTTTGGATCCGTACCGTGGGGGAGGGGCAGGCGACGCAGGGAGAGGGAGACTGTTTTTCCTGACCACAGCTTTGGACTGATTCTTCAGTTAGACCATTTGCTACAAGCCTGCCTGTACCCCTCTCTGTCTCTTTGTACCAGTCTCTCTCATTCTCTCCATCCTTGTTTTTCTCTTGCTGTTATCATCTGCCCCCCACCTTCTCCCTTTCCCGATGTTCCTGTTGTCATCAAAGATCCCTTTACCTCTGTCATTTGATACTACAGTGATCTTTCTGTCTTGCCATCTCTGCATTCTTTTTACCTTTTTCATCTATATCTTTTAAAACTGTTTGTCAAACAACTAATCTTTTGCAACAACCTTTTTTAATTTACATCCCTCTCAAATTGCCACTCATTTCTTCCATCAGTTCCTCTCTGTGCCCTTCAGACGGTCCCTCACTCACTCTTGATTTCCCTCCATCTTCTCTCGTTCAGCACCCATCCACCTTTACCCTGCGGTGACTGTAGATTTGGGTCAGGCTGCTTAGCAAATGGGATGAGGATGTAGTCTCCACAGCAGCCAGATCCAGGGGGCTCCTGGTCTGCTCATCAGGGGGACCCTCATCTTCAGATCACACTGAGGCTGGAGCCTATCTGAGGACTGACAGGGTGGCCTGCTTTGAAGTACTGCATGTAGGCAAGGACAATCTACACCAGCAGCCCCTACCCTAACTCCCTTCCCCTGTTCCTTTGCCCCATCTGGGACAGCTGTCACTCTGGAGTGTCCTGGCTTGACAGGTTGTGGCCTCTCCCCGCACACCCGGACGACGCCCTCATGCCACTGGGGCACCTGCAGTGCCCCCTCCCCACTCCACTACCACACCTCTTGCCTGTGCCAAAGGCCCAAACCCCCAGTTACCTTAAACATGGGTGTGGTGGAGGCCATTGACCCAGCACCATCCCCTTGCCCCTCACCTGTACCAGGGGGCTACAGGCTGACCCGCTCATCCAGCTACAGCCCTCTGCAGGGGAGGGCAGGGGCAGAGCTGGACCTTGGTGCGGCTGCTGGAGGAGTTATGGAGGGGGGTGGGACAGCAGCAGAGCGCAGGACACCATTAGTGGACCTGTTTTGTGAGACCTGCTCCAGGCCCTGGCTCATTGGTTGGTGGGACCAGGTAGGGATTCGACAGCTTCTAGGGAAAAAAAGTTCTGGCAGTGGCCATGCTGTGGACACTTGATGCACTTCTGTCATGCATGCATTAACAACTCAGAAATCTTGTGTTTGGATTTAGCGGTGGTTGTGTCAGTCTGTGAATATTATATTATTCTAAGGGAGTTTAATATGTTCTACATGGGATTCTTTACATACACATTTTCTTATACTAAAGACTTGAATAATTTTGTAAACTTGACAATGGTTATGTGAGAAATTGTAAAGCAGATTTTAGCCAGTGTGCTTCTGAACACAAGAGTAGTGATAAATGAAAAGAATTCATTACCACTGCTTAGTATTTCTAAATTACATCACAAATGTAAACAAACAGACAATACCAGTGTGTTTGTTTACATTTTAAGGGTGTACAAGCAAGGGGTTTAGATAGTCCCCTTACCTGGTCTAAATCTCTGTCTTATGAGAAAACACTAAACTGTTTAAAATATAAGGTGAGTCTTGGGCTAGGTATTTTGCAGTGTCACATAAATTCCATTTCCATCCTCCACACCTGCGTCCCCACATCCCTCTTCCTTACCCTGATGCCCTGAGGCTAGTCTCAACACAAACTTAGGTCAGGTGTGTTGTCAGTAACTGGTTTATGGCCTCGGGACTGAGCAGATGTCTTGAATCTTCTTTTATTTGTGCAATCTGCATCCATAAGAATCTACTAAAGAAGTTAGAAGTTTATGTTAGATTTGCATCTATGTTGTATTCTGTCATTGTGGTGCCTAAACAAATACTTGTTCTGCTTTTTACTAATGGATAAGGTTTTAAGGACTTAATTCTCTCACAGGTTACTATCAGTAGCACAGTCACATTTTGCATACATGTACATATATATCTGTGTGCCTTTTGTTGATTATTTAGTGCTAGGACAGATACACCCCTCCTGGGTCTATCACATATGCAGGTGTGTAAGTGTGTGTGCCCATAGTCATGTCTGTACAGTGTTTGCATGATTAGTCAGTATCAGAGCAAGAGTGTTGTTTGTCCTGGGGCTCGGACTGTCACTGTAGAAGTGTTGGTTGGCAGCTATGACTCAGCATTACAGCATTAGGTGAGGAAAGAACGAGAGAGTAGTGGGGAAGGGGGGTTTGGGCTGAGCCTGCTGCCCAAGTGTGCCACTGGGCTATAGCTTTTTGACTGATTCTGCCTTACTGGTTCCATGATTTGCTGTTAGAGAATCTATTTGTTTGTAAAAAGCTCAAGGCTGAATTTTGAAAATGAGAGAAAGAGAAATAGTTGTGACAAACAAAATCAAACATGGTAGTGAAATATGGTGCATGTGAAATACCAGGAAGACAAAGTGGAGCTTGAGACAGAATAACAATTGTGGGTGGGGTGGGGATGGCAGTAATGAAGCGTTTTGTTTACCTCATGAGGGAAGGAGGAACACTTACAGGCACATAGAGATGTAGCGTAGAGGAGAGGAAGAGAAGGGGCGGGCTGACCTTGATAAAGGTCAGAGACACCTGCCGACTCCCTCAGATTGTCACCCAAACAGCCACCACTCTCATATCAAGCTGAAGGACTGACTGTGAGGAGGCAGTTGCTACGGAAACTGCTCTGGTTGCCATGGAGATTGTTATGTGTGAAAGATCAGTCAGTAGGACACAGACAGAGGGGTCTGTCCGAATCACACTGTGCCTTTTCATGACTTGTCTGACAGGGAACCGTTAAAGCTCCCAACAATGTTTGTCAATAATAGATAAATAAAAAAAATTAAAAATAACATAAATGCTGAGAGAAAATTCTGAACTTTTTTGTATGTGTGAATAATGCATTCATTTAATCACTTTAATGTCTGAGACCTGCACACTAGTCTAGTTCATGCCTGACACTGCAGATGTACAAGGAACAATTCATATTAAAATGGTACATTACTGCGACACATCATTGGAAGCAAATCGAGCTGGGGTATTGAACAGACTGTTCTCGTCTAAGAAAAGGAGGAGGGATGATTTATAATTGATTTTATTACCCTTTAGTAGATGATGGTGATAATTTATCTTCTCAAATACTAATAACAGAAATTGTTCTTGGTGTGTATCACTGCATATGGACTAAAATACAGTGGCAGTAATTCTAGAGGGTTACCAATCTTCTTGACTAAATGGCTGGATTCATTAGTAACCCCTTATGCTTTCTACAATGTAACTACTATTCAATTGTCTCTGTCTGTCCTCTTTTCAGTTCAAAAGGATGTTGAACAGGGAGCTTTCCCATTTGTCAGAGATGAGTCGCTCAGGGAACCAAGTGTCAGAATACATCTCCACTACCTTTCTAGGTAAAGAAAACCTGCCTTTATCTATTTTTAACCTCTATAGACCTCAGGTCAAGTGGCTGACCTCTGACTTTTTATCCTTGCAGACAAGCAGAACGAGGTGGAGATTCCTTCCCCGACTTTGAGGGAGAGGGAGAAGCCCATGTGTCACATCAGCGGTGTAAAGAAGCTCACGCACAGTTCCAGCCTATCCAACTCCACCTTGCCTCGTTTCGGCGTGAAGACTGAACACGAGGATGCGTTAGCCAGGGTGAATCAATTAGATAAAAGAACACGCAATCTAAGTCAATGCATTTAAACTCCCAAATCAGATAACAGTGATGAAAGATAAACTCTGTTTTCAACACTAATGTGATTTCACATTTTTAACATACTCATTTGGTATTGATACCTTAGAGTAATAGAAAGCACTTTTTTCTAAATCATTGTAAAAATTTTTACCCTACAGTTAATTGTGTCTCCATTAGCAGGAACAAGAAAAGATAACTTATTATGAAGCCTTAACACATGTTGAGAGTTTCATGACATTATCTTCTGATCTTGATGAAGGATAGACAGCCGTTGGACCATGCACTGTTAAGGCTGCCATTAAAGCTGCTGAACTATTGTACTTATGCGTTTTGATGTCTCTTGTACTTTCAGGAGCTGAATGACTTGAACAAGTGGGGCCTTAATATCTTTCATGTGGCAGAGTTTTCTAATAATCGACCTCTGAGCTGCATCATGTTTTCCATCTTCCAGGTGAGCCACAGAAAGAATGAGTTACACAATTAGTTACACAGCAACCTAAAATATTTCACATGAGTGTTTAACTCTGTCTTGAGGCATTGAATGAAATTATTATTCAATGTTGCGTATTGATTCATGCTTTTGGAAAGATCTTATCGCTTTGGGTGTGTCCAAGGACACAGCATTAGTTCATGTGAGGGTACGAGCTCATGGAATTTCATGAAACTGTCATAAAGACAGTGCTTAAAAACCACTTAAAAAATGTCATGCAAAGAAGCTAAAAGTAGTGCAGGAAGCACAAAAATTGCCCACGGCAATTCATTACTTTAAAGGTTATCAAAGGTGCTCTCATTTGTGTCTTACCCAATAAATTATTTTTGTATTGTTTGTTTTTTTGTCTAAGTCTGTCCTGTGAATTACCACGAGGCTGTAGTGTGAACATAACACTTTTGGACTGTCAATTCTGCAGGAGAGAGATCTACTGAAGACTTTTCGGATCCCTGTGGATACATTTGTCACTTACGTGATGACCCTCGAGGACCACTATCATGCCAATGTGGCCTACCACAACAGCCTCCACGCAGCTGATGTCACCCAGTCCACCCATGTACTGCTATCCACGCCAGCTCTAGATGTACGCATCTCCATTAGTCGATTAGTCTTATCAATGCCAAAAACACATCTATACAACAACATTAACTGTTTTTCTCTTTTATTTCTCTCTAACAGGCTGTATTCACTGATTTAGAGATTTTAGCTGCATTGTTTGCTGCTGCCATCCATGATGTAGACCATCCAGGAGTGTCCAACCAATTCCTCATAAACACCAGTGAGTCAAAATTAAACACATACATTGCTATAAATTGCATAACATGTTGTTGAATATTGCTGATGTGATGTGAGGTGTGTTGACACAATGGAGATCCACATATAAACAATTATTTTCCCTATAACTTTTTTTTACATTGATCATTAGAATTTTCATGTTATTATTGAGGATAGTGATTCGTTTTGCACTCAATAAAACTTCCTGGCACTCCGGAGAAAGAAAACAATATCAAGAACTGGGCATTGAATTGTAGTTATTTAAATAACTAAACATGTAAAATACAGCCTAACATGCAGGCATGTTTTTCATATTTCCTAAGATTTTTCTTTAGCTATTAAACAAATAAAAACACTGACCTGGTTATCATTTTCTGTATTAAGTAGTCACCATGTAAAGTAGGTATTTTTAGTGATTTAATAAGGAAATAACAGTTTTAACAAAGTGATGCTGCAGTTGTGGCATGTGTTTTTGATTGATGCATGCTGCTTTCCTCAGACTCAGAATTAGCTCTGATGTATAATGACGAGTCTGTGCTGGAGAACCATCACCTGGCTGTGGGCTTCAAGCTGCTTCATGAGGACAACTGTGACATCTTCCAGAACCTCAGCAAAAGGCAGAGGCAGAGCCTGAGGAAACTTGTTATTGATATGGTGAATGTCTGACAATATACTTCTTCTTATGTAAGGAAGATAAACGTTCTTGGTAGATTTTCATCTGCTCTTTTCTCCTGATATGTTCCCAGGTTTTGGCCACAGATATGTCCAAACACATGAGCTTGCTCGCAGACCTCAAGACTATGGTGGAAACCAAGAAAGTAACAAGTTCTGGAGTGCTATTGCTGGACCACTATACAGATCGAATACAGGTAAGATTTTTACGTTATTTACAAGTAAATTTAATCAACAATAACTAATCAGCAGATACTTTTGTCCTGAGCTTGAAAAATAATTACTGACAAGACATATTCGGGTTATTCAGAGCACCACAAAAGCACAGAAAGGTTGTGGTTGATCTTGGTCTGTCAGAGTTGAAGAAATAATGAACACGACATAGTTTTTATGTTAAGGCGCTGGAAATCGTGTATCTTGAGGCCCTAAGAATTTACTTTTACAATAAATAAAGTAATTATTTAGCATGTTATCAAGCATGGATGATTTGTGTTAATTGCTATCTGTTCATTAATATCATGACATATTATATGATCGCTGAAGATTGAACAGCACTCCTGAACTTGTCGTATGTATATATTTTAAAAAGCTTAAAATGTGACTTTGACCAGGTGTTGAGGAACATGGTGCACTGTGCTGACCTGAGCAATCCTACAAAGCCTCTGGCTGTATATCGACAATGGACGGAGAGAATCATGGAGGAGTTCTTCAGGCAAGGAGACAAGGAGAGGGAGCGAGGGATGGAGATCAGCCCCATGTGTGATAAACACACTGCATCTGTGGAAAAAAGTCAGGTAAACAATTGGAAACAAAAGGCACACATATATTGATATTACTCTGAACACAGTTTGATAACTGGCAATACTGTATGTGGTTTGATAACTACTGTGCCATGGAGGATCTTTTAGCTCTGAACACAGCAGTCATCCTCCTACATTTTTAATGCTGATTTACAGGGAGTAAATTAACACTGCTGTGCTTACTTAATTCAAACATAGCTTCTTTTCTTTCTGGATGCAGGTGGGCTTCATTGACTACATTGTCCACCCACTATGGGAGACATGGGGGGACCTTGTGCACCCTGATGCCCAGGAAATCCTGGACACTCTAGAGGACAACAGGGACTGGTACCAGAGCACTATTCCACAAAGCCCTTCGCCGCCACCTGTGGGCCAGGACAAGGATCTAAATGCATGCATAGACAAGTTTCAGTTTGAGCTCACACTGGAAGAGAGCACGCAGAGTGAAGAGGGGGACACGGGTAACAAACTTAGGCCAAATCATGCGGGAAAGGATTGCAGTCACATGGACGAGGAGGATAAAAAGGAGGATGAGGAAGACATAATGGCAGATGAGGAAAATGAGGACATAATAGAAGAAGAGGACGAGGTGGCTATGGAGGAGGAGGAAGTGGAGGAAGAGATGAAAACTCAGTTGGGTGAGGGGTCTGAAAAAGAAAGACTTTCTGACACAAGTCCTGTAGAGGAAGAGGAAGATTCTTCTTCACAAGCTGAAGATACATGAGTTCTGCTCCTGTATCTCCCTTGTCACTTGCACACATTATCTTGTTCATTCTTTCAATGGCCAAACCAAGAACAAATAAGACTGCAATGACAATACAGACCTTTAAATATATTTTTCAAAAAGGGAATAAATTAAAATCGCTTCAAGAGAAGCTAAATACACAGCAACTGTAGATTTGATGAGGTGACGAGTCCTTTGGCTGATTTCACAATGAACTTAAGACTGTGGAATTTAGAAGAAAATTACGATGGGAAACTGAAGATGGCGTAGCACTCGGGTGACTGGAATGCACATAAATAAACACACAAAAAGTGACATAAAAACACAAAAATAAGAGCAGGAGCAAGTCATGTAGAAACAAAAAATGCAATGTATGTACATGCATAGAGCGGTCATGCAATATAATTTTTTTTTAAATGCACAGACACACACACACACTTGACTGTATGTTTGTATGTGTGCATTTACAACAGGGACATTAATCCGTAATTAATCTCTTTGGAAAAAGCCATCCCTTATTGATGTATTAACTAGTGTTCAGTCAGTATTAGTAATTCATGTCTTTTAGGATCTTAAAAGAAACTATTCTCCTCAGAAAAGCTCAACGTTCAAGTGATTTTTTTTTCCATTTCTGTCGGAAAGAAAAATTAGAGTTGGAGGAGAAGAGGGGATGTAATCGAAAGGAAATGAAGATGCTGCGATGAAGGGACAACCAGGTCCCATATCCCTTTTCCCTTTACAAGGAGAGTGCTACTGGTGCAAAATGGCTCTGTGCCTTTCTGAAACACCAGCTTCCTGAATGGAGCTGTCGTGAAGCAATGCATTGTGGGACAGGAGAGTCAGATTTTGTTAACATTTTTGATTGTCTTTAAAGATCTCTCTTTACTGTTCATGGTATTGTGGTGTGTAATTCACACGTACAGTTTCTGTGGTGATTTGTTTTTGGCTGTAAGTCTTCCTTTGTTGCTCTTCTGGTAATATTAGAATCAGAACTCTAGATGCAGAGCAATCACGAACACCACCACAACCACCAGTGGACTCTTTCCAGCTTCTGTTCTTTTTTTTTTTTTCTATAGGAATTACTTTTTTTCTTAACTTTCTGAGAATAAGCCATGTGATGCTTTGAGGCATATGTTTAGCCTATTTTATATATTTAGAAGTTGCTGAATACATTTAAGGGATACAGAATTATTTCGCAAGCTGAACAAATTGTCATTTGTTGTCTCACACCCACTTGCACTGTGTGTTTTTGTCTCCTCATACGCAACAATTCTCACCAAAGTAGATGATGAGAAACTTCAGTGGATAAAATGATTTTGAGGAACATGGATGAATAAGGAAATCAGGGAGGCAGAATGTCAGGGAAAGAAGTGTGACTTGGCCAAATGGAGGTCTGGCAGTCCCTAATCATCCTTGCTATGTTTGATGGTTTTTTGCCTTAATGTCTGATGCAGGACGCATACCTGCCAATATGTAGATTTATAAGATATATGATAGATATCCTAGTATATTTATATTATGTCTGTATGTTTATTTCTGTGAGTATCGTGTGTTTAGACACAATGTATCCAGCATTGCATCTGAAAGGGGAAAGGGAAACAATGCTGCCAGTTTCTTATGTTATTGCTGTGCTTGGACCAACATAAAGAATGTGTTGTTTTTTTTATCAGGATGGCATCTTATTGCTTGATAGCTACTGGGACACGTTCAAAGAAAACAAGAAATCTGGGTTGAGATTGTGCAGGACTTGAAATCGGTCAAGAGTAAGTGATTAACAGTGAGAGACAGCAGGATGTAAAGATGTTGTCATGTGTTATCGTTCACTCACTGGCATCACCACATCTTGTTGAATGGTCTTCAGGACTTGACCAACACAGCTTAAATGGGTCAATGTTTGTTTAGGTGTTTGTTTTTCACAGGGTAAAACAAAATATGAATACAAGTGTGGTTATTTTAAAGGTAAGAAGAAGTTTCTGCAGGTCAGTAACTGAGCTTATCTGAGGACGCCACAGCTTGGTTCAACAGATGCTTGTGTGTTTGTCCTGCTCCATCGCTGGGTGGAGCAGAGCTGCGAGGCCACCACACAGGCTTTTCACCTGGGGGAGTGGGATTCCAGGATTACTATCGCAGTTATTTAAATAAAAAAGATTCCCATATGCACTGGCCTTTTACTTTAAACATGTTGCTTTGTTTTTGTGGCTTCTTGTTCTGTCATAAGCTATAAAAACATTAATATTTAATTGCCATACAAACACGATACTGTAGCAATTGTTTCTTATTAAGGAAATTATTCAACTGATCGATTGCTGCCATTCTTTTTAAATAATGAAAAGAAAACCATGGGAAGTGTTTTCTTTCAACAGTTTGTGTACAGTTTATTTTTATATCATTCTGGTGGCTGGTCTGGGAAATAAATCATGTGTTGATGATATAACTATAATCATTACCACTCTTGTACATAATGTAATAATGGATTGTAAATTAGAATTTTATCATGAAGATTGAAAAATAACCACTTAAAGTTGTTCAGTGAACCACTGAGGCACTGTAAGCCACATCTTTACTTTTTCATTCTCTAAAAATATATATTTCCTCACTCTGTCGTAATTTTTAAATTGTACACACTTATTGTTGAAATCAAATAGATTTGTACCAGCACTTTATTTCATCAGGTTTTGGGGCAGACAGTGTGTTTCAGGTAGTGTACAATCTGTGCTGGTTTGGTTACTGGCAGTCACTCATTGATTTTGTTCCACTGGACCAGATGACAAAGCCTCATTGTGCAGCAGTTAACGATTACCCTTTTCTTTAGGCATAATCAAACAAAACATTCTCTGTTAAATACCCTTGTGAAATTAAACTTATTCCACTTTAAAAGTACAATGAAAGCTGGTGTAATCATATAGTTTGTTATACATTCAAACAAGATAAATGTGTCCTTATCTAACTTAGCCATTTCCAGCACTATCACCACCAGTTTCTTAGTAACTTTAACCACTTTTTAACCCGATAGCCTAAATATCCATCCCATGGTGGCCTACTATGCTGGTTCCCATTGGTATTGCTGTCAGGTAATGTTATTGCAGACTGACTCCTTTAAGAATGAGTCTCTGGGCTTTAAATCGTGTTTGTTCACCAGTAGGAAAGACTATTTGAAGGAAAAACATGAAATGATTGTAATATTTGTAAATTATCTTGCTGTTATGTGTAAAATGTGTCCAAGTTATTTTTTATTATATTATTTTTATGAAAGTTTTTTTCTCTTGACAGAGCTGAGGTGTCATTTTGTGAATAAATGCATTTAATAAGCAAACATCTATATATAAAACAATACTATAGTATATCAGTATATTTTTCTTTTATTTCACTGTTCAGTACTGTAAAGTGTGTTGAAAATACAAATAAAGCAAGATTTTTATATTAAAAGCAACACTGGTGTCATGTTTGTTTCCATTGTATAGGTGGCATCAATACCATAAATTAGTTAAATAAGTTTTATAAATAAAAGTGGATTGGATTGGTTTAGAAAGGGTCACAGCTGATTATGTAATCGAGGCTAGAGAAATTAAAGTACTGATAAGTTATCGTTGACAGCATCCCTTAGGAACGAAAAGCTCTCAAAAGCACAATTAACTTCAAGCAATAATTAATTTTAACCTTTTTGGGGGTTTAGTTTTCTAAATATGCAGTTATGTGCTCACATACACGCATTCTGTTGGTAACACTACAGCATACTTGAAATCTAGATTCTGTTTTGATGTTATACTGTTAAATATTTTTAATAAGCTCGGCATGCAGATTATTTACTATAGTCAGAATATGTTTTGGGGTATATGCGAAGAATGATTAAAGTTACAACTGGAAATTATTTACTTACACATAGCTTATTTATAACTTTAAAAGGGTAAACAGAAAGGGGTACCTTTACCTGCCTCTTAGCAGCATGAGATGGCTGCAGCTTCCTAAGCATACCCAGAATCCTCCACTTCAGGAAAGAGTAACGACCCTTCTTGTTTTCCACCACTCACCAGAACTAGAGAAAGCGTTGTCCAATCAGAGCGAAAGAGCCAGAACTTTGGGGGTTTCATATTCTTCACTGCGCATGCGCTCGGTTGATACGGAACTAGGTTATGCCACTGGTAATGATAAGGCATTAGCTTGCTCTAAGTAGAAGTAAGTCGCGATTGTTCATTGGCTTTTGGAACTTATCAAACCTTCACCATAGAGGTATTGTTAGGTTGTTGTCAGAATATATACACAGTTTGTATTTGTATGGTTAATTTAGGATTTTCTTTTAATTCAAGCGTTTGCTACTTTTGCTAGTTAGCATTAATTTAGCTCTTCGAGCTAACCATCAAAGTAACTGTTTTATTATTATTCAGTTAAATAATTAAGCTAAATGCTCTGTCGTGATATGCTGTTATAATTGAATTGAGAAATTCTTATGCTTAGAAGGTGCTTCTGGTGCTGCTGTATCGTGCTTTGCATTTACAAAGTGTGGACCATGGCATTGTCCTGTCTATCCTTGCTGCTGTTGCTGTGTGTGGGTGCTTCGGCCGTGGAGGTTCAGCGTCCTCGCGGTGTCCCTTTATCAAGTAAGTATTTATAAATTGATTTAATCTAAAATAATGGATTGCAACCACGCTGTAATTTGGAAGCTGTGTCGTTGCTAACAGGATACATATGTTGAACATAAACAGAAAAGCAGTTTTATGAAGAAGGCAAACCTTTTACATGCCTGGATGGATCCCGCAGTATTCCGTTTGACAGAGTAAATGATGACTACTGTGACTGCCAGGATGGATCGGATGAGCCAGGTCTGTATATATATTGCAAGTTCAAGATTCCATTACTTCTATTCTGTACATTTTCCCCCTTCACTCCATACTAAACTATGTAAATTGTTTGTGATACACATTAGGTTTTATTATCTTACTAAGGTAACACAACAGTGTGCAGCTTTATTTTTTCTATATATGTTTATGCACAATGTAATTTTCAGGCACTGCGGCTTGTCCCAATGGCAGCTTCCACTGCACCAACGCAGGTTTTCGTCCAGCTTTCATTCCTTCCTCCCGCATCAATGATGGAATCTGTGGTATGAATTTTAATCAGTAAATAGTATTTCTTTTAAGTAGTATTATGTTGCTAGTATTTAGTTTGAAATCTGTTTTTCCCTGTAGACTGCTGTGATACTACAGATGAGTACAACAGTGGGGCTGCCTGTCAGAACACCTGCAGGTGAGGATTTGTTTGTTATAAATTTTAAAAACTTCTGCCGCTGTTCATACATGTTTTATATGTGCATTGAGTAAAAAAAAAAAAGTCTCTTTTTTTGCATTGTGTGTTTTGCAGGGAGTTGGGGCGCAAAGAGAGGGAGAGTCTGCAGAAAATGGCAGAAATTGCAAAGGAGGGCTTTTTGCTTAAACAACAACTTATCCACGAGGCCAAAAGAGGTCTAGAGGACAAGAAGGTGTGAATAATTAAATAACCTTTTGGTTTTATGGGTGCAGAATTGTTTGTACTTTGGGCTACACATTAAATGCAGTAAAGCTATCAGGTATTGCACAGACTATGTTTAGTTAAATGTCATTTCACTTTGGTTCAACAGGGCAAACTTGTAGATGTCCAGGGCGGTAAGAATGATCTAGAAGCAAAGGTGGAGGCTTTGCGAACAGTTAAGGAGACTGCAGAGCAGCCAGAGAAGGAAGCTAAAGAGCGCCATCTTAAGGCCTGGGAAGGTAAAATTAAAAATAAGTGTAGCACCTTCTAATGGCTGTAAAGTGCATTGCAACATATTTGTGCCAGATCAGGGGTCTGCAACGTTGACTAATAAAAAAGAGCCATTATTAACACCTGTCCCCCAAATAATATAATTAAGAGCCACAAAACCAGGAACCTCAAATTCTAGTCTTCAATGTTGCCCTGCTTTAACACACCTGATTCATTGTGTAAAACTTGACGACAAGCTGTTTTATCCATGTGAGTCACATGGTGAGATTCATATGAGTGGCCCTCCAGGACCTTACTTTGAGATCCCTACACAATGGTCCTGTCCTTGACAGTCTTTGCATAGAGAGATACGTTATGTTTATTTTTAAGTCCAAGAATTTTTTTGGGGGGAATTTAAATGAATTATTTTTAACGCATTCTCCATTTGTGTAAGGCTTTTCTCACCTCATTCTCCTGAATTGACACAAAATCTGAAACAGTAGCTCCATTTGGGGACTTGTTCAACTTCTTTAAAGTACGTTTCCACAGCTCAGATTTTCACAAAAGTTCTGAAATTGTTTTTTTTTTTTTCCATTCGTTTCTATCTTGACACTTTTCAGCAAATGCTGTGTTTGCCCTGGAAATGTCTTTCGGTGTTAAATCTTTTGTTGTTGGCTAATTTCTCTGCACAAATCAAGCAAACAGGTAAACCGGCATTGTTGGCAATGTGTTACTCCATGCAGAATTGCGCTATATTCGTCTAGAGCCAGTGCAGAAGCATTGAAGAGCCGTATGCTGCTCAGGAGCCATGAATTGCAGACCCCTGCACTAGAGTATGTTAGTTAGACATGTGATACAATGTGACTTGTTCATCCAACGCCTCTAACACGAAACTTTCATTTTCCTGCACAGTACTACAAATTTTGTATAATCAGAATCACTAAAAACAAAGTTAACCTTTTCTTTTTTTTGGTCCCAGAACAAAAAGCTGTCATTCAAATGGAGAAAGACAAAGCTAAAATGGCAGAGGTGTTTCATGAACTGGATGATGATGCGAATGGCTTGTGAGTGTTAACATTAAGAATTTACCACACCCCTGAAGAAATTTTTTTTACTGAGAATTGTAGGGATCATAATTAAGTATTTTTTTTTAACTTTGGCTTGATTGACCAGCTTGTAAAAATAAGGAGGAAAAAAAAAAAGTTTGAGAGTTGAGATTAATGTTTTTATTCATGTTTTAGTGTCTCAGTTGCTGAGCTTCTGTCCCATTCCGAGCTAGACTCAGATTCATCAGATGGTTTATTTACAGAAGCAGAGGCTCAGGTAAAACTTGAATCTGCTTTTCTTCTAAAACCTTGTTGTTAAAAAGTTTAATATTCTGAAGGTTTTCAAAGCTGTTACACATCGTGAGGAGCTGAACAAAATGTGAATATAGTCTTTGATTTTTACAGGCACTGTTGGGGGGAGTGGATGAAGTGGACACAGCAGCTTTTGAGTCTGTTTGGAATAATATAAAAGAAAAATATGTTTCCGAGGTAAGAACCTTTTAAGTTCTGAGAGTGAAAATAATAAACTGCTTTTTTCCTAAATTTGTAACCTTTTTATTTTTCTATTTTTTACAGCTCTCTAATACAGACATTTTAACACCAGTGGAAACTCAAGAGGAAACAAAGGAAACAGTCTCTGACAATGACTCTGAGCCATACCCTGACGATGACAACCCAGAGGAAGAAGATGACGAGGATGATGAATATGGAGATGACGATGGGGACGAGGGAGACTATAAAGTAAGTTTTCTGCGTGAAATTTATTTTTTGCTCTAGTTTATTTTAATGAGTTATGCTGATCTGTGCTTGTATTTCAGCCCCCTCCCTCAACTCAGTCTCAAGAAAAGAGGGATGATGATGATGAGAGGACTATGCCACCCTATGGCCAAGAAACGCAGAGCCTCATTGATGGTGTGTACACAGCTATATCTTAAGGGTTTTATACACCAAACCAACATGATGAATCAGTAGTGTCGATTGGCCTCCTGCTTGGCTTAAATGTGTCTAGGGAAGCAAAATAACAACAGAGCACAAAGACACCTTCCAACTGTCGTAGAGGATGTACAGTCTGTGTTTGCATTCGGGGACAAAGTCCACCAATGCAGAAAGGGGTGGTATTACATTTATGCATAACCATGGAAATATATTTAAAAGAAAGAACTTGTTTGGTTTGTTTTATAGTAATCTAATACAGAGCTGGTCCCAAAAAAATTATAACTAGTTTATCTTCAGTTTCTTGACCTAACCCCCTAACCCTAAAAGAACAAAAAAGTCTGTGTGTGACAGTTTAACAGTCTACCCTAATGTCACTGTTGCCTCCATTCTTGTGCACCCATTCGCTGTGCCGAGCAGCCAGTCAGAGTGATCACACTTGTTACAGATCCACTGATTCTCCAGATGTGCCTGCTGGACAGTTACTGGCCTTCTGCTTGTTTGACTAATTTTACTGTGTGGTAATCTTTTTTTCACAATCTGTCTGATTCCCAGTTGCTCAGAAAGCCAGGGATGAGTTTGATGAAGCAGAGAGAGCTCTACGGGAGGTGGATGATCAAATCAGGTATGTTTTCAGACTTGAATGTGATGGGACGTCCTTGCCAAATACAGAGTAAATAGTTGTCACGACAACTAGAATCCTACTTTCAGTTGTGGTGGATGACCGTACAGCACAATCT
Source organism: Rhadinocentrus ornatus (assembly GCA_037177495.1). NCBI lineage: Eukaryota > Metazoa > Chordata > Actinopteri > Atheriniformes > Melanotaeniidae > Rhadinocentrus > Rhadinocentrus ornatus. The sequence goes on from JBAMHW010000023.1 coordinate 18,484,998, forward strand.
GTGTAATGAGTAAAAGATTCAGTGGAAAAAAGAAAACACATTCCAACCTGGTGTTTATTTGCAGGAACCTTGAGAAGGAAATCTCCTTTGACTTTGGACCCAGTGCAGAATTTTCCTACCTCTACAGCCAGTGTTATGAGCTGACTACTGGCGAGTATGTTCATATTCTGACTTAAAAAAAAATGCTTTGCATGTATTTGTTAGAAGTTCTCACAAGTTCATATTGTTTTCACAGGTACATCTACAGGCTTTGTCCATTTAACAGAGTATCCCAGAAACCTAAATATGGTGGATCAGAAACTAATTTAGGGTAAGAAGATATCTGCAGTTTGCTTATTTGGCTACACAGTTTCCTCCTGCTCTATTTTTTTATTTTTAATAATTATGTCTATATTTTACATTTTCCTACTGTAGAACATGGGGGAAATGGGCAGGGCCCGAGGATAACGTCTACTCTGTGATGAAGTATGAACACGGAACAGGGTGCTGGCAAGGCCCTAACAGATCCACTACTGTGAGTCTCAGTCACTTATCCAACATATAATTGTTTCTTATAAGACAAAATACACATAAATATATATATGTGTGTTTGCGTGTGCTTATATTGTTAATTTTAGGTTAAGTTAACATGTGGAAAGGAAACTGTTGTGACATCTACCTCAGAGCCTAGTCGCTGTGAGTACCTTATGGAGTTCACCACCCCTGCTGTCTGTGAGGAGCTCCAAATTCCACATGAGCATGAAGAACTCTAGATATTCATAATCTGTGAGTAATTCAAATGTTTGAGTTTTTTTGCACATCTTTTTGATCATTTAAGACATATCTGTCCATGTTGTGTGATGGTTCCCTTAGGATCTGAAATGTTCCAAATATGCACATATTTAGATTGAGTTTTAAACACGCATGAATGGAACGTGCAATCAGTTCACCATTTCTTAATGGTGCATATGTTAAACCATAACTGTCAAAGCTGTGCAGTGTGAAGAGTATTTCAGCATTTTGCTTGGAGGGAAAACTTTTGTGCAGTTACAACTACATTTTAGAAGTAGAGCAGGAGAGCGGGGAGATAAAGGTAATGGCAACTTAATTTGAGTTCATTTTAGTGATTAAGCGCACAAGAAATGAGCCAATGATAAGAATTTAAAGATGGCTGATATGTAGCTTATATGGGTGGGATGAAAATAACACACTTAAACTCGCAATAATCCTGGGATTAATATTTTCTCTGTAAAATTGCAACGGCCTATCTTTTATTGAGGGAATTTCATTCTTTACGATTTTATAGGAGCATAGGTTTAAAACAGATGAGATCCAAAGTTGGATACATATTTCCGTCTTTATAAATATTGTGATGTCTTGGAATATAATGTGCTGTATGGCAGAATAATGTCCTTTGAGCTCAGGCAAAACTGTTTTATCCATGCATGTGACTTTGTTTTAGTGTAATAGCTGTTTCTGTGGAAATTAAATGTATAAGTGGCATTTTAAAACTTAAGTTTAAACTTAACAGCTTAGTTCTCGGAAACATACTTGGATCAAATTAAACTAAGCTGCCTAATTCCTTTTATTTACAAGAACAATGGTATTTAATCAAACAAGCTGTTGAAATGAATGTGTATGTACTTTGTCTTGCAGGTTGTTTTCAAGGGACCAGAGTAAGCGCAGTTTCATGAAGTACCCATGCTGTTGGCAGCGTCACCTTCGTGTCTCTTAGCGTTTAAAGAAAAATGGAAATGGGAATTCCAATAAGTAGTTAGTTATATGATCAACACATCCATCTTCCAGTGCTAATTGTTGCTGATTTTGGTGTTTTATGTCAGATGTAGTATCATTCCATTGTTTTCAAATAAAGTTCATTTTAACATAATGTGCCCTTTGTACTAAGTATATCCTTTTTGTCATAATACATCCTAAATCAAAATAAGGTAAGTTGTAATGCTGCTTGTAGTTTTATTTACTTACATTCAGTAAATTGATGCAAAACATGTACCTACTTTTAAGAAGTCCTACTATATATCGTGTTGGTTAAAGGTTTGGACACTTACTCATTTCGTATAATGGGAGGTGTTATACTTTAGACTGTCACTGGATTGCTGTGGGAAATGTGCTGGTATAACAGGAATTCGCTGCATGTTTATGTTAATAAAGCATACAGTGGAGTCGCTGATCCAGCCTTGGTTAGTGGGAATACTTTGCATCATTTATGAATATTGGGTATATTTGGTCATAATGTTCAGCAAGCTTTCAGAGTCAATGAAAATTGGGCCACTCGTATTTGTAACTTTTATTTTTTTTCTGGCATGTAAAATACAAATAATTAAACAATTCCATGTAAAAGTCTTCAAGCGTCTTCAGCTGAAATCCCAGTAGTAAATATCCTAGTCTAAACTGAAAGGTTTTTTTTTCTTTGTTAAATTTTGACATTGTTCGTTTGGTCATGTTTGGAAGTATGAGATTTTGTAGATTTTCTGCTGACATTTGTGTCAGTTTGATCATTTTCACCTTTGATTTGTTCTACTATTCCAGGAAAATGTAAGAAAAACATCACTAAGTTACTGCGTCCCCTCTTCTAAATAAATAGACACAAAATACAGTTGAGAAACAGAAGGACCACTCACCCCTTTACTAGTCTAGAGACTCCCAAGAAGGCTTTCCTGCAGCTTTTTCAGAGCTCTGAATTTTTTTTTAAAGCTCTTGGCTGGGTTTCCAAAGGTATATAAGAACTGAAGAACACCTTTGCTTCAATAGTACAAATTGATTTTGAATTGATACAAATGATCTCAGCAATGCATTACCTTTACAGAATCAGAACCCTTTTTATACTTTTTGTAAATCAGCCCCATCTGCTAAGCAGGAAAGCATCTTGTAAGCAAATCAAACAAGTGACTGCCCCTCTGTTGTTGCTCAGTTGCTGGACCCATAGATGGGCCAAAGCCTCACTAGAGGGACTGCTCCATGTCTCAGGGGTTCACCGAGTGGTTGGAAAAACAAGACTGTGATTAGATTAAATAATTAAAAGATTTTCATATAACAAGACAAACAGAACACAGGCAGTAAAGGCATAACATCTAGCACACAGCATGTATGTTTATACACTTCAATTAGTTAAATATAGCAGTGCATTCTTTGACTATGGAGAACGTTTCCAAATCGTACTTCTAAAGCTGTTTTTCTATTTGTCCCCCTTTTTAATAAACAAAATGGTGTAACCACATTTTGGCAAACTTAAAACTTTTAAACTTGCAAATATAATGAAATAAACCATAAATATACACAAAACATACTTTATACGAGGCAATAATAATAATAATAATCATAATAAATAGTTTTTAAGTTAACAATAAGTTAAAACTACAAGCTTAAAGTCGCCCAAATAATACAAGTTTGTTGGCGCTATTTTGAATTTTTTGTTTAAATTATTTTATGTTGCAACAAAAGCTACCACAGACTTTACAAACACAATTGAACACAGTTTGATTGAAAAAAAAATAAAATCTAAGTCTAAATTCTGCATACACTGTAAAAACTGCAACTAATTAATTAATGGAAGAAAAATAAACTGTACCCAATCAATGCAGCCAAACATAATCTTTGACCCATGTGTGTTCTCTATGGCAACATCAACAACACAAATACGCTAATTCAAGAAGTGAGTCTTGATATGTAAATGAAATCAATAAATTACAGGAAAAATGATATTTGAAATTGACATGGGCTAAAACTGATGAAATATTAGACAGTATTCCTTTCAGAGTCATTGAGAATTGCTCTATTAAGTCTGCCAAATATGCAGTTTGTTTGAGCTTGCATGGTCAGAGCACGAAATAGGGACTGAGGAAGTGATTATGGAAATTTAAAGATCAGAGGTCTCATTGCTTGTTTGTTTTATTTATGAGTCTGTTCACTTTTTTTTTGTCTGAACATTTGTTCCTTTCACTATTCCGCAAACCTTTTCAGTGTGACATTTAATTTCTTTTTTATAAAATATATATCATTTGTTCTCAGTCAATATAAAAACAAAGCACATTGCACTTACTGTTCCATAGGAAAGTTTTTTTGTCTTTTTAAAATGATTATTGTTGTTGCTCAAGCAGTGTAGTACTGTTTCCTGCCATAGTCCTTGGCTCTCTGCTGTACATCAGGTGTAGGTCTTTGCGTAGACTGTGTATGAAGGGTCATTTCGGAGTGTGGGTTTTGTTTTGTGAGTTGACTGTATGACATTGGACATGGCTGGATAAACAATTCCAGCTGCAGTTCAACATGGCCTGTTTTCTCGGTTGTTCCTAACATCTATCACTGGGTTCGCCAAGTGCTCAGTCTTTCTGTGCTATCTTGCAAATTAGTTAATCTAATATAGCTTGATTAGTCCTTTATATGGTCAGCTGTGGACACAACAGCAGCAATCAGTATTTCGGGGAATGAAACAGTAGAAGTTAGATCCAAAAATGTCAGTGAAAGTATTTGAAGGGGTGCAATGTTAACAGTTGAAAAGGATACAGACAAAGGAATGATTTAAATGTTGGGGGAAATGCATTATATGGATGCATTCTTCCTTGGTAAAGAGGTGAACCAATTCATGATCATTTTGATATGCTTTGAATTACTGCATGAAATGTGTGCAAATGGGATTGCTTGCATCTGCTTGATTTTTAGCATTTGGTATAGTGGTTTTTAAGATTTAGAAATGGAAACTGATATGCAAAACTTATATGTTCAAAAGTAATTATAACTCAAATTGCAGAGGGTCCTTATTCAATAAATAACAGATTTGTACAGCAATTACTCAGGGAATAATATAGTTAGTCTTAGTTCATCATTCTTGGTACTGACTTGCAAAGCAATTCTTTGGCAAAAATCAAATCTATCTAATCATAAAAGACTCATGCTCAGTGTTCATTATGAATCTGCATCACTGTTTGAATCCGCATTTTACCTTTTTATTTGCAAGCAGCTATTCAGTTTTTGAGATGGGCAATGAGCCAGTCTCACTGCAGCTTTGTCTGGGATTCTCAGGTCAAAGAACTTCACTTGACTGCACCATCATTGAAGCAACACTGTACACAACTTCAGGACAAGAGATGTGAGTGTGTTTAAGCACTCAAAACGTATAGGCGTGTCTGTCATGTTGTACCCCAAATGTTCAATTGTAACTTTCTTGTCTTCAGATTTCTGTCTGTTAAATTTGTTTTCTTTTGATGTCGTTAGACAGTTAAGTTTGTGTGAGATACATTGTTCCTTCGCCCCCTCCCTAAGTCCCCACCCATACACCGCATGCCTTTTCCCCTCTTGTTCTGCAAAGATCAGAGGGTTTAAAATAAAACCATGCGATGCCCCAATTTTTTCCCAGCTTAAGAATCTGTAAAAATTCAGCACAAGGTCTTGTTCCTTTGTATGTATAAAAATAGATTTATCTCTAATGTAATCCTTTCAAAGAGATCATCCTCTTTGGCTAACACAGCATAACTTAGAAAAGCAAAAGCAAAAATGTCTTGAGTATAGTTAACCTTATTTAATCTATTATCATGTGCAGATGCCTTGATATCGAAAGACACTAGCTCTCCTCATGGCAAATATAAGGTCTGAGCTGTAACACACACCTCATCTAGACAGAGCGGTGTTATTGTTTCATCAAGGGTGCTATAAATAATCCTCATGCACTGGGGTTGGAGATAATTTTAAAATGGCTATTTTTGTGTTTGTGCCAAACAGATCTGAAACAATAATTGTCTGTTTTCAACTAATGTGTTATTATGACACTTATTTGCAAGCTCAATGTTGTAGAGTCATCTTTGAGAGGGCAGCAGTTCAAAGTCATTGGGAAGCTTTTTGAGAAAATTAGAGGGCTTTTAAATTAAAACTTGGGAGCATGTGACAAAGTGGGTAATCTTTCACCTCAGCGGATCAGTGATCATTTTTACATTGCTAGATATAATCTCTAACGCACTTGCTCTTTATCAGGTTTAAATGATCACTCTTTGGGAACTGTACTCCTCTTTATTTACTCAATTTAAGTTGTTATCAAAGAACCTGTGTATTCTACTGAAATGTAAAATTTGACCTTCGGGGAGCTTTTGTCTGTTTCTGCACTAGACTGAAGAATGATACCAGTGCTTTTACATTCTTGCTTTTCTACAGACCTGCAAAGATTATTGCTGCCAATGGCTGTGGTGCTTTAAACATTTTCATGTTTTTTCAACTACTTCTTGTGAGGGCAGTAACATTTAAAATGAAAATATTAAGCATAGACATCATAACTGGCCTATAATTGTCATCTTGCATCAGATTTTGATCTGACAAAGCCTTGGAAAATTCAACAGTCCACAGAGCATGAATAATGCAGGTGCAATCAGAATAGTATGCAAAAAATGAAAAACACTGGTACTTTTCTTTTGTTGTGGCTGTGTTATGATGAGAAGGTTTTCCCCTCACACTCATCACTCTTTTGCCCAGCAGAGAATTACTAATGAACATCGTCGCCATGGGAATGCTGCCACTCTGCTCTAAGTTCACAGACAGTCTGCCTGTATTAAATCCATCATGTGGATAAGATTAGAAAGAAAAAAAAATACAGCTTTAGAGGACTAAATATGTGTAAATCTTTCAAGTTACTGAACTGTGTTTCTGTGATACGAAAGTGTTTTGTTGTGGCGTTTGGTGTGACTGTGACGGAAAGAGTGATTATGGTGGCCTTCAAACAACTCTTTTCTGTGACTGGTATTCATTTGTATTGTTTGTTATACTAAATTGTATTGGGTCTGAGCTAACAAGCTCAGCTATGATAAAGAAACTGCCTTTAAGCTAGGCACCACCTAACGCAGGTCAGGAAACAGTAGTCAAAGTTTCTAGAAAATGCTTACATACTCGGCTATTATAACCACCCTAAATATTGAATATATAGTTATATTTTAATAGACGTATATAAGAGAACACTGTTTTTAGTTTAATTTTCTTTGATCTAAAAAATCGCTGATTCAAAATGCCCAAGTGTAAAAAAAAGTGACTACATCCTCTCCGGCAAGATAATGGGAGAGATGGTGGGGTAAGAGTTTGGGTAAATTGCACATATTCGTTCACTTAAATTTTTGATAATTTTGCTCATCAGTTGTCATTATTTGCCTGAATTCAATCAAAGCACTCAGTGCACATTCTCTGTCACATTCGTTAGACTGTCTCCTAAATAGATAGATCTTAGCCCTACCCCACAAACCAGCTACATACGCCTTCTAATTCAATCCAGGCAAATATAGGGAAGGACTAGCATGTTGTGTAAAGAGAAAAGAAAAACTCCACTAGTGTATTTGTTTGAAACTCTGACTTGTGTATGCTTGAGTATGTTTATGCAGTCCGTGTGCATGTTTGTGTGTATCTGCATGTCTGTGTTTGTGGTTCCATTTTATGAATTTGTGTGTGAGTATGTCAGAGAGAGACTCAGTCCAGGCCCATGTAGAGTGATGACACAGGGAGCTCAAGTATGTCTCCCTGTAGGTTGAACGAGCTGGTACCAGCAGCCTCTCTTTCAGGCTTTGTGCTGCTTGCTGGTCTTGAAGGAAACCTGCAGCACACGGTCACCAAGGCGGTAGCCATTAAGGCTAGCGATAGCCATGGCAGCTTCATCGTAGTTGGTCATGGTGACAAAGCCAAAGCCCTTACATTTGTTGGTGGTGAAGTCACGGATGACTTTGACATTGGTAACGGCACCAAAAGGCCCGAAAAGCTGCCACAGCACGCTCTCATCTGCTTCAGGGGACAGGTTGTACACAAAGATGCACCAGCCGGCTCCAGTTGGACCAGTGAGGTTGACCCCAGCCAGGCTGGTCATGCTGTCAATGGTGATGGGTGAGAATCTGGGGAAGAGAGTAGGAGAACTACCATGGGTGTCATTCTGAAGTTCCACACGGCATTCAGTGCTCTACACTGTCTCTTATAAAATTATAAAGTTTGTAGTTGGATGTGGAGTCTAGGGAACCCATCTCCATCCCATCTGCACAATATGTAGGCAAATATGTGTGGGCACCACAGTGGCTCCAAACTACCTGCTTTCATAGAAATGACACTGTGTGCCCTGAGACAAGACACCCACACAATCTGCATATTTACTCATTTTCTCTGTTGACCAGAACCTCTGGAAGAATTAAACACATGAATCACAATGTTCAACAGAAATCACAGTATCGAACAAAACACAGAAACCTGGAGGGATGAAAAGCAAATTGGAATCAAATCATACAAAAATTGGAGCAAACAGAGGAGACGAAAACGGAATCTGGTATGTCCATGCTGGTGAAAAAAGGGGACATTAAAGCAACTGAAACCGGTAATGTTAGTTCATAAATAAATACATATAAATTACTTCTATTAATTCAAACAAAAAACAAAAAGTTAAACAAAGCCATGCCAGAATACCCTGCTGTTAGAAAGCTGCATCAGTGCAATTACAGAGAGTACTTTGTTGTCTGAGCTGCTTCTGTAACATGACTAAATGGGCTGTGGACATGTAGAATTATGGCCATTTGATTTCAACATGAAGTCAGCATGTGGTATTCCGGGCACTTTGTTTGAGGTTTTACTTTGGCATGAATGCTTTTGAAAGTACACCTTTAGCATTTACCTCTTGACTCCGTAGCTGGCGTTTAGTAAATTGTCGAGTCTGCAACGCAAGAGGGAGAATGAAGGGGATGCAGAGGTTAGTTATGAGATCTACAAGGGGGGGTGGGCTTTCATGTTAATACGTTGCTCCTTCACGAACTGGCCTCCAGAGGGCATCCTTCACTTCAATGCTGTTCCAAACCATCCAGCCACAAACTGATGATTTTTTAATAGTCCTGCTGATATTTACTGTTTATTGTTAGTGCACTGTAGCTAGAGTGTAGATTTCCATTTAACAGTTTAAATGTATTATAAACATAGATAATTTTCCTTGTTCTGATTAAAAAGATAGGTATCCATTAAAGAAATAAGTGAACAAACAGCCACTGTTTGCAAGTCTGTTAAGAACAATTAACACAAATCTTCACTTTTTTCCATAATCATCCTTGTAAATGTGGTTAACATTTGGCAACTTCAGTCCCTTTGATGTATAAAAAGCCTACGGCAGTACTCAACCCAAGATTTATTTAACTTCACTTTAATATACTCTAGAAAAATTCTAGTTTCTTACATTGTGTTTGAGCTGTTATTTGGATCTGGTCCCTTTCCAAGTGAAGGGATCACACTGCAGTTTAAAAGAAAGTCAGAGAAAAAGAGTGAGAAGGAGGGACAATACCATATTGCCATTTCCTTCTTTACCACATAGTAATGACTACTCAAAGAAACAGTTGAAATAGGTACTAATGAGACAGAAAAATTATTTTTGTTTGCGTTGAAATGTTTTAGACCTCATATTTTTTATATCATGTGTGCAGATCACAATTTCTGTTTTGTAAAAGTGCAACATCATCCAGTGAATTGAACAAAGCCACAGACAAATATTCCATAGCTATTCTCTGGTCTAGTTAAGCCATGACAATGAACAAAAATAATTTAGAGACTGACTTTCATTGGTAACAAAGTAATGATATTCCATATCTTTTTACAACAATGTAATGATGACACACTCACCACTTTTTATTTAAAATCACATTGAATTTGCTTACACTCAACAACAATGCAGGATTACCTGTAACATTTTGTTTTCTACATACTAACTACTGGTTAGTAATGGATTGATAGGAGGAATGGGGTGAGGCTGGCAAAGATTCAGTACCTGAAACGCTGAGTCTGGTGGTGCAGAGGTCCTGTGTAGCGGCGCGCAGCAGTCTGGTACAGCTGAGTCAATAAGGCCTGACCTGTCTTCTGGCTGGGGTTGTTGGCGAACTTGACCGTTATGGGCTCAGCAGCACCCAAAGGCTTCTGTCCATTCAGTCCTTTGATGGCCTCCTCTGCTTCATTTCGTTTGTCAAACCGGATAAAGCCCACCCCTCGTGATATGCCTGCTCCGGATAATAAAGCACACCAATGTGACTACCTTGGTATCAGTGGCCACAGCTACCTATAAGTCTGTGTGGCAGAACTAGAGTTTGATAGATGAATTTTATCCAGCTATATTGAGTGACAGGGTGTGATATGCTGTGAGGCTATACCTGTAACTTGGTCTACAAGAATACGGGATGTGATGATGCGACCATATTGGGAAAACAGCTGTTCCATGTCTTTCTGGCTCATGGTTTTGGGGAGTCCACTCACGTAAAGATTGGCATCACGAATAGAAGCTGAGCTTGGGCGAGCATATGACACCTATAGCACATAAATGAAATAATATTTAAAGTTATTTTGTGTACATACTGTAAACCAAAGAAAAAAACAAAAAAATCAACTAATTTAATTTAGGTAATTAAACAGACCAAGAGTAATCTTTTCTTTGAATCCTATTGTTTCTTGCTCTTTTCAACACATTGAATTGCATCTATGTTTTTTGCTGACTTAATCAGTGTCTTTAATGTCACACTCAGCCACAATAATAAAGTCATACACACACTATGCCAATTTTTGCGTTTTCTTACACTGAGTCTAATCATTGGTTAACATGCTCATGGCTAAGCTTGGTTTTGTGCTGACAAAGATCAGCCTTAGTTAACATATTTTCATGAATTCTCCAGTGACTTCATTAGTGTGGCGTCATTTTTAATGCATCTGGGTTTTACGTCCCTTATGGTTTTACTCGTGGTCTACTTTCACTATTTTCCTTTTTATTGGAGCTTATGAACACTTCTGTCACAGATAGTCCAGTTCAGTGCATTGTTAAGAGTGGTGTGTTTGTGTGCGATGGAAAGACAGAGTGAGTGTTGTCTGAGATAGGCTGAGCTGCTCTCACTGCCTTGCCTCCTTCCTTTGTCTCTATTCTCTGGGGGAGAACAGCTCCACAGGCAAACAGCAAACAATGTAAGAGCATCACAAGACTTACAGGATTCTTGACTACTTATAAACTTACTGTTTAGAAACAAATTACTTATACACATACAGTAAAAGCATGTTATGAATACAAATGTGCAGGGAGTATGGTATACTTTTATATAAATAGTTGCACCAAATTGATCATTTTAGCATATTTTATTGGCACAACAAAAGCCCAGATAAAAAGTATTTGTATTGTATGCTTTATCTTTCAGATGAATACAGGTGTTCTGATTTCACCCATCTGTACGAGGCACTAGAGTCTATTGTGTACACAGGACGACTGTATAAGCAGGAGGGTTGTGTGTTGCACTGATTAGGGTGTTCTGGACGAGTCAGGGGAGTTGCTCTGTTCGGGGAGGAGAGGCTGCCCTATAATTAACCCTCTCCCTTTCGCTCCCACAGTACAGATGGTGCCTGAAGCCCATATGGCCTTTAATCCTGTCATTGGCATTCTGCTCTCTGAGCTACCCTTGCACTGCTGCCCCCTCCCTCACACCTCACCCCTTTCTTTGATGCATCCTACATCAAGAGGGTTAAACTATTGTATTGACCAAAGGAATTGTTTTTTTTTTGTTTTTTGTTTTTTTCCGTTTGTTATTAAATAAATTATAAAGAAGCTAAATAGACACAGTACTTTTTTTTATATGTTGGTTGGAATGATCCATTTTGGGTATTTATTGAAATGGCCATGATAATTTCTGTGGTTCCTTCAGAGTAATCTTAAGTCGTAGGTTAAGCATATTGTGAATAATATACAATTTTTCTGCTTTATAAACTTTAAAAAACAAAACAAAAAGCCAAATCACTAAACTTCAAACTTATTGTATGCTCAAACGTGTCAGAGTTGACATCCTTTTTCATGAACATCTGCTGGAAAATCACCTGGTTTCTTAGATATTTCATTTTTCAATCCTGCATTTTGTCTTAATCTTTGCTCTACTTTGATCAGACTGTGTGATGGAAGGAATTAGAGTTTAATAATATGCCCCCTTTCTACATCATCTGATTTCGGGACAAAGAAGACCTCTAATTAGCCCAAATTGGCGGCAGATGGGCTAACCTGCTCTGACCCTTGTGCACCACAGTCAGGCTTCCTAATTACATTTCCATCACAATAACCCCTGCATGCTGTCCACCCCTTGCTTTCTGACCTCCACTCTCTCTTTCTCTTTTCACCCCTTTTCTTCCTTCCTTTGTCCTTGCCACCGCTCCCTTCTGGCTCCACCTCCCAATTTTCCTCCTCTCCCTCTATCACGTCTGTTGCCACCTCCTTTCAATAACCCTCTTGACAAAATCTCCACTTCCTCTCTTTTTGTCTAGCATGCTGTCAAAAATAAAAAATGAATTTAAATGATTTTTTTTTAGAAAAAGAGAGTTTCTCACCTTGATTGTTTTAGTCTGCAATTTGAGGCCGTTGAGTGTGTTAATGGCTTTGTCTGCATCATTTGGATCAACATAGTTTACAAAGCCATATCCCAAACTCTGACCTGCAGGAAAAGATGGGAATTATCTGAACTGTTTTTTTCCCTTTCCTGTTTTGTTCTGTTAAGCATTGGCAAATTGTTGTACCTGTGATCTTGTCTCTGACTAGCTTGCAGGACTCAATCTCTCCAATGCTACCAAACAAACTTTTGAATTCCTCCTGGGTCATGTTCTGAGGCAGATAGTTGACGATCAAGTTGGTTTTGCTGTCATCTGTAGAGCCATTTGTGCTAATGACTGGGCCGTTAGGGAGACTGGTTCCGCTTGGACCATTGGACACCTGGGTTTCCATGGTGCTGATTATCTGCTGAGGAAGAGGGTGGAGTCAAGACTTAAATTTACCAAAAACACACAGTGAGATACATTGGCAAGGTACAAAGGTGTACATTTGTGTAATATCTCTAATTTAGAATTCTATAATACATAATGAGATAATACATATAAGCTATTCATGTAGCCCACACACAGACTGTCCACTTCATCACTGTCAGAGGGGCAGTTCAAGAATTGGAGTTTCTAAAATGGATTTGGACACAAGGTCTGATTTATTATTTCCCCTCCCCCTGCTTTGCCCCATCTTTCCTCCGCTACTGCACCCTGCCTCTGGTCCTGCAGATGTCACAGTCCCTTTTCCTTACTCCTCCCATCCCCCTACTCTCTTCCAGGGTCAAACACCATTACATCATTACGCAGGGATGGATAATAGTTATGGTGGTTGCGGGGCTGGCAAGAGACTAGGGGAGCTGTTAAATGGACATGGCCCTTCAACAAATAAAACATGTCACGGTTAGGTTAAAAAATATTTAAGCAACACAGATTTGTCCTTTAGACTTTGTTAAGGTATCTTTGTTGTCAGCTGACTTTTTATTTTTAAGTGGAGCTAGGATTTGGATTGCTATGCAGTGTAGTCTTTGTGTGCCTTTTGCTTGCTATGGTGTGCACTACATTTCTTAATTTGAGCCACATGGGATATCAAAGAGCATCTTTATGGCCGGAAATAAAACTTCCTGCTCCTATTTCTCCCTCAACAGTAAGTGCTTTTGTGTCTGGATCAATATTTCTTATATAACTCTTTATAGAAAATATCAAAATCTTCTGAGACAGATGGATCGTTGTAGCTGAAACAGTGATGTCATATGATGCTGTTTTGTTGCTTAAACTGTTTAAATAGAGAAAAATACCAAATTTACCAGAAATATACTACAGTTTCACACGTATTATTTTTGTTTTGTTTTAGTTTTTGAGGTAGAAATATACATGTATTTTTTTAGGCTATGTTCATATATGATTAAATCTGTTGTCTGACACCATGAAATGAAATATTAACTTAACTTGCCAAAATATGTATGTATGTCCAGAATTTGGAGGATGAATCTCACTATTTTAATTATAGCCTCTACTACAACATTCTCTTTCAACATTGTCTTACATTTTTCTGTACACTGCATTAATCTGCGCACTGTAACAACTTTTCATTTACAACTCTAGTTGTCTGGATAATAAGGAAAGCTCTTATGATGTTGGGACCAGAAAATAAACAGTTATATCAAATGGTGGCTTTGAGTTGCTGTATATCTCTAACTGATGAGTGCTTTGTATATTAAAAAGACCAGTCTTTCCTGAATCTCTGTACTAATAAGAACAGTTTGCTGACAATTAGCCTCCGAGATTTTTGTTACCTAACAATAAAAAAGTTTTATTTAAAATTCTGAAGCAAGGTGAACACGTCATGCTTCTCCACTGTCTTTGCAGATGACCTGGGGATTAGTATCAATATTCCTGTAAATGTGGCAACATTTTGTAGATGCACTATGTCCTGCATATCACATTAAAAAAGACACATTTTAAAATTTGTGCTTTTTCCTCATTTCATGTGCTCTTTCTTTTCCTATGATATTTAAATATATTTCTTGAATAAAACCTGCTGTCTTTATCACCTCTGCATCTGACTGCCTTGTTTCAAGCCTCACCTTGACTCACGTTGCCCAGGTAACAGCCCCTTAAAGACTGAATTGTTTCTAATGGCCGACAGGATTTCCGACTGAAGTTGAGTGCTTGTTTGTTTGTGCTTATTAGGTGCAGACATACAGGTTAAAATTTTGTCTCCAGTATATTTATATTAATATTAATATTGCATAGCTTTGTAGGATCAGAAAAGTCATTCTCAAAATGACAAGAGAAAAGCAGCACAGTGGCAGTTCAGGAAGTCTAAAAATAAGATACTTCAAATGCACATTCACGTATAAACGGTGAACAATACAGTGTGGAATAGCAACCTGTCATGTAAAGATTTTGATCCACAGCTAAAATGGAGCTGGAATCTATAATTTGTTAATTAAAAATGAAGACGAGTTACAACAAAAGGTGGAGTTAAACAGTTGTGTTGTATTAACTCTAATATTAAAGCAGTGTAGTGTTGTGCGACACATCTGACAGAAATATGAGCAGCTGAATGGTTCTCAAAGATAACTAAAGCATTTTAAAGATGGAGAGAGAGAGAGAGAAATAAAAACACATTTTAAGGGCAAATTTGACTCACGCACTGAAATAACCCCCATCATGTCAGAGCACGCATTCTGAGTGAACAGTGTGAAGTTATATAATTCATAGACTAGCTGAAGATGGGCTGGTTTCAGAGACACGAGCAGCAACAAAGATTACGATTTTTAGATGAAAACGGGGTGCATGCTTTGAAGTTATTTGAAACAAATGGAATAGATATGAGCTTCATTTCTAGGCCATCATATTTCATATTACACACTCAGATTTACCGTTAAATGGTCTGGCATCTTTTCTGCTGTAACCTGTTAAGTCATGACAGTATAGGAATGTCTATGATAGCATGAATAATTGCAACATTCTCTGTATGCACTTAATAGCTCCAGAGATTTTCAGCTATTGGAGACAATAAAGATCTCTAATCATGATATATGTGGTAAAAATTGAGTTAAAGTTGCACACTGGTGCCTTTTTTTTTACTGTATATTTAAAAAAAAAAAAAACCTCAGTGTGGACCATCATGTAAAAGAAGAAGAAGAAAAAGATTTAATTTTCTTTACAGATAAAAGTTGTTCACATAGCACTGAGAGTCCCCCGCTGTTTTGTTATTTTTCTATTTTGGGGTTCTGCGAGATTTAATATTTAATGCACTGCATCAGCATCGCCTACACATGGTCCCAGACTTGCATGCACACACAAGAGTTCTGCCTCCACTGCCAAACACATGAACCCAGACTTGCACGCAAACAAGAGCCCTGCCTCCACTGCCAAACACACATACCACCTACACTATACACTATTAAATTACAAAACACAGAAGATTTACAAGACTAAATGTAAACGCAGTTTATGGTCTTTGCATTCTGATATATAGAAACAGCTTTTCTCATTAATTTCTGCTTCAGATGCAGGAAAGCATTTGGGGCTGTGGTGTACAGAATAATAACTATTTCCCAGTTAATCTACTTTCCCCATTTAACTGGTGTCACTTGCTATCATAAATGTTACAGATGGGAAGTGTGTAAGTTGTGAAATAAATTATGTACGCAAAGGCAATTTTTTTGTTATTGCTTGCAATTGTTTGGAAATTTATAAGATTGTTGTCAAGTAAATTAATTTGGTGCTTGACTATTAAATGCATTTTAGATATTTTACTGTACTCAAACTATAAAGTAGATAGTTACTGATATATTTGTAATCTCGAATTAATACAATTATTTCCTTCTCTTCAGACATAACTGCCTCTAGTCAATATTATATATATAAAATCTCTGGAAGGCATGGATCAAAAGCAAATGTTAAGCTAAAGTGTAAATGAGCCTTCTAAATAACACAGATTACAGGATTATCCCAAACAAAGGGCATTAGCCACACTCTCTGCAGCTTAAAGGATCATGGTGGCAGCTGTAACACAACAGGACGACAGGAGTCAGAGCCCTTGTCAGCCAGGCACTGAGACTCCATCCTATTCTCCGCTCAGCAGACTACAAATCAAAGATTTCTGAAAGATTGCAGCTCTTTGGGTATGCGCTGCTTTGATAAGATGATAGCAGACAACGTCAATGGCTCGAGGAGACAAATCAGTCTTACAAGTCCTTGGAGCTAGCGGGGCGCTATCCAGCGTGCTGAAAAGGGAGTGGCCTTCGGACGGTTTCATTTGAAGCCACAGATGGCCATAAAACCAAAGGCCACCGACTTTATTTATATTTAGTTAAACTTCAAAATGTTTTAATTCCTGTTACTGAGTTTAAAGTCGTTTACGGCTATTTACATGGGGAGAATTGTTTATAGAATCCATTGATTTCTCAGTTAGTCTTATTTAGCTTCTTTTAAAAGGCAGGACTTGTGAGCTCTGCAGGCATTCATGAACCGGAGCGCCTATTTGCTGAATAAACGTATTGAAACGACCAAACAAAAGAGCCACCCGTTCCTCCTCTTCTCTCTTGCAGAGGCTATGGCAGCAGTATGAATATTAATGTAAACAGTGGCGCTTTGTGTCGTGGCTAGGGGCTGCAGGACTCTCCGGGAACAATGATGGTTACAGTTGCCAGCTCTAAATCCAAAACGCAATGATAGGTCAAAGATTAAAGAAATTTTTTTTTAACAGCTAAACAGAATTGTGTATTTCTACCTTACAAAGCAGGGCATCCAGACTTTAACAAGGCGAATTGTTACAAAATTATAAAAAAAAAAATTTCAGCGAAAATAGTCTTATTTTATTTATTTTTTTTTTTACAATTATCATGAAATTATATTGTAGACATCAGTTAAGGGTAGCATTGTTATCGTTAAAAAAAGATGACAGTAGGATCAAAATATAATGTCAGAGATTAATTTTGCAGTCTCAGACAATACCTTCTTTACAGTCTTGGGCTATTTGTTGCTGATAGGGCAACAGAAAGTAAATCACCGCTTATATAATTGCATTTAACATCTTAACCTTCCTAGACAGATCTATAAAATTATAAAAATGTAAGAGAACGCAAAAAATAATAATAATAATTTAAAAAAATAAACCTAATATTGCCAGCAGCCCCTGCATAAAATCTTTATATTCAACATTTAGTTGTGTATATGAATAGTAATTTTAAGTTCAAATAACTGTTTACAGTGATGGCCTCGCCTGTCCTTGAATTCTGTAAGTGCCTTGGAAAGGTTATCTGACTCAACGCTTTTATGTGCTTGGCACTGCGGTACAGGTTTGGGGGACTGCGGACCATGTGGAGGGGAGATCCTGCTACTGTCCTTGTGACACTGTAATGGCCTGAAATGGACAATAGGTTACAGCTACAACAAAGAGAAAATTAAGCTGCGATTCAACATGTACCAAGTGGATAGTTTGAGCCACTACAGTTTTTGTATTAGTACTCTGGCTATTTAAAATTAATTGAAGTGTCATTTGAGTTAAACATAGATTGCTATGTCGAAGAGCAACTCTGTCTCTCATATCTACGTCCCTTTATGTAGTAAATAATTTATTTTTGTACTATTCTTAGCCACATACTTGACAGTCCAGACATTTCTATTAATTTGAAATAAGATTAAAATGTTACTAAATAATTTTAATTATATAA